>CM032631.1:30015156-30738625 GCA_019097785.1 Fraxinus excelsior | reverse complement strand
TGTCGAGTTTATTAGATAAGGTTATTTATGTAATTGTGTAAAAATTACTTCATGTATTAGGCATGTGTAGTTAGCTGGGTTTTATCTATAAATAGGAGTATTGATGTAATTGAATTAAATTGGAAAAGTTTTCACTCCATCCAATTCCTTTCCTTCATCCATTTCTCTGCAACTCTACATGGTATCAGAGCAAAAACTATAATTCGAACTTCTGAGCAATGGAAAATAACTCAAACGTTGCAGTAGATCAACGAACTCAGTGCGATGAAGTGAATTCATCTGGCGATCCCTCTGTTGGAGACATGGCGACTGGAGATATTAACTCTCTCAGCCGATTGACTTCTGACCCTGCCAGTCCTTATTATCTTCACTACGGAGATAACACTGGTATGCAAATCATCTCTGTTGTTCTTACTGAAGACAATTATTCGACGTGGAGTCGAGCTGTGATAATGGCATTGAGTGTCAAAAACAAAGAAGGTTTCATTGTTGGAACCATATGTAAACCGAACAAGGAAGATCCTATGTTTGGTACGTGGAGAAGATGTAACCATGTAGTTTCATCATGGATCATCAATTCAATCCTTAAAGAGCTTTATCCTAGTGTGATGCACAAGGATTCCGCAAGGGAAGTATGGATTGAGCTTCGTGACAGATATAGCCAAGGAAATGGAACACGGATCTATGAATTGAAGAAACAAATCGCCTCAATTTCACAAGAGAATGGTTCTGTCAGCTCTTATTTTAATAGATTCAAAGGACTTTGGGAAGAATTGGATAACTACAGACCTGACATTAACAACAACTGCTACAAGCAGGAGGATCAAGTTATGTAGTTTTTAATGGGACTAGATGATCAATTTTCAGCTGTTCGAAGTCAAGTGTTGTTGATGGATCCATTGCCTTCTTTAAACAAGGTATTTGCTCTCATTTTACAAGATGAAAGGCACAAGGATGTGATTACCAAAAGGCAGCAACACTTCAAAGCAGCTGCCTTAGCTGGAAAAATGATTAATGGATCTAGTGGAAATCAGAGATATAATTCATACAATTCGTTTCAGAGGAAAGACAAACCTATGTGCAGTTTTTGTGGTATGTTAGGTCATATCAGAGGAAAGTGCTATAAACTCGTAGGTTATCCACCGGTCACAAACTTGCTAAAGGAAAAACACATATTGCTAGTGCAGTTGCTCAAACTCCAGGTGAAGGGAGATCTGAGGATGTTCAGTCAAATATGCATTTTACTCCAAATGAGTGTTAGCAACTCTTAGCTATGCTTGTTCTACAATTGCAAGCTCAGTTATCTACTAGCAGGTCGAAATCACAAGATATTCCACTGGTCTCATCCGCCACTCCTGAAAATTCTGACTTCTCAGGTAATCGATTCCATTACAATGATAATCTCAATGAAGTCAAGTGGATCATTGACATTGGAGCATTAGAGCACATGGTTTGCTCCAACAAGTACTTGACATCTATCACATCTGAAGCAAATGCTTATGTTAGATTTGCCAAATGGAGATCAAGTTGCTGTAACTGGCATTGGCACTATGAAGTTGTCTGATAAACTGGTTTTGACTGATGTTCTTATTGTGCCATCATTCACGTTTAATCTGATATCTGCTAGTAATCTTGTGATGAAGCATAATTGTTTTCTGATGTTTGTGTACAATGCTTGCTTTGTGCAGGATCTTTCAACATTGAGGATGATTGGGGTAGGCAAACTTGAGGATGGATTATATCACTTCCAACTACCTACTCAACAGCTTATATTCAAGTCTCACAGCAAGTCATTCATCAAACCTCACCAGATTGTTGGTCACTTTGTCAAATTTCGAAACTACAAACCTATTATATCATGTTGTAGTCTTGTTTCCAATCTGCATTGTAATAAAGCCGGTCCTACCTCTTGTAATTCACAGACTACCAGTAATGTCAAAAGTAATATTGATGTATGGCATTACAGGTTAGGTCATGTGCCTCTTTCAAAATTGCTTGCTTTTCATAAGTGTTTTCCTGATATCAAATTCAATAAATCCTTGCACTGTTCCATTTGTCATCTAGCTAAACAACACAGACTTTCATTTCCTCTTAGTGAAACAAGAGCTTCTAGGGCCTTCGATATCATTCACTGTGATATTTTGGGGACCCTACTCAACTTCTTCCTTAAATGGATCCCACTACTTTCTGACTATAGTTGATGACTATAGTAGAGTGACATGGACATATCTAATGAAATATAAGTCTCAAACCAGACCTATTATTCAGACTTTTTACTCCTTAATTGAAACTCACTTTCATTGCAATATAAAAACACTTAGGTCTGACAATGGAGCCGAGTTTTCTATGACAGATTTCTTTAATTCCAAAGGCATTTCACATCAAGTTAGCTGTGTTGAAACCCCACAACAAAACGGTATTGTAGAAAGAAAGCACCAGCATATCCTAAATATTGCTAGAGCCCTCAAATTCCAAGCCTGTCTGCCACATAAATTCTGGGGTGATTGTGTCCTAACTGCAACACATCTTATTAATAGAACCCCTACTTTTGTTCTTGGTGATAAATCTCCTTATGAAATGCTATATAATGTTGCTCCTTCATATTCCCATCTTAGAGTGTTTGGCTGTTTATGTTATGCTAACACTTTGAAAAGAAACAGAACTAAATTTGACCCTAGAGCTACACCCTGCATTTTCATCGGCTACCCTAGTGGTATGAAGGCTTACAAATTATATAATCTTCATACCAACACTGTCATTTACTCTAGAGATGTTATCTTTTATGAAAACATCTTTCCATTTCATCATTCTTCACTTCTCCAAGCACTATCACATTTTCCTACATCTACACAACATCCTCAATCTCTATTTTCTCCCAAGACATTTCCTTATCCTGATATCTCTATATCTCATCCTGATACTATTTCTAATGTACCCATTTTATCCCAAACTGATGTTCCTGTTTCATCTTCTATTCCCAACATTTCTACTACATCAACTCCTTCTCCTTCTGGAACTCCTTCTGCCTCATCTCCTCCACCTTTAGCACCTATTCGGAAATCAAAGAGGAACATCAGACCTCCTTCTTATCTCTTGGATTATCATTGTAATCTAGCTTCTCAATTGCCTGCCTCTACATCAGACTCTATGGGAAAAGGTTCTGTTTCAGGTAAGCAGCATCCAATCTCAGAATATCTTGCTTACAATCAGTTATCTCCTGCACATAGAAGTTATGCTTTAGCTCTCTCCACGGGTTTTGAGCCTCAATCTTTTGATGAAGCATCTAAGCATCCTGAGTGGTGTGATGCTATGGATTTAGAGTACAAAGCTTTGGTTTCAAATTAGACCTGGGATGTTGTTAAGCTCCCAACTCATAAAAGGCCTGTAGCCTGCAGATGAGTGTATAAGGTTAAGCTCCATTCAGATGATACTGAGGAGAGAAAGAAAGCTCGTCTAGTTGCCAAAGGTTTTACTCAACAATCAGGCCTAGACTATGAGGATACATTCTCTCCTGTAGCCAAATTAGTGACAATTAAAACCTTGTTGGCTGTTGCAGCTCAATTGCAATGGAATTTACACCAGTTAGACATCAGTAATGCCTTTCTCCATGGAGAATTGAATGAAGAAATGTATATGATGATGCCTCCAGGTTATGAGCAGCAGGGGGAGAATGGTGACCGCCTAGTTTGCAAATTAAACAAGTCCATCTATGGACTTAAACAGGCCTCAAGGCAGTGGAACACTAAGCTGACAACATATATTCTATCACAAGGATTCAGGCAGTCAAAGGCTGATTATTCATTATTTAGCAAGCTCAATGGCTGCTCATTTACCGTTTTACTGGTGTATATAGATGATATTATAATTGGTGGAAATGATTTGACATATATTGATCAGTTCAAGAAGGAGCTGAACAATCAATTCAAACTGAGAGATTTGGGTATTCTCAAATATTTTCTTGGACTTGAAATTGCTAGAACTGTGAAGGGCATTTCTATATGCCAAAGAAAATATGCCTTGGATGTTTTATCTGATGCAGGGTATTTAGGGGCAAAGCCAGCTGCAAATCCTCTACCATATGGTCTGAAATTGAGTAAAGATGAAGGAGATGATGTATTGAATGTCAGTGAATACAGAAGGTTAGTGGGGAGACTTCTATACTTAACCATAACTAGACCTGATCTATCCTACGTTGTTCAGTTGTTGAGTCAATTCTTGCAATCACCTAAACAGCCTCACTTGGAAGCCGCCCACCATGTTCTGAGGTATTTGAAGAGCTCACCAGGGCAAGACTTGTTCTTCGAGAGCAAACAGGACTTGCAGCTTAAAGGTTACTGTGACGCAGACTGGGCTGCTTGTTCAGACACAAGAAGGTCCATCACCGAGTATTGTATCTTTCTTGGAAACTCTATGATATCGTGGAAGTCTAAAAAGCAACATACGGTATCAAGATCTTCTGCTGAAGCAGAGTACAGATCAATGGCAGCAGCTGTGTGCGAACTAAGTTGGTTGAAAAATTTGTTGAATGATTTAGGTGTCAAGCTATCGAAGACAGCTTTGCTGTTTTGCGATAATCAGTCTGCTATTCACAGATCAAGCAACCCTGTATTTCACGAAAGAACTAAACATATAGAGTTAGATTGCCATTTGGTTAGAGATAAGGTTCAAGAAGGTGAAGTAAAGATGTTATACACATCATCACAGAACCAGGTTGCTGATCTGCTGACAAAATCTATTGGTGGTACCAAGTTTAAATTTTTACTTGGCAAGATGGGAGTATTGAATATATACTCCTCATCTTGAAGGGGGGTGTCGAGTTTATTAGATAAGGTTATTTATGTAATTGTGTAAAAATTACTTCATGTATTAGGCGTGTGTAGTTAGCTGGGTTTTATCTATAAATAGGAGTCATTGATGTAATTGAATTAAATTGGAAAAGTTTTCACTCCAACAGAATTTCCCGCCAATTCCTTTCCTTCATCCATTTCTCTGCAACTCTACAGTAGTCTTTTCCCCAATGAGGTAAAATTGTCCATATATTAAAGTAATAGGAAGGTTTCACGATTTTCTCGTGGTAAAAAGTGTTCATGTAATTCTGCTGCCATGCCCATTCTGTCACAAAGGATGAGTCTCTTGTATGCATTTATGTTCTATCTGCCTGCTCCTTCTGTGGGGGAGACTTATTTGCTTGTTTTAACTTCTCACTTCTACTTGGATGGTGTAAATCTACACGTTTCAAAAATCTTTCATTTCTTATTCACTGTTGATTACTCTGGCATTTTTTTTTTAACATAAAAAACAAATAGATCTAAGTTAGATTGTAAGTTCTATACCTTTAACTAATTTCAAATGAGAAAGATTTTATCCATTATTATTTCATGGCCTACCACCGCACACAAGACACAGATCTTTGGACTTATGTCTAAGCTGTTGGTGGAGGTTTATTGGCAGTGGGGAATGGTGGCCAATGAGTGAAAAAAGGCATCAATCTTAGACGTGGTGATGCATGCGGGTATTTTCCTATATCATAGAGGGTGAAATTATTGGAACTTTTTACTGGTCTCTTGAAATTTTTTTCACCGTCTGTAGTGAATTCGTTTTATGTCCTATTAAAAGCATCCAATTACTCGTACAACTAGCATTTATTACATGAGAACTTGCCTATAGTAGGTAATTTCACATTTGATGTTCTTTTGAGGATTCTTCTATAATTGTGCTTTCATTGCAAAGTATCCTATGCATTTCATACATCTTGCTAAAATTATCAGAATCCAAATTACTATTATTTCAACAGATCCAAAGCTTCCAAACTTGAAGATGCTAATATGGGCACAAAATCAACTTGACGAGAAAGCTGCTTATCCTCGAATAAATGATTTATCTACTGGAGCACTTGAAGATCCTGCTGTTTGAAGGGAATGACTGCCAGTGTCTGTATGATTCAGGTTCGTCTTTCTCGTGTTGCCATTTCAAGAAAATGATGGAAAGTTTGAAATCTATGTACTTTTATTTGGACGATCTTTTAGCGATTCGTATATCGGGCTTATGAAAACGTGTTAGGTTGGTGGTATTTATCCAGGGGTGAATTCAGCATAGCTCGTGTATAGAGTCCATATATGATCGAGATTGTGGATTTAGTTATTAATTTATGTAAAATAATAATAGACCAGAATTATCTTTATGACTTCCCAATTCCCATTTCTACCTTCGCGGTCAGATTGACATTGCCATTGCCGTCTCCATGATACCCAATTATATATCTAATAGCCCCTACCAAATCACTAGAGGCAGCAATAAAACTGTCATAGTTTTGATGGGTAATCTACTCCTTAAGTTAGGATTAACATGGGAACTAGCTCAAGTTAAAATGTTGTGTTCCTGTTAAACAATTCTTGTTACAAATACTAATTTATGATAGATTTGGAATTCCTCGAATTAAGTTTGAGTGCCCTCTCTGAATTTAATTTTTAATTTTATATTATCACAACAAATATAATTTTTTACTCTATGAATGAGTTGAAGCTTGTATCGGGTGCTAATGACTCTTATGATACTCTTTATTTTAAAGAGTCAATCTTTAAATTTATACTCCAAGAGACTCTTTAAATTAACATTTTAAAATAAATAATAAGTCTGATAATAAAACACATTCAAAGGATTTTAATTTCAAGTGAAGGAAAAATATTATAATAATTTGGAGGGAAGTCGGAGAAAATAAAATATAAGAAAGAATAATAAATATATTTTCAGAGTAATAAAATTAAGCGTTAAATATAAAGAGTCAATTGGAATACTTAAAATTGTTTTTCTCTCTAGATTGCAAAATATGATATAAATCAAGTATTAAAAATTCTTGCCTCTATATTCAGCTCTTAAAACAGTAACTACACATATTCTTTGAATTTCAACATAAAGAGTCTAAAGTTCACGAAAAGATGACAGTATAATAAAGCTCATAAATCATCATAACAAACAGAAATGCTTTGCTACTCCTTAAAAATGTCGTGAGTAGAGATTATTGGCAAGTGATAACTCATAATTTCTATGGCTCCATTTCCATTTTCCACACAGATAACATAAATCCAGATAGTATTCTTTGAATAGTCCTGAAATTTAGGCTGGTGAAATGCACTTCCCATTTCTTGAGAACCATCATCAAAATTCAAAGCATAACTGGAAGGATCATACTGGAACTTGACTTGCTGTTTGCCTCTGTTCTTGATTGCCTTTTTTGTTGCTGCTCTCGTTTTCCAGATTTCATATACATGCATATTTTTAAGCATTGAAATTTTGTGGGAAAAGAATGTGAAATCATGTAGGAGGATATGACGAGGAAGAAAAGGCTGCTAGAGCTTATGATTAAGCCTCATTGAAATACTGGAGATCTACTAAGTTTTCCAGTAAGTTCTTCAATGTCAAAGTTTGGTCCCTATTTATTTATTTATTATTATTTTTTTTTTGCCCTGTTCAAATGTTATTTATTGTTGCACATAGTGCTTTTATTGTTTCATCTTTAATGTCGTAACCTTTTTGACTTTTCCCTTTGCATATATACTTATATTGATAACATTTACCTAAGGCTAAAAATATAACATTTACCAGAAATAGAGCTTTGATATAATTCTTTCGTCAATAAAACTGAAGTATAATATTTGTCCATCTACTTCACAAAAAGTTGAGGTTCACTCTTGTGAAATAGTTTCCAGCGAGAAATTTCCACCATCTATTCACCTTAGTAATATTTTCTATTCAACTTTCTTAGGACTTTGTTACATTAGTACTGTACTTCAAATCCAGTTAGATATCTTTGACCAACTTCGAAAGTGTAGAAAGTCGAGTCATAATTCTACTTTGTTCACATTGGTAAATTCAAACAATTTGCCTTACTATGGACATGAAATGTTGTGTTCTTTAATTGGAGTTATTTTACTTTCCTAATTTATATGCTGGTAAATTATTTCATATCACTTTAAAAAATTCTCTCTCTCTCTCTCTCTCTTTTTTTTTTTTTTTTTTGTTGGGTTAATTATTTCATATCACTTGGATAATTCTCTCTCTTTTTCAAGAAATTGCTCGTCCCAGTTATTTTGAGGCTGCAATAGAGGGTTTTATAATGCATAGTGAAATAGTAAAAGAGCGAAATGTTGGGTTTAGTGAGAATAGGAGTAAAATTGGACATTTTTGGATCTGAATGAAGAGGAGATTAGAAAGAGTAGTTCAAGTTCTGATTTTTTGGCTTCTGAAATTACTAGGAATGATGAGAACAGTAGTTCTAAGGATTCTCCTTCACCCCCTTCAATGGGTTGGTTAAAGCAGAAGAACAAGAAGCCACATTGAGTTAAGTGTGATGTTTCTGAAGAGGTTTAGAAACCCCATTTTGATAACAAAAAATTAGAGAAGCAAGGGTCATCTATGTCAGGTACTAAGTACTCGTATATTTTTCTTTTGTTATTTATATTAGTAATGCATTTGCTTGTGTCTTATATGATCATATATTTCTATTGGATTAATATAATTCCTTGAATTTTCGTATTGTGTAGAAGTTGAGATTATGAAAGAAAGATTTTCAAAATTACTCCATCGGGAAGATATGTCAGGTTGTGGAAATGGGGTTTGTATTGCTCTGGCTATATCAAATGCTGCTACTAATCTTTGTGGTATATTACATCAAATGCTAAATTAATATCGATCAGTTAACACGTTTGCTCAATTTGAAATTGGAATGAATTCGATTATGATCAGTGTGTGCAACATGTGCTTTATTGGTTTTATTAGCTACGATTTTTGGCCACATTTGGAGATTGGAAGCTTTGCCAACTGAGAAGAAACTGATGCATGCAGAGAAGGGAAATGGAGTGGCTTTTTTGTGTTAGTGATCATGTTGTCCAATTGATACCTTCTTAGCAGACATCTTCAGATGGCAACAACCTTGAGGTATCTTCATAAACATGGAACAATTAAATTCAATATATTGTTGCCTTATTGTCTATTACATCAATTTCCCGAGGTTTGCAAGTACACATTCACCCTTCCTGTTCTAGCAGTTAATGTTTTTTTTTTTTTTACTTGCAATACGCCATTTTTTTGCTACAATCTTTACATTATAGATTAAAGGGAATGGATGGAGCAGAAGGAGAGTACAAAAGTTTGGTATTCTTATTTAACTAATGGGAAGAGAAGAGCAAGGAGAGGATGAGGATAGAAACGATAGGCCTAATAGTGTTTCTAAATGTGATACTTTTATACCTATAATATCCTTTTATTTCCAAGCTGTCTTATTATGTGACCGATTAATTGGGTATAAAATGGAAATAATGTGTAGTTCTTGTTGATCCTTTCGTTTTCTTATAGTTATACACAGAAGATAAGTAATTTCATCTCATGATTTTCTACATTTATCTTCTATGTACTGATTTTTTATGCATGTTCATGTAATCCCAACACTCTCATTTTCTTAGTCAGTATCGTGCCTATTCATCCCATGATTGGATGAATGTTATGTGTTCTCTTTGATTTGATTGCATCTTTAGCCAATTCCCTTTGCAAATAAACCGTGTTTATGATTTTTAGGACCTGGAAAATAACTATGTTCGTGATTTTATTTTTGTGGGTTTTGATAGGATTTGACTTGGTATTTTTTTCTATGTTGTCTGAAAATTAAGTTTCTTTGTATTTACAGGAAGTTGAAGTAAATCTTGTTATTACATACTATTGTATGCCTGAAATAACTAGCTATGATTTACTCAAGAAAATCAAAGTACAATTTCTTGAAAAAAAAATTTCCCTTTTATATAAATTCTTTCATATTTTGAAAAAATTTAGAGTCCTGCTTAAAAGTTACTTTACCAGAATTATTAGTAATCGACCTTGTGAAAAGTAACTTGCCTTACATTTAGCTCTCTAACTCTTATTTTTGATATTATGGAGTAGGCTGCTTAAATCTTTTTATATCCATATGGTCGGAATTGAATGCAACTAGATTCTTAGCAACACTTCTTTGTTACAGAAAAAAATGATTTTGCATCTTTTCGAAGACCTCATTTTTCATTTTCAGAAAATATTCTTCCACAAAATTTGCTAATTCTAGCTGTGTATTAATCTGGGATTGTTGTATTCAAATCCAAGTGCTGGTTATTTTCCAGGTCCTAAAACTGTGAAACTTTTTGCTAACAAAGAGCATATAGGATTCAGGTAATGTTTGAAGTTCAATTATTTATTTTTACGTTTTTTTTTATTGGACTTGCCTTTGTTAACTACTTGCTTTCTCTGATATTAAAAGAGAATTGTTAATATATGCAGCAATGTCAATAACTGCCCTCAAAGTGAAACTGCTGTTTTGTCATAGAATAATCTCAAGGTAACTTTCAGTGCTTAAGTACGGTAGTTGTTATAGTCAAAATAGTCACCATATCACACTAAATGTACTGATTTCAACACAGGTATTGATGAATAAACAACTTGTGCATTTTTTTCTTTGTCTTGGTTGAATTAGATTATGTTTTTTACAATAAACTTATGGTAACCTGTGCAATTATCCTCTTCATCATTTGGTAATATAAACCAAAATTCAACTAGATGCTCTACTTTTGGTTTTCTAGCTTTCTGTGAATAGACAACTTTATAGTAAGAAATTTTTTATTTAATTATGTAACTTCTATGAAAGATATCTCTTCCATGCTTTTACTGTTGTTGAAAAAACAATTCCACTCTTTAAAATATAGTTTATGGTAAATAAGCATGTCATCCTGCAATAACAAGAGGTAGATAGTATTGATATACACAAGTAGTCTTCAGTGCCTTTTTTGGAGAATGAGTTGCATCAATTTGTAATCCTTTTTCTAATACCATAACATACATACATTATAACATTCCATTGTAAGAGAGATTAACTCACAAAAAAATCAATTCATATAATTATAGTAAAAAATACCTTAAAATCACTTTACATTATTAAATACCCAACTAAAATGCAGCATGTGCATCGCACGTGCGAACACTAGTATATATAAAAGACAGAAAGGTAAAAAAAAGGTCCACTCATGGCACTCCAAACAGACAGCTATGGCCCGACCCATTCTCAACACATCGAATAAGAACCAGGATTCCCACCTCCATTTCCACTAAATTTGTCTCTTTACTGCAATTTATTACCTTTTGCATTGATTTTGTCCTAATCCATCTAGCTCATGTCTCAATACAATAATCAACTTAAATCTATGACCTCAATTGGTGGTTTCACTGAATTAATTTAATCTTCATGTATATAGTAAAAATATAATCATTTGCTCAATATAAGCCTCCTGTATTATAGAGTTCGTCTCGATAAGATCTATTATAGGTAGAAATTTCAAAACTTTAGAAAAAGTTAAAAAATTTACTATTCTACTCGGAGTATGCTATACATGATTCAGCTTTTGAACCTCCCCAATAAGAAGGTGAAATTTAGTAGATATTTCTTAATTTGGTGAACGCGTTTTACCAAAATTCACCCACTTTCATGAGCTAGTAAAAGAGAAGAGTGATACTAAAGGTTGAACCCCAACCTTGAGAACCCTCCGCCCCTAGAGCATTGTGGAGGAAGTAAATCGAGGAATGTCCCTCAGCAGGCCAGAGTACAAGAGATGCTATATTGGTGCTCACAAAGAGTCAAATTCCAAACCTTGTTAGAGGTATGAATCGAACTCTCACACTGCGATTGTCAGCTTAGCTGAGACTACATCACTCATATCCCTTGCACCATTGAGCTATGCCCCAGGGGGCAAGAGAAGAGTGATACTAGATATGCTAGGAAGAGGTCTTAATCTGTGAGGTGCCATGAGTGTCACGGTTTTGGACATGTTAGAGTTAAGCGGCCAAGTTATAAGAAAACCTTAGGTAATGCTATAAATGCTACTCTCACTAACAGTGAATCTAGCTCCAATGATGATAGTGAGAAATCCAATTTGGAAAAGGGTATGAATTATATGGCGTTTGCCTGTATGTTTAAGAATGAACCTGTAGAGGAGAATGAAAGACTTAAAGACATGGAGAAATCTGACTCTTCACATGAAGAATCAGAACATGAGTGAGATATTTATGAGGCGTTTGATCAGTTGTTTGAGGAGAGTCTAAAGTTGAAGGTTAATAGCTCTACCTTTAAAAAATTACATGAACTAGAGTTAGAAAATGAGAGCTTAGAAGTCAAATTGAGGAGTCAACTAGAAGATGGAATGAGTTGATGGTTGAAAAGGAAAATTAAGGCTAAGACTCTTACTAGTTATCTTGAGAAATATAGTGCCCAATTTGAAGCTTTTTCTAGTAGATATCAGAACTTGACAATATGTTAGGCTTGAATAAACCAGCTGGGAATAGGAGAGGTTTAGGCTATAATGATAACAGATTCTCAATCGTTTCCTCTACTAAAATAAGTGTGTACATGCCTCTATCAAGTCTAGGAATGTAGGAGCTTAGGATATAGATCATTTGTGTAACATAGGTTTTCTCAACCTAAGGTTCAAAGCTTGAGACCTATAATTATTCCTAGATTCATTCACACTTGTCCCAATTTTAGTAGGTCTCATAAGGCTTAGGTGTCATAAGCCCTTGCTTAGAAACAATAAACCAGATCACACTATTTATGTTAGATTTTGACTAGTCAAGTAAGTCACTTGACCAATATGATGAGTTATTTGATTAAAATGACATCTTTTTCTAAGATGATTTGAGTTAAATGAGTGAACTATCTAGTCAAAGTGATGTTATAAATTGTGGTGTTACTCGCGTTGTTCTTCAAGGTAAGAGTATTTGTGTACCTCATTAAGTAGGTCTATAGGTGATTGCATTTGCATTGTTCATGATTTCTACCTATTCGTACATGCACTCTAACTTTTTCCTTATCTCAGTTGTTTTGTATTATTTTTTTTATAAAATTGGAAAAAAAAGAGAAAAATAATTTTTGATATTATAACACTTTAAAGTGATTGTAAATATTTCTTGTAATTAGTACTAGTAAAATTAATAAATGGTAACTAAAGTTTTCATTATCTTTGTTTAGAACCTGTCTTGAGTTCTTGGTATATGTTACTTCATGTATCATCTGCATTGCACACATTAAACTCTTGTGAGTGAGACTAAATCACATGTGTGAAATTTGAGACAACGATCATTGGTGTGGTGAGATGACCTTAAACATGGAATCACATTTAACTAGTTGACCTAAACTCTTGTATATTCCTCAAAAGAAAATAGTATTGAACTTCAAAATATTTGAATCATATGACAAAAAAGAAAAAGTGAGATACATCTTATACTTCTCTTCGTAACATTTATGAATCGAGTGATTGATCCTACTAGGGCATCTAAAACTTGGTGCTCTATAGTCATTTGACTTGAGAGTCATCAACCTAAAGCTCATTACAAGAATCGTTTAAAAAGCTTAATGAAGAAAAAATCTGCACATAAGATTTGGAAAAAAATTATATATGCTCACAGATATGGGGAGAAAGAAAAAGTTATACAATGAAAACTGTAAAATGAGGTATTTTGTTTATATGACTTAGTTATATACTTTATTGTAAGTTTCCTCTCACTTTTACGTGTGGTATTTTTGATTTTATGTGTTTCAAGAAACAGGAATGACAAGTTGTTTAGATGAAGTTTGGGTATTGAGTCTTTGAGTTGGTAGTGTTAGGTTGTGTTTATATTATAATATTGAAATAAATGATTTTGATACGGAATGTCAAGTGGGAGTTTGTTAAGTCCAAATTTTATTGACAAGTTCTTTGTTCAAAATCATAGTTTATTGAGTTGTAATTAAGGTCAAAGAGTCGAGGGCAGGAAGCATGTTTTGAAGGAGTCAAAATCATCTCAAGAAGACTAGTTGTCAAAAATACGTTTGATAACCATTAGGGGAGCGTTCAAGCGGTCTTTGCATTAAGATAATCGCTCACTGTCCTCGCATAGAGCTCTCAAATGAACAACCCACAGCTGTTGTATGTGAGCCGTTCGCTTGAGCAGTGGTTTTATTCGGCTAAAATCTCAGTTGCAATTTTATGACCTTTTTACAGTCTCAAACGACCTCAAACACTATATGTTATATATACCCAAGCCATAGTCCGTCTCAAAAGTATCTTGTAGTGTGTGTGTGTGTGTGTGTGTAGGTAAAAGGAGATTATTCTTAGAAAGATAGTAAATAAAACTTAAAGTTTGAAAACTGAAATTGATATTAAAAATTTGAGATTACACAAAGAGATTACAAACTTTAGAATTTACAAAGAAATTCTCAAACTATCTTGAAGACGATAAAATAAAACTCTTATTTTTTCGCTTGAGAATATAGATGAAATGGTCTGCTTAAATAGACCCGAAAATTGAAACTTTTGAGAATCACGTGAAAAATAACAATTTTCACTTTCCACTTGCACTTGAGAGCATCTTGAAAATCTTTTCACTTGATGAGCATCTTGAAAATTATTTTTGTCCACTTCTTGAGAGCATCTTGAAATTTGTTGATTGCCACTTGAAAACTTTCAAAAACTTGAGCACGTGAAAAATATCATTTTTCACTTTATGAGAGAATCTTGAAACTTTATTCATAATCACTAATTTCATCCCGACTTTTTGAATTCTTTGCCAGGTCTTCTTTTTGATTGTCGGCAAAGCTGGGAGAAATAATTTGTTGGCTGACAAACACATCTTGAAAAGTAAATCCTTTGATTTTTTAGCATGGTATTGATGTAATTCATCGAGAAAACTTGGTTCACGTAGTCATTTGGTAGTTTTCTGATTTTCTTGATCAATTAAGTCATCAAGATCGTACCCATAACAATCATCTTCATTATCATAGGCATGATCTGATTCTTCATTTGAGGTTTCTGACTTTGATTTCTTTGAAGCGGCTTCTGCTAGATTTGTAATTTTCTCAGAAATTATAGATAATTCTTCTGGATTTTTGCATTGACTTAATATAGCCAATAATTTTGATTTTTCTGTAAGAAAATCGGTATCTTTTTCTTGCTCTTTTTTAGAGAGAATTTCGGTATTCTTTTGTTCTTGAATCCATGAGTTTACTACCTTAGGACAACAATTTGTTTCATGAAATGTCGACCACCATTTGATTTTGAATCTTCTTGCAATCTTTTTGACATTGAATTCCGAACCAGGATTTTGAATAATTTGATAGTCCCAACAGAAAATCCATGAGACTTTGAGATTTATTGAAAATTGAAATAGAAGATTTTCTTCAGGCTTTAAAAATGCTTTTGCCTCTTTTTTGAAATGTTCGAACCCTTGACGAGTAAGACTAAGTAAAACAGTCTCGTCAATGTCAAAATATTCGAACCATGTTTGAAACCATTTTGGAAAATTGTTTGAATAAGCCTGGTTAAAAAGAATAAACCAGGAATGCGAAATTGGTCTAAAGAAAAAGACATTAGACCACGCATCAATGTAGTCAAAATAATTGAAACGAGATTCAAATGAAGTATTTTTTGGAAGATTCATTTTCTTCTCATTCCATGGGTTGGTCTCCCAGTCTTCATAAGACCACACCCTTTGAATAGAAATTTTTGAAAAATCAATGTAATCTTGTTTTTGATGATTTGGAGTATGAGTAATGATGGCTGATCCTGTTTTGACGAGAATAGTTTCATAGTATTCTCTTGATTTTTTGATATTTTTGGGAAAGAAATGGAAGTCTTGAGGTAAAATATCTTGAAAACATTCATCAAATGATGAATATCTATGGATACATGAAGTTTCCATTTCACAAATAGGAAGGTAAAGAGGTTTTGTAAAATAATGAAAGGTGATTTGAGATGGATTAATTTCCGGTAACTTACCAGATCCTGTTTGGACAGCTTTTTTGAAGTTTGAAGGTTCATTTTGAGTAGAAGCTAATTTAGTTTTTTTGAGAATTTGAAGATGAAGAATGAGAATTTGAAATATAATCATCAATTATAAGTAAAGGAGTTGAAGATTTTTGCTTATTCTTCTTCTTAGAAGAAGAAGAGAAATCTATTTCTCACAAATGTATCACTCAACACTCTTCCTTTGCAAGAATTCTCTTGTTAGGAAGTCTGCAAGATAGTTAGATTTTCCTTGTATATATAGAATTTTGAAATCAAAGCAAGATAGAATAGCTTACCATCTTGCAAAAATCTGTTTTGAAACAAGGTTTTTGACGTCTTCTGGTAAAACGTCTTTTGAAGCTTTACATTCAGTTTTTAGAATGAATTCTTTATTGATTAAATCATCTTGAAATTTTGAAATACATAAAGGAATTGATAAAATTTCTTTTTTGATCGTAGAATAATTTCTTTGAGGGCCAATCCAAATTCCACTGCAAAATCTGACTAACTGTTCTTGTTTTGACGTTTTTGGAATCTGCTTTAGTACTCTACCATACCCTATATCAGAGGCATCGGTTTTGACAATAATCGAGGCTTGTGGGTCAAGTATTGAAAGACAAGGTAACTTTTGACAGTTGCTTTAGCCTTTTGAACAGCCAAAGTATGCTTGTGACTCCAGGGATCAGGCTTCTCTTGTAATCTTTTGAAAAGAGGGGCACATATCAGCCTAATGTCTTTAATAAAGTCTGACACGTAATTGACGCAACCAAGAAATCTTTGAAGACTAGATTTTTCTAGGATTTGATCAGCAAATTTGTCAGCAAACTCAAGACTCCGTTGAATAGGAATAATAGTTCCTAAATGAATATTATGTCCTAAAAACCTAATATTCGTTTGACACAAAACAACATTTTTAGCAGATACTGCTAAACCATTTTTCTTAATAATTTGAATGAATGTATGCAAATGCTTGAAATGTTGTTCGATACTTTCAGAAAATATTAAAACATCATCAATGTAGACAATGATAAAATTTGAAAATGGATTAAAAATATCATTCATGATTTTTTAAAATTCGGAAGGAGCATTTTTGAGACCAAAAGGCATAACATTTCATTCGTATTGTCCGAAGGGAACATTAAATGCAGTCTTGTATCTATCTTCCTCTTTGATTTGAATTTGCCAAAAACCAGACTTCATATCAAATTTGGAGAAGATACATGCATTGAATAATCTATTGGGGAGATCTTTCTTTTAAGGTAAAGGATATCCATTGAAGAGCAGAGTTGAGAGGTTTATAATTGATTACGAGTCGTGGAGCTCCACGCTCGATTTTAACAGAATTATTTACATAGAAAGCCAAACAACTCTAAGGAGATTTACTCGGCCGAATAAGACCTTTTTCAATAAGATCATTAATTTCCTTGACACAATGATCAAGTAAATCTTTGTTCATTTGAATCGGTCTAAACTTGGTAGGGATATTGGATTCTTGAAAATCAGAATTGTATGGAAGGAAAATAATGTGTCTCTTTCTATCCCAAAATACATTTGGAATAGTAGAGCATATTTCTTTTTCAATTTGTTTTTGAAAAATCGAAATTTTTTCTTTTATTGAAGATTTTTGCAACTGTTCTTCAATTCTTTTGAATTTGATTTCTTCTTTAAGAAATTGAATATGTTGCTTTTTTAAATTTATATTATTAATCATTTTTGAAATTGTTGCTTCTTTTAAGGAATTAACATCTTTAAAAGAGGGCGAATTTGTAAATTTGAAAAATATTTCTTGTCCAAATTTTTTTGTAGACAATCCTTTAGAATCTGCTTTAAAAGGATAAATTTGAACGATAAAAGGTGTACCAAGAATCACTTCTTGATCCAAATCTTTAACAAGATAAAATATATTTTTGAAACAGATATTTGAGTTGCAAACATGTGCTCTTGAAAGTTTATATTGAATGTTGAGTCTTTTGCCACTGGCTCCATACAGTCGCTCAGTAGTTTTTTCAAAATACTTGGTAGGAATTAATCATTCCCTAATATAATTTTGATCAGCACCAGAATCAATAAGAACACGGGTTGAAAGTTTGAATTCCTTGTTAATGATAATTGTCATGTGACAATACCATTTCTGTAACTGAATTCGGTTAATAACATTAACCTTCTCAGTTTCAGCTTTATCTTCTTTATCAGAAGATCGATTTAAATGATCCTTATCAGATGGACGAGGAGAATGATAGCTAGGGTGATAAGCATGAGAAGTATCATTTGAATCATACTCATCAGAAGATTCTTGAGAAAGATGTTCAGATTTAGATTTAAAAAGTACTATTTCCATTCGTACTTCTTTCATCTGTTTTTCAAGAATGGCAATTTGAGATTTCATTTTATTTACTTCCATCTTCAAATCAGAAGTAGAAGCTTTTTTTTTTCTTTCTGAAAAACGATTCATAATATTTTGAAAGATAACGGGTTCAGGTAGAAGATGAGGGTAAAAGAGTAGCAAATTTCTTTTTGAGCTGGGGATCTTTGATTTGATCGACAATATCTTAAATGAGTCATTCTTCTCTAGTAAGAACATTAATGATTTTACAACCACAAATTTATTTTTCTTGACTAGAATAAGAGGAGTTAGAAGAATTCTCTGACTCATAGTCAGAATCTTCTTGATGTTGAAAAACAGGTTCTAATTCAAAATTAGATTCTTCGTCAGAACTAGAAATTATATTGAGAAGCTGGAGTTTAATATCTTCATCAATTTGAAGACTATTGATCTTATCTTTTATATGACATTTATTTGAATAGTGTCCAATCTGCTTGCATTTCCAACAAGTGATATCATTTTTATTTTTAAAGACTTTCTTCTTTGAAAATTTTCTTTTTGAAAATTTCGAATGGGGAAATTTTGAATATTTTTTGTAATATCTTTTTGTAAAATTCTTTTCAAAATATTTTCCCTTCTTTGAAAATTCTCGATTCTTTCTTTTTGAAGGAGGAACAATTTTCTCATAGCCATATTGTTCACAAAAAGATCCAAGTTCCTTACGACTCTCAGTTCTTAATGATTTTAATTTGGCTCTGAATTTTAAATCATTACAGAGAGCTAATCCTTCTTTATTGATAATAGTGACTATCTCTCCATAAGTAAGATTTTGATAACCTTCACTATCATATTCTCTTTTGATAGTGTTTTTGATTCTTTCAACAAAAAGTTTAGGAAGTCGGGATATAAATCTTTCTTTCCAAAATGACTCATCACAATCTTTACGAAGCATAATTCTTGTAATAAAAGTATCTTTATACCATTTAAAATCTTGTAATGAAGGACAATGAAGGTGCATAAGAATATCCAAATTCTTTTCAACGAAAGAAATAGGATTTCCTACGAAATGTTTGATAATGGTATAAACAAGAGTCGAGAAACTATTGTTTTGTCCTTGATTATCAATAGCAGAAAGAATCTCATTTCTTTCTCCATCAGTCATATAATTATACCACCAGTTTTTTAGGCATCCAGCAAAACCTATAGTGATATAATTGTATGCTTGAGCAGGAATGATATTTGAAGCAAGATATGAGTTGTAACATATAACCATTCTTTCACACAGTTGAATAACTTGATATTCGGATAAACCATCTAAATTCCATTCAACAATAGATTTACCATAATATGAATGTTGTTTTGAAGGTTTCTTTTCAAAGAGCAAATCAGGAGTAATATGAGAAGAAGAATAATAAGGAAGGACTTTAGAAGTTCGTCCACTCAACTTATTAACTTGAGGAATTTCATCATCAGTGAATTGAGATTCAATTTCATCAATGTTGTTAATATTTTTTGAAGAGGAAATTTTTGATAATTGAGTGGCTAGTTCTTTCAGAACTTTTGACTCGGTGTTGAGACTTTCTGAAGATGAGACTTCAGAAATTCTACAAAAAGTAGGAGTGATAACTTTCTTTTTCATGGCTTTTGAAGATTTTGATGAACTCTCAACATCATAATTGATTTCAATTCTATTTAATTGAGAACAAACAGATTGTAGAACAATATTAGTATAATTGTTTTGAGACTGAATATTTTTTATATCTTTAGCAACAACCATTGATTCGTCAGGTAGTTCAGCAGATATTTTTTTGAGTGGAGAAGCAAGAATTTCAGTCTTTCTCTAAGAAACAACTATTTCTTGCAAGGAGGATGAAAAGATTGAATCGATTCTCCAGAAGGTGTTTTCCAAACTTTTGTAGGAATATCATTATCTTGAATTGTTTTCTTCTTCTTTTGAGTAGGTTTTTTGTTAAAAACTTTGAGATATGCTCACTCATAAAAACTTAAATCTTCTGAGTATTCATAAAATTCTTCCTAGAAGGATTCAATTTCTTCTTTTGAAAAACTTAAATCTTCTGTTTATGAGAAATGACATTTTTTCACTTTATGAGAGAATCTTTAAACTTTCTTCATAATCATTAAGTTTCAAGATTCTCTCATAAAGTGAAAAAATGTTATTTTTCACGTGCTCAAGTTTTTGAAAGTTTTCAAGTGGCCATCAATAAATTTCAAGATGCTCTCAAGAAGTGGACAAAAATAATTTTCAAGATGCTCATCAAGTGAAAAAAATTTCAAGATGCTCTCAAGTGCAAGTGGAAAGAGAAAATTGTTATTTTTCACGTGATTCTCAAAAGTTTCAATTTTCGGGTCTATTTAAGCAGACCATTTCATCTGTATTCTCAAGCGAAAAAATAAGAGTTTTATTTTGGCGTCTTCAAGATAGTTTGAGAATTTCTTTGTAAATTCTAAAGTTTTTAATCTCTTTGTGTAATCTCAAATTTTTAATATCAATTTCAGTTTTCAAACTTTAAGTTTTATTTACTATCTTTCTAAGAATAATCTCCTTTTACCTGGGCCTATTTTGGTACCAGAACCATAACTAAGTATTGTAAAATTTAACCGTGTCAAACTACTGTTTTCATCGTGTCAAAGGTCATACCAGTGTGTAGCCTTGGATGTCTGCTGTTAGACATTGGTCAGCCCGTGTTAGCCAGAGTAGGCGTTTTGGGTGGTCCCGTTTGTAGGCTTTGGTAAAGAATCGGTCTAGCCTGTAGCATTGTGTCTACAGTGGTAAGATTACTGTTTTCTTTTACTACATTTAATTATGTCTTTTATGTCTAATTGACTTAGTAAAGGTGGTAGTTCAAATGAAGGAAGTAGTAATACTTCAACATATTTTCAAGAAAACAACGAAGAAATTGATGATAAAAATATTGCATCTGCATCAAGTAATATTTCAAATGATATTAATTCAAAGGAACTTCAAATTGCAAAAATTGAACAAACTCTTCAAAATTGGACATCCCAAAGGTAGAAAAAAGTTTTATCTACGAGATAGGAAAATTTGATTTTATTCAAAGTTATGTTATCAAAACTTTGGAAAAAACTATTCCTATCAAAAATCAAATTGTTTCATTAAATTTACTTTCAAAAGAATCTATTATTGCTCATAGGAAGAAATTTCAATATATTCATATTGGTTTAGTTCAAATTGTTGTTAAGCCCTTGTTTAGACTAGGTCTTGACATTCCTGTACTTATAACCTTAAGAGACAAAAGACTTTTAAGGTTTGAGCATTCTTTACTTTCCATGCTCGAGTCCAATCTTGAAAGTGGACCAGTATTTTCAAATTGCTATCCAAAATTTTCAATTAGTCTCCAAGACGGGGCTATTCTCAATGCTCTTAATCTTCATATTCAAACTAAGAACTTCGATGTTGATGACCGTTCAAAAGCTTTTGCTATAATATACAGAGTTTATTACAAACCTTTGAACACTCAACTCAATATTCGTGCACTCAGATCTTCGCCAACAGATGAAAGTCTCTTAGTTGAAGTTAATCCACTTCATTCAAATGTAATGATATCCAAGAGAATTCCTTGGAATCTTCAAGAAAGAGGTTTACATTAGGATTTTGAAAATGCTCAAAGTCCTATACCAACTCCTATCAAAAGGAATCCTGAACAAATTATTCATTTCACGGATGGAAGTGTTAGAATTATCTTTGATAAGCCATCCTCTTCAAGTACTTCTCGAAGAAGCTTTTCATCTAGAATTGATGATAAACCTCAATCTAATTATTTTCAATCTGCTAGAAATTCAACTTCTTCTTTTAAAGGAGTTGATTTTGATCCAAATGTTCCTAGAGCTCATTTCGGTAACTCAGAAAAGGAAGATGATCCAGAGCAACCTGGTTCACCGACTTTATCGAATATGTTACTGCCTTCTGAAAGACTTGATCAGCAATGTAATGTAATTTCTTCTATTAATAGAAGAAATGAATTCAAAACTGATCAGACAAAAAAAGTCAAGAATTTTTGAAAATTATTTCAAAAAAAGTTTTTCAAAAGAAGAAATTGAATCCTTATGGGAAGAATTTTATGAATACTTAGAAGATTTAAGTTTTTATGAGTGGGCATATCTCAAATAAAGGGACATTAATTCTTCTGGACTGCTATTTCTCTATCTGTATTGCCCTCTGATGTGTCTCAAAAACTGTCACATGATCAAACATATTCAGTGTATCCTGTATTTGGGGATGAAGACCACCCACATATTGTGACACCAACTGGTCCTCCATCTCCATCACCTTATTCCTCGTAATCAACATGTAAAATTTTGTAGTATAGTCACTAACTGTTTTCAAGCCTTAACCCAGATTCTGCCGTTGCTGGTACATGGTTTGAACATAATTGTTGGGCAGAAACTGCTTCTTTAGTTTATACCACGATGTAAACTTGGACTTTCCTAACATAGATCTCGTCACTTCAGTCTGTTGCCACAACGCCGCTACTCGTCCACGAAATCTCATGGCAATAAGAGGCACACATTTATCAGTAGGAACCTTCTTAAATTCCAAGAACTCCCTCGATGCAGTCACCCAATCCAAGAACTCTTGTGGACTTAATCCACCATGAAACTTAGGAATATCAACTTTGAATCCTGATTCCCAATGCATGTTTTCATTGTGACCACCCCCTCCGTCATACTGGCAGATTTATTGGATGCTCAAGTTGTGCAAATGGATTCTCATCATCAGAATTCTCAACTGATTGGACCACATGCGCATGTTGTTGTGGTATGAGTGTAGAGATTTGCTGTGTCAGCAACTCCACTTGTTGACGCAGCTGTGAAATTTCATCACGTCTATGTACCTCCTCTACTAGGGTTTCACGGGCTTCTGGACGTCTCCTTGGTAGCATGGTGAAGGAACGACTTTGACTCTGATCCAACTAACGTAGCGGAAGATTATAAGAAAGATGGACAACCTCACAAAGATTAGAAAAACTCACGAGATATTTTATTACATTCAATAAACAGTGGCCACAAATGGCTTACAATGCTTTAAATGGTAAAATCTTAACAAAATTCGCAAAGTAAATAATAAAAATAAAAAATGATATTTTTACATAAATGGAAAAATTCAAGATAACAAGTTAAATTGAAACTCCTAAGATTCAGGATCGTCATCCAACAAATGGAATACGAATCTGAAATTTATTGAAAGAGATATGCTAAAATAAAAATACCATAAACGACAAAAACGGTTAATCAAGGGCCTAAACGACGAAATCTGCCCAAATTTCGACGTACATCAGGGCTAAAGGCCTTGAATTGTGATCATTGGTCAATTTCCAATTGAATTAGACTAGCAATTCGTCAAAAATGGACAAACTCGAAGTTATTATGAAATCATTATTTTGTCGTGCGATCCCACTTCATCATAAACTTTAACTCCCTATGTACTTCATCAGTAAGCCAACCTTGTTGGCTTGGGAATAAGTAAGGATAGATCCAATCTCCTGGTCCCTATAGAAAGGAAAAAGAATTTCACGCTCATTTATTCTATGTCACTCATTAGAGTCGAAAAGACCCACATGATCGATTTGGAAATGAGTTAGTTTCAA
Organism: Fraxinus excelsior; assembly: GCA_019097785.1. Taxonomy (NCBI): domain Eukaryota; kingdom Viridiplantae; phylum Streptophyta; class Magnoliopsida; order Lamiales; family Oleaceae; genus Fraxinus; species Fraxinus excelsior. The sequence continues at coordinate 30,714,848 of CM032631.1, read as the reverse complement.
ATCGAATCGTGCATGCACATATAACAAAAATTGTCTTTTGTAACAGGCAAAAAATGTTGCGAATGACCTAAACCATTCTAATTAGGGGTGAACACAAAATAAAAATTCACACTAATTAAAATGACAAAATTGTCATTCTAGTTAGGGTAAAACACACTTTGATTTGGACAACATTTAAACTATTTTCAAACTAAATCGTTTTAAATGGTTTTGAGAAATCCCAAATTAAATAACTTCATATTCTAAACCAAACTATTTTTTGCGGTTCGATTTGGTTTCAAATCATGATTTTAACGATATAAAAATAACATCTTTCAAACAAATGAAAACTAAATATATAGGCGTGAAATCTCAATATAACACTTAAATTGAAACATTTTGTTATAAACATTGTAATAAAATATGTTTTTCTCTATAAGCGTAAACCAATAAATCAATATAATGTTCAACCATTATATTTGCTAGAATACACACTTCTAAGATAGCTGAACAGTCACGCAGGGCATGGCATTATAACATAGCAGATTTGGCACGACGAGAACGATGATGGCCTTGCATCATCCATCCCTAAATGTAACTCAAGTGCCAATAGACCTGTTTTGAGAGTCACTTGGGAAAACATTATATGGGATCAATGGTGCAAAGGACAAGAGTGAGGTAGTTTTAGTTGAGCTGGCAGTCGTAGTGTGAAGGTTCGATTCATGTCTCTAACAAGGCTTGAAATTGGACTCTTTGTGCGCACCACTATAACAGCTCTTATATCCTGGCCTGCTGAGACACATCCCGCGATTTACCTCTTCCACGATGTTATAGGGGCGGGATGGTGTGGGGCCCTCAAAGTTGGGGTTCAACCTTAATGATTCAATTAAAATGTGAAAAATGTTACATATTCAGTTAAAACTCACCAATCAGTTGCTGCCATGTGTCACCAACTGCAAGGACTTAATTATCTCGACGATCTCATCAGAAATCTATAAATAGGTATGGTTGGGAATAAAGAAAGATACAAAAAATTGAATACTCTCCTTTCAAATTGCCATTTCTTTCCTAACTCTTCTTTGAAGCCAGAATTTAGTGAGTTTAAAAAGGTAAACCTAGTTAGGCGAAAGGAATTTGTTAATCTCAATTTATAGGTCAACACGAGTTATCATGTTCTATCACTAGCCATGCTCATAATTGTATACAGCATGCATGAACTTGCTGAATAACTATTCAGAAATGCTTAAATTTTGTTTAAAGATTAATTATTGTCCTATTGTTCCTCCATATTTGTTTCTTCTCCACTTCATCGTCATCTTCCTCGTAATAATGACTTAGCAGTAATTATATATGAGCATGACAAGTATCTGTATCTATTTTGAGCATGTTAGATTAAAGCCCATTCCAGTGTTGTAGCCTATGCATTATATGACATTGAGGATGTAAAGAGTACTTTAATTTACATCCAATCATGTCACTCCATTTGGGTTTCGTCAATGAGGCTGTTGACATTATGTGTTGTAATTTATTGTTCAACTTATAATGATAAGTATATTGGACTGATGATACATCCATATGGGTGTGTCGAGCAAGTGCAAAAACACCGAAACCAAAATGAGAAGAAAAACGAAGGGGCTGAAATAGGCAAGTGATCAGGTTCAAAGCTAGGTACTTACCCGACCTTGATTTAGTTTACTCGATGCCAAAAGTTTGGCCTGGGCGAGAGCCCGATTTTGTACTAGGCAATTGCCCAGGCCATTTTTTTAATCATTGGGTTTGAATTTTGGTCCTTTTTTGGCGCCTTTTTTTTATGGAGAAAATCATCTTTTCAAGAACTTTGGAGACATTTTCAAAATGAAAAGACCACACATGAGGGAACCAAAACTATTTAAAACTCCAAACTTATTGACTAGTAGGTTTGAAATGATTAATCATTCAATGATTTCTATGTGAATTTAAATGACATAATTAACTCTAGCTTCAACCTAAGTAAGGAAATTAACAAAAACTAAAATTGTTCGAAGAGTTATTAGATCCTTAACTGAGAGGTTTAAACATAAGATCACAACTATCAAAGAGAGCAAAGACTTCAATGCAATTAAGATAGAAGAACCAGTTGGATCCCTCCAAACCTATGAACTCGCCACATCTCAATCTATGAAGAACAAGTTTATAGTCTTGAAGGGAAGAAGAGTATGACTCTACTGATACCAAGATCCTAAATGATAAGGAAATAGCTTATTTCATGAAAAAAAATTGAAAAATATTCCCGAATAAGAATAAACCTCAAGAGAGATACACAGGTGCACCTAGTGAGTTTAGAAAATATGATCATGAAATGACAAATACTAGGATGTTTAGAAAGAGATCTTAGTCTGCTAGATGTAAAAAATGTCAAGGTTTTGGCCACTTTAGGAATGAATGCCCTAACAATAAGAAAACCATGGGAAAAGATATGAAAGCTACTCTCATTTATGATGAGACTAACTCAAACAATCAAAGTGAGAAGTCCAATTTTGAAGGTCATAACTATATGGCTTTTGCTTCTAGGGTTAGGAGTGAATCTAATGAGGAGAGTGAAAAGGTAGATGACTTAGAACGTAGTGAGCGTTTTGAGGAAGAATCCAAAAATGAGAAAGATATTCGTGAGGCTTATGAGCAGCTGTTCCACGAGAGTCTTAAGGTTAAAACGATCAATAAAGTTGTCCTTAAGAAAGTTAATGAACATGAGTTAGACATGGAGAGACTTATATTAGACCTTCAGAGTCTACCAAATGTGTTAGTAAGTTAAATGTAGACTATGGCTAAGACCATTTTATGAGCGATCTTAAGAAGTATAATAAAAGGCTTAGTGAGTTAACATTAGGTAATGAGAACTTAGAGGCTAAGGTTAAAACTCTAACAAGTGAGCTTGAGAAATCCTACTCAACTCTATTCCTTCTCGAGTGGATCTTAAAAACTTGACAATCTTTTAAGTTGAACAAACCTACTAGGAATATGGGAGGTCCATGATATAAACGATTGATCATAATACTTCTTGTAGTTCCAAGATTTCTTTTGTCTGAGTCACCAACCAGCCTAAGTATGTTGTAAATCCTGAACCCAATAACAATGTTATCTTGGGATAGAGGCCTACTAGACATCGTAGAACCAACCAATTAAGAAATCAATATCAGCATCCACGTAGATTTAGACCTAAGTTTATCCTTACGTGTCACAATTGTGATACGTTAGTACATAAAAAGCCTAGGCGTCACAAACTTTTGAATATGAATATAAATCAAAATATGTCTAGTCGGAATGATTTCGTTACTAATCAATTATTCACTCGACCGAGATGTTGACGCGGTTGACCACGAATAATTCTGCTTCTAGGAAGTTTAGGTTAAGAAGAGTGATATGAGAAATTATGAATCTGATCACGATACTCTTGAGGTAAGAGCGTTGGTATATCTCAATTAGTAGGTATTTGGGTGCATGGATATGCATTATTCATGATTTTTATATATTCATGCATGTACATATGTTCCTTGTAAATTAGGAAATTTCAATTTTTTTCTCTTTATTAACATAAAAAAAAAAAAAAAAACAAAAACAAAAAGGGGATTTTTTTTAATTTTTTATTAGACATGTTATTTTATTGTCAAGTACTAGTAAAGTTCATGTATGGTAAATTGAATTTCCATTAATTTGTTTAGAACTTGTTTGAAGTACTTGATATAGCTTATTTCATGTATCTTATGCAATGCACACATTATACTCTTATGAGTAGGTTTTGCCTGCGTGTTTGAGATTTGAAATGACAGTCTTCTGTGTGGTGAATTGATTTTGAATATGGAATGACCTTTAACCAAATTAACCTAAACTTTTGTATATTTCCCATAAAAAAAATAATAATAAAAAAAAAGGATGTTAGTGATTCAAAATTTAAAATATATAAAAAAAAAGTGAGACACTTATTATACTTATCTTTGTAGTCTTCTTGACTTGAGCAATTAAACGTATAAGGTATCTTAAAACTTATGTCATATGATCATCTGACTTGATGTTATCGGCAGGGGCGAATCCAGCCCTGAAGTTCAGCACTGGCAGCCGACGATCATTGACTGTTAACCGCAACAACATGAATGACGATATTGATTATTAATTATTAATTAAATAATATTAAAAATTGTTCGATTAATATATAAATACACTAAAACGCATGAATGATATAATATGAGAATATAATCCAATACAACCCAAAAGAAAAATAAGTAATACAACTTCACTTCGTAACTGTACGCTCAGATAATTAGAATCTCCGTGGTCTCATATTTTGAAAGCGCTGCAAGATTGTCTCATTATCAATTTTTTAAAAAAATTATTGCTCAATGTACACTACCAAATTGTCGTTCAACCAGTCATCTCCCATTTTGTTGCACAAGAACAAATTTCCAAATTTTTCAATTTACAAATTCTCCAATTAACAAATTTTCAAATCCTTAAATTTACCAATTAACTAATTCACAATTTCCCTAATTCAGAAATTCACAAAATTTTCCACTCCATAAATTAGTCAAAGAAAAATATTGAAATAAAATAAAAAGCAATAAATTAAAGTAAGTTAACTAATTAATATATTAAACATATATAATTCTGCTAGAAAAAAAAATAGTGTTTACCAAATGACATTGTGGCCAAGTTTTTATAATTCAAAGGAAAGATCACGAGTTTGAATATTTACAATTACAATTGCATTAAATCGAGTCCAACTTAACATATATTGTTTTGCTAAATTTATTGTCCATATTAAAAAGTGTCGTGAAGGTCAAGTCTTCTCTAATCTAGCACAAGGTCACAAGTTCGAAACTTATCCAACCCCCTCCATGTTGCATTAATCTTAGTAAAAATAGTAGAACTAAAAATATTTTTCAAACAACTAGGTTGGAAGGGATTCGAACCTAAGATCTACAACGTAAAAAAGCATCAACTTACCAACTGAGCTACAACGCATGCTTGAAAGAGAAATGAATTCTAGTAATATAAGCTTAAAGTTTATCTTTTGTCAAAATAAAAAATTACTCCGACGGATCCAGCCCGGGCGGCCGCAGGGGCTGGCCAGGTGTTGGATCCGCCCCTGGTTATCGGCATAAAACTCATTACAAGTGTCATTAAGTTGCTTAATGGAGATAAGTATGTACATAAGATATAAAAAATAAAATTAAAAAAATTCCAAAATATGTGTTTATTCGTAGGGGTAGAAAGAAAATTTATACAATGAAAAATTAATATGAGCTTTTTATTTATAAGGTTCTAGTAACATTGTGTTTGACTTCATAATTTAAAGATATATATATTCATTCACCAGTAATTCTTTACATGTCGTTTCTCATTAATTTAAAGTTTTGAGACTTGCTTACATGAATTTAATGGCATTTTACTCACATATGTAGCTTATAAAATTTACTACATCTAGGTTTAAAATAAGTTATATGGGAAAGTTTTATTATCTATGAATTATACATGTATTAATAAGAAAATAGTTGTTCTTGATACATTTAAAAATCCATGAAAAATAGAATCAGTTGTTTCAAAAAAGAAAAAATATATATTCTCTTATCATTGTTTTGCATGTTATATATGCATGTATTTTTTTACTCATTCCTTTCTATATTCTTAATAATTATTACTTGTTTTTCTTTGTTATTTGTGAAAAAAAATAAAATGGGAGAGTTTAGTATTTATTTAAATTAAGGAGTTGCATATATGAGTTAGGAAGAGAATTTGTAAATTTGAAATTATGATTGTTAATTTGACTTGGGGGAAGTCATATGGATATTTAGGTGGAAATTTTATTATTGATATTGTGTTTTGTGTTTCGTCAATATTGATATTAAAATTTTACACTTTATTTCGAAGTTAGTAAATCATATGGTATTGCAAGCTTTGGTGTTACACATTCGTTACTTATGTTATTCTATATAACTTAGTCATAAGATTTTATTTGTTGTTAGCTCCTCTTGTTTTTCATGTGGTATTTTGGTTTCCACATGTTTCATGAAACAGATTGACAAGTTGATGAAGTTAGGGAAGTTTCTATTGGGTAGATTATATTGGACTTCGATTTTAAAATAAATGATTTTACCATGGAATGTTAGAGGGGGAGATTGTTAAGTTTATATTTGTAATTGGCAATCTCCTAAGCCAAAATCGTATTTTTAGTTGATTTGTAATGGGATTTGATTGAGTTGTAATCAAAATCAAAATAGGTTGTGTTAAGTCTAAGTAATAGTAAAAGGAGTTTGGGGATGATGAAGTCAAAGACATACAAGAAGAAGATGAAAAATCAGAGTTCAAGAAGTTGATTGAAAAAAAAAAGACTCCCGAAGCTAGCCTACCGCCCGCCGCACTCGAGCGGTAAAAGTAGTGACTTCTCCGCCCGCCTAGCGTTAGACTAGTGCTCAAGGTGATTATAGGAAGTAGGTCAAAGAGAATTAAGAGTTAGTCGAGTTTGGACTGTATTGCAAGTCAATTTGTCTATAGTGGGTTTTGCTGGGTCGGACTTCAGGTTTTTTTTATTCTTTTTGAAGGGTTTTTCTCTGTGATCAATTTCTTGGCATTGTTTACTTTTTGCAATGTATTAATTGGAGTAATTGAACATAAGTTTAAATATGATTAATTGACTTAATAATCTAAAAATAATTAATAAGTGATTTGTTTGAGGACAGAGAGTCCTTTGGAAGTATCAACATAAATTTTAGAGGGGGCAAATTTAATTTGACGACAGAGACTATGCGTTCAAGTCATTTTCCAATGTTTGCTAAGTCTATTCGTTCTCCTCCATTGTCCTTGAAGAATTTATTTTCTACCATCAGTACATCAAAACTAATGACCTAACGTGTCAGCCAATTTCCCAGCTCAGCTCGTCTAAAATTGCACTTGAGATCACTGAGCTTCTACTATACTTGGAATTATGTCCTTGTATTTCAATTTGGTGCAATCATGCCGTTATACTGAATCTGTTCCATGGAGAAGATGGTGAAAAACGTAGGGATTCTTTTACAATAATAACATCAATGTGACATTTTAAAGAAAGGTCAATTCTGAAAACATTATACATAGGTTTAAGGTAATAATCCAATCACTTTTTTTTTTTTTAAGATACAAGAAATTTGAAAGGTTCGATGTTCTCATTCATAAAAATATTCAAAAAATTTCGCTAAATTATTGTGAAGTAAAAATTGTTCTGTTTGTTGATTGTTCCATAGTTATGGTGGATGTGAATTTTTCTCTTGATATTAACATGTGCATCCTCCATCTAGAGGTGTAATTTTAGATTTATTGCGGAAGGACAATACGTCGAAAAGATAATTAGCATAGGAAGCATGAAAATGAACTTCCCATTCGCACAAGATATACTGCCGTGTATTTATGTTATTTGTTCATGTTGGATGTCTTTTAACTAAATATATTCAGCTACTAAATCAATCATCCTTAGGCCCTGTTTGTTTCACATTATTAGAATAATTTTTATCGTTGGAATATGGATCAACTGCAATCTTTGACTACCTTGTCTCATAGTGGGACCCACTTTTTTGGGAAAAAAAAATGGGGTCAAAAATATCATTTTCGTGTACAAAATAACGTGAACCAAATAGGGGCTTAATTCACCTAATATTGTAAGCTCATTGACGGAACTCAATTGGAGTGACCTGATTGCTCGTTATTTAAACCATAATGTTCTAATTATAGTAAAATTGAAGTTTAGTGACCTGATTGCAACTACAGTAAAAGTCGAGTGACCTCTATTGCAATTTGACAGACACGTTAGCGTGTTTATTGACTGAATTCAAATGGAATAACCTGATTGCTCTGTAAATTAAATAAGAAGTTCAGTTACCTAACTACAACTTAACAACACTTTCATGATTAATTTACATATTATTTTCATAGATTTAATATTAAAGTCTTACGAATAGAATTCCAGTTATTGTACAGAACAGATCAGTTGTCTCACGCCTTGTTGAGACACTTCTCAGTAAGTACTCGATAAAGATAAAGTATAAGCTTTGGGCTCCAGAGAACTGATTCACTTGAACCATGCCTCAATGTGATCAGCCTTTGGAGCTTTGGAAAGCTGGTTGCAATGTTGCTTGACGAACTAATTATTTAAGATCAAAACCTAGTTAAAGTGATAAGAGTAAGGCCTTACCAATACTTTGATCCACGAAAAGAAATTAAACAAAAAATGAATATATATATATATATATATATATATATATATATATATATATATATATATATATATATATATATACTAGGTTTAAGCAACGTGCAATGCACGTTTGCTTAGTTTATATATAATTTTTTTGGTTCATTAAATAATTAATGATGTAATGTTTATGTAATTGATAAATAATTACACATTGTGATATATTAATTTTAATTTGAATAGTGTTAAATTCTAAATTAAAATGTATAAGTTAGGCGAGAGGAATTTGTTAATCTCAATTTATAGGTCAACACGAGTTATCATGTTCTATCACTAGCCATGCTCATAATTGTATACAGCATGCATGAACTTGCTAAATAACTATTCAGAAATGCTTAAATTTTGTTTAAAGATTAATTATTGTCCTATTGTTGCTCCATATTTGTTTCTTCTCCACTGCATCGCCATCTTCCTCGTAATAATGACTTAGTAGTAATTATATATGAGCATGACAAGTATCTGCATCTATTTTGTGCATGTTAGATTAAAGTCCATTCCAGTGTTGTAGCCTATGCATTATATGACATTGAGGATATAAAGAGTACTTTAATTTACATCCAATCACGTCACTCCATTTGGGTTTCGTCAATGAGGCTGTTGACATTATGTGTTGTAATTTATTGTTCAACTTATAATGATAAGTATATTGGAATGATGATACATCCATATGGGTGTGTCGAGCAAGTGCAAAAACACCGAAAGCAAAATGAGAAGAAAAACGGAGGGGCTGAAATAGGCAAGTGCTCAGGTTTAAGGCTAAGCACTCACCCGGCCTTGATTTAGTTTACCCGATGCCAAAAGTTTGGCCTGGGCGAGAGCCCGGTTTTGTACTAGGCAATTGCCCAGGCCATTTTTCTAATCATTGGGTTTGAAGTTTTGGTCCTTTTTTGGCGCCTTTTTTATGGAAAGACTCATCTTTTCAAGAACTTTGGAGACATTTTCAAAACGAAAAAACCACACATGAGGGAACCAAAACTATTAAAAACTCCAAACTATAGATATTGACTAGTAGGTTTGAGATGATTAATCATTCAATGATTTCTATGCAAATTTAAATGACATAATTAACTCTAGCTTCAACCTATGTGAGAAAATTCACAAAAACTAAAATTGTTCGAAGAGTTATTAGATCCTTAACTGAGAGGTTTGAACATAAGATCACAACTATTGAAGAGAGCAAAGACTTCAATGCAATTAAGATAGAGGAACCAGTTGGATCCCTCCAAACCTATGAACTCACCACTTCTCAATCTATGAAGAACAAGTTTATAGTCTTGAAGGGAAGAAGAGTATGACTCTACTGACACCAAGATCCTAAATGATAAGGAAATAGCTTATTTCATGAAAAAAAATTGAAAAATATTTACGAATAAGATAAACCTCAAGAGAGATATTGAGGTGCACCTAGTGAGTTTAGAAAATACGATCATGAAAGACAAATACTAGGATGTTTAGAAGGAAATCTTAGTCTGCTAGATGTCAAAAATGCCAAAGTTTTGGCCACTTTAGAAATGAATGCCCTAACAATAAGAAAACCATAGGAAAAGATATGAAAGCTACTCTCATTTATGATGAGACTAACTCAAACAATCAAAGTGAGAAGTCCAATTTTGAAGGTCATAACTATATGGCTTTTGCTTCTAGGGTTAGAAGTGAATCTAATGAGGAGAGTGAGAAGGTAGAGGACGTAGAACGTAGTGAGCATTTTGAGGAAGAATCCAAAAATGAGAAAGATATTTGCGAGGCTTATGAGCAGCTGTTCCACGAGAGTCTTAAGGTTAAAAAGATCAATAAAGTTGTCCTTAAGAAAGTTAATGAACATGAGTTAGATAGAGACAGACTTATATTAGACCTTCAAGAGTCTACCAAATGTGTTAGTAAGTTAAATGTAGACTATGGCTAAGACCATTTTATGAGGGATCTTAAGAAGTATACTAAAAGGCTTAGTGAGTTAACATTAGGCAATGAGAACTTAGAGGCTAAGGTTAAAACTCTAACAAGTGAGCTTGAGAAATCCTACTGAACTCTATTCCTTCTCGAGTGGATCTTAAAAACTTGACAATCTTTTAAATTGAACAAGCCTACTGGGAATATGTGAGGTCTATGATATAACCGATTGATCATAATACTTCTAGTACTTCCAAGATTGCTTTTGTCCGAGTCACCAACCAGCTTAAGTATGTTGTAAATCCTGAACCCAATAACAATGTTATCTTAGGACATATAACAATATGTCTAGTCGGGATGATTTCCTTACTAATCAATTAGTCACTCGAGCGAGACGTTGACACGGTTGACCACGAATAATTCTGCTTCTAGGAAGTTTAGGTTAAGAAGAGTGATCTGAGAAATTATGAATCTGATCACGTTACTCTTGATGTAAGATCGTTGGTGTACCTCAATTAGTAGGTATGCATGGATATGCATTATTCATGATTTTTATATATTCATGCATGTACATATGTTCCTTGTAAATTAGGAAATTTCAATTTTTTTTCTCTGTATTAACATAAAAAAATAAAACAAAAAGGGGATTTTTTTTATTTTTATTGGACATGTTATTTTATTGTCAAGTACTAGTAAAGTTCTTGTATGGTAAATTGAATTTCCATTAATTTGTTTAGAACTTGTTTGAAGTACTTGATATAGCTTATTACATGTATCTTATGCAATGCACACATTACACTCTTATGAGTAGGTTTTGACTACGTGTTTGAGATTTGAAATGACAGTCTTCTGTGTGGTGAATTGATTTTGAATATGGAATGACCCTTAACTAAATTAACCTAAACTTTTGTATATTTCCCATAAAAAAAAAAAAAAAAAAAGATGTTAGTGATTCAAAATTTAAAATATATAAAAAAGTGAGATACTTCTTATACTTATCTTTGTAGTCTTCTTGACTTGAGCAATTAAACGTATAAGGTATCTTAAAACTTATGTCATATGGTCATCTGACTTGATGTTATCGGCATAAAACTCATTTCAAGTGTCATTAAGTTGCCTAATGGAGATAAGTATGTACATAAGATATAAAAAATAAAATAAAAAATTCCAAAATACGTGTTTATTCGTAGGGGTAGAAAGAAAATTTATACAATGAAAAATTAATATGAGATTTTTATTTTAAGGTTCTAGTAGCGCTTTGTTTGACTTCATAATTTAAAAATATATATTCATTCACCAGCAATTGTTTACATGTCGTTTCTCATTAATTTAAAGTTTTGAGAATTGCTTACATGAATTTAATGGCATTTTTCACACATATGTAGCTTATAAAATTTACTACATCTAGGTTTAAAATAAGTTATATGGGCAAGTCTTATTATCTATGAATTATACATGTATAATAGGAAAATAGTTGTTCTTGATACATTTAAAAATCCATGAAAAATAGAATCAGCTGTTTCAAAAAAGAAAAAATATATATTCTCTTATCATTGTTTTGCATATTATATATGCATGTATTTTTTTACTCATTCCTTTCTATATTCTTAATGATTATTACTTGTTTTTCTTTGTTATTTGTGAAAAAAAAAAATGGGAGAGATTAGTATTTATTTAAAGGAGTTGCATATATGAGTTAGGATGAGAATTTTTAAATTTGAGATTATGATTGTTAATTTGACTTAGGGGAAGTCATATGGATATTTATGTTGAAATTTTATTATTGATATTGTGTTTTATGTTTTGTCAATATTGATATTAAAATTTTATACTTTATTTTGAAGTTAGTAAATCATATGGTATTGCAAGCTTTGGTGTTACACATGCTTTACTTATGTTATTCTATATCACTTAGTCATAAGATTTTATTTGTTGTTAGCTCCTCTTGTTTTTCACGTGGTATTTTGGTTTCCATGTGTTTCATGAAACAGATTGACAAGTTGATGAAGTTAGGGAAATTTCTATTGGGTAGATTATATTGGACTTTGATTTTAAAATAAATGATTTTACCATGGAATGTTAAAGGGGTAGATTGTTAAGTTTATATTTGTAATTGGCAATCTCCTAAGCCAAAATCGTATTTTTAGTTGATTTGTAATGGGATTTGATTGAGTTGTAATCAAAATCAAAATAGGTTGTGTTAAGTCTAAGTAATAGTAAAAGGAGTTTGGGGATGATGAAGTCAAAGACATACAAGAAGAAGATGATAAATCAGACTTCAAGAAGTTGATGAAAAAAAAAAAAAAAAAAAAGACTCCCAAAGCTAGCCTACCGCCCGCCGCACTCGAGCGGTAAAAGTAGTGACTTCTCCGCCCGCCTAGTGTTAGACTAGTGCTCAAGGTGATTACAGGAAGTAGGTCAAAGAGTATTAAGAGTTAGTCGAGTTTGGACCGTATTGCAAGTCAATTTGTCTATAGTGGATTTTACTGGCTTGGACTATGAGTTTTTTTTTTTTAAATCCTTTTTGAAGGGTTTTTCTCTGTAATCAATTTCTTGGTATTGTTTACTTTTTGCAATGTATTAACTGGAGTAATTGAACGTAAGTTTAAATAGGACTAATTGACTTAAAAATCTAAAAATAATTAATAAGTGATTTGTTTGAGGACAGAGAGTCCTTCGGAATTATCAACATCAATCCTAGAGAGGGCAAATTTAATTTGAAGACAAAGATTATGTGTTCAAGTCATTTTCCGATGTTTGCTAAATCTATTCGTTCTCTTCTCCATTGTCCTTGAAGAATTTATTTTCTACCATCATGTACATCAAAACTAATGACCTAACGTGGCAGCCAATTTCCCAGCTCAGCTCGTCTAAAATTGCACTTGAGATCACTGAGCTTCTACTATACTTGGAATTATGTCCTTGTATTTCAATTTGGTGCAATCATGCCGCTATACTGAGTCTGTTCCATGGAGAAGATGGTGAAAAACGTAGGGATTCTTTTACAATAATAACATCAATGTGACATTTTAAAGAAAGGTCAATTCTGAAAACATTATACATAGGTTTAAGGTAATAATCCAATCACTTTTTTTTTTTAAGATACAAGAAATTTGAAAGGTTCGATGTTCTCATTCATAAATCTATTCAAAAAATTTCTCTAAATTATTGTGGAGTAAGTAAAAATTGTTCTGTTTGTTGATTGTTCCATAGTTATGGTGGATGTGAATTTTTCTCTTGATATTAACATGTGCATCCTCCATCTAGAGGTGTAATTTTAGATTTATTGCGGAAGGACAATACCTCGAAAAGATAATTAGCATAGGAAGCATGAAAATGAACTTCCCATTCGCACAAGATATACTGCCGTGTATTTATGTTATTTGTTCATGTTGGATGTCTTTTAACTAAATATATTCAGCTACTAAATCAATCATCCTTAGGCCCTGTTTGTTTCACATTATTAGAATAATTTTTATCGTTGGAATATGGATCAACTGCAATCTTTGACTACCTTGTCTCATAGTGGGACCCACTTTTTTGGGGGAAAAAAAAAATGGGGTCAAAAATCTCATTTTCGTGTACAAAATAACGTGAAACAAATAGGGGCTTAATTCACCTAATATTTGTAAGCTCATTGACGGCACTCAATTGGAGTGACCTGATTGCTCGTTATTTAAACCATAGTGTTCTAATTGTAGTAAAATTGAAGTTTAGTGACCTGATTGCAACTACAGTAAAAGTCGAGTGACCTCTATTGCAATTTGACAGACACGTTAGCATGTTTATTAACTGAATTCAAATGGAATAACCTGATTGCTCTGTAAATTAAATAAGAAGTTCAGTTACCTAACTACAAGTATTGTGTAAATTTAGTGATCGCTATACAACTTAACAACACTTTCATGATTAATTTACATATTATTTTCATAGATTTAATATTAAAGTCTTATGAATAGAATTCCAGTTATTGTACAGAACAGATCAGTTGTCTCACGCCTTGTTGAGACACTTCTCAGTAAGTACTCGATAAAGATAAAGTATAAGCTTTGGGCTCCAGAGAACTGATTCACTTGAACCATGCCTCAATGTGATCAGCCTTTGGAGCTTTGGAAAGCTGGTTGCAATGTTGCTTGACGAACTAATTATTTAAGATCAAAACCTAACCTAACGTAACCCTACCTATTATTAAACCGACCAATTCGATGATAGAAACCGACCAATTCTAAATCGGTTCTGGTCAATGGTTTTTCTTTTACCTTTTTTTTTTATAAATTTAATACTAAAATTATTTGGGACTATCAACCCTTGATTGCCTAAAATAATATTATAAAAATGGATGGATTTTGTCACTTCAATAAGGAATTAGAGTTCAGTGGAAATAGTATCTCAATCATACAACTCAATCAATAAAAATTTTATATATTACAAATTTTCACAATAGAATTAAAACTTTACATCCCAAATAATTATTATTCTGCAAATTAAAATCATACTAATAAAACAAAACACAATCAAAATCGTCATGAAACAGGACAAGGAAAAAATAAAATATTACAATCATCTAATAATTAAAAATAGGGAACATTACATATTCAAGGGGATTAAAATATGAAATTTCAAATTAAGAAACAAATTTTAAAACTACAAAAATTATGTCATAGTTAGATTTTATTAATTAAAATTATTTTATTAATTAGATATACTAAGGTCACAATACTATACATTTTATAATCGCGATTACTTACTAATTGCATTTACTAAACCTTTCAGTAACAAATCACAAATTTTATAGGTCACAATGTATTACCAGACACGAATTATCAATTTAATAAGTCATGCATTAGTTCTTTGTCATAAATCACAAATTTTATAAGTCACAACTTATTTCATGATAAAAAATTATCTAGTCAATTGGTTATAAGTTATTTTTCGATCACAAATTATCTAATTAATTTAACAAATTGTAAGTCACAACTACAAATTTAGCTAAAATCTCATTTTTTAAATCACATATTATTTATTAGTTACAAGTTAAACATTTTATCGACCACATATTATTTATTTGTCACAAATTAAAAAAAAAACAGTTGATCACAAGCATTCTTCACCCCCACCCAACCCCACCATCAATACCAATAGTTGGTTACAAACATACAAATAATTGATAAAAACACTATTCACCTCACCCTCACCCCCACCCCCACCCCAATCCCAATCCCACCGCCGACTCTAATAGTTGGTCACAAAATACCTAAATAGTTGGTTATAACCACTCTTTATCTCAATTCGACCCAAATAGTTGGTCAAAAACACTCTTCATCCCACCCCACCACCGACGCCAATCAAACAGCAAGCCATCTCAACACTACCATTGCTATTACTATTTGCAAACCATGAACAAGAACCACCCCAAAACTGTGGCTAAGTAGTAGATCAAATAAGGAAGAAACCACCGCCTATTGTCCCATCTTCACCCTTAGCCACCATAATTTCAGTTAGGAAAAAAAAAATTGAGAACAAAATAATCTAATTAGAAGAGAATAAATAATTCAATTGAACTTTAAAACCCGAGACTTGTGTTAACACAGTTTCCTTAAAACAAATTCGTCTTCTCACCGTAGGTTCTTGAGATTTAACTTGAGCGTCTGTTTCCCAGGATACAACGGTAAACTAGTAAAGTCCAAGCACTGCAGAGTTTACTCCGGCGAGCTGACTTAGTATCTGAACAATATCACCACCAAGACCTTGACAGACAATAAAATATGTATGCAGACAGAAGACAATTCCGTATGTTTTGGAACTATAATGCAGACTGTATTCTTCGTGTCTGGAATAGTGGAAAACGATGCTTTATATAGATTTAACCCTCATTATGTTTGTCCATTAACTCAATGTTAATAACCATTGGAGTTTCAACAGTTTCAGATTTAATGACAATAATCATTGGAGTCCAGAAACCAAAAGTCATGGCAACAACCATTGGAGTTTCATAAACCAAGAGTCATTTGTTGAAAGCAAAAAATTGACAAAACGCAAGCCATCCTAAGGAGCCAATTTTTGGTCAATTCGGTCTGACATTCGTGTACGCAGGTCGAACACGCACACAAGTTCAAGGTTCGAAACCTATTTCAGTCCGTAATTTGCACCCATCGTGCGTGCACGTAGAGAGAGACTCTATGCTACACATGATTACACACTTCCAAAGTGTAGCCAAATATAAAGTGGTTCTTGTTTTCATCAACTTCCTATGTGTGATAAACTCAAATTTAGTTTTCCCTCCAACATAAACCATATTTTAATGATCCACTTTGAACTCTAATTTCTCATTCACCCGAACTTCATTTTTAGCAAGTAAATACATGATTTTGATGTTTTTATGGAGGAGAACACAAATCAATGTTGATCTTCTAAAATAAGCAAATTGATCACACTTAAAATCTATGCTAAAATCAACCATCGCCTCATTTTTTTCTAACAATCCCTCACGTGAATGAAAATTGAGAGAGACACAAAATGTGAAACAAAGACTTGGTGATAAAGTTCAATAGTTGAAACCTACATAGGATAGGTAGGTATTACGCTTTGAAACTTCCTTTGTGAAAACATATTTACTTTATTAGCTCACCAATAAATGCGTTGTCTTTAAACTGTTATGCCGTTTATGTAAATGATGATATGTTATACACAAGATTCTTCATAACACAATTCAGTTCTCATTATCATGTTCGTTTTTTGCCATGAACATATGTCTGGTTCTACGAGAGATCTTAAGAATTGAGCACCACACAATTCTATTAGAAGTGGGCCAACTTCTCTCTCACATAGGTGATTTCTTATTACAAGTAACCCGCATTACTTGGCTCGATTTTCGACGCATAAGAATCATTGAAAGACTGTTGCTTATCCTTCATCCTTACGAGCATCACTGTTGCATCATAGGAATGGACAAGAGGCATCATCCCCCCCATGGTGATTTAATTAAGTCTTTACAATTAGGTTGTTTCTTTGAACCTAGATCTTGGAATCTTCAGTCAACTAAGTTGGGTTTCTTTTGTATTAACTAATCCATTCGATTTTCCAACTATTTCTTTATTTAACCCTTTGGCTAGCGGATCCGCAATGTTATCATTTGACCTTACATAGTCAATAGTGATAACTCCAGTTGAGAGTAGTTGTCTTATGGTATTGTGTTTAGGACGTATATGTCTAGACTTACCATTGTACATTTTACTCTGTGCCCTTCCAATTGCTGATTGACTGTCACAATATATACAAATTGCTAGCACAGGTTTCGGCCATCTCGGAATATCCTATAAGAAGTTGCGTAACTACTTAGCCTCTTCACCACATTTATCTAGAGTTATAAACTCAGATTCTATAGTACATCTAGCTATAACGGTTTGTTTAGAGGATTTCCAGAATATAGTTGCACCTCCCAATGTGAACATAAATCCACTAGTGGATTTTGAGTCTTTTATATCAGATATCTAATTTGCATCACTATATCCTTCAATGACTGCTAGATATCGGGTATAGTGCAGTCCAAAATCACGAATATATCTTAAGTACCTTAGTACTTTTACTATTCATTTCCAGTGGTCAGTTCATGGATTTCTCGTGTATCTACTCAATTTACTAACTGTGTATGATATGTCTGGTCTTGTACAACTCAACAAGTATATCAAACTTCCAATAATTCTAGAGCATTCCACTTGAGAGGCACTCTCACTTTTGTTTTTAGATAGATGCTGACTCGTATCTATTGGTGTTCTAGCAATTCCAGTATCATCATTACTGAACTTTTCTAGAATTTTGTCCACATAATGTGACTAACTTAGAATGAGTCCATTTGATGTTTTGTTAATTTTAATTCCAAGTATGACATAAGCTAAACCCATATCTTTCATGTCGAACCTTGAATTTAACATATTTTTAGTAGATTTAATTATCTTATCGTCGCTACCAACAACAAGCATGTTGTCAACATAAAGACATAAAATGACGTAACCATTTTCGATTTCTTTGACGTAAACACATTTGTCACACTCGTTAATCTTAAATACACATTCTATCATAACATTGTCAAATTTTTCCTTTCAGCAACACCATTTTGTTGTGGTGAATAAGGTGTGGTGGTTTCTTGTATTATTCCGTGTTGTGCATAAAATTTGACAAATGGGGCTTCATACTTACCCCCTCAATCATTTATCAGCACCTTAATTTTCTTATTGAGTTGATTTTCAACTTCATTCTTATAGAGAATAAATTTTTCTATAACTTCGTCCTTACTTTTAAGCAAATACACATAACAATATTTTGTGATATCATTGAAAAAAGTAAAGAAGCACTTGTTGCCACCTCTTATTTGTACAAGTTTCAAGTCAAATACATCGATGTGAATTAAATCAAGTGGTCATGTATGTCATTCAATTAATTTAAATGATGACCTTGTCAATTTTGTCTCAACACAAGTTTCGCACTTATGGTTGTAATCAATGTGGAACACGGGAATGCAATTCAAGTTAACTAGTCTACGTATAGTATCATAGTTAACATGTCATAGTCTACCGTGCCACAAATTGGAAGACTCAAGCAAGCCGAAGAGTTAACTTAATTCATTTTTGGCTTAACAACCATTACATTCAGTTTAAACATACCATCAAAAAAATAACATTTTCCGACAAACATTCCACTTTTTGACAAAATAACTTTGTCTAACTCAAATACGATATGAAAACCATGTTTATTCAAAAGCGACCCAGACACGTAGAGCAGATTATTAAGAGTCAACTCTTTTTCCGGAGTCATCTTCTGAACCACCTTTCCTTGACTTTTGATTTCAAAAGTTGTAGAATTTCTCATGAACAACTTCACTACATTTCAATTACTTCAAAAGTAACAAATAGCTATTTATCAAAGCACGCATGCCTCGTAACACCAGTGTCAATCCACCACTCTTTTGGGTTAGAACACACCATGTTCACTTCAAAAATGACAACTACGAGATTTATTTTCGACACATTATGTGCAATGTAATCAACCACATTTGCTTCTTTCTTATTATTCTTCTTTCACAAGCTACACTCCGAAGACTTGTGGCCTACTTTGTATCAATTGAAGTATTTTCCTTGAAACTTCTTCTTAAAAATGCTTCCCTTCTGAAAAATTCAAGTTCAACCCTAACAATATCTAGAAGGGGTGAATAGGTATTTAATGCGGAATTAAAAATAATCACGAATTAAATAGTAACAAGTCACTTTTAATTATAATCTAGATAGTTAATCATGCAATCCAAATTATCTTATATTGAATTACCATAGTTTGCATATCATAAAAAATAAAAATAAAGCAGTAAAAAACATAAGAATTGTTCACGGAGAAATCCAACTGGGAAAAACTCTGGACACTTTGCCAGTCAATCCACTATAAACGATTATGTACTTACAGTCTACCTAACTAGACGACGACACGAACTATCTGATCTCCGAACTACAATTCTGATAGCTCTCCTGAATTCTGTGCTCCCCTGCACCAATTCCAACTGCAATAACCAACGCTCTCCTGGAACTCCGCTATCTTGCAGCAGCCCCTATCTTGGTAGAATCGCCTATCTCCTGTGGATCACGAAGAACAATCCATTCTTCACAGACTGGAATTCCAGTCGCCTTCCTCGATCTTCAGCACCTCTGACAGGTGTTTGGTTTTTGGTGTTTGGATATTGAATCTAATATTTTTCCGACCAAAACACTCACACAAGATGAAGGTTGAATGATCGAATGAATAAATGATGAAGTTCTCTCAATTAACAACCTTAAGTAAAAATATTATGTATGTGTTCTGGTATATGTAGATAGGTCAAGAAATCAATGGGCTGAGAAAAAAACCTTTAAAACACGAAATAAAAGTTTCCTGTATAAAGTGTCGCTCGAGTGAAGAGCCAGTGACAGTCGAGCGACGGGGGTCGCTCGAGCGAAGGAGTGGTGACGGTCTAGCGACGTTATTTTTGCTTTTGTAGCTCAAACGAACCCTTGGCGACAGTCCAGCGAAAATTGCACATTACTCCTTATTCCAAACTCGAAACCCTAGACCTATTTAACTAACTTTTAAGCAAATTGCACATTACTCCTTGAACTATCACAATCTATCAAATTAAGTCCTTTTGTTCACAGAATTTGCCAATTAGAAAATCAACTAAAACCTAACAAACTCCCCTCTTTGGCATTCTGTGACAAAACAATAATCTATGTTAAGGTAGTAATAAAATAAAAGTTACAGACTCAAATTAATAATAGACCTTAAACTACAAATTGTCTTGCACGAACTCTGCAGTACCTATTTCCTTAAATAGACAACTTAAATACTACTGTAAAATGTGTAGAAAATAGGATCAAGGATAATCATAGTTTAAACAGTTCAATTGTAGGTGTCATTTAAGAAATCATAAGCAATTGTAACTCATATAGCATATTTTTCAATTTTAAATCACAAGCTGAACCAAGACACAGTATCAATGCAACCCAACATACCAAAACGAAACATTGACACTATAAAAACATCAAAAACTTAATTTAACGAAACTAAATTTAAACAAATATGCATGTGCTCTCCCTTACTGCAAACTCTCAATGTGTTTAAGCAGTAAGTAAATGTATCTATGTCTCACCCCAACAACCCCTCAAGACATAAGACAAATGAAAAAGTCAATGCAATGTATATCAAGTCAAATGTCAAAGTGTATCTATCTCTCACCCCAACGACCCCTCATACATAAAATGCAAATCATAAAGTGCAAATGAAGAAATGATATCAAATCTCTTTTGTAATTCAAGATTTTTCTCCCCCTTTTTGTCACAAAATGACAAGGGACAAAGTAGAACCACACAACATCCCAATAATGTATGTATAAGCAATCACAAGTATATGCAGTAAACAGTAAACTTTCCAACAATACCAACTGAAGCACCCATTGAGTAAATGATATAAGTGACTTATATGTGTTAAGTGTCACTAATCCTCTAGCAGTAAGACTCCAAACCTTAAATTTGTGAAAAATGACATGCTAGGCATCACTCCTAATAAGTATATTCCTCTACTTATTAAAGTCAAACTGTACAGCACATTAGAACCTACATATGAAAGCTCATTTCTAATCAACAATGTCTTTTGAAGAAAGTCTTGTCTCCTCCTGACTTACAGCACAAATGTGTTTCTTTTTATCACAACTTTCAAAATGAATACTCACATATTTTTATTCATCTTAAGTGCAGGCTCCTTTCCATTAAGCGACTAACATAACTCATGTAACGAGTTTTAGGTCGGTTAACCCAAGTCAGATGACCATAGGCACCAAGTTATGAGAAACACTGCAAGCTTAATTACTCAAGTCACGTAGGCTCCGAAAAAAGCATTAAGACCAAATATTCATGTAGGGGTAATATCGAGCTTAGGTCTAATAAAATGGTCAATTCATGTTCAAAATCACCCTACTAATATATGACTGTCATCCCAAATCTTACACATGCGATAGAATCCAACTGTCAAGATCATAGTGTGTGCAATACAGATGGTATATGAAGAGACCTATATTAAATACCCCATAAGTATCCTAGGCTAACAATGGAAAGTATGTTATAGCTTACTAAATAACCTCATTCTTGATTACAACCAACAAAATCAAGTGTATTTTATATCATGATGTAAAACAGTTTCCAAATCAAAATCCTTTTGTTCTCGCTTTTTTTTCAAAAAAATATTAAATCATAACAATGAAAAAAAAAATTTGTTTTTTTTTATTAAAACATGAATGGACCAAGCGCAAAAAACAAAAGAAAATTCACACAAACAAAACACAAAATAAAAAATAGAAATGCATGAGAACAAATAAATGAATACATATGACGCATGTATAAATCAATGTCACATAATGATAAAGTACGAGCATGAATCAAAAATACCGAATCAGTTAGGTATGCAAATGCTCTTACCTTTAAGAGCACTGTGATCGATATTAAGATTTTTCAGATCACTTTTCTTCACCAAACTTGCCTAGTAACAGGAACATTCTCAGACAAGTGTGTCACCAACTTGATCAAACGACTCACTTGATTAGTAAGGAATCCAATCTGACCAACAAACTCTTGGTTTTTATTCCTAAAGCTCTTAATTCTTTGTTTATTCAGGAATTGATGACATCTAGGCCTAATATGTCCTAACTCAGTACAGTGAAAACATGTGGGGATAAAACTAGGACCAATGTTATAAGGACATTGACATCTATTCATAGGTTGACGAGTCATACGCTGTCTAGCAGGTCTCTGTCTAACAAATTCTTTATCTTGAAGATCGGGGTTAGACACATATTTGGGCTGGTTAGTGGCATGAACAGATGTGGTCTTAGAAGTACCAGCACTCTTCTCCTTAACAACTAGACCTTCTTTATTTCCAGCCAGCTTGCCCATTCCTAAAATATTATCCAGCTTTTCAGAACCACTAGAAAAGGCAAGCAGTTAAGACTTAGAGTACTCTAGATCGCTCAAAAGGTTCTTAACCTAAATTTCTAGGGTCTCTCTCTCAGTGGTCAACTCGCCGACTCTCTTAGAGGACTTCTCAAGCTCACTGGTGATGTTCTTAACCTGAGTCTCTAAAGTTTCATTCATGGATTTCAGTTCACTCAGAATCGAGGTAGATTCTTTAATGTGCGCTACTAACTTCTCATTTTCCAATTCAAATTTCTTATTCTTCGCATTCAAGGCTAGGGGTGAACACGGTTCGGTTTGGACGGTTTGTGTTATATTTTCAACTCAAACAATTTTCATGCAGTTTGAAATTTTTCCAAACCAAACCAAACCTTTATTTGCGGTTTGGTTCGGTTTTAATCTGCGATTTACCTATCGAAATTATAGTTATATGTTTAAAACAAGTTAACACATACATTTAAACAAGAACTAATAATGTTAAATGTTAAATTATATTCATATTTGTTTAAAATTCGATATATAAACAAAAAGGCAAAAAAATAGTATCAAGTTAGCATCTAACAACAAACGCTCTGGATTTTACAAGAAATAATATTAGAATAAGTACAAGAGTACTAACATCTCATTTGATAAAAATTGGATCAATATCCCCTATTGTAACATCTATATGATATGCAAATATCAAAATATTTATTAGTACTTATTAATAATATTAACAATCAACTAAGAAAAATATGCATAAAATATCAAAATTGATAATAGAAAATAAATGTCACATTCCACAGTTTTCTCAAAGTCATTCAATATTTCTACCTCATCCAAATATTGACGAAACACTATACGTTCATTGCTACCATGCAACCAATTCTTTGTGCATATTAAGGCCTCAACCATTTTCCACTCAATGAACTTCTAAAGGAGTCAATAATTCGATCATTCATGAAAAATGCAGACTCTGAAGGGACCGTAGATATTTGAATTGCTAATATATCTTGGCAATCTTAAAGATAATTTTGTACTTGTACGCATTCAATTTCCACCAAACTAATATGTTAAACTTGTGATCGGTCAAATCTTCACAACGATCAGACAAATAATCAACCAAATTATTCTTCTCAGATTGCATGTTTTACATAAATCTAGCTTTAAAAATGGAAGGAATTTGTTTAGAAAGACCGAAAGCAGGTTGTGAGAGACTTGGACTACTATTTTTGATAGCTTCCTTTGATGAAGCTGATGGTGAAGTAATTAGAGTCGATATTTCTTCATAGCATATCTCCCGCCATATCTCCCTTATGACTTGGGATTTGAATGAAACTTATAATCATTTTTGAAGTGTCCAATCATTATCAACACAATGAGCAGTTAAACACAAATAATTAACATTCTGTATTGAAGTCCAACAAGCAGTAGTTAAAGAAACTCTATGTTGACCCAACTTTTTCTTCAATTTCTTCTTCTCGTTTATGAACAAATTATATATATATATATATATATATATATATATATATATATATATATATATATATATATATATATATCTCTCTCTCTCTCTCTCTCTCTCTCTCTCTCTCTCTTGTTACTGTCATCTTTGAAGGAAACACAAATTTTGGAAAAAAATATCTTGTATAAACCTGAAAACCTTTATCCTCCACATGTCGAAACGATAACTCAGACAATATAAAATACCTTATAATCTATTCTCTAATTTCTTTTTGAACAAAATTGATAACTTTGATTTTCTTGTGTTTTTGCAAAGACATTTTGCATATATGTCTAGGCAACATTCACAATGTCACGTTCAATTCATTTTGTAATTATGGGCCTAAAATTTTATTTTTTAACGAAATCCCAACTAAATACTAATGTCAATGACTTACTAACTTGTTTGTTATGCGTGAGTTAGGTTAATTAAATTTGTACCCTCCAAGAAAGTGTACTTTAAATCCCAAAAACTATACTTTAATAAAATTTATAATTTAATAAAAATATTTTTTTAATTAAAAAAATTGCTGTTCAGTTTGGTTTTTTGCGATTTTTAAAATTTGAAACTTAAATCAAACCATTTTGAAATGGTTTGGTTCGGTTTGAGATAAATAAAACCACAGGTCCACGTGGACCCAAACCAACGACTTCGATTCGGTTTGTGGTTTCGCTGTTTTTTTGTTCAGCCCTATTCAAGGCTTTGTTTTTAGTAAGAATCTTAAGCTCTCCTCATACATATTATCATAAGCCTCTTAGATATCTTCCTCACTCACAGACTCTTCATCGAATTGTTCACTCTTATCCTTCCTTTTCCCCTTCTCAATCTCATGGTCAAATTCAATTGCAACAATCGAGGTGAAGGCCATGAATTTTTGTTCATCCTCACCACCAGATGTTTCAACATTGTAATATGACTCCTCATCACTCATGGTCACAGCTAAAGCCTTAGGACGTTCTCTATCCGAACTTCTCTTCAAATTAGGACATTCACTACTAATGTGACCAAACCTCTCGCACTTATGGCACTGGACATATTGAGATTTCTTAAAGGGAGTCCTAGAGGTGTTTTTCTCACGTATACCTCTCGAGAGTTTACTAGGGACATACTATTCCACTCCTGAGGCTTTCTCATATTCCTCATCACCTTCTGGAATTTTTTTAATGAAATAAGTAATTTTGTCGTCCCTAAGGGTCTCAGTGTTAGTGGACTCGCTCTCAACTTCTCTAACAGCGTTCATGGTGATGGATTTTTGTTTCTTAGACTGTGCTAAGGTTAATTCAAAAGTTTGGAAGGATCTTACGAGTTCTTCTACTTTAACACTATATAGGTCCTTACTTTCTTCCATTGCAGTTACCTTAGGTCTAAACCTTTCAGGTAGGAATCTAAGAACTTTACGAACGATTTTTGACTCGGGGATCAACTTAGCATAGAACTCATCAAATCTCTCATCATCATTCATCTTAAGTTCTTCAAATCCAGACGTCAACATTTGCAATTTGGAGCTTTTCACAATTTTAGTCCTTCATAGGTTGTCTCCAAAATGTCCCAAACTTCATTAGCTGTCTCACACATAGACACTCTCCTAAATTCCTCAAGAAGCACAGCCATAAACAAAGCATGCAGACATCTACTGTTCCAATTACATTCATCTAAGTTTGTTTTGGTCCACAAAGAAATATCAATGGGTGTAACTACACAATCAACAACTGGCGGAGTCTACCCATTTTGCACATAAATCCAAATACGTTCATCCAATGACTTAAGAGAAGCTCTCTTTCGAACTTTCCGTAGGCATAATTACTGCCATCAAAATATGGCGATACAGACAAAGAACTACTCATCTAGACTAAATCAAATAAGGGTTAAGAATTGAAATTAAGCTCTGATACCAATTGAAAAAACGCAAGTTCAACCCTAACAATACCTAGAGGGGGTGAATAGGTATTTAATGAGTATTTAAAAACAATCACGAATTAAACAGCAACACGTCACTTTTAATTCTTATGTTGAATTACCACAGTTTGCATATCATAAAAAAAAAAAATAAAGCAGTAAAGAACACAAGAATTGTTCACGGAGAAATCCAACTGGGAAAAATTTCGGACACTTTGCCAGTCAATCCACTATAAACGATTATGTACTTACAGTCTACCAGACTAGATGACGACACGAACTATCTGATCTCCTGACTACAATTCTGACATCTCTCCTGAATTTTGTGCTCCCCTACACCAATTTTAGCCGCAATAACCAATGCTCTCTTTGAACTCCGCTATCATGCAGCAGCCCCTATCTTGGTAGAATCGCATATCTCATGTGGATCACAAAGGACAACCCGTTCTTCACAGACTAAAACTCATGTCGCCTTCCTCGATCTTCAACACCTCTGACATATTGGTAGGAAGTTTGATTTTTGGTATTTTGATATTAAATTTGATGTTTTTCTGACCAAAATACCCACACAAGATGAAGGTGAATGATGGAATGAATAGATCTCTCAATGATGAATATCTCTCAATTAACAACTTTAAGAAAAAGTTCTTTACGTGTTCTGGTATATATAGATAGGTCAAGAAATCAATGGGTCGAGAAAAAAGCCTTTAAAATGCGAAATAAAATTTTTCCATAAACGAAGGGTGTTGCTCGAGCGAAGGAGGGGCGACGGTCTAGCGACAACATTTCTACTTTTGTAGTTCGAGCCAACTCTTGGCGACAATCCAGCGAAAATCTGCGTCGTTTTCCTTCTTGTTCCAAACTTGAAACTATAGACCTATTTAACTAACTTTTAAGCAAATTGCACATTACTCCTTGAACTATCACAATCTATCAAATTAAGTCATTTTGTTTACAAAACTTGCCAATCACAAAATCAACTCAAACCTAACACTTTCGGTTCCAGCTTAGCACATTTGCTGCCAGATATCCTAGACTTGTTCTTGAAGGTCTTAACACTTTGGTTGTGCTCAACAATATTGGCTTTAGCCTCAATATGATTGAACCCTTTCTTTTCTGAACTTCTGTTGTCTTCTTCAATTCGAAGTCTACCAACCATTTCTTCAACGTTCATTTCCTTTAGCATGTGCTTAAGATAATTTTTGAAATCTTTCCATGTGGGTGTCAATTTTTCAATAATTTTAACCACTTGGAAAGTTTCACTCAAAATCTTCCCTTCGACATGAATCTCATAAAGAATTACTTGGAATTCTTACACTTGACAAATTACTGTTTTGGAGTCCACCATCTTATAATGTAAGAATCGGCCAACAATAAATTTCTGGGTCCCGACATCCTCAGCCTTATATTTTCGATCCAATAACTTCCATAACTCTTTAGCAGTTTTCAAAGTATTATATACGTTATATAGCGAATATGCTAAACTGTTCATAATGTAATTTCGGCATAGAAAATCCGAATGTTTCCACGCATCCAGTGTGCTGACAGCTTGAACATCATTCTCACCCTCTTTGAGTTTCGAAGCAGATTCAGTCAAGAGCCTCCTAAGATTCAAGGTGATTAGGTAAAACAACATTTTATGTTGCCACCTTTTGAAATTCAATCCATTGAATTTTTTCAATTTTTCTCCATGATTCACCGGAACAGTCATGGCATGGCCAGTTGATTGAGCTACAATCTGGTTCATAGCATAGCTTGACAATTTAGCCATAGTAGTATTTGGCTCTTGAGGCACAACAAAACTTAGCCCTTGAACTACAGTCGAATCCACAGTCTGGTCTTTAGTAGCCAAGGTTTGGGTTATGTCCACGTTGGTTGATTCGACTGCAATTTCTGAAAATCAAACAAAAATTAGTTTCTGAAATCAACAATATAAGAAACTGTTTTTTTTTCTAAATTTGTTTTAAGTTTGTTAGAAAAAAATAATCGAGAACTAAATAATCTAAATAGCAAAGAATAAATAATTCAATTGGACTTTAAAACTCGAGGTCGTGTGAATGCAGTTTCCTTAAAAGAAATTCGTCATTTCACTGTATGTACTTGAGATTTAACTTGAACGTCTGTTTTTCAGGATACAACGATAAACCAGTAGAGCCCGAGCACTGCAAATTCTACTCTGACGAACTGACTTAGTATCTGAACAATATCACCCCTAAGACCTTGACAGACAGTAACATATATATGCAAACAGAGGACAATTTCGTGTGTTTTAGATCTATAATGCAGAATGTATTCTTCGTGTCTGGAATAGTGGAAAACGATGCTTTATATAGACTTAACCACATTAGATTTGTCCATTAAATCAATCCATTAACTCAATAGAAATAACTATTAAAGTTTCAATAGTTTCAAAGTTAATGACAATAATCATTGGAGTTTCAGAAATCAAAAGTCATGGCAATAACCACTAGAGTTTCAGAAACCAAAAGTCACTTGTTGAAAGCAAAAAAATTGACAAAACGTAGGTCATCCTAAGTAGCCAATTTTTGGTCAATTCGGTCCGACATTCGTGTACGCAGGTCGCATCCGCACACAAGTTCAAGGTCTGGAGCCTATTTCGATCAGTAATTTGCACCCCCTACGCACACACGTGGAAAGAGCCTTTATGCTACACATGATTACACATTTCCAAAGTGTACCCATATATAAAGTGGCTCTTGCTTTCATCAAGTTCTTATGTGGGATAAGCTCAAATTTAGTTTTCCCTCCAACATAAATCATATTTCAATAATCTACTTTGAAGTCCAATTTCTCATTCGCCGAGCTTCATTTTTGGCAAGTAAATACATGATTTTGATGCTCTCAAGAAGGAGAACACAAATCAATGTCGATCTTCCAAAATAAGCAAACAGGTCTCATTCAAAATTTATGTCAAAATCAGCCATAACCTCATTTTTTTCCAACAATTTTAACATCACCTCTCTGAATCAACAAACCACCAATAGTCTCTACAAAAATCGAACTACCGAGCTCACAGATTCAACCTAGACCAAAACCCACCGCCTCCTTCATGCAACTAACATCTTTTCCAATCTCTCACCACCATTCTCCACATCCGCCCACATCAACTCATGGTAACCACCAACTGTCGTCGACACCTCCTCATTCGCCAATAACTCCAATCCACACCATCGTATAACACACAATCACTTGTAAGCTTCGTCGAACGCCATCCATCAGTTCCATCCACTATTACACATCATTCTGCCGACACTATTTCGAACCAAACCTTCGCTACCTAAAATCAACTCCAACTGTTACAACGACGATGCCATCATCGCCATTGCTGTAGAGGGACAAGTGACACGTTGTGAAGACCTGGCATCGTACATGACTTAGGGATGAAAAAAAAGCTCGTCGACTCGGGCGGCTCGGGCTTAATTCTATCGAGTCAAAGCTCAGGCCGAGCCACACTTTGGGGAGTTAGCTCGAGCCCGGCCGCCCCTTGTTTTAGAAAAAAAGTACAAAAATATATAAAAAAAATTAAATTCAACTGCATGCGTTGCCGACAGTTGTCTGTGTGACTGCTACCTGCAGTCATTAATTTTTTTTTAAAAAATAATAACAAAACCCAAACCGGCTGGGCTCGTAAAGGTCCGAGCCGAAAACTCGGGTTGAGCCTGATTTTTTTGGCCGAGCTTTTGCTCGGCTTGGGCAAAAAAAAAACTCGCCCCTTTTTTGCCCGAGCTCGAGCTTCGAGTTCTAGCTCATGGCTCGACTCAACTCGTTGACATGACTAGTAGAATTGCTTCGCAGTGGCTCACTACTCTCAAAGCGACACCACTGCGACAACATCGTGAGCGCTGCTGCGCCAAAGGTGCCTCCGGTGATAAAAGAAGAGAAGGTAGAGATATAGGGGAAAGAGAGTGGGAAATGATTAGATTTTGGAAGTAATAATTTGGTAGGGATTGATGGAAGTATGGTGGGTATATAAATTAATTTAATTTTATAATATTATTATTATTATTAAAATGTGAAATTAAAACTTTATTTTTGTATAACCAAACCTTAAACTAGATTCTTGAAATCTGGAACTTTAAAAAACCGTCTTCCCATAATTTCGACTTAAAAATATTACAGTAATTCAAACTTCAAACTCAATAAGTAAGAAAACAAAAATATTCCAGTGATTGATAAGTGTACAAAATATTATGTATGCTTATATATGTCATTAAATGCGATGAGTGTATTTAATACACTTACTCAGGCTATTAAATTAAAGTATTTGTTAGTAATTTGAACGAATTATAGTTTACTTATGTGTTAATCATATTTGTTAGACTGAACTCAATGTAAAATGGATGAACTTGAAGAAAGGAGCAAAAAAGGACAAGAACAGATAAAATCCAAAATTCGAAGACCAAAGTACAAACATCCAATAGTTTATTTGAACCACAAAATGATTATTGAAGATTCATATAAGATCAATTGGATACAACTAGAAGTCAAATGAGCGAACTATAACAAAAGTACTCATAAATTAATTTCCATTGATAAAAGTTTTGCTCCAAATTCTTAGCCTCCGAATGAGATCCATTTTCGAATAACAAACGTTCAAATAAGAGAGATGTTATTTCGAGAATAACTGTAATCATTTGAGTTAACTTTCCAACACACATTGATTCACCCAATCGAATATTTGGAGAGTTGTGACCAAAATATTGAAAGCTACTCAAGGACGAAATCACGCAAATCAACGCTGCACGAACTTCCTGAAAAATCGCCTGAGAGAAATTTCAATAGCCAGTGCAAGGTATTTCTGGTTTCACATGCTTTAAAGTGAAATTCTTCTTGGATCATGATTTTGACAATATTTTTCTATTATTCTTTTTTTAATTTATATAAATTCATGTTAAACTAGATCTAGAAAATGAAACCTATTATTTATTTATTATAAATCAAGACTAGTAGTTTAGTATTTATTGATTAATTTCGCATACTCATTACATTATTTAAATGTTTGGATAACAATTAGGTAATTAGTTACTTATTGTAGTGCTGAAAGACTCACAATAAGTTTAAAACATGACAAAACTAACATCTGCAATATATATTATGAATAACATTTATCGCGTGTGTAATCATATAGATAATCTAAAATTTAATTCATTTCAATAATTTGAATTTGAACTAAAAATAGACTCGGATCATAATAAGAATAGTATTTATCTTGATCGATTGTCAATAACGCATCAACGCGACTATATTACAAATCAATAATTGAAATAGATAATAGCAAGTAAACTCTAAATCGAATACAATCATCCGTAATTTCAAATAAACCCTAGTTTTACATTAATTTTAGCATAATCACAAATCAAAACTCTTTGGTGTTGAATAATTCAAATTTCATACATAACTAATACATCTGAATTAGAATTTATTCTCCGTGGGAAGATAACTTTCAACAAACTAATTATATTACTTATCAACGATCTCATACGCTTGCGGGTTTCGCACCAATAGTAATCCAAAATCAAAACTATATATATAAAAAATAATAATAATAACAAAGTAGCACATTGCAATCAATGATTGTCGCATAAGCTTTAAACAACGTTCCTACAAAAAAAAAATGATAGAATATTTAGGGAAAAAATATTAATAATACAGTGATAAAGAGTTGTTATGATGCAAAAATGATGCCACTTAAATAACAACTGCTAGATGGCCCAAGTTTTCATCTTTATGGATCAATAAAATTTAATGCTATATATGCTATGTAATTATGTTTTTAAATAAGAACTAGCCAGAACTTCATCCCAAACAATATTCTTCCAACGTCTTCGAATGCCCTCCCTCTTTAAAGCAACAAAAGGGTCTCACTCACTCACCTCTCCAAGGTTTAAAAAATGTATAAAGATCACTTGACAATAATTATGGGTTGGTTTAACTAATACAAAAAAATTAGACAATGTGCAAATTGAAGAAGAAATACTCAGAATTCAATCAAGTTCAACGCTTGAATCCAGACAATTGACATTAAATCTTCAGTTTTCAGAATACAGCATCTTAAGTCCAAAACTTTAAACTCGAGTGTTCAGTTTTTATAAACATGAGCTTGTTTTTTGTTCTCTCCAATAATCAAGTTAGATGCTTCAGTGAATCTTGATTGTCATTACTTACCAGCATGTTATAGTGCATATTGGGGTGGCCATGCTTACTAAATCTGCCTGCAGCTACGTTGATACATGTACAGCTCTCCTATCGGATTTTGGGAGGTGCTAGGAGGTTCAGTAGCAAAACACAATTATTCCACTTATAAATCCCGAATGAACATACAATGTGGTTTAGGATGAAATCATCATTCATCACAATTCAATATAACAAAATTTTCCTCAAGTGGCTGTTAACAATGAAGTAGTTTCATCTCTATATACAAAACTCTTCTGATTATTAGCATTCTCATCTACTTACAGCTTGCTGCTCTATAAGTAGAAATCAAGTTCTGTGTTTGTGATAGTCTACATTGAAACATATTTTTTTTAGTAAACAGACAAGAAATTGGAACGAGCAATTTCCAATTGTTAGACTTAGAGCTGATTACCAATGCCATCCACTTATCTAGTTACTCAGGTGTTAAGCGTCTTAAGAATTTAAAAAAAATTATTTACTAATGCAATTTTTGGACTTGTGAAGTAGAATTGAATTATCCTCTGGACAAGCCAGGCACATTTTCACAATTTGACCATGAAAAAAAAAATAAAAAAACCCCCATAAAACTACTTCACAATAGTATCAACCAGTTTGAATCAAGAAACTACAAGACAATTTAGATACCCAATAAATTCTTCAACTAGAATAATGAATAGAAATTACATTTCTATGCCACATCGCATGCATCAAACTACCTTCAATCTATAATATTGGAAATATCTTTTACAAAATAGATGATTAACATAAACATTTGTGAATGAAAGAGGTTTCTTACTGTTTCCTTGAATTACAACATGCCAAGATGCTGTACGTGATACGGAAATGAAGAACAAGAAATTCAACTAGAAATATACAAGTATGATGAATAAGAAAAAGCCGCACCAGATTTCGTAAGAGAAGAGAATGAACCAGGTAACATCGAGTAAAATGGAGCCCAAGAGAAGAACAGCATATGTCCTGCTGAAATGGTGTACATGATATAGAAATGAAGAACAAGAAATTCAACTAGAAATATACAAGTATGCTGAATAAGAAAAAGTTGCACCAGATTTAGTGAGAGAAGAGAATGAACCAGGTAACATCGAGCAAAATGGAGCAAAAGAGAAGAACGGGATATGTACTGCTGACTCTGGCTACTGCTCTCAATGGCGAGAAGGTCGAATAATGAAACTGCCAAATTAACAAGCAAGACCCCGGTGTAAAAGATTGATATTCAATCTTGAAACACCTGGGGTATTATTCTACATAAAAATTATCATTATCTTGTTGGTTTTGTAATCTCATAAAATAAATAGTTTAATATAATGGGTTAGTTTTATAACCATATCCATGCTTATTATAGAAGGTGCAATCACTTGATTCAATTAGTGATTGATTTTCACATAGTCAGAATTCATCATTCTCTTCTATATCTTGAATAGTCCAAGGTCAAAATCAATGCAAAAGATTTTATCTTTGAGTTTTGTCAATGTTAATACAACTCAAGCTAACAACCAAAAAGATAAAAACTTAAAGACAATAAAATCAACTGTAAACAAACAGTGTACATTTCAAGAGGAAAGAAAAAAATATAAATCATTAACATCATCTTCCACCAACACCAGTGACTTTTGACTTAAATACCATAGCGTTGTTTTACTAAATTCATAATAGTTTCTTTTCTGCCCAA
Source organism: Fraxinus excelsior (assembly GCA_019097785.1). NCBI lineage: Eukaryota > Viridiplantae > Streptophyta > Magnoliopsida > Lamiales > Oleaceae > Fraxinus > Fraxinus excelsior. Next base: position 30,680,985 of record CM032631.1, on the reverse strand, counting down.
CTAAAACAGAGGAACACAATTGAATTCTCATAAAGTCACAGACAGGGTGGGCATAACATTGCCACCCGCAGAAGTACATTGCCAGACCCAGATTTTTACATAAAGCAGAAGCCTTGAAAGCTAAGAAAAGGCTAATCGTGTCTTATTAAGGAACTGGTTGTAGGTCTTTAGTAGCAGAAAACCAATAAGAGGCGGCAGGGAGTCGTAAAAGTTCAGACTATACCATACAACTCTGAAATGTGCAAGAAATATAATTTTCAAACCGACTTGATTCACATATCACTAGTTCATTGCTACATAGCTGCGGTTATGAAATGAACTCAACCCCAAACTCCAGTGCAAACTTTCTACTCAAAAAAGTTACAGCACATTTACAACATAAATTTCAGTACAGTCTGTCTCTAAGTTAATTCGTATTAGCTTACACATATCAATGCAAACCAAAAAGGCCCAAAACAGTATAAAAAATAACAGAATTATAAAATCTTTAATCTCAAAAAATACACACAGATGGAGGGAGACAAACTTACAAGCAATAGGTTGGAGAGAAGACTTGAAAAGAACGGAGATTGGGCTTGGAGCATGTTTCTGAAATTGGGTTATTGAAATGTTGATGCCGCTCAACTGGGATGTAATAAACCCAATAATTGGAATTCTATGTCTCTTTAACCTTCTATGGTTCTGAAGGGGCTTCACGCTTGATTTCAGAATAGGTTTCACATTTTTTATTTCAGATTGGATCGGTTTGGAAGGGTTTGACCAGTAAATAACGCCCGACCCACATAATTTCACATTATGTCACTAGTCTGTAACATATAATCCTGCTTGAAAAACATACATGCGTGGTTTTTAGATGATTAGTACATCTACAAGATCCTTGATCAACTTCTAACAAAAGCACGCACAAAGTATAAAGGGTTGTGCAACTCCACATAAAGAAGAGTGAGAGAAATGATGGTACTACAAGTATCAAGACCGCTGCTTAAACCTCAAGTCTTAACCAGATCCATCCAACTGCAATGGACTTGGCATCCTCTTAGTAACAAATTCAGCTTCCTTCAATTTCCCTTCAGCCTCAAGAGTACTTCTCAAGTCTTCTATGCAGCCCAAAGGTTGTTGAATTCCCTTCTCTAACATCTTATAGTAAAGGTTGAATGCTTCAGATGCCCTATGGGCTTTACAAAGACTCATCAAAACTTTACTGCTTATAGCTTCGTCAATCTTATGATCATTTTTTAGACTAAAACCAAGCAATTCATATGCCTCCATCAACTTTCCTCCATCACAGAGGAATGAAATTAATTCTTCCATGCTCAAAACATAACCACTCTCATAAAGACTTCCAGCAACCTCAAATGCCTTATCCCGTAAGCCACGCTTGAAGAGAAGCTTAACGGTGTCTGTTGAGAGATTGATGTTTTGTCTGATCTCTTTCTCTAACATTAACATCACTAAGCTAGCAGATTCAAGAGCAGAACCCTGCTTGACAAGTTCCGTGAGAATACGATGGAAAGTAGATGATCTAGGAAGATATGAGCTTATCAACATCTTTTTTAAAGTATCATGGGCAAGATTTGGCTCACCATTTTGCAACAGAGCTTCAATCAGGGAGTCGTAAGTCTCACGATCAGGCACCAAATTTCTTCTCAACATTAAGACCAAGAGCTTGTGCCCAGCTACAGAGGTTCCTTCCTTGCAATGCCCCAAGATCAAGGTTCTATATGCCGGAGGATCCTGTATTCCTCTACGCATTAGCTGCCTGAGAACTTGGTCAGCTTTCTTCGTTTTCCCATTTCGACAAAGATATTCAAAAATGGGATTGTATGCTGCAACAAGGGGAGTGCACCCATCATCACATAACAGAATCTCCTTTGCCAATAACTCATCAAGCAACTCGTCGGCCCTCCCAAAATCCAATTTCTGGCACAAACCCCGGATCAGCACACTGTACGAGGCCGAATCTTGTTGGACCTTCAGCTCCTTCATTTTCTCAAAAACTTTAAATGCCTCACTCAAATCACCCACTTTGCAATGAGCATTCATCACCATGTTAAAAGTGCAAGTATCAGGCATGAATCCTCCACGCCACCCTTCTAAAAGATCTTTTATCTTATCGAACATTTGGGCTTCGCAAAGCCCATTTATAATTGTATTATAAGTGATCTCATTCGGCTTAATCTCGCTATCAACCATCTCCCTCAATACATCTAACATTATGTCAATCTCTTGGTTCTTACAATACCCTCTAACCAAAGTGGTGTAAGTAACAACATTTGGCTTCAAATTTTCCCCTTTAAGACACATACCCTTTACCACATTGTGTGCAGTTGTCACTTTCCCTGCTCTACACAACCCTTCAACAATCGTGTTATAGGTTATCAAATCCGGTTTGCAATTAAACAGCTCCATTTCTTTAAAGAACCTAAATGCATCATCCATCCTCGAGTTCATACAAAACCCTCTTATCAATATATTAAACGTGTATAAATCGGGCTTTGCACCAAAAGTCCTAAGCATTTCATCATAGAACTCGAAAACCATTCCCGTCCGACCTCTTTTGAGCAAAATAAAAAACAAATTATTAAATGTAAACGTAGAAGGCGAAATACCCATTGATTTCATGGTTTTGAACACCTTTATTGATTCCATGAAAAGCCCGGCATTACCATAGCTCCGAATCAAGCTGTTGAAAAACTTGTCAGTGAGTGGTATAGTATTGTTGGATTTTGTTGGAATAGACAGGAGGAAGTTTCGAGCTGAATTGAGGTTTCGGGCCCGACCAAGAATTTCGAGCATGAGGAAGTAGGAGTGCTCGCTGGGGGTGAAACCCGTGTTACGAGACCAGTTGAAGAAGTGGAGGGCGTTGGCAGGGGCTTTGATGAGGCGGAGGGTTTGATGGAAGCTGGTCTCGGAGAGGGGACTGTGGGTGGAAAGGGAGGATTCAAGCTGTACGGACCAGGGCTTTGTATTGATGAGCAGGGCCATTTTTCGGGCTTTCTTGCTTTTAGTGGGTTTGGCCTTTTGATGGTGGATATCATCTTCACTGTTGTTGGGTTCAGAGACAGCGGAAGTGGTGGCAGTATATTGTTCGGAGAATAAGTATTTGAGATTTGAAGGGATTGAGGATGAGAATGTGCGTGTGAATTTGGAGAGAGGGCTTTTGAGGCTAGTGTAACTTTGGTATCGTGAAAACGGAAAGAAGCCCATTAAATGGGATTGTATGCATAACGGTGGTGCCCGGCGCCGCCGCCACTCCCACCTCCTCTTTCGACCAAGTAGAGAGAATTTACCTGGAGGTCAAAGTACGTACGTAGTTAATAAAGGACCTCTAAGTATAAAACATCAAAAATGCTACTTTTAAGCAACTTTACACAATTTGGTACGCAACTCTCTCGCATGTGAGGCCCGTAACGATGCTCATATTGTGAGACACACGTGTAACAGGAATGTGTACCAAGTGTTTAAGTGTAGCAAAATTGACAAAAGATTTAGGCAAACCTTCATTAAGGTCCCAATTTTTAAATTTTTTTTTTTTTTTTTCTATTTCTAAATTGGTGCTTAGCATGAATATAAATAACATTACTCTATTCACATTAAAGTTTTGGACATTTTGATAGAAAATCATCGGCGTATAAAATATTTTACACTGCACGGACTTTTGACAAAGCAAAACCTTATCGAATATGTTTTATCCGTATATTTTGAAATGACTCAATTTTATCTTTATACATGTATGCGTTTTAGTAATGGAGTTTATAATTTGCTATCTGGACACAATAGCTTCTGAGTCACTTAGTGGGCAAATCTAATCCCTGGACTAGCACAAACCCTAGTCGATTCCCTTTTTCTGTGACTTGGCCACCCCTTCTCTTCATTATATTCAAGTTGTGAATTTGTTGAAACAAAAAATTCAGTGGCTAAATACTTTTTGAGTTCGTTCACTTACCCATTAGGCTGCATTTGTTCATGGATGGATCTCTCTGTGTAGCATAATTGAACAAATTATGGGTCAATTAACTAAATTAGTGTCAATTTTGACTGATTTGAGAAGAAGGCTATATATTAAATTTAAGTTACTGTTTGATCGAAAAATTGACATAAGCTAATATCATGTTGAAATAAGTTGCTCTATCATATCAAAATGAGTAATGTGAATAGTGAGTGATGTGCACAGAAGACGTGGCCCAATCCCAAGCCTTCGCATATAGCCTGAGCTACTGTCCCCGAACAGTCGTACCCCCAATTCCTCATAAGAGTGGTCGGGTCTTGGAAGGATTGAGCCTAATGTTGGCAAAACAACTATTCATGCCCTTATCTCGTGCATTTTAGAAGTTTTAGTCTTCCCATAACTTAAATTCTCCACAATCATCATTATCCAAATATCCAACATCCTACAATACTAGTCAAACTCCAAGAGGCAATTTTAGTAAAACTTAATCACTTTGTGTGATAATGATAGAGATTCCAGGTGATTTAATATTTAAAGGATTCAGTCACCAACCTCTATAAATACAGAATTAAGGTTCATCATTCATGTACACTTTTACATAATTTTTCCAATACATATCCCTATGCAAAAATTCTCTCTCTCTCTAAAACATCGGAGGAGCGATGAGGACACATCGCGACGTCTCTGTTCCAAGTATTGGAGATCAATTCTTGTTCATTCCTTGTCCTCAAGTTCGAGAATATTCAGGTGCGATTTTTTGTAGCATCACTGAGGATTACCGATAAGCGTCCTACGTAGCATACATATGTGAGTTTGTTATTTGATACATATCAGAATTGGATCAAAACAGTATTACCATCAATCAGCCTCAGAATTATCACTTTCCAAATACATTTCGACTGCTTCAGGATTTGTTGTTGCATATTCTTCTTCCTATTTTTTTTTTTCCATCTTATTCTCTTTCCCTCTCTGCGGCCTCAGCTTTGGTAGATTCAAGCTTGGAACTCACAACTTCCAACCCAAGAAACAAGCTTCTCCATTAAGACAGATTGGTCGTTGGTTATGTGAATGACGACATGGTAATGCCGCTTTTATGTATGGAAAAGTGCAAGAAACCATGGGACATGAGTGTTGCTAACATGAAGAAAGTCACTACTCACCTGATAGTCGATGGAGTAAGCATGTTGTACATGAAAAAAAGACAACGTCAATAAATCTTGAAAATCAGTTACAAGTCATTGTTTTAGGGAATAAACAATAGAATATTTCTAATTGGTTTCCTCCCAAACGTAAATCGTAAGTAGTGGCTGCAAGCCTGCAACATATGAGCAAAAAAGGGCCATGGGAATCTCAGGTAATAAGAACAATTACATTGAAAAAGAAGAAAGAACTAGACAATAACACAAAAGTTTATAGAAGGTACAATTTAGGTAATTTAGAAACTATACAGTTAAAAGAAAAAATTTGAATTTTTTTTTTTACCATACCGAATATCATTCGTTTGACTTTGTTTTGTATGGAAGTTGTCAATAAAAGTGAATTTTTTTTTTACCATTGTATCTAAAATTTGTTCTCATTGCCAAAAAAGAAAAAAAAAAAGGTGGAAAATGTTTTCCCACCAAATAGGTGGGAAAACAAAATCAAGCTTTTGTGCATAAAAGGATTGTACCTAAAAAATGATGGAAAACGTTTTGCCAAGAAAATAAAGCATATCAAACACCAACAAAGTTGGAAAATGGAATCCATTTTCCATGGAATTCCACCCTTATCAAACGGACCCTAAGATACTCACTAAGGGTCCGTTTGATTGCAAAGGTGGAAAATGGGTGGAAAGAAAATGAATTCCAGGGAATTGAAATGCCTAGAATTTGTTTTATTGGGAATTGTAATTAATTGTGTTTGATTGATATAATTTTCCACCTGGAAAATGTTGAAAGTTTGGTGTCCGTTTAACTTTATTTTTTTATGGAAATTGTCCATTAAAATGATAATTTTTTCTACCAGTGAGTCTAGAATTTGTTCCAATTACCAAAAAGTAAAAAAAAAAAAATTTTAAACAATTAGAAAAAAATATCATATTCGTTTGACTTTGTTTTATATAAAAATTGTCAACAAAAGTGAAAATCATTTTTGCAATAGTTGTTAGAATTTGTTGTTATTGCTAAAAAAAAAAAAAGGTGGAAAAATTTTCCCACCTAATAGGTGGGAAAACAAAATCAAGATTTTGTGCATCAAATGATTGTACCTAGAAAATAGGTGGAAAACGAATTCTCTGGAAAAGAAGACGCATCAAACAGCTAAAAAGTGGGAAAATGGAAAACATTTTCCATTTTTCATGGAATTCATGGCGTATCAAACGGACCCTAAGTAATCCCAAACAAGAAGATTTATGGCACATTGGGACTCTTTACTACAACAAGCTTCTTGTCCTCATCCGATGGGCGTGGATTTATTGCATTTCCTACGTCTAGTCTATTTGTTTTGTCTACAAGAAAAGAAAAGAAAATCAATCAATTTTTATATAAATTTAATTCCATGAAAGTCATAATCATGATGAGATAAGAAAAATACAAAACAAACAGGAATAGAATTGAGGGCAAAGGCTTACACACAGTTGTCTTGAACTCTTTAACAAATTCTTTGAAAGAACCAAAGTCTTTGTTGATTAAATCTAAAAGTTCTACAAATGGTTTTGTTGACATATGGTTGATTTCATCCTCAATTTTTTTTTTATCATAACAAACAAGATTAAGCGCCTGTCTGGGGCCGATTAAGCTGGAATTAAAAGCAAAAATATGTCAGTTGAACACAAAAATTGTCATTTGTTTATTCCACGTACTATGATTCCTTGCAGACAATTTTGTACCAATTATTCATTGTATGTGTCAATTGCCAATATTGTTGTTGGATAAGACAAAATCCTTTATTCAAACATAGTTGCATTAATGGGTATTATGGACTTATAGAATATTTTGAAAGTCATGAACTCTAAAATAATTGGCAAACCAGTAACTTTATCTCATACCTTGTGGGAGCTTGAGTTGACGCCAAAATCAATTTTCTTCCCAACAATTGCGCCCAGACGAGCCCTAATATTGTTTCTAACAATTGATTTTGAGTTATGATAGTTCAATATTAAAATCAATCAAGCATTGTCAAAATCAACACATCATAAATTGGACTCAAAATGAAGATCAAAGTGAAAGTCAAACATTCAAGTCAAATCATTCGAGACGAGGACTTAAAAGATCAAAATTAAGACTATCAAATCGGGCTCAAGAAGAATGTCAAGATCGAAGTTAAGCATTAAAGTCAAACATCAAAAAAATCAAGATTAAGAGTTTAAGAACTGACACGAAAGAAATTTCGAAGTAAGATCAAAGATTAGACTTTCGAGATCAAGTGTAAAGGTATAATACTTTGATCTTTAGTAATGAATTACAATAGCTCAAAAATCATTTAGTGCACGAGGAGTTAATTTTATATTACTTGTATAAAATATTTTTGATCAAAAATAAGAATGATCTTTCAAAGTGGTACTTGAATTTAACTCATATTTCCTAAAAAAGTCAATGGTCAACGATTGACCGGTCAAAATGGGCAGTCAACTAGACTTCTCTAATGGTCCAAAACTTGATCGTTCCGACTTCTGATTTTTCTTGTATAAACAATTATATTGATCATCCAGAAATTGGCGATCAACCGGACTGGTCATCTAGTTTGACAGAAAATTTGGCATTTTTCACTTTTATAAATACCAACTCACTTGTCATTTATTATAACACTAGAAAGAATTAAAATAAGAAACTTTTGAGTAAAATTATATTGATTCTCATCTCATTTATTAGTATTTAGCTTTCAAAAACTTTTGATCAAATTAACTTTGAAAATCTACTCATCAAAGTTTTTCATTTGAAAAATATTCTTTAAGCTTACATTTTTAAATTTATTTAAATTTATTTTTTATAGTAAAAACTTTGATTGTTAGATCAAACTTTTTGAATCATTTTTCTTATCAAAGTTTTTCACTTCTTTTTGTACTTAATTTATTTATATCAATTTTAAAAAATATATATTTTTAAGAGGATTTTTGCACTTACATTTCATAGACATTTCTATTTTTTCATATTGAAACTTTGATTAATTTAATCAAACGTGAAAAATTATTATATTCATCAAAGTTTTAAATTTCTTTCGTAGTACTAATTCATCACAAATTATTTATTGAAAGATAGATATATTTTTGAAGAAAATTTTTACACTTACATTGTATAAACTTTTCTTCTTCTTCATATTGAAACTTTGATTGATTGAACTAAACTTGTAAAATCATCATGTTCGTCAAAGTTTCTCATTTATTTCTTAGTACTTAATTTATTAAAATCATCAATTAAAAGAGAGATATTTTTGAGAAGATTTTTGAACCTACATTTTATTTATTTCTTCATCTTCTCATTAAAATACTTTGATTGATTGAATTTAATTTTTAACTATCATATTCATCAAAGTTTTTCATCTAACATTTGAGCTATCATTTATTACTATTCATTAAAGTGTTAGTCTCTATTAATGCTTAATTTTTTTGTATTGTTTATCAAGAGATGAATTTCATTGTCAAATCATTTTGATAAAGTGTTGGTCGTGTTGAAGTCCCTTAAAGATCAATATTGTATCAGGATCGGTGCTCCTTGTTGTAAGTCATCATTTGGGTCATATTAAGGTCCCTTAAAAATCAACATTGTATCAGGATCGGTGCTCCTTGTTTGTAAGTCGTCGAAAGCATTGTAAAGGGTTGGATTGCACCATAAGTCAATCAATATAGTGAAAATGTCTTGCTCGTGTCGGAGAGCTTGGTAATGAACGTAGATCATTACTTTGGATCGAATATCCACAATTATATCGTTTGCATCATCTCTCCTTTTTACATATTGATTTTATATTTGTGTTTATTATTTGAATTAATCTATTTAGTCTTTACTTAATTAGATTTATATTAATATTTCGAAAAAGTTTAAAAAACCAATTCACCTTCTTTTGGTTAGTTATTCTTGGACTATCAGGTTTTCCTCCGCACCTGGTTTCATTGACTCCCAGAAGAAATCATGGTTTTAGACCTGTCAGTATGCAAAATGATATACTGCATGTAAACCAATAGCATAGTTTTTATGAACAGCATGAACATTGTGAATTCTGCAAATCAAGTACAAGAGCTTAAATAAGATAAAATGCTGAAACATGTAAGAAGTATAAGATTCAAAAAATTATATGAATAAAGTTACTTCCAATTCATTTTAAGCACTTGTCGTACCTTGTTTTTACCAAGAAAACAAAAACAAATGGAGCGTTCGGGATCAATTCATTTGTAAGAATTAACTCTTCTTTAAGAAACCTATAGTCCCACATTACCTGGTGATGGTCAACTCAAATCATTGAAAACCTCAGGCACAAAGTTGTGCGATCAACACATTTTCTCATAAAAAAACATACGAAAGGTCAAGGTTTGTACAAAGCACACCTGAGTAGCATTGTTGAAGGGTGGAAGGAAATCTCCTCTAGCATATGTAAAATTTACTATGTCTTCTAATGTCTTTCCTCTAGTTCTATTCCAATTATTTGCTTGTTGAAGTTGTCCAAATAAGCATTGTGATGATTTCCTCAATGGTATTCAAATGTTTCACATCTCCTATGAGGCTCCAAAGTATCCTAAGTCATACCATATGGATGTAAATAGCAAAAGATACCAATACATATAATTAAATTAAACACTGTAAAATGTATTTGAATACAGGGAGAGAATTGCTACGTTCAATTTTATTACTGTACTAAAACTGACATAAATGCTTTTGCAAGTCCTACTTATGGTTACAAGTCAATAAATGTGCCCTCATCGATGAGTGTGGAGTAATGTGGCACAATGATGAATATTAGCTGCTAACTCGATTCTAATTTGAAGGCTTTGACCGGGTGTTTGTTGAATTGTTGATTTCTACCTCATTTTATTAAAGCGTGTTTTGGTGAAATGCGATTTCATTAATGGATTTCAATGGCCCAGATGTCGCCAAGTGTCGTCCCAATTGCCATTGGATTGGATGACCTTCTGGTGACTTCCATATTATTCTCAGTTAGGGTTTGGATTGGAATGATTTTTGATTCTCTCTTCATTCGAACTATCTCCTTCTATTCGACCTTGTAATTCTCTCATTTTCTCTCTTTCACTCAAAAAGATAGATAGCCCGTTGTTTGATCTGATAATATCAACCTTGTATAGATCTTGGGTGATTTGTATGCGGTGAGGGATATGTTCTTGAGTGGACATTTGTACACATAAAAAGGCTTGTGTTGATGTGATTTTGAGTGATTCTTTCTAGTACCGCGAAAATGTATTCTAGACATGTTCATTGATTGTGGCGGTGACAGAAGCTCAAAAGGGGATTATGAAATACAGTTCTGAACCTCTTGCCATATGTCAAAAATCATCGTGTTCTTTACATTTTCTTTCATTTTTGTGCATTAGAGTTCCATATTTTGTTGATTAAATTGTTTAACATTTTGAACCTAATCAAAATAGTGGTATTAGAGCGATTAGACGGTGGTTCTTGGCTCCGATCTGAAAGTTTGATAATTGATTCAGTTTTTCATTTTATTTTTTAAAACCCTAATAAGGGATCTGGTGAGTTCGTTCTTGTTTAAAGATTTAAAGTACATATTTGTTGCTTATACTTTAATGTCCCTTGCAAACATGTTTAAAACTTTAGACCTGACATTTTTCTTTGTAATTCTTTTATCTAGAAACCCTACAAGCTGTCTGGAATCTGAAGAATGTCTTGATTTTTACGTCAAAGATCTTGATCCTAATCCTCTGTACGGGTTCTTTATTATTGTATATTGTATACTGTTATAAGTTGTACATGTCTTTGTGATATAGGACGCTCCTGTGACTGTATTACTTAGAGTAACTCATGTGAAATACTAAATAATTGTTTATACAACTTTATATTCTCTATCTTTTCAGATTTGTCTTTTGTGTGTTAATATCTGAATTATTACAAGTTGTATATACTTCTAAAGAGTTCTGTGTGATTTGCATACATTGATTCTTCATTCAAATCTTTGATCATGACTTCTTTAAGATTTGAATTGGAAGTTTTTAATAGTAAATGAGACTTTAGTCACTGGCGCCAAAAAATGAAAGCACTTTTACTTCAACAAAAATGTGCAAAGGGCATTGATGAGTTATGGCCAACTGATCTTGAAGCTAGTAAAGTGATTGAACAAGATGAAATTGAATAGAGTTCTATTTTTTCTACATTTGTTTGACAATGTGCTTAGAGAAATTGGTGATATAAAGACTGTTGCTGAATTGTGAAAAAAATATAAACTATTTATTTGAATAAAATCATTCCAAATAAGGTGTATCTCTAAAACAGCTCTCTTGACCTTGAGGTTAATATTGATAGATTCAACAAATTACCCGGTGACCTAGCGAACTGTGATGAAAAACTCTCAAAAGATCAGCTGTCTGTGATTTTATTAAATTCAATTGGTGATAAGTACAAAGATGTTAAAAATGCTATTGAATATGATAGAGAAACTCTAACTACTGATGTGATCATTAATGCCCTAAGAAATAACGAGATAGAGCTTAAATCTTAAGGGAAATAATCTATCAGTGGGGAGAATCTGATGGTTAAGTCTAAGTTTAATCCCAAGAGTGGTAATTTCAATAAAAAATTAGGATACAAGAAGAAGGGAAATCTAATAGATAAAATGAAAACAAAAGGTAAAAATGTTTTTACTGTCAAGAAGAAGATCATTTCATCAAAGAATGCCCTAAAAGACTTAGTGATAAAAGAAATAAGTCTAAAATTGATGGTGATGTAGCTTTAACTTGTAACAATGGGGCCAATATTGATGAAGTTTATGTTGTTGTAAACGATCAACCTAGTCAAGAATGGATTCATGACTCAGGATGTACATTCCATATGCGTTCTAACAAAGAATGATTCACTGATTTTGAAAATGTAAATGGTGGTCAAGTTTTAATTGGCAATCATATGACATATCATGTTAAGGGAATATGAATTATCACTTTAAGAGTAAAAGGTAATAATCAAATAGTCTTAGAAAAAGGCTAGGTATGTTTTTGACTTTCAAAGAAGTTTGATCTTTTTAGGTGTATTAGATAACCTAAAATATGATATTATAATTAATAAGGGATACATTAAAATGTTGAGAGACTCATACTTGATTGTTAAAACTCCCAAGAGATATGGACTTTACATTTTACAAATTGCAAACCTTTTTTACTCTACTTCAGCAGTAATGTTCAAAATGACAATCAACATTAAAAATCTAAAGTAAATATAAAGAATACAAGATATCTAGAAAACAAAAAACTGAGAGAGTAGACTGAGTATTTTTAAGGTTTTACCAGTGGGTATGTGGGGGTTTTAGATCAAACTTCGCTCGTTATTATACCATGCTTAAAATTCCTTGCACACTGTCTCTGCAATACAAATACTCAAAAACCCTTGTATCATCATCATTTAACATAATCATAAATTATCAAACGTGGGCCAAAATTAACTTCGATATCAAAGATGGAAATAAACCGATTATTGAACAAGAATTATTAAATCATTAATAACTATAAGTCTGTAATGTAGTAGCATGCATGCAGTATTCTAAAAAGTGCAAAACATGATTGTGCTTGAAGGCATTACGAGTCTAAGCTATGCCTGGCGTAAAAATACGTTTTCTTATTTTTTTAAATTATTTTAAAATTTTAATTATTCTAAAAATCATTTAGTAATTAATATAATACATATCAAATATTTAAAATTATAAAATATTATATTTACTTAATAATTTCAACAATTACTCAATTATACAATTTTTAAGTTTTCAAAATGCAAAAGCTAGACTACTTTTCATAGTTTTGAACTTTCAACTAGACATCTCCTACTTGAAATTTTCTAATGTGCTTTCATTTTCTTACTTTTGTATGGATAAATTCCTTTAAAAATTTAAAACTAAAGTCAAATAAAAGACTTTAAAAAAATGAAAAAAATAATAATAAAGTACCACTAGGCGTTTATTGTCAAGGTGAGACATTTAGCTCGAGCCTCGTGCCTAGAAGGGCTTTTTAGTACACTAGTACTACTACATATAGTCCATGTCTAAATTTATATAAAAAGATTTGTGATATGAGATTAAGCCTATGTTTGAGAAGAACTTGTAACAATTTAATTTATAAATAAATAAAAATTAATAGTGAATAAAGAATTGGTACTTCAAAATGCCTGTTGAAAATGAAATTCGACTATCTATAATTATTTATAAATTTTGCAAAACAAAGGCTTGAATAAAATATTATTCAAAATATGGAAGATAGATATGTGGTAGAGCCGAAGGGGGGAGGGAAGTGATGCGTAGGAATTTTCATTTAAAAAAAAGGGTTAATTTCACAAACGGTCATTGAACTTGCGCAAAAATAACAAAACGGTCACTGAAGTTTCATGCGCTTTCACAAACGGTCACTGGAGGACCGTTATGCCTTTAATTCAAACATAAAGGACCAAAGTGAGCACAGCTGGATTTTGGACAGCTTAGAGGTGCCAACTTTGGACCATCGTAACTCTGTCCTCCCATCACATTTTTCCACGGACCAATATACCATATTGAAGCCTTCAATGCCCTCTTAACAAATCACCCAACCACTGGCTGTGATCCCGTTCAGAATTGGCCGAAAAATCGCGCCAAAGTGAGCTACCCGAATTTTGGACAGTTTGGAGATGCTAACTTTGAACCACCATAACTCCATCCTCCGGCCACTTTTTTCCATGGACCAATATACTATATTGAAACCCTCAATGCCCTCTTCAAAACCTACCCAACCAAATGACAAACGATAATTGGAGTTTAAGTTTCTTTCACAAATGGTCACTGAATGACCGTTATGCCTTTAATTCAAACATAAATGACCAAAGTGAGCACATCCGAATTTTGGACAGTTTGGAGGTGCCAACTTTGGACCTCCATAACTCCGTCCTATGGCCACCTTTTTCCACATACCAATATACCATATTGAAGCCTCAATGTCCTCTTAACAACCCACCTAACCACTATCCGTGATCCCATCGGAATTGGTCGAAAAATCGCGCCAAAGTGAGCTACCTAGATTTTTGACAGCTTGGAGGTGCCAACTTTGAACCACCATAACTCCATCCTCCGACCACCTTTTTCTACGGACCAATATACCATATTGAAACCCTCAATGCCCTCTTCAAAACCTACCCTTCGGAATTGGTCGAAAAAGGAGTCAAAGTAGGCTACCCACGTACAGCCGAATTTTGGACAGCAGGCTTTACGTGGGTAGTCCACTTTGGCTCCTTTTTTTGGCCAATTCGACGGGATCATGGCCAGTGGTTGGGTGGGTTTTGAAGAGGGCATTGAGGGCTTCAATATGGTATATTGGTCCGTAGAAAAAGGTGGTCGGAGGATGGAGTTATGGTGGTTCAAAGTTGGCACCTCCAAGCTGTCCAAAATCTAGGTAGCTCACTTTGGCGCGATTTTTCGACCAATTCCGATGGGATCACGGATAGTGGTTAGGTGGGTTGTTAAGAGGACATTGAGGCTTCAATATGGTATATTGGTATGTGGAAAAAGGTGGCCATAGGACGGAGTTATGGAGGTCCAAAGTTGGCACCTCCAAACTGTCCAAAATTCGGATGTGCTCACTTTGGTCATTTATGTTTGAATTAAAGGCATAACGGTTATTCAGTGACCATTTGTGAAAGAAACTTAAACTCCAATTATCGTTTGTCATTTTTGCGTAAGTTCAGTGACCGTTTGTGAAATTAACCCTTCAAAAAAAGGTAGGAATTTGATGTTCCTTAGATACCCTTCTTTCTCGCTTATTCTCTTTCCCTCTTTTCGGCACGAGCCTTAGGAGATTCAAGACTCCAATTGACTACGTTCCAAGAATTTTCGGGTGATGAACAACCTTTATATATTTTGATTTCTTCTCTATAACTTGTTAGATTAGATTTATTTGTGCTAAGAGAACGTATAAAATTGTAATATGAATTTTTAATCTTTAATTTTACATATTTGACATTGAAAACATATTTTTGGATTTTGAATGATTTACATGATTATCTTTTCTCTACAATTATTGTGCATGATAATTGGATGAATTTTGTAGCTTATTTTCTGCATTTGAAAAAAGGAAAATAGGTTCGACATGGTGTATATTGTCATAGGGTCTGATATGGGATATAAATATACAGATATACTCTATATGAATCTTTAAGTGTTCAATTCATGCATTCCTATATGTTCGCATCCATCATAGAAATATAGGTGAGTCATATATGAGAGTAAGTTTAACATTACTCGAGAGACATTATTAATTAAAATATGAACATTGATTCGTCAATATTTAATCGTGTTGTCAAAGTGTAGAATTAAGGTTAAAAATGATTATTGCATGAAAATTTGGGATTCTAATGCATTTGTCATTTATTAAACACATCAATTTGCAGTAAGCTTAATTTGTATTTAGTTTAGTTAATTTACTCATAATTGCATAAGTATATTATTTTAGTCATAATTTTATCACAAATAAACACACCATATTACTTATATTTTGGTTAAGATCGTGATAATTGAAAGTGAACAAAATCAATCTCTATGAGATGATGACTATACTCAAATCAACTTTATTACTTGTTAACCAATCGTACACTTGCGGTGGTTTTAATTTGAAATATATTTTCGTGAACAAGTTTTTGGCGCCGCTATTGGAGATTGTGTTTGAATTAAATTTCATTTATCTTGACAATAATTAGAACTTCTATATGTATTATTGTATTTTTTTTATTTTTCATTTTAGTTTGTTTCCTCTTTTTCAGGGTATAAAAAGATTAAAAAAGGGATAACAGATTACTATGGTTAATTTCAACAAAATGTCGTATGTGATTTCATCATAAGACAACAACAATTAACATCTCGAGAAATTAATGAGGAAGATATGCTTGTGGGAAATTTCATTATGGGACAGCGACTACGAGATAGAAAAGTGGAATGTAAATTTGATGAAATTGTCCTGGGTAACTAGCTTGTTCCATTATTTCTTTGACGTGGGTGTTTTTTCTGTGAGATTATTTCTTCTGCTGATTATTAATGAAGATCAATTAAGGAAATTAGATCCACCGGACTTCCAACAAATACAACAAGAGGAGGAGACTTTTCATGAACATGTTATTTTTTTTTTTACCAAAAGTTTTGGATACAAACATTAAACTCTAGAAAGTTTCAATTAAAGAAGTGGGCCATGAAAAGATCGAAAAATTAATCATAACGGGCGACAAAGAATCATTAGCATTCAAAAAAGAGGAAATCAGCATGCAATCTCTCGACTTTCTCGTTTTCTCAAAAATTGAATTTGTAATGAAACCTGATAAGGAGATTGATGTGTATATTGTTGAGTTCGAAACAGTTGATGAGGAGAAATCATACTACTTGGAGTAGGGAAATGTTAAAATTTGGAGGAAAGTTGTGATATGAAATAAAGTCAAGTTGAGGAAGTTAAGCAGTGTGGACATAAAAAAATGAAATAACAAATAATGGGTTGAGTCAATTTAAATAACTAGCCTAATTAAATTTACTATATAAAAGCCTACCAAGGCCCATAAAATTTTAAAGGCCCATCTCACTCTTTCAAAATCCACAATTATTTAATTTTAATAATTTTAATTGAATTAATTGAATAGTTACCAAAATTGGTCACGAATTTTCCCTATAAATATGATCAAATGTTCACAAAAAAGGAGGGAATGAGGGGACAAGTGCAGAAGAAAATCAAGAAGTACTAAAGAAAACCTCTCAGCTCCAAGTTCGACGAACACAAAAAGGATCGAAATCTTCTTAAAATCAAGCAAACCCAAGAAGATCAAAATCTTCTTCGAATTAAACCAAGATCAAGTCTAAGTTTCAAAGTGCAAATCCAAGCTTCGAAACTCAAGCGTTGAACAAATCAAATTCTCGACAAATCAAATTCTCAACAAATCGTGAAGTCTAAGATTCAAGTTGCATGGCGTCTCATCTTCAAACATTTAAATCATTAATCAGATGATTTTTGCAATTATAAGAAGATTCATATCCATTTGTATTTCTCAAAAATACAATTTGTAACGATTTCTGTATTTTAATACACAAAATCCACCGTACGGATTTCTTGGCACGCATAGTGGAACCTTCTTGTCCTCTCTTTGATCTTAGAATCTTCAACTTTCAACCACTATATCAACAATGGCAAATGAACAGGGGAAGCAAACCATAAGTCATCTTAAAGAGACGCTTGTTGAAATGTTCCGTGCGACCAGAGCCCAAACAAGAAGTGGAAAAACTCAACTGGTCCCACCACTAAAGAAGTTATCCAACAAAAGCAGAATGAAAATTGCTTTCATAAAGCCAAACTCTCGTTCAATAGAAAAGACCAAGAGTTCGATGAAAAGCTCTTGTTCAGGCTCCGTCTCCAGTGGCAGATCCTTCTCTGGATCCCCTCATGCCAATTCTGTATGAAGGTGGAGAGACGATACTTCATTTGAAGAATCACTTGAACCGGTATTGGTCAAGGAAGCGGCCTCAGGTTCAGATGGCCAGATCCAACAAATGGCTTTAGCCATTGAAAAGTTAACAAGATCACTAGAAAAGAAAGACATACAAGTTGCTACACTCATGCACAAGCTAAAGTTGCAAAATCTGTCGATTAAAGAAAATCAAGAAAACTCAAGTTCTTTCAAAGCTAAAAATCTGGATGTCCAAGAATGTCAGCAAAAACATGACATGCATGATCTCACAGTCATTCAAAACGTTTTGCGTGATACTACTCAACTCTCTCTGGGCTCTCTATCTATCCACCAACTTCAACATTTGATTGCGTACACCATTCATGCCCAATATGATGGTTCAATGCAATCTTCATTAGTATATGTCAAGACGTATAGTCGTCGAATCAACGAAGTAAATATGTCTCTCGATCATCAGCCTCCAAAATTCTAGTGTTTTGATGGGAAGGGCAACCTAAAGGACCATGTTGCTCATTTTATTAAGACGTGTAACAATGCAGCACTTACAATGACACTAAGGTGAAACAGTTCGTACGCTCCCTCAAAGGTGCTGCATTCGAATGGTATACCGACTCACCGACTGAGTCAATTGATAGTTGGGATCAGCTTAAACAAGAATTCTTAACATGTTTCTACATTATCGAGCGAACTGTAAGCCTTCCAAACTTGCTCGAATGAAGCAGAGCAAAGAAGAGCCCGCTATAGAGTACATCGAACGCTGGAGAAACCTCGTGTTCAATTGTAAAGAGCAAATAAAAGAAGCATTTTCCATTGACATGTGTGTACAAAGCATGCATTGAAACTTACTCTATAATCTCTAAGAAAATATACATCACTCTTTTGAAGAGTTGGCAACACGTACTCATGACCTAGAGCTTCAAATTGCAAGGCATGAGAGTTACTTACAAAGTAATCCACGTGAGAAGAAAGATCCTAAGAAAGAAATAAAGAAGGACGTCAAGATAGGTAAGTCCAAATATGCAATGGGAATCTCCACTATCCCTACAAAGATAGTTTTCCAAAGGTCGAGATCAAACCCAAGACCAAAACCAAAACCAAAGTTCAAACCTACCAATGAACTAGTCCAAAGCAGAGATCACGTGACTTTGAAAGAACTTGAAGAGAATGGCTGGAATTCTGGATCAACTTCTCGAACAGGATATAATCGAACTTTCAGTGCCAAAGAGACTTGAGGAAGTTGGTAAGGTCGATCATCCTAAATATTGTAAATTTCATAGAATCATCATCCACCAGGTGGAAAAATATTTTGTAATGAAAGATCTTATTGTTCACTTGGACAAAGAAAATAAGATCAAACTTGAAACCAGAGAAAACCCAACGATTGCCTACTCGATGGTTTTGTTTGGATCATTTGATCCAATTCTCATTGCAAAGAAGGGACATACATTTTCTCATACGTATGATGCCAGTAAATCCTAGGGTGAAGAGTTTGGACCGCAACTTCCAGAAAGAGCCATTCCATTGAAGTTTGAGGTAGACGAAGAAATTACTATCAATTACGTCTATCCAGGAATGGATAGACCGCGTGCACCCAATCGTCCAACCTTTTACGAAATTATGACAGATGACTTGGATGTTTGGGATTTTGATTCAAAGTCCGAAGAAGAGATCGGTGATGGTTGGTCCACCTTCATAGGTAAGAAGGAGAAATACTGATTGTCAAACAAAATAAGTAAAATACCACCTTCGATACCTCTTACAAGATCGAAATTAGGGGCATTGGGTATGAAAGTTCAACCCAATAAAAAAGTAACATTAGAAGAAAATTAGGAAGGATGGACCCTAGTGAAAAGACGTCATCGAAATATTCCACAATTTTCAAGTCCTAGTATTTGTAACGAGAAACAAAAACTAAGAAACAATCAAAGAAGAAAGTCTAAAGCCAAGTCAAAAGTGCCTACTAAAGGGAGTAGAAGCTGCTTCACGCATTCCTCCTAGACTACTAGCCCTTGGTGATTATTTTCCCAATGGCTTCTTCGACAATGAGTGTTTTACCTCTAATGTTATCAATGTAGATGAGAAAGATGAAGTAAAGAATGTATCGAGAGAGAGAGTTCAAAATAGAAGAGAACTATCTCGCGACTCAATAATATTCCTTCTGATATAAGTTTAACAGAGTCTCTTAAACTTCATTTCGATGATCGAATGGCTTTAGTCATGGTATTGATAGATCCGAAAGAATATGAAGGTAAAGTTTTAGAACGTATTGGATCCACAACCCAACAGACTGTATAGCTACCATCATATTTGACAATGAAGATTTACAACTGGGTTCTCATTTACATAATAGACCACTCTAGTTAGTAGTTATATTCGAGAATGTAAGATAAATCGAATAATGATCGATTGTGGATCTGCTGTGAGCATCATGTCAATCAAAACAATGAATAAGATTGAAATTAATGTTGGTGATCTACCCAGGAGCAAGATCGTGATTCAATGATTCAACTAGAAAGGTCAGCGAGCCATTGACATGATTAATTTGAAGCTGCAAATAGGAGAATTAATTTCCTCAGCTCTCTTCCATGTCATTGACGCTAAAACATCAAACGAATTACTCCTTGTACATGTTTGGCTGCAAGAAATTGGAGTAGTACCTTCGACTTGGCACCAATGCTTCAAGTATAGTCGAGATGGAGAAGTAAATGTGTAGTAATTGAGTCCAAACCATTCCTCGAAAAAGAATATCATTTTGCTGATGCCAAAGTTTACATGGAAGATGAAAAATGTAATTCTACAGGGTTGACCATGTCCGAATTCAAAATTAAAGGAAATGCATATGATGATGATACATGTGGTGTTTCTCAATCTCATCACCTTATCAAAGGTAAATCAAGATTTACATCTGAAAGATTCTCTAGAGGTAAATAAAATAAAAATAAAAACTTAAATAGAATCAACCGATGTTGAAGTACTGAGAAAAGAATTAACTCTTCCAATATCCAGTATTCCAAAATTGTTTCTACCCCCATCAACTCATGGCAGTACAAGGAGATCTTTTGGAACTCTTTGGTTAGAAAAATTTGTTTCCTTCATAATTCAATTCCAACAAGGAGGTAAAGAACAAATTATGTTATCTTCAGAATTCAACTTCTATTTAAGCCATGATATGCACGATTTTTTGAGATCTTTTGGAACTCTTTAGAGGGATTATAAATACCAACTCTCGAAACATAATTAATGGGAAAAATGAATTGCAAAAAGAGGCAAAGAACAAATCAATATCAAATCCAAGAAACAGAAGATTGAATTCAAGAATTTCCGGGTGATGAACAATATTTATATCCTTTGCTTTCTTTTTCATAACATGTTAGACTAAATTTATTTGTGCTAAGAGAACGATGAACCTTCTAATATGAATTTTTAATCTTTCATTTTTCATATTTGACATTGAAAACACGTTTTAGGATTTTGAATGATTTACATGATTATCTTTTCTTTACGATTATTGTGCATGGCAATTGTATAAATTTGGTAGCTTATTTTATGCATTCGACAAAAGAAAAATATGTTCGACATGGTGTAAATTGTCATATGGTCCAATATGGGATAGAAATATACCGCTATGTTTTATGTGAATCTTTAAGTGTTCAATTCATGCATTCTTGTATGTTCGCATCCATCATAGAAATATGAATGAGTCATTTATGAGAGCGGATTTAACATTACTCGAGATAGATTGTTAAATAAAATAGGAACATTGATTCGTCAAAATTCAATCGTGTTGTCAAAGTATAGAACTAAGGATAAAAATTATTATTGCATGAGAATTTGGGATCCAAGTGTGTTTGTAATTTATTAAACACGTCAATTTACATTTAGCATAATTTGCATTTAGGTTAGTTAATTTACTCGTAATTGTATAAGTAGATTATTATAGTCATAATTTTATCACAAACAAACACACCATATTATTCATATTTTAGTTAAGGCCGGGATAATTAAAATTGAACAAAATCTTCTCGGTGGGACGATAATTGGACTCAAATCCATTTTATTACTTGTTAACGAATTGTAACATTGCAGTGGTTTTAATTTGAAATATATTTTCGCAAACACCTTCCTTGTAAAATCCTATTTTCAATAAATTATCATTTCCTCTTTTAGCTATCTTGTCCACTAAAATTTCTTCCTACTATTTCTATTGCTAAAATTTTGTCCTATACAAAACTCGCTATCATTTAATCTAAATTAACTTGTATCTCCTATCCATTATAAACATAAAATAAAATAAATTGTCATTTTACCTAACCTGCACCCAACCTGCTATCGCCATCGCTACCACCATCACCAAGAGAAGAACTCCCCTAGTTTTTGATACGGGAGATTTCAACTTGAGGATTTAAAATGGAATAAAATAAAAATATCGAAATTGCTTCTTATCTTTATATGAAAAAGGAGTTGGAAACTAGAATATCATAGAGATATTTTCATATGCTTAAAAGATAAGTTATAAGAGGATCAAACATGATTTTTTGATATTGCAACATATTGAGTATATCGCATCACAATTTTTAAACTTAAATCTCTTTATATCCAGAAATCATCTCTCTTTCCAAGTAATTGGGAGTGAAGTGGCAGAAATAGAGTTTCTTCAAGAATTAGTGACGAGGATGATGAGGATTCTAATGAATTAGAAAGAAAGAGATTGTTTGGAAAGTTTTAAAAACTATTTAAATTATAAATAAAAACAAATAAGTGGTGAATAAGTAAATAGTGTTAGTAGATTTCTCCAAATGAGTGGATGGAAAGTGACTTGAGATTACGTAAACCGTTTATAAATATGAGCCAAGTATATGCTCTCAATAAACCTAAACATAATAATTTGGGAAAGCTCGAACTTCGAAACAACAACAACACACTCAAGATTTACCTCGGGTGCCTTACTATTGGATCGGCACCCTGCCCGAATTTGATTAATTGAGAATCAATAAGAGGCCTGTTGGATTGACGTGAGGGGCACTTATGATGTCATTTATACTCCTTGGTGATAACTATCATCAGGATGTATGGACGCTTATGAAACAATGTGCAACTTGACATGGAAATTCAAGAGTTAGCTGAAAGAGCTCCAAGAACTCACGAGTGGACACGGAGTGACAATGAGCTAGAATTAGCTCATGCCCACATATGCATTCCACTTGGTCTGACATCCTAGGAGAAGTTTGAGGCGACCAAGCTTGGTATGGGCAGTGTAACTGGAGGTTGAAAGACTGAGCTCGACTACTTCAAGTATGTGTTGTATCAGAAGTGGTGTCATTTCCTCTCATTTTTAAGAATGAGTAAGGTCACGTCTCCCTTCATATAAAACAACCTACATGCCTAGTAACAATGATAAAGCCTATGTATGGTGGGTTGGTTCCTTATGTTACCTTTAGGCCAGTGACGAATGCACACATTTTGAATTAGGGGGCATAATCATACTTAAAAAAAGTTGTTGCCAATTTGTCAACCATAGTGTTGAAGTCGATCGATAGCTTCGTCATTGCTATAGTATAAAATCAACTTGCTCCTTTAAAATTAATATACCACTGTAACTTGAAAGGAGCAAAACCCGGAGTCCAGTCTATCCGAAAATTTTTAACGTCATATACCATGTAAAATTTCCTAATAAAAATGGTGTAAATTATAATGAGAAATTTGTTGTGCAAAAACAACAAACGTTAATTAAATTGAAATGTTCTAAATAAAAGATGAGTTACATACCTCTTTTTAAAATGTGTGTTTGACGCTTGTCTAACAAAGTTCTATATTTGTTTGGATCATTTGATATATCTACAATTTAGTTTTCGAAACAAGCTTTGAGATAATGTAGGTAATTTATGGATTCTACTACTGTGCCTTGGAGAATTTTTAAAATTAGTTTGTTATCAAAATTTTCGAAATACTATTTTGGAACAACCTAATTTGACTTGGTGTAACATTTGCTATGATTGGCCGTTTTGCATGTCGTTAACGACTTGAAAAACTAGGGTGTGAGCACTTTGAAATGGTTTTAAGAATGCAATATTTTGACTTTATTAAACATTCCTTAATGGTCTTACAAATTGAGACAAAAATATAAAAAAAAAATAGTGTGATCAAATACGGGCCAACCTTTTTTTTAAAGTTAAATAAAGATAATATCAGCAATATTATTTCCTTGTGTAACCATTTATGTAAAAAGTAGCAAAATCCTAACTTTATTTTTTAAATTCTCCTTAAAAAAAAGTTGGTGGGTCACGTGACCTACCAAGCCCCACTATGCTTCCGTCGGTGCTTAAGACTCTCTCCATATTTTCCAGCCTTCTCATAGTTCATGTATTATATTTCTCTCTACCCATGGGCAGACCTAGGGGGTCACGTGCCCCCCCCCCTCCCAAATTTTGAAGACTTTTTTTAAAAATAATATTGTATCCAAGTTTTCAAATCCCTAATTTCCCGTGTCTCCCCCCGTCTCTAGACTCCAATCTCCCTTCTCCACTCTTCTCTGTCTCTCCGTCTCCCTGCAGCAGAATTGGCCTCGCCGACCACCGTGACACCATCCACCTCTCATACCTCACATGGACACCCTATCTCCCATCGTCCCACGGCCACAACTGACACCACTATCTATCCCGTCCAATCCGAGACTCCACGTCCGCCCTTCCTCTCTCGATCTCTCCCATAATACCACACAGTCACATTGCGGATCCGTTTCGAGCTCTGTCCAACTACAGTCTCCAAGTACAACTTCCAAGCTCCGAGGACCAAGGTAACTTATTGGATTGACCGTTAATTTTGTAATTGAAGTTTTTTGATTTTTCCACAGTTTCTTCTCTTAAAATGAATTAATGGGGTTATAATATTTATTGTTAAGTGTTAATCTAATTCGGAAGTCGAGATAAAATTATTTAAAAAATACTTACAAATGCCTTCAAAAAAAAAGTATGAAAGTAACGAAATTGCTGAAGGGCTAATTATCAAATTATGAACTTTAGTAAATGCCCCTGGACGTTGTTCTCCTGATCTGTCATATATCTATCATAGTATTCACCACTATGGTAAGATCTGACTTGTTAAATTCTTTTACTGAGTTGATTTTCAATCTCAATCTTGTATGCCTTGAACATGTCCAGTATTTGGGATTCCTCATAAATAAGATATAGGTAGTCATAGTAAGAAAAATTTGTCTATGAACGTAATAAATTACTGTTGATCATTCCAAAAACCTGAAGCAAATGGACCACGGATATCCGTATGAATTAGTTCCAAGACATCCGTAGTCCTATGGCATTTAATCTCCTTATGTTTATTTGTTTTCCCTTAATGCAATTAACATAAACACTTAAATCTGGAAAAGTGACCTAATCACTTGTGCCATAACAAAGTAGAATTCTCATTGGTTAATTTATGTTTAATACCACGTGGATTCACATACAAGATTTCTTTATAAGAGGCAATCGTATTAAGAAGATGTAGGTTATTATAACCGGATAAAGAACTGGTGCCCAGAATATTTGAGGTAAGAAAAGATCAAACTGACTATTTCAAATTGAACAAAAGTAACCGAATTTATCCAATGTAGAAATAGAAACCAAATTCCGTCCAAAAGACGGTACCGTAAATAATCGGTCTTTAATGATAACCTAAAGTCCATATAGCTTCAACTTTAACTGATTTTCCATCACCCCACATAGATGAATCTTTCAGCATCAATTGGTTTTGGCAGCTCAGACAACCTCGCATAGACACACTTATGTAAGTAATGGTACCGAAATTTATCTACCAAATATGTCTAGGTATTGACATTAAATTTACCTGAAAACAAACCAAAGTGAGAAGTGTACTATTCTTTACATGCCAAGCATGGTATTTAGTACAATATCTCTTTATATATCTCAGATTCTCACAAAAGTTACAACTACATTTATCATTTTCAGGCTTTTGCTGTTTATTTAAACCAAACCGAATGTAGCTTTATTATTCTTTATTACTTATCCTTAGAAGTACTTGCCAAGTGAGTAATGTTAGTTTTATCTTGCTTTAGCCTTTCTTCTTCTTGCACACAATATGGAAATGAGCTCATTAAGAATCCACTTCCCCTTTTGACAGTTGTAACTGTCCTTAATTAATCGAATTGTGCAAGAAGCGAGATCAATACCAACTGTAAGAGCAAGTCACAAGATAGCTCGAGTTTTAGTCCCTTAAGTTTAGAAGGTATATAAAACATCTCCATGATGTACTCCATTTTGTTCCTCTTGCTTTTATACTTTATAGAAATCAAGCTTTGCAAAAGCGTGCTTGTTTCAACTTTATTGCTTTTCGCAAAACCTTTCTCAATTGGTAAGGAAATCATTGGCATTAGTTACTTCTTCAGATACTGCACCTCTAAATGCTTCTAGAATGCCGTGTTTAATGATCTTTAGACTCATGCAATTTGAGCAATCCCACTTCTCAAAGTTTCCCTTTCCATCAGATAAACTTTCTTCCGTAAGAGGAGCGAGTTGCTCAATCTGAAACGCAAGATCTAGATCTTTGCAGCCAAGAACAATTAATATGCTCTCTTTCCAATCCTTGAAGTTTTCTCTATTGAACACAAGAATAGAGTTGATGTTGACAGATATTGCAGAAGTGGATGGATTAAATGAATAGAGAACTTATTACCGATTAGGATGTTCACATTGGAATCCGTATTAAACAATTAATTAATTCAAATAATGGTAAGCCCCATTTCAAGATACCTAACACACCATTAATATCAAGTCTTTGGACAATAATATTAATTGTAAGTGGTACTCTTAGTGTAGTGATCAAATATTGATAACTCCTGTCAAATAATAAACCCATCTTTGGATTGATTTATTATCCACATGGAAACCTTATAATTGTCACACGTTTACCACTACAAGTATGTACGTAATTCGACCAAATATTAACCTTCCTTTGGGCCGGCTAATATTCGCATGAATGAGCATACACACGAATTCCTTTTAATATTCTAAGTTAATTAATTTCCACAAGAAATGTTGCTTTGGCAACATATTGCTTCAATCAATTCACTTTCGAATATTATATTCTCAAATGAGTCATTTATACCAAAATTTGAAAAGCGGCATACTTAATTTTATTTATCTTGAAACTTTAAGGGCCTAAGGGTTAATAATTCAATACTTTAGGGTTGAAAATTAATTAATTCAAAACTTTAGGGATCAATAATTAATTATTGAAAACTTTAGGTACCCTAAAAATTAATTATTCAAAATTTTAGGGGTTAATAATTAATTATTGAAAAGTTTAGAAGTCAAAAATCAATTATGCGGAACTTTAGGGGCCAATGTAAACCAATCATGAATATTCAGGGGCTCAATTATAAAACTCAAAACTTAAATGGCCCAAATTAATTAATTTCAGAACTCTAGGGGCTAAATTATTAAACCCAAAACTTTATAAGCTCCAATAGCATGAATTTTAACTTTAAGAGGGCTTAATAACCAAAACTTTAAACTTTAGGGGTTGAGTTATTAAAAGCCGTAATCTTAAGGCCCAACCTAAATAAACTTAAAACCTTAGGGGCTGAAACTTAAAATGTTAACCCTAATATTAAATTACAGCCAAGGACCTAAATTCATCCAGTTTACACCACATGCCCCTAACCCCTCAATTTCTCCTTCCTTCTTGGCGGCGCCGGCAGGAGCAGCTATACTTCTCATGCTCGGGGTGTGGCGGCCCGTTGCCACCTTCCAGCAGCCTCACGCTGCTGTTATAGCAGACCAATGTTGTAACTGCAGAATTTTTACGCTGCTGTTGCAGTGGTATCGCAACACTGCCACTGGCGTCAGTATCGATGGTGGTTGCTACCTCATAATATTTTTTTTTATTTTGTTAAATCTTTAAATCTGATTTCAACAAATTTGTAAATCCTTTATTTTAAAATCTGAATTTTGAATAAAATCCATAATTATATCATAATCCTTATAATAAATTAATAATATTCTTGAATTTCATAATATAACAAGAGGATCATATAACCCAAAATTCAGAACTTAAAATACTTCAATTTCTCAAGATTTCAAACATGGAGTGTCTCTTATACCACTTGATAGAAAAATTGAAAAGGAATTATGAATCTGTATATTTTAATCAAATCATTTTGTCATATAAAAATCTCTAGATCCATACACCATATTGAAATCTGAAAAATTAATAGAAACATAAAACATACCTCGATCCATAGATTTTTTATTGTTTGCCTGAAAGGGTTACATCTTCCAATTGATTGGTGATCTCCACTTCAATTTTGCTCTCTATTGATGGGGATGTAGAGAAACTCAAAAACACCAACAATTGGGGACCATGACCCCAATATAATAATAAGATAATGAATTAGTCATTATCTTTCATTTGTTTCAAATTGGCACATTCATCAATCTAAAACAAACTTCTGGTCTGTACACTTTAATTCCATGAAACATAATACACATTAGTCAAATTCGTCTTTAGTGGATCACTTTAATTGACTATTTTTTTTTAAAATAATAGTACCACATATTTTAATATATTACGTGTGGCCCCAAATATGTTATAATTTTCCAACAATTATTTCCAATTATGTTTCATAGGGGCTTCTTATGTAGAAAAATGACATTATTGATTTTGTTCCATATAGAGGCCTTCTTTGTATTATTCATGTTTTCTATTCATTTTTGTATTTTCTTCCCTCTAACTAGGTATGTTTGTTTCAAATGAATATTTTTTCTTCGTAGAAGATACGTCAATAAAATGAAGGTTAAAGAGAAAAATGAGATGAAAAAAATGGAATTTAAGTGTAACAATAAACAAACAATGAGAACCTTCGTTACGATTAAAATACGGTGCAACAAACAAAATCTGCAGCATGAATATAATTATACTTATTTAAAACGTCAGGAGTTGTAGAGAAATCGATTTTAGTTTGCACTCCGAAAGAATTTCCTCGACCTATCAACTTTACCTGTTGAAGTTACATCAAGATGCATCTTCGACTAACCAAAAAACAAAATTAAAAATAATATACTCCTAAATAAATAAGTTTTAGAATAAATAGAATTTTTGTTAAAATTTGAAATAAATAACTACTTATTTTGAAAGTTATTTACATTGCTATCAAAATAATTAATATATACATACTCATAAATAAATAAGTTTTTGAATAATTAATATTTTAGTTAAAATTTGAAATAAACAAATACTTATTTGAAAGTTATTTACCTTGCTATCAAAATAAGTAATATTTTCTCTTAAAATTTACTTTCAAGTAATAATTTATTATCAAACATGTTTGAATAGACTACTCATGGTCAAAACAATTATTATCACTGGATGAATGAAAGATAGCCCCACAAGGCTGCCATTAAAACAAGTAAAAAATTTTAATGACTTAATTCATTTCAACCTCAAAATGTATAAGATGCTTAACGGTTTTCCTTAATTTATTCCATTCCATCAATGTTGGTTGTTGGAACCCTATATATAGAATAGAAGTAGTCCATTTCCATGCAAAATAATTGAACTTCCAAAATAAGGAGAATGGATACATTGAAAGGAAAGACTACACTTCTTGTGGTGCTTTTGGTTTGTGCATTTCTTTCGGAAGGTGTACAAGGAAAATTTATCGACTACAAAGACTTTCCTCGATTTTCATGTGTTGGAAGACGTGATCATGAAGGGAACTGCAAACCATCGAATTCAAACCCAATTCCGAAGGGTGTAGTAACTAAGAGGGATTGTAGTGTAGCTACGGGCTGTCGATCACGATAACTAAAAGTTTTTAGGGCATTCTTGATATTAGATGTGCCCCTAATAAGCATGAGAACTTATCCAATAATTTCTTCTTGTGGAGGTCCAACATTCTTTATAGAATAAGATTTTCGATACAAATTTGAATTTGTAATAGAAAATTAAAATATTAATTTTTACACTGTAATGTGTGCTTCACGATAAACAAAGTTTCAAGAAGCACTAATGTAATTGTACTACACATATTCATTTGAGATGTATTGTATATCCAGTCCATTTTAGCTTCCAATATATCTTAAAACTATTATGCAATTCAATCATGCTGGGCTAAACTTTCGGTTCCTAGGATTAAAATGAGATCTTGTTAAGCTCTTTATTGCATGATTGTTCGATTTTAATTCTTAATTCTTGTCTATTGATTATAAGCTAATATTAATGGCATTTAAATGCTTGATCACCATTTAAACGTGTTTTTGAATTATATTATTTTTGAGAGATTAAATATAATTGTAGCACTTTTAGCGAATATTCATCTGGGGGATAGAGATATAACTCGATATTTTGTGCGATCTTGAATTAAATATTGTAGTTTTTGAGTTCCTTCATATTCATATCATATGATGAAATAGTAGGATCATACGTTTGATTTTTTTATTTTTGATTTTTAACTTTTGCTCAAGATTATTTAGCGCATTAGGTATAATAGTGCTTTTCATAATTGAATCTTAATCTGAAATCTTCACTATCTAATATTGTTTTATTTAGTTATTAATTAGGTTAATTAAAAACACTAGTCAAATCCTTATAAATATCTATATCTTAGTTAAAGTTTGGAGTATTGGTATTTAACCCCACGGTGTTAAAACAGTAGTCTAGGTGCCACTAATGTGGTGTTAAATGAGAGATATAATTAAATAAATTATTAAATTTTACCTTTCATTGAGTCTATCACTTAGCACCACTTAAACTGCGTTGTAGCACCAGTCGTGTAGATTGCATTAATCTAAAGTTAGTTATAATGAAAGCGTCAATGAATAATTAATTCTCGTGACGTAGATGCTGTACTCATTTTATAATACTTGTCCACGATTCGTGCACTTGTGAAATTTTATCAAAGTCAAATATATAAACAAGCTAATTATTTATTATTTCTATTCACAATTGGGTAATGTTGGCTTTTGTTGGCAAAAATCACCCAAATGGACTAAAGGCATACAAAAATGTGAAGTCAAAATCTAAGGATCAAATTGTACAACATCATAGGTGAGGGACCGAACATGCAAATATTGGAGGACTAGGCTGCAAAATGGCAGAAATCCCTTAAATTTCTGTAGATTTCAAAGACAGTGGCGCTGCAGCGCCACTGTTCCGATGCTGTGGCTCCACTTTTTTTATAAAAAAAAATGACTCTAGGGACCTTTTTGCTCACTTTCCAAAATTCCAGGTACCAATGTTGCAATTTCCCCTATGTTTTAATATAAAAATCTGCCCAAAGACTTTTCTTCCAGTTTTCAATTCGGCTTCTACTGGACGTGTCGGGGTGATTTTTTTTCCCTTTTCTTTTATTTTATTTTTGTTTGGTAATTTTGGAGGAATAAAAAGAAAGTGGACAGTGGATATTTCAAAGAAGTCAACCAATGAAGAAATCAAGGAAGAGAAGGAACAATATTGAGGGGAAATTCGATTAAAGCTTCAAAAAAGTTTTTTCTTGCCATTTTTCCTTATGTTGTCTGTTATAAATTGCGTTGATTTTGTGCTTCCATTCATGAACTAGGTAATTTATCTAGGGTTTGATGTAGCAACTTGAGATTATGGCTTGATGAATATATGAATTATTTCTTTTAAAATTTCCCGCTTATATTTAATTGTGTCGTGATTTTAATGCTTTCAATTACCTGATCAATAATTGAATGAATAGATGCTAGTCAATTCCGACACTCAATAGAAGGGAATTTAGGCACAATCATAGGATTGACACGACTTAGGTTTTTACACTTTCAGAGAATGTAATAAATCTATGAGGCTTACTCCATAAAAGAATCAGAACTTTTGTAAATTCTATGCTTTAATTCGGAATAGAGATATTGGGATTGAAGTTTAGGATTAAATTATAGCCGGCACTTGAGAGGGGATAGAATTATATTAGGATTCTTGCCTTTAAATATAGGAAAATTAACTGGAATAATTTGATATCATTGAATCATAATTGAAAGTTGGTGAAATCATTCCCTAGGCTTTTCATTTTGATAATTTATATTCTCCAATTTTGTCATAGCATTTTACCTTTGATTAGTTGAATTTAAAGAATGCATTCAAATATTCATTGTCTAGATAAAATAGAAGTTGCATAATTATAGTATTTGGTGGAAATTAAATTACAATCCCTGTGGGTTCGACACTCTAATTCTTTTACTATATTACAAAACTTGACACCGTACACTAGCGGCATAAATTTACGTTGACGAAAACGCGTGACACACACTGACTTTGATTTCTAATCAAAGCAGATGAGAGAGGTGAAAAAGTTAGTTGCACTAGTGGATGTGGAGAAATATATAAGGCGTGAAAGAGGTTCAAAATGAAATGCCATTTAATGAGAATGAGACGTTTAAGGTGCCACAACTGTCACCGTTATCTCCCTGTCCGTCTTACGGCTAATGTGATATAAGGAGTTGCTTGTGCACTCTGAAGCCAAGCACGTGCTTGATTTTCATAGTCGAGGTGAGTCGACATTTGTTCGATTTAACATTATTAAATTAAAAAAGGTGCAATAACTTGTTCGTCGATTGTTTCACTCATTACTATTGAGTTCAACCTATGTCCCAAATATTCTCAAATAATTTGATTTAATGGAAAATTCAAACTTTTTCATGTTGATTTGCATGCTTCGGGATGACCAATATGTCATTTAAATGTAGTCGTAATACATTCGATTATCTATTTTGAGATGCTTTGCTTATTCAATCCATTTTGTCTTCCAATATATGATAAATTAATTCAAGAAAGTAGTTGTTGGAGTTTCAAATATTTCAGAAAATACAGTGAGGTCTCAAACCATTAATTCTTGACAGGTGAGGTATACTTTTGGATGATAGTTGTTCCAAAATCTGTTAGTTCAACACATGAGGTCTACTTCTGACCACAAATTAAAAAGGCAAAATGGTTTCTCAACATTTTTCATCTGAAAAAAAAAAAGATAAGGAAAAAAAATTATCATCTTCCCTAACCCTGCACCCCACCCACTACCTTCTACTGCTACCGCCATCACCTTGAGGAGAACTCCCCTAGTTTTTGATACGGGAAATTTCAACGTAAGGATCAAACATGGAACAAATTGAAAAATATCATAATATCACAAAGATATTTTAATATGCTTAAAAGATAAGTCATAAAAGTTGTCCTCTTGAGTTATATCTCCCTGATCTTGATTTAATTTTCCGAATGAGATATGGGTTGAAGGTTTCGTGGGTATATCGCATCATAATTTGTAAAATTAAACCTCTTTATACACAGAAATCAACTCTCTTCCCAAGTAACTGGTAGTGAAGTGGCAGAAATAGACTTTCTTCAAGAATTAGTGATGAAGATGATGAGAATTCTAATGTAGACTCTTGTTATGTTTATCGAAATAGTATAATTTGTAGAATCTTGTTATGCTTGATTGAAAAGGTCGCTGAACTAGAAATAGAGCACATAACAAGTTATTTCACGAAAGTGATAGTGTTGATAAGCCATTTGACTGATTTTGTAAGAGGTGTTGTTCAAAAACTCAACTCATATAATGGAAAATTAGGTTATCGTTCTTAGAAAGAATAAATCCTATCAATAAAATAATTTTTAGTTGTTTATTGGATACAATAAATTAACTCCCTGATCATCATTTTGGAGGATTGAACAATGACATATATACCAAAGCACATGGGCATGTTTTTCTATGCAAATAGACAACGTTAAGATATTTCCATTAGAAAACTTTAATAAAATAATTTTTGTTTCATATAATTAAGATTCTTTCCCACCCAAGTAAATCTATTTTGGCTTCAAGAGAGTAACATAAAAAATTGAAACTTAGAAACTAAGTGCATGTTTAGACCATTTTCAGTTTTTGAAAACACTGAAACCACGTTTACTTACCTATTTTCAGAAATCAATTTTCAAAAACGAGTTTAAAATTTACAAAGAAAATGGAAAACACCAAAAAGTCATTTTGGCTACTTTCAGTTAAAACCAAGCCAAAATTTCAAAACGCGGAAAACGGCCAAATTTTGTCAACAGTGGAACAGCTTAGTTGGGAGAGTCACGGATTTTCTCAAGGTCACGAGTTCGATTTCATTTCACCACAATTCAATACAAAGGAAATGATTTATTGGTATATTTGTAATGATTTTTTATATATTACCAAAGAGTGATTTGATTATAAAACCGATGTTAATTTTCATTATCTTAGACCAAAAGTATCGAGATCAATTGCTTAATTAACAAATAAGGAAGGAGACTTCAAAGAATGAGTTTAGAATTGTGATGGAATATATAAAGTGAATAGAGAGATGGTGAATAAAAGAGACCTTCAAATAGAAGAGGATATTAGATTGGAAATTTCAAATGAATTTAGACTAGTGGAATTTGGAAGTATATTATTACGGAAATTTTTCTTCTTCTTTTTAAAATTAGACATTTTCGCATTTTCTTGTTATTGTGTGTTGAATAAATAGAAATCTCAAATGAATTGAAATTGGGTGAAACTTGAATAAATGTAAAAGGAAATGAGATTATTTCCAATTATGTTTCATAGTGGGCTTCTTATGTAGAAAAATGACATTATTGATTTTGTTCCATGTAGAGATCTTCTTTGTATTATCAATTTTTCTATTTGTACAGTTTTTTTTTTCAGAAAACATATAGATAGTCACAGTGGGTGGGTCCCACCGTGTATTTAAAAAAAATGTGCGGAACCCACATGTTGTGTGTTCTGTAAAATTTATGTTGGTTTTGATTTTGTACATGAAACATTTCTCTTGTATTATTCATGTATTCATTCTTTTCTGTATTTTCTTCTCTCTAACTAGGTATGTTTTTGTTTCAAATGAAGGTTAAAAGAAAAATGCAACGGAAAAAAATTTGGAACTTAACTGCGATAATAAACAAATGACAGAACCGTCATTACGATTAAAATATGATGTAGCAAACAAAATATGCAGCGTGAATATAATTATACTTATTTAAAAACTCAAAGTTGTAGAGAAATCAATTTTATTTTGCACTCCTAAAGAATTTCCTCAACCAATCAACTTTACCTGTCGAAGTTACATCTGAAATTTGAAAAATTAATAGAAACATAAAACATGCCTCGATCCATAGATTTTTGATTGTTTGCCTGAAAGGGTTACATCTTCCAATTGATTGGTGATCTCCACTTCAATTTTGCTCTCTATTGATGGGGAGGTAGAGAAACTCAAAAACACCAACAATTGGGGACCATGACCCCAATATAATAATAAGATAATGAATAGTCATTATCTTTCATTTGTTTCAAATTGGCTCATTCATCAATCTAAAACAAACTTCTGATCTCTACACTTTAATTCCATGAAACCTAATACACATTAGTCAAATTCGTCTTTAGTGGATCACTTTAATTGATTATTTTTCTTTAAATAATAGCACCACACATTTTAATATATTACGTGTGGCCCCAAATATGTTAGAATTTTCCAACAATTATTTCCAATTATGTTTCATAGGGGCTTCTTATGTAGAAAAATGACATTATTGATTTTGTTCCATATAGAGGTCTTCTTTGTATTATTCATGTTTTCTATTCATTTTTGTATTTTCTTCCCTCTGACTAGGTATGTTTGTTTCAAATGAATATTTTTTATTCGTAGAAGATACGTCAATAAAATGAAGGTTAAAGAGAAAAATGCAATGAAAAAAATGGAATTTAAGTGTGACAATAAACAAACAATAAGAACCTTCGTTACGATTAAAATAAGGTGCAACAAACAAAATCTGCACCATGAATATAATTATACTTATTTAAAACCTCAGAAGTTGTAGAGAAATCGATTTTAGTTTGGACTCCGAAAGAATTTCCTCAACCTATCAACTTTACCTGTTGAAGTTACATCAGGATGCATCTTCGAATAACCAAAAAAAAATTAAAAATAATATACTCCTAAATAAATAAGTTTTAGAATAAGAGTGTGTTTGGTAGGGATTAAAATCAGATTAAAATTGAAAAACTAGCCGTTATTGTTGACTTTTGTTAGACGTGTGGGACCCAATAATGGCTATATTTTCAATTTCAATTGGATTAAAATCTATACCAAACACACTCTAAATATCATTTTTGTTAAAATTTGAAATAAATAACTACTTATTTTGAAAGTTATTTACATTGCTATCAAAATAATTAATATATACATACTCATAAATAAATAAGTTTTTGAATAATTAATATTTTAGTTAAAATTTGAAATAAACAAATACTTATTTGAAAGTTATTTACCTTGCTATCAAAATAAGTAATATTTTCTCTTAAAATCTACTTTCAAGTAATAATTTATTATCAAACATGTTTGAATAGACTACTCATGGTCAAAACAATTATTATCACTGGATGAATGAAAGATAGCCCCACAAGGCCGCCATTAAAACAAGTAAAAAAATTTAATGACTTAATTCATTTCAACCTCAAAATGTATAAGATGCTTAACGGTTTTCCTTAATTTATTCCATTCCATCAATGTTGGTTGTTGGAACCCTATATATAGAATAGAAGTAGTCCATTTCCTTGCAAAATAATTGAACTTCCAAAATAAGGAGAATGGATACATTGAAAGGAAAGACTACACTTCTTGTGGTTCTTTTGGTTTGTGCATTTCTTTCGGAAGGTGTACAAGGAAAATTTATCGACTACAAAGACTTTCCTCGATTTTCATGTGTTGGAAGACGTGATCATGAAGGGAACTGCAAACCATCGAATTCAAACCCAATTCCAAAGGGTGTAGTAACTAAGAGGGATTGTAGTGTAGCTACGGGCTGTCGATCACGATAACTAAAAGTTTTTAGGGCATTCTTAATACTAGATGTGCCCCTAATAAGCATGAGAACTTATCCAATAATTTCTTCTTGTGGAGGTCCAACATTCTTTATAGAATAAAAGTTTCGATACAAATTTGAATTTGTAATAGAAAATTAAAATATTAATTTTTACACTGTAATGTGTGCTTCACGATAAACAAAGTTTCAAGAAGCACTAATGTAATTGTACTACACATATTCATTTGAGATGTATTGTACATCCAATCCATTTTAGCTTCCAATATATCTTAAAACTATTATGCAATTCAATCATGCTGGGCTAAACTTTCGGTTCCTAGGATTAAAATGAAATCTTGTTAAACTCTTTATTGCATGATTGTTCGATTTTAATTCTTAATTCTTGTCTATTGATTATAAGCTAATATTAATGGCATTTAAATGCTTGATCAC
This sequence comes from Fraxinus excelsior, assembly GCA_019097785.1. Lineage (NCBI taxonomy): Eukaryota > Viridiplantae > Streptophyta > Magnoliopsida > Lamiales > Oleaceae > Fraxinus > Fraxinus excelsior. Next base: position 30,644,151 of record CM032631.1, on the reverse strand, counting down.
CATTTAAACGTGTTTTTGAATTATATTATTTTTGAGAGATTAAATATAATTGTAACACTTTTAGCGAATATTCATCTGGGGGATAGAGATATAACTCGATTTTTTGTGCGATCTTGAATTAAATATTGTAGTTTTGAGTTCTTTCATATTCATATCATATGATGAAATAGTAGGATCATACATTTGATTTTTTGATTTTTTATTTTTAACTTTTGCTCAAGATTATTTAGCGCGTTAGGTATATTGGTGCCATTTAAAAATGTATTGATCAATTTTGAATAATTTAGGATTAAAGTGGTTAGCCATGGTGGATTCGAATTTCTAGTGCTTTTCATAATTGAATTTTAATCTGAAATCTTCACTGTCTAATATTGTTTTATTTAGTTATTAATTAGGTTAATTAAAAACACTAGTCAAATCCTTATAAATATCTATATCTTAGTTAAAGTTTGAAGTATTGGTATTTAACCCCACGATGTTAAAACAGTAGTCTAGGTGCCACTAATGTGGTATTAAATGAGAGATATAATTAAATAAATTATTAAATTTTACCTTTCACTGAGTCTATCACTTAGCACCACTTAAACTACGTTGTAGCACCAATGGTGTAGATAGCATTAATCTAAAGTTAGTTATAATGAAAGCGTCAATGTATAATTAATTCTCGGGACGTAGATGCTCTACTCATTTTATAATACTTGTCCACGATTTGTGCACTTGTGAAATTTTATCAAAGTCAAAGACACTTAGCCCTTGTTTTGTTCATCTTAATCTGATTAGGTATAAGTTAATGTCAACAATCAATCACTCTTTGATGCCCATCGAAATTGGGAGAAATTAGTTTTGGAAAGTGATTTTTTTGAGAATGTACGGTTAAAAAGTAGTGAAATGTTTTAGGTTTAAGTATAAAATATTTTATTCTAAAAATGTGTGCTGAAAATGAATTTTAGAAAAAAAAAAAAGATTTTTTGGAGAATGGTAGACAAATATGGTCTTAATTTTAAGCGCATTTTTCATGCGACTCACAACATTTTAACCACACATTCCATCAATTTTTATTAAAATTTACTGAAAATCTGATTTGTATCTAATTTATTTCCTATAAACCCTTGATTTTTGCCGCTAAACATAGAACGAGAATGTAGTTTTTGTTAGGACGGTAGTATATAAGTAAATGGTTGTTAAGGCAAACAAAATATTCAAATTTAATTCGTAACAACGTAATTAACTCTAAAGAAAGAAATTAAGAAGAAGAAAACAAAAAAAGGAAGTTTAATTCGCAATACGGTTTTGTCATCCATACTTTCCTTATTGTGTGTTTCATTGTTAGAATTAAATCAACTATTGTGTAATTAAGTAATCATACCTCGTGGGATCAACAATCCGGACTCCCTAGTCCACTTTATTATGCAACATGTCCTGTGTGTTTGCAGCTTACACATTTTATAGCGAAAAATTTTTTTGCATTGTTATTGGGGAGTGTAATTACTACTTTATTTGATACTAGTTTTAACAATTATTTTTCCTTTTCTTTTATAATTTTGTTGTGAAGTTTAACTTCTTAATTCTTTTGGCCTGGGTGTTCAATAGTACATGGTTTGTTCGAGAAGTTTTGATCTCGTTGCATTTGATCCAGACATCGAAGGAACCTTTCGATGAAGACTAAGAGAACAATAACAAGCAAGAAGACATTCTCAAGTTGAGATGGTGCTCGAAATTCTCCATTTTGATCATCAAGTTGGAAGAGTACAAGATCCCGTAGTAAATGAAGATGATAAGCTTTTTGTGGACTTCATGTTGAAAAGGCCCACAACACACGATATTAAAACAAGATTCCACCAAACATCAATCGACTAGAAAATAAACTTACAGAAAATCAAAGATTGAACCAAACTCGATGACCGCTTATAATGCCTACATTCCTCGTTGATCATCCAAATAATGGATATTCGCTTGGTTGCACTATATAGCCAAGAAATGGCAACAAGTTACAAAACGTTCTTCCAAAACAAGAGAAAAGCATAGAATACTTATCTCTTCGACAACAAAATACAGATCTATGAAGAATCATTCAAGAAACTTCTCAATTGCCTACTGATATAGCAATCGCAAGAAAACCCTTATTCTCACAGCAATCACTCAGAAACTACAAATTACAGAGACCGAATATGTAATGATCTCAGTTTACGAGTTCATCAAGAGAGATGAGGAACACACATATCAAACCCTGATCTACAAGAAGAAAAGATGTCTCTCAAAAGAACCCAGAAGTTAGAAGAATCTTGAAAGACAGAAGAAGTGAAAATATGTAATATTGTGCAGGTATATATATATATATATATATCACACATCAATAATGAAAGAATCCAAGGGCCAGAATTTGAACACGTGTCACCATATCATAAAAAATATTTCCACTAATAAAAATGTGTATCAGCAAACACAACTTTTGGGCCAAATTACTGGGAGCACATCATTGATCATGGTTCGAGCCTCAACACATGAGAATCAATCGAGCACTGTATATCCATCGTATAATCATCCGAACTTTCAACTTCGGTCCGATGTGGTTAACTTGTTCTCCAACACCATATCATTCAATGGGAGGAGTGATGAAAATCCATATTCTCTCACTATTGCACGTTTCACGAAAATTTATATCAACTTCAAATATGAAAGTGTGAGTGTGGAAGCAAACATATGAAAATATTTGTACATACATTGAAGATTATGGCAAGAGAAAGGCTTTCCACTTTACTTCCGAGAAACATCACTAGTTGGGCGGAATTTATTCAAAAAATTACTGCAAAGTCTTTTCCACTACAAAGGGGGTCTGGAAGCGGCCATGGGGCAAGTACGCGGTGGAGATCTGGGAATCCCAATTGGCACTTCTCGCTATCTGGCTAGGGACATTCCATACTGCCATTAAGGTTGGAAAACCCTACGACTATGCTGCTTTTAAGCCGCGCGAATGCATGGTGATTGTGAATTTACCTCTGGAGATAGAAACAGACGTGTCAAGCACTGATAAGTGTGTTTTTGGCACACTTATCTAATATATAAACAAGCTAATTATGGAGGGCAATATTGAAATGAAAATTGGACCAAAATGAACAAGGTCATAAATTGGAGGACTTGAAGTGCAATTTATGGAGGGGCAATATTTAAATGAAAATCAAAATCTAAGGATGAAATTGTACAACATCATAGTTGAGGGATCGAAGGTGCAAATATTGGAGGATTTAAAAAAAGTGACTTTAGGGACCTTTTTGCTCACTTTCCAAAATTCCAGGTACCAATGTTGCAATTTTCCCTATGTTTTAATATAAAAATATGCCCAATGACTTTTCTTCCAGTTTTCAATTCAGCTTCTGTTGGGACGTGTCGGAGGATTTTTTTCCCCTTTCTTTTATTTTATTTTTGTTTGGTAATTTTGGAGGAATAAAAAGAAAGTGGACAGTGGATATTTCAAAGAAGTCAACCAGTGAAGAAATCAAGGAAGAGCAAGAACAATATTGAGGGGAAATTCAGTTAAAGCTTCAAAAAAGTTTTTTCTTGCCTTTCTTCCTTATGTTGTCTGTTATAAATTGCGTTAATTTTATGCTTCCATTCATGAACTAGATAATTTATCTAGGGTTTGATGTAGCCACTTGAGATTATGATTTGATGAATATATGAATTATTTCTTTTGAAATTTCCTACTTATATTTAATTGTGTCGTGATTTTAATGCTTTCAATTACCTTATCAATAATTGAATGAATAGATACTAGTTAATTTCGGCACTCAATAGAAGGGAATTTAGGCACGATCATAGGATTGGCACGAAGTAGGTTTTTACACTTTGAGAGAATGTAATAAATCTATGAGGCTTACTCCATAAAAGAATTAGAACTTTTGTAAATTCTATGCTTTAATTTGGAATAGAGATATTGGGATTGAAGTTTAGGATTAAATTCTAGCCGGTACTTGAGAGAGGAAATAGAATTATATGAGGATTTTTACCTTTAAATATGGGAAAATTAACTGGAATAATTTGATATCATTGAATCATAATTGAAAGTTGGTGAAATAATTCCCTAGGCTTTTCATTTTGATAATTTATATTCTCCAATTTTGTTGTAGCATTTTACCTTTGATTAGTTGAATTTAAAGCATGCATTCAAATATTCATTCTCTAGATAAAATAGAAGTTGCATAATTGTAGTACTTGGTGGAAATTAAATTACAATCCCTGTGGGTTCGACACTATAACTCTTTTACTATATTACAAACTTGACATCGTACACTTGCGGCATAAATTCATGTTGAGGAAAATGTGTGACACACGCTGACTTTGATATCTGATCAAAGCGGAGGAGAGAGGTAAAGAAGTTATCTGCACTAGTGGATGTGGAGAAATATATAAGGCATGAAATAGAGGTTCAAAATGAAATGCTATTTAATGAGAATGAGACGTTTAAGGTGCCACAACTGTCACCGTTATCTCCCTTTCCGTCTTACGGCTAATGTGATATAAGGAGTTGTTTGTGCACTCTGAAGCCAAGGACGTGCTTGAATTTCATAGTCGATGTGGTCGACATTTGTTCGATTTAACATTATTAAATTAAAAAAGGTGCAATAACTTGTTCGTCGATTGTTTCACTCATTACTATTGAGTTTGACCTATGTCCCAAATATTCTCAAATAATTTGATTTAATGGAAAATTCGAACTTTTTCATGTTGATTTGCATGCTTCGGGATGACCAATATGTCATTTAAATGTAGTCGTAATACATTTGATTATCTATTTTGAGATGCTTTGCTTATTCAATCCATTTTGTCGTCCAATATATGATAAATTAATTCAGGAAAATAGCCGTTGGAGTTTCAAATATTTCAGAAAATGCAGTGAGGTCTCAAACCATTAATTCTTGACAGGTGAGGTATACTTTTAGATGATAGTTGTTCCAAAATCTGTTAGTTCAACACATGAGGTCTACTTTTGACCTCAAATTAAAAATGCAAAATGGTTTCTCAACATTTTTCATCTGAAAAAAAAAAAGATAAGGAAAAAAATTTATCATCTTCCCTAACCCTGCACCCCACCCACTACCTTCTACTGCTACCGCCATCACCTTGAGGAGAACTCCCCTAGTTTTTGATACGGGAAATTTCAACGTAAGGATCAAACATGGAACAAATTGAAAAATATCATAATATCACAAAGATATTTTAATATGCTTAAAAGATAAGTCATAAAAGTTGTCCTCTTGAGTTATATCTCCCTGATCTTGATTTAATTTTCCGAATGAGATATGGGTTGAAGGTTTCGTGGGTATATCGCATCATAATTTGTAAAATTAAACCTCTTTATATACAAAAATCAACTCTCTTCCAAAGTAATTGGTAGTGAAGTGGCAGAAATAGACTTTCTTCAAGAATTAGTGATGAAGATGATGAGAATTCTAATGTAGACTCTTGTTATGTTTATTGAATTAGTATAATTTGTAGACTCTTGTTATGCTTGATAGAAAAGGTCGCTGAACTAGAAATAGAGCACATAACAAGTTATTTCACGAAAGTGATAGTGTTGATAAGCCATTTGACTGATTTTGTAAGAGGTGTTGTTCAAAAACTCAACTCATATAATGGAAAATTAGGTTATCGTTCTTAGAAAGAATAAATCCTATCAATAAAATAATTTTTAGTTGTTTATCGGATACAATAAATTAACTCCCTGATCATCAGTTTGGAGGATTGAACAATTACATATATACCAAAGCACATGGGTATGTTTTTCTATGCAAATAGACAACGTTCAGATATTTCCGCTAGAAAACTTTAATAAAATAAGTTTTGTTTCATATAATTAAGATTCTTTCCCACCCGAGTAAATCTATTTTGGCTTCAAGAGCGTACCATAAAAAAATTGAAACTTAGAAACTAAGTGCATGTTCGGACCATTTTCAGTTTTGGAAGACACTGAAATCACGTTTACTTACCTATTTTCATAAATGAATTTTCAAAAACGAGTTTAAAATTTACAAAGAAAATGGAAAACACCAAAAAGTCATTTTGGCTACTTTCAATTAAAACCAAGCCAAAATCTCAAAACGCAGAAAACGGCCAAATTTTGTCAACACTGGAATAGCTTAGTTGGGAGACTCACGGATTTTCTCAAGGTCACGAGTTCGATTTCATTTCACCACAATTCAATACAAAGGAAATGATTTACTGGTATATTTGTAATGATTTTTTATATATTACCAAAGAGTGATTTGATTATAAAACCGATGTTAATTTTCATTATCTTAGACCAAAAGTATCGAGATCAATTGCTTAATTAACAAATAAGGAAGGAGACTTCAAAGAATGAGTTTAGAATTGTGATGGCATATATAAAGTGAATAGAGAGATGGTGAATAAAATAGACCTTCAAATAGAAGAGGATATTAGAATGGAAATTTCAAATGAATTTAGACTAGTAGAATTTGGAAGTATACTATTATGGAAATTTTTTTTTTCTTTTTAAAATTAGACATTTTCTCATTTTCTTGTTATTGTGTTTTGAATAAATAGAAATTTCAAATGAATTGAAATTGGGTGAAACTTGGAAGTATAATATTTTTGGAGGGGGAGGGGAGGGTTTGAAATAAATGTAAAAGGAAATGAGATTATTTCCAATTATGTTTCATAGGGGGCTTCTTATGTAGAAAAATGACATTATTGATTTTGTTCCATGTAGAGATCTTATTTGTATTATCAATTTTTCTATTCGTACAATTTATTTATTTATTTTTTACAGAAAACATATAGATAGTCACAGTGGGTAGGTCCCACCGTGTATTTTAAAAAGAAAAAATGTGTGAAACCCGCTTGTTGTGTGTGTTCTGTAAAATTTATGTTGGTTTTGCTTTTGTACATGAAGCATTTCTCTTGTATTATTCATGTATTCTTTCTTTTCTGTATTTTCTTCCCTTTAACTAGGTATGTTTTTGTTTCAAATGAATATTTTTTCTTCATGGAAGATACGTCAATAAAATGAAGGTTAAAAGAAAAATGCAACGGAAAAAAATTTGGAACTTAACTGCGATAATAAACAAATGACAGAACCGTCATTACGATTAAAATATGATGTAGCAAACAAAATATGCAGCGTGAATATAATTATACTTATTTAAAAACTCAAAGTTGTAGAGAAATCAATTTTATTTTGCACTCCTAAAGAATTTCCTCAACCAATCAACTTTACCTGTTGAAGTTACATCACGATATATATATATATATAGGTCTTATCTAGTTATTAATTAGGTTAATTAAAAACACTAGTCAAATCCTTATAAATATCTGTATATTAGTTAAAGTTAGGAGTAATGATATTTTAAGACCACGATGTTAAAACAATAGTCCAGGTGACACTAATGTAGCATTAAATTAGAGGTATAATTAAATAAATTATTACATTTTACATTTCATTGAGTCTATCATAGATAACATTAATCTAAAGGATAGCTATATTAAAAGCGTCAATGGATAATTAATTTTCGTGACGTCGACGCTCTACTCATTCTATAATATGTGTCCACTATTCGTACATTTGTAAAATTTTAATAAAGTCAAAGACACTTAGTCCTTATTTTGTTCATCTTAAAATTCTGATTTAAGTATAAGTCAATGTCAACAATCAATCCCTCTTTTATGCCCATCGAAATTGGGAGAAATTAGTTTTGGAAAAGTGAGTTTTTTGAGAATGTGTGGCTAAAAAGTAACGAAACTTTGTGGGTTTATATAAAATATTTTATTCTGAGAATGTGTGTTGAAAATGAATTTTAGAAAAAAAAAAAGTATTTTTGGAGAATGATATACAAATATGGTATTAGTTTTAAGAGCATTTTTCATGCGACTCACAGCGTTTTAACCACATATTCCATCATTTTTTTTATCAAAATTTACTTAAAATCTGATTTGTATCTAATTTATTTCCTATAAAAACACTTGATTTTTGCTGCTAAACATAGACTGAGAATCTAGTTTGTCCACTCTATCGTTCAGTCTAGCTTGTAGTTTCGTTATGCTTCCTTGATGCTTGAGTCTATGGCCCTGTTTGATTGGAGGAATTTTCCAAGGAAGTTGGAAATTATTTTCTATTTTCCACATTTTTTGCTGTTTGATAGCCTTTTCTAGGCAATTGGTTTTCCAACTCCACCTCACGTTTTTCTTTGAATTTGCTTTCCTTGGTTTTGGTGGTTTTTTTTTTTTTTTTTTTGGTAATAGAAACAAATTCTATCCCCAATTGTAACAAATCTTATTCCTTTTAATGGACAATTTCCATGGAAAATAAAGCCAAATGAACACCTAAAGATCCAAAATTTCATATTTTTCAAGTGAAAAATTATACAAATCAAACACAATTAATTGACAATTCCGAGTAAAACAAGTTATGGCAATTTAATTCTCTGAAATTCATTTTCTTTCCACCCAAATTTTATTCTTGCAATCAAACGGATCCTAAGTGGTTGGTAGGTCAACATTTAAAGTTCTCTTGGATAAATGATTGTGCACCCCATTTATAGATGATAAGTGTGGTTTGACACACTTATTGGAAACTTGGAAGTCTGAAATAAGTTAAATATTGATGAAATGAGCAAATTTACTTGCAATCGTGTAAATATGGTCTTTGTAGGCGAAGATCTCCAACTTGAAGGAGAATAATGGAAAAGAAGATAAAATGACTAAATGTGCACAAAAACATAAGATTGGGATTGAAGTACAGATGTGTTAAAAGTCGAAGGACCTTGGATGCAATTTCTTGAGGGTATGATTGTAAGAAATTCAAAATGTAATGACCAAAATGTACGAAGTATAAGTTGAAGGACTTCTTGCTTAAATAATGGAGGGCTAGAAGGCAATTAAAGGAAGAATGCACATGCCGGGTGGAAATTTTTTGGCCTTTTCTATTATTTGTGGGTATGCTTACGATCATTTTGGGAATCTTCATGGGTACGATTTTAGGGCTTTCATGTACCGAAACTCATGGCATTCATTCTCCATTCATTCCACAGTATTTAATACAAAATTAGGGTAAAAAGGAGGAAAGAGTGGAGGAGAAAAATCAAGAAAAGTAAAGAGGTTTTAGTGAAAAAATCAAGACCAAGCCATGGAGGGGCGGACACAGACTTTTTATGTTGGGTGGTGGTGGAGGGGGGGCACTTGAACTTTCAAAAAGTGACGAAAAAATTAAAGAGATATTTTATTACAATTGTTCTCTATGTGTTCGCATATTTTGGAATTTTCAATCTAGGATCGGCGATAAGATGTGCAACATCAACATCCCCGATTCCTTCCACATCTCCAACATCAACATCAACATCATTTTTATCACTTTTGTCTTGAACATTCCTTTCATCGGCATTTTGCTCATCACAAGAAAGCATAGATTTACATTTAAAGTATTTGTTCATAACTGAAACAAATAAAAAATTAACCATATTAGAAGTCCCTAAATCAGTTTCTTCTTCTCATAAGTCGTACCAACCAACTTTCAAACATATTAATTAGGAAGTTACAAACTTACAATCTTCCTAAATACTAAATCATAATTAAATTAATTCAGAAACATGCTGGTGTTCAATTCAATTAAACAGATTGATGTTTATCATCCCTAAATGACATCTGACCAAAATCCCTAAATGAAATCTCATCAAAATCCCTAAAAACCCTAATTAACAATCCCTAACTATAAATCCCTAAATGCAGTTCAAATTTAAAACATTATATTAACATTTAATTATAACCCCATTAATTTCATTTTGAGAGGAAAAACTTACAAAATGAAATTGGAAAAACTGCACAATGCACTTACAAAACATTAGATTAATCAATACTATAACCCCCATTAACTTACCTCAGAGCTTGGAAGTTGTACTTGGGCTTGGCGTAGCTCGAAACGGGTCAGTCAGTCCGTGTAATTGTGTATGGTGTGGGAGAGACCGAGAGTCGAGAGAGAAATGGTGGAGCTCTCAGACTGGACGGGATATTGGTGTTGTCGTGGAAGATATGGTATCAAGTGTATGAGAGGGACGGTGGGGGCGCGGAGCCGATTCTGCTGCCGGGAGAGTTGGAGAGCCGAGAGCAAGAAACGGGGGAGTGGGAGACGCGAGAGGAGAAAAACGGGTGCTGAAGTGAAGACTGAAGTTGAATTCCATAATTTTCTTTCCCTTATATATATTTTTTAAAAATTCTTCAAATCCTAAGGAGGGGCACTTGCCCCCCTAGGCCACCCCAGGTCTGCCCATGAAGCTATGCTATATTACAAGAATCCAACCAAGGGCACGTTTTACATTTGAATCGTATTCTATCCATTATTTCCTCTAACCTCTAATGTATTTCTTTAGCTCTTCTTATATTTGTCATTTATTTACAATGAGCTAAATTATTAATGTTGGAATGATTGATGTAGCTTAACATGGTTTGATTAATTTCAATATTTACTCTTTAATGCTGAAGTACTTACTTTCATGTGCATTTATTATTGTACTTAATGTTTTTCATTATTTGGCCACTAAACGATTATGTTGAATGATTTGTATAATTTTTGAGATGATATTGTACATTTAGACCACATAGTAAATACTCTAAGCGACCCATTGAGTTATGTTCACAAAGAGTAATTGCAATTAACAGGGTTTTAATCAACACATAGATATAGTAAATTAAACCAACCGATTAGGGTTAATTTCACTCAAGAGAGGTAATTAGTATAAACAGAAAAATTGGATTTAACATGCTAAATGATTAATTTGTTAAATTGCTTCTTAATTCTTTTGTCCTGAGTCTTCATTAGTACACGTCGTTCAAGAAGTTTTGATCTCGTTGCATTTGATCTGGACATCGAAGGAACCTTTCGACAAAGACTAAGAGAACAATGAGAAGCAAGAAGACATTCTCAAGTTGAGATGGTACGAGAGGGGAGAATATTGCCCCAAATACTCCGCCAAAAAAAATTCCCACAAACTTTGATCCTCAAGCTGGAAGAGTTCAAGATCCCGTAGTAAATGAAGATGATATGCTTTTTGGGGACTTCATCAAGCATCAAGCATTGTATATCCGTTATATAATCATCCGAACTTTCAACTTCGGTCAAATGTGATTAACTTGTTCTCCAACACCATATCATTCAATGGGAGAACCGATGAAAACCCCGTATTCTCATACCGTTGCAGGCTTTATGAAAACTTATATCAACTTCAAATACGAAGGTGTGGGTGTGGAAGCAAATACGAGATTATTTGTACATACATTTAAGAATACGGCAAGAGACTAGCATTCCACTATACATTTGGGAAACATCACTAGTTGGGTGGAATTTGTTCAAAAATTTACTACAAAGTCTTTTCCAATATAGAGGGGTCCGAAAGTGGCAGTGGGGCAATGTGGTGATCCGGTACGCCAATCAGCACGATTCACGTATCTAGCTGGGGATATTCAACACCACCATTGAGGATGTCAAAACCTACGACAAGACTGCTTTTAAGCTGCGCGGATGCAAGGCGATTGTGAATTTTACTTTGGAGATAAAAACAGACGTAGTTTAGTCATGCACCAATGTTGATGTCAGATCTTGAGAGATATGAGGAGGAAGCTGCAGTGGTTGTGGAGAAATACATTAAGCGTGAAACAAAGGTTCAAAATGAAATGCCATTTGTTGAGAATGAGACGTTTGAGGTGCCACCATTGTCACCGTTATCTCCCTATCCAGATTACAGCTAAAGTGATACAATGTGTTGCTTGTGTACTCTAAAGCCAAGCATGTGCTTGCTTTTCAAAGTCAACATGTGTCGACATTTTTTGGATTTACATCATTAAATTAAACAAGGTGCAATAACTTGTTCGTCGATTGTTTCATTCACCGCTATTGAGGTCAATCTTCATACTAAATATTCTATAATAATTTGATTTAATGGAAAATTGTAACTTTTTCATGTTGAGTTGTATGCTTCGGGATAACCAATATGTTATTTAAATGTAGTTGTAATACATTTTATTATCTATTTTGGGATGTGTTGCTCATCCAATCCATTTTGTCTTCCAACTAATTTAGGAAAATAGCCGTTGGAGTTTCAAATCTTTCAAAGAAATGCAGTGAGGTTTCAAACCATTAATTCTTGAGACATGAGGTCTACTTTTGGATAATAACTGTTCCAAATTTGTTAGTTCAACACATGATGTCTACTTTTGACCAAACCGGCATCTTGCCTACCTGCACCCAACCGGCTACCACCATCGCTACCACCATCACCAAGAGAAGAACTCCCCTAGTTTTTGATACGGGAGATTTCAACTTGAGGATTTAAAATGGAATAAAATAAAAATATCAGAATTTCTTCTTATATTTATATGAAAAAGGAGTTGGAAACTAGAATATCACAGAGATATTTTCATATGCTTAAAAGATAAGTCATAAGAGGATCAAACATGATTTTTTGATATTGCAACATATTGAGTATATTGCATCACAATTTTTAAACTTAAATCTCTTTATATCCAGAAATCATCTCTCTTTCCAAGTAATTGGGAGTGAAGTGGCAGAAATAGAGTTTCTTCAAGAATTAGTGACGAGGGTGATGGGGATTCTAATGGAATTAGAAAGAAAAAGATTGTTTGGAAAGTTTTATAAACTGTTTAAATTATAAATAAAAACAAATAAGTGGTGAATAAGTAAATAGTGTTTGTAGATTTCTCCAAATGAGTGGATGGAAAGTAACTTGAGATTACGTAAACCGTTTATAAATATGAGCCAAGTATATGCTCTCAATAAACCTGAACATAATAATTTGGGAAAGCTCGAACTTCGAAACAACAACAGCACACTCAAGATTTACCTCGGGTGCCTTACTATTGGATCGGCACCCTGCCCGAATTTGATTCATTGAGAATCAATAAGAGGCCTGTTGGATTGACGTGAGGGGCACTTATGATGTCATTTATACTCCTTGGTGATAACTATCATCAGGATGTATGGACGCTTATGAAACAATGTGCAACTTGACATGGAAATTCAAGAGTTAGCTGAAAGAGCTCCAAGAACTCACGAGTGGACACGGAGTGACGAGGAGCTGGAATTAGTTCATGCCCACATATGCATTCCACTTGGTCTCGACATCCTAGCAGAAGTTTGAGGCGACCAAGCTTGGTATGGGCAGTGTAAGTGGAGGTTGAAAGACTAAGCTCGACCACTTCAAGCATGTGTTGTATCAGAAGTGGTGTCATTCCCTCTCATTTTTAGGAATGAATAAGGCCATGTCTCCCTTCATACATAACAACCTACATGCCTAGTAACAATGATAAAGCCTATGTATGGTGGGTTGGTTCCTCGTGTAACCTTTAGGCCAGTGATGAATGCACACATTTTGAATTAGGGGGCATAATCATACTTAAAAAAAGTTGTTGCCAGTTTGTCAACCATAGTGTTGAAGTCGATCGATAGTTTGGTCATTGCAATAGTATAAAATCAAGTTGCTCCTTTAAAATTATTATACCACTGTAACTTGAAAGGAGCAAAACCCGGAGTCCAATCTATCCGAAAATTTTTAACGTCATATACCATGTAAAATTTCCTAATAAAAATGGTGTAAATTATAATGAGAAATTTGTTGTGCAAAAACAACAAACGTTAATTAAATAATTGAATTTTTCTAAATAAAAGACGAGTTAGATACCTCTTTTTAAGACGTGTGTTTGACGCTTGTCTAACAATGTTCTATATTCGTTTGGATCATTCGATTCTTCGTTGCTCTTGTGCCTACAAGGCATTCGATAATTTTGCCAAGGTAATCTTGGACAGATCCTTAGTATTTTCTAAGGTGGTTATTGTTGCCTCAAATCTAGCGGGCACAGTTACAAGATTTTTTCACCAATTCTTGAGTCAGTAAACTCGAAGCCAAGCAATCTTACCCTGTTTGCTATGCTTAGAAGCCTGAAAGAGTAATCCTTGATAGACTATGATTCTTTTATCCTTTGCAACTCGAAACCTCTTATGATGGTCGACACTTTTTGCTCATCAATTCCTATCCCAACATTTAACGGAAACAACTATAATTTTTGATCCATTAAAATGAAGACTTACTTTTGTACACAAAATTTATGGGATGTCATCAATAATGAATATATTGATCCAGGTGACATTTCCATTTTGAGTGTTGCACAAAAGAAGAAACTTAAAGAGAATCAACAAAAGAATTTTCTAGTGTACTTGTTGTACAAATGAGCCTAACAGACGAATATTTTTCGAGAATCAGTGGAGTTAAAACTACAAAAGAAGCCTGGGATAAATTCAAGGAGTTCTACAACTATGACATGGTATGTACTTGTTTACTTCAAACTTAAAGAAGGAAGTTTGAAAATCTAAAAATGAAGGTTTTTGTGACCGCAAAAATTATTATTCAAGAGTAGATGAAATCTTAAATCAACTAAGAACTTACGGAAATGATATTCCCAAAAAGAAAATTGTTGAAAAATTTTTAATTACTTGTACAGGGAAATATGATCCAATTATTGCAAATGTTGAGAAGTCTAAATATATAGATAAATTAACAACTTCATAACTAAGGATCAAGTTCATGAAAGAATATTAGAAATGCGTTATGAAATTGAGATAGATAACTCTTTTCAATCTAAAGTTGATATGCGGTCTTAGAATTTAAAACTGTGGGAGAAAATTTAAAGAAAAATTTAGAAATAAAAGAAATGGATAATAAGAGCAAGTATCCTCCATGTGGCATTTGTAAAAGAAAAAGTCATTTGGAGAATGATTATTGGTTTAAAGGAAAACCACAATGTAGTAATTGTAAAAAATTTGGGCATGAAGAAAAATTCTATTGTTTTTTACTAAAAAAAATAAATTATCAAGCTAATTTCTCTGTTTAAAAAAAAAGAAATAGAATAAAGTCTCTTCTATGCTTCCTGCAAAGTTGAAGAGTAACTAGATACGTGGTATCTGGAGAGTAATTGCAGTAATAATATGACAAAAGATGAAAGTATTTTCTATAGTCTTGATAAAATCAAGGTAAAAATGAAAATTGGCAATGATGATTTCATGAAAGCAATAGGCAAAGGCAATATTGTTATTGATACGAAAAAGGGAAATAGATACATCAAAAAAGTTTTCTTGATCTCTACAATAGATCAAAACTACTAAGTTTAGGTCAAATGATGGAGAAGTGACACATTTTACACTTCGAAGGAAATTCTTATACAATCTATGAAAAGATAGGCAATAAAAATAAAAAAGTGGGAGAATAGATGCTTCTAACTCAATGAAGATATGCAAAAATATGCGGCAATGACGTTGTAAGTGGATGAATCATGGTTGTGGCACAAAAGGATTTGACAATTTCATTTTTAAAGGTTGACGATCTTACAACAAAAGAGCATGATGAGAGATCTAGTAACTATAAAGGAGATTAACAATGTTTGAGATTGATGTTTGCTTGATAAACAATGTCGTCAAGCTTTTTCGTACAAAAAATCTTGGAGAGCCAACAATCCGTCGGATCTAGTATATACAGATGTATGTAGTCTAATGCATACTCCACATTATCAAAACAAATACTTCATTCTCTTCGTAAATGATCACACTAGAATAACTTATGTATACTTTTTGCAAGAATTTTTTTTTTTTTTTTAAGTTAAAAATATATGTTGAAAATCAAAGTAGTTGCAATATCAAGACAATCAGAAGCAATATAGGCAAAGAATACACATCTAATAAATTTTAACAAGTTCTGTAAAGATGAAGAATTTGAGCATCAACTCACATTTGGATACATCCAGGGACGGATGGGGGGCGGGGGGGGGGGTGCTGGACCGAGCTGTAGCCCGGTCCAGGTTTACAACAACTACAGGCCCAATCATTTATAAGTTCTAGCCCAGCTGCCCAGGTTTACAACTTCTATCTCCATTTTGTTTTTGGTTTTTGGTACAGCCCAATTAATAAGTTTTAACCTAACCAACCCAAATACCATTAGTTAACTCAAATTTTCACACCAATCTCATTGAAGCTGAAGCTTCTGCCCGACAAATTTCAACCCTAAGAAAATTGAAATTCCCCATTTTGGCATTTTCCCATAGGTGACAGGTTTGTATATTTGTTGTTCTTGCTCGTTTATTAGTTAGTTACCTAAGTAATTTATATTTAGTACTTGTCTATTTTCAAATTTTCTCAAGTTGAATCTTTGACATTTCAATAGGCGAGGCGAGGGGCTGTCGGCTACGGACGTGCAGGAAGCGGGCTTGATTTTTTCGATTTTCTTCACTGTTCCGGTGACTGGTATGGTTTCATTCTCTTTCTCCCTCGTCGTTTTTTGCTTCCAGTTCCAGCCAGCTTTCGAAATTTTGAATGTCGTTGAATGTTGTTGATTTTGTGACTTGAGAAACATTGAAATATGATTTTGGCTTATTGAGTTACTGGGTATGACTTATGAGTAGGAATAATGGAATATAGGATACAATAATTTTGGGCACTTGGGCAGGAATAGTAATTTGTTTTCTTTAAATTCTATTATTGTGGGCAACCAAGTGGGAATAGGAAAAAGATATTATTTTGAACGTCTCTCGGAACCTTTTCATTTATTCTTTTTTATATTTCCAGCCTTTACAAATGAAAGCTCAACCTTCATCAAAGAGAATTAAGATGATATTTTCATTCTTTAAAAAGACAGAGCAATCTAATGAAAGTATATGTACAAATCCAGAAATTGAACATACATCAGTCTCAACTCCTATGCAAGCGTCTCCAATTTCATCTCCAGAAATTGAACATCCATTAGTCTCAATTCCTGAATTGCAATAATATACTAGTATTGAACGGGATCCTGGAAAACGAAAGAAAATGTTTGAAAATCCCGTCAATCTACAAGACGAGATCAAAATTTCATATATTAAAGTTGGACCTTATCAGCCGAAGCTTAACTAGTATCCAAGGATAGAAGGAAAAAAGCAAGTCCGTCGCTTTCAGAAAAAGTGGTTCGATAAATTTCCTTGGTTGGAATATTCTCCTTCAACTGAAAGGGCATATTATTTTTATTGTTTTCTTTTTTAGAAAGATGACAATTCGTCTGGATGTTCGAGATTGGCTGATTTAAGATTTGTGTCTACTACAAAACAATTGCTTCAAAAATTGAGAGATGATGGTTGGGAAGAATTTCTTTAAGATGTGAAATTTTTTTGCTCAAGAAATGATATTACAATACCTAATCTAGAATGTTTGTATAACACTGGTCGTTCTAATGATGAAACTACAGTTGAGCATTTTTATCACTATGATGTCTTCAATGAATCAATAGATTTTGTGATGATGGAGTTAAGTACAAGATTTAATTACATATCAGTAGAATTCCTTTCTCTCAGTGCTGCTTTAGATCCTAATGACTGATTTAGATCATTTGACAGTTATAAAATTTGCACACTTGCAGAGAAATTCTATCCTCAATATTTTTCAAAGCAAGATATTATTGCATTACAATTTGAGTTAACACATTATGAGTTAGATATGAAGGGTGAGCCTCGATTTTATGTATCTACACTTGATGAGTTATGCACACAGTTGACTAAGAGTGGAAGGTCTGGAAGTTACATTATGGTGATTAGATTGATTCGTCTAGTATTAACATTACTCGTATCTACCGCAAGCACTGAGCGAACATTTTCAGCAATGAAACATGTGAAGACGACACTTCGCAACAAAATGGAGGATGACTTTCTTGCTGATTGTATGATACTTTTTATAGAAAGAGAACTTGCTGAGAAAATCGATCTAGATTTTGTTATAGATGAATATTATGTTTCAAATCCTCGTTGGGAACGACTTAAATAAATAATGTTCTTCAATGAACTTTTTTGGTACATATAAATATTATTACATTGGTTTTGTTAAGTGCTGTCAGCCCCTCCTACAAAAAATCCTAGATCCATCCTTGGATACATCCGAACAAAACGGTGTATGAGAAACATGGAATAGAATCTAATGTAGATGGGAGCTATACTCGTGGAGAAATGTCTTTCAAAAACCTTTTGTATAGAAGCAATAAGAACAATAGTCTACCTACTAAATTGATGTCCAACCAAAATCGTGCAAGAGACGAAATTTAGTATATTTTGATAAAAGTTAATAAAATAAATGATGAAAAATTGATAAAAGATGTGAATCTAATAAATTGTGTAGTTAAAATTAATTGTTAATTTTTTAAAAAAAAATTAATTCATTCAACATAGGCACTTAATATCATAGTTATTAAACCCGGTCCGGCCGGTCGGATAGAAAACCTAACGATCTGGACCTTTGATCGGGTCGGACAGATTAATTTGATAAAAATATACTTGACTCTGTCAAAATCAAGTTTTGACCGAGTTAACCAACGATTTACTCGATCCAATTTACCGATTTGATTGAGTATTAAAATCCTCTTACAAAATTTTTTGGTCCAAGGAAATTGAACATTGGACCTCGAAGAAAAATAATAGGTTCCACACCACTTGAACATAAAATATTTTAGTGTTACTTGTGTGCAATAACTTATATCTATCTAATGAATTATTTATAGGTTTTTTAAAAATATACTTTTAAAAAACTTTGGTCCAACTTTTTACTTTATTTTATAAATTTGAATAAATAATGAAAAATAAATTAAAAATTTTAATTTTGCCCCTAAAAGAATTTTATGCTTTATATTTTTTTGAAAGTTTTTATGCAATGACCCGTCAATGGAAACAACAGATCATCGGCTGAACCACTAATCTATTGATCCGCTGCATTATTCTGATCGAGTCTAACAACTATGCTTAATATGTTTGGAGTTCTGCTACTTGTACCTAGGTTTAGGGGTGTAAGCGATCCTATTTTTGACAAATTTTCAAACTAACTCGATTTGAGAAAAACTCAAACCTAAACCAAACCATTTTGGACGGTTTGAAAGAAACTCAAACCAAAACCTAACGGTTTGGTTCGATTTTAAACCGCCGGTTTCGCCGTATATTTTTTTGTCTATATACTTTTATGATATTAATTCATTGAATTCAATATATATTTATATCTTACTAGCAATAAATCTAAAATAAACTAAATATATCTACTACAAATTTAAATACCAACTAAATCAAAGTGAAATCACAATAAACTAAAATATAGTTTTTTGTTTGCCATTTTAGGCTTAGACGTTATGATAAAAGTTACTATAAAAGTCTACTGAACTACATATAAAGCCCAAAAAACATAATGATGTTCAACAAGATTTCGTAATCATCATATCTGAAAAATAAAACTACAATTAGATAGAGAGAATAACAAACCATAATAATAAATCAATTATTTATAATGTCTAAACATAACAATTACACAAGCTTACCATTGTATATTGTTACGAATTCAGTTTCTCACATATACTCAAACATCAATTGTTGTCACACATGATTCATAATCTCCATTGTCAAACAAATGCATTCGTTACATTATTATAGTATTGGATATTAAATAGATAAGAGAATCTTTAAAAATATGGTAATAGAAAATATAAACCACCTGTCGTAACTTTTATTAAATCATCAAATGTTTCCATTTCATCTAAATATTGGCAAAACATTATAGGTTCATTCTTAATTTGCAACCAATTCTTTTTGCATATACAAGTCTCAACCATCCTTCCACCTAATAAACTCCTAAAGGAATCAAGTATCCGACCTCTAGTTGAAAATGCAGACTCAGAAGCAACTATAGAAATTTAAATTTTAAAGAGGAAAATGATTTTTGATAGATTATGTTAGTTTTGAAATTATTAAATATAAATTAGAATTATTTGGTAATAATTCAGTAGTGATTGAATTGAACATTAAATTTCAGTACTATTTTAATACTCAAAATAGTCATTTTCAATTCTCTTAATAAAAAACAAAAAAAAAATCTCGAGGACTCCACCCCGGAACCCTCGGGAGGGGGGCCCGCCCCCCCTCCACCCCCCTATTTTGCCCACCTCCAAAGATTGAAATTCTGGCTACATTCCCGACACGATCTACTTTACCGTCCGAGCCAAACCCATAAATTTCTTCCAAAAAATATACTTGGCTGGAAAATTGCATCTATTAAATGATCTTTCCTTCCCGCGAAAAAATAGGGAGCTTCCCACTGTTAAAAGACATACCTTTTTTTTTTTTTTCTTTCGATAGAAAGATTTATAGATTTTTTTGGTTTTTTTGAACGCCCATGAAGTATAGATTTAAACAAACATAAATTACGTAATTAGAAATCTTTGCAGAATCAATCCAATGTTTGATAAATATGAAATCAAGGATAAAAAAGATCATGACTACACGTTCTTCGTCTTTTCTTTTTTTTAAAATATATTTTTCAATAACTTTTAGTTATAATTGTTGGAAAATTTACACCAATTCCCTTTCTTTCTATTAACTCGCAGGACCTTTTGTTGTTCAGAAGATTGGCAAACAAGAAAAATAAATAATATAACGCACAAATTTAAACGGACCGTCAAAATTTTTTCACTATATGATAAATTGTTACAACCATATAGAATTTACTCACCAACTTATTCCCAAAGTAAACAATAGAAAAAAAAAAATAGCAATTTGCCCGCCTGTGCTTATATATATATTCCAGCAAAGAGGAAATAAACCTTGTCTGCCAACTTGTATGTATATATATTAATTTATAGCCTCTAATGTTGACTCCAAGAAATTATCACATCTTCTCAACTCTTTTCTTTTGCTTCTATATGTCCAGTACCAAGAGCCGCTTCTTTTTCTTTTGTTTTCACCCAGGTCACGCAAAGACCACCCTAAAATAATGAAACAACTCACTATTTATAGGATCCATAAAAACCTAATATTATTTGCAGTAGAAGTCCTCCAACTTTGACTTTTAAGGCAATTACCGAATAATCTCTACCTTGCCGAAAACGAGTTAAAATCTTGTCATCTCTTCTACAACATTTAATCACAATACTTTGGAAAAACAGGTAAGCTTTTAACACACTTTAACGATCTCATACTCCACTATATGAGTATAGCCACTCAGAATAACCTCCGAGCATTTCATTGGCTACATGTCGAAACAACCATGCTGATAGTTATGGTGCAACTCTCCCACTGACTTTCCCGCCTAATAGGATGAATTTTAACTTTAGGATGGCCTAATAACCAAAACTTTAAACTTCAAGGGGTTGAAATTAATTAAAAGTCATAACCTTAAGGCCCAACCTGAATAAACTTAAAACCTTAGGGGCTGAAACTTAAAATGTTAACGCTAATATTAAATTGCAACCAAGGACGTGAATTCATCCAATTTACAACACATACCCCACCGCGCCACCCCCCCCCCACCAAAAAAAAAAACCTTAAAATTAAAGGGCCCCTTCTCCTTCCTTCCTGGCTACGCCGCTCTACTTCTCATGCCCGGGGCGCGGCGGCCCATCGCCGCCTTCCAGTAGCTTCATGCTGCTGTTATAGCAGATCGTTGTTGTAACTGTAGTGTTTTCACGCTGCTGTTACAACAGCGGTATCGCAACACTGTCGCTGGCGTTAGTGCCGGCCGGTGGCTGCTGCCATCATAATTTTTTTTTATTTTATTTGTTTAAAACTTTAAAATAAATTTTCAACAAATCTGTAAATCCTTTATTTTAAAATCCGACTTTCAAATAAAATCCATAATTATATCTAGTCCTTATAAAAATTAAGAATATTCTTGAATTTCATAATATAACAATGAAATCATATACCCAAAATTCAGATTTTAACATACTCCAATTTCTCAAGATTTCAATCATGGAGTGTCTCTAATACCACTTGTAGAAAAAATGAAAAGGAATTTCGACTCTTTACTTTTAAATCAAATATTTTCTCATACAAAAAATGTCTAATACATACTCCATATTGAAATCTGAAAAATTAACAAAAACCAAACCATATACCTCGATCCATAGATTTTTTGTTGTTTGCCTGAAATGGTTAGATTTTCCAATTGATTGGTGATCTCCACTTCAATTTTGCTCTCTATTAATGGGGAGGTAGAGAAAACTCAGAACACCAAATTGGGGACCATGATCCCAATATAATACTAGATAATGAATAGTCTTATCTTTCATTTGTTTCAAATTGACCCATTCATCAATCTAAAGCAAACTTTCGGGTCCTCTACACTTTAATTCCATGAAACCTAATACCCATTAGTCAATTCATTCTTTATGAATCATTTAATTGACTATTTCTTTAAATTATAGCACCAAACATTTTAATATAATTACGTGTGGCCCCAAATATGTTAGAATTTAAAACATTATTTTCCCATTATTTTCATAGGGGCTTCTTAGGTAGAAAAATGACATTATTGATTTTGTTCCTATAGAGTCTTCTTTGTCTTATCATTGTTTTTTATTCATCTTTTTTTTTAAATTTTTTTAAAGACTTGGAGTTAAGGTCAAATGAATATTTTTTTCTTCTTTTTTTTTTTTTTTTTTTTTTTTAAATTTAATAAAAAATGCATGAAAAAAATGGAGTTTAACGTGGTAAACAAAACCAACGATACGAACCTTCATTACAATTAAAATACGGTCAACCAACAAAATCTTCACCATGAATATAATTATACTTATTTAAAACCTCATAAGTTGTAGAGAATCGATTTTAGTTTGCACTCCAAAAGCATTTCCTCAACCTATCAACTCTACATGTTGAAGTTACATCAGGATGCATCTTCGACTAACCAAACAAAGAATTAAAAATTATTTTTTTTTTTTTTTTTTTTTTTGAATAATAGAATTTTGTTAAAATAGAAATAAATAACTACATTATTTGAAAGTTATTGTCTTGCTATCAAATTAATTAATATATCATACTCATAAATAATAAGTTTTTTTTTTTTTTTATAATTAATATTTTAGTTAAAATTTTAAATAAATAAACAAATACTTATTTGAAAGTTTTTTACCTTGCTATCAAAATAGTAATATTTTCTCTTAAAATTTACTTTTCAAAGTATATTTTATTTTCACATGTTTATAGACTACTCAGTCAAAACAATTATTATCACTGAATGGATGAAAGATAGCCCCACAAGGCCGCCAGTAAAGATAAGTCAAAAATTTTAATGACTTAATTCATTTCAACCCTCAAAATGGTAATAAGAATGCTGAACGGTTTTTCCTTAATTTTTAAAATGACTTAATTCATTTCAACACGTTATTTCACGAAAGTGATTGTGTTGATAAGCCATTTGACTGATTTTGTAAGAGGTATTGTTCAAAACTCGACTCATATAATGGAAAATTAGGTTATCGTTCTTAGAAAGAATAAATCCTATCAATAAAAATAATTTTTAGTTGGTTTATCGGATACAATAAATTAACTCCCTGATCATCATTTTGGAGGATTGAACAATGACATATATACCAAAGCACATGTGTTATGTTTTTTTATTCAAATAGACAGCGTTAAGATATTTCCATAGAAAACTTTTATAAAATAATTTTGGTTTCATGTAATTAAGATTCTTTCCCACCCAAGTAAATCTATTTTGGCTTCAGCAGCGTAACACTAAAAAAAATTGAAAACTTAGAAACTAGTGCTATTTTCAGACCATTTTCAGTTTTTCGAAACGACTGAAGACCCCCACGTTTACTTACCTTTTTTTCATAAATGATTTTCAAAAAACGAGTTTAAAATTTTACAAAGAAAATGGAAAACACCAAAATGTCATTTTGGGCTATTTTATTAAAACCAAGCCAAAATTTCAAAATGCGGAAAATGGCAAAATTTTGTCAACAGTGGAACAACTTAGTTGGGAGAGTCATGGATTTTCTCAAGGTCACGAGTTCGATTTCATTTCACCACAATTCAATATACAAGAAATGATTTATTGTATATTTGTAATGATTTTTTATAGATTACCAAAGAATGATTTGATTATAAAACCGATGTTAATTTTCATTATCTTAGACCAAAAGTATCGAGATTAATTGCTTAATTAAGAATAAGACTGAGACTTCAAAGAATGCGTTAGAGAATTGTGATGAATATATAAAGTGAATAGAGAGATGGTGAATAAAGAGACCTTCAAATAGAAGAGGATATTAGATTGGAAATTTTCAAAATGAATTTAGACTAGTGGAATTTTCATGTGAGTCACAACGTTTTAACCCCACATTCCATCTTTTTTTTATTTATTAAAATTTACTTAAATCTGATTTGTATCTATTTTAATTTCCTATAAACACTTGATTTTTGCTGCCAAACATAGACTGAGAATCTAGTTTGTCCGCTCTATCGTTCGGTCTAGCTGTGGATTTCATTTTGCTTCCTTGATGCTTGAGTCTAAGGCCCTGTTTGATAGGAAGACTTTTCCATGGAAGTTGGAAGTTATTTTTTCAATTTTCCACCCAATTTTTTTTTTGTTGTTTGATAGCCTTTTCTAGGCAATTGGTATTCCAACTCCACCTCACGTGACACCATTTTCCACATTTTCTTTGAATTTGCTTTCCCGTGGTTTTGGTGTTTTAGTTTTTTTATTTTTTGTAATAGAAACAATTACATATTCAAACAACAAAACAAAAAAAAAAATTTTATTCCTTTTAATGGACAATTCCGTGAAAAATAAGCTAACGAACATCTAAAGATCAAATTTCATATTTTTCGAGGTAAAAAATTATAACAATCAAATACAATTTATGTGACAATTCCGAGTAAAACAAGTTCTGGCAATTCAATTCTCTGAATTCCTTTTCTTTCCACCCAAATTTCGATTCTTGCAATCAACGTACACTAAGTGGTTGGTAGGTCATCATTCAAAGTTATCTTGGATAAATGATTGTGCACCCCATTTATAGATGAAAAGTGTGGTTTGACACACTTATTGGAAACTTTGAAGTCTGAAATAAGTTAAATAATTTGAGTATGGATGGAAAACGAAAAAAAAAGGAGGTATCAATAATGAGCAGATCTACTTGCAATCGTGTAATTATTGTCTTTGTAGGCGAAGATCTCCAACTTGAAGGGAGATAGTGCAAAAGACGAGCAAAATGACAATGTGGGCACAAAAACATAAGATTGGGATTGAAGTGCAGAGGTGCTAAAAGTCGAAGGACCTTGGATGCAATTTCTTGAGGGTATGATTGTAAGAAATTCACAAATTAATGACCAAAATGTACGAAGTATAAGTTGAAGGACTTCTTGCTTAAATAATGGAGGACTGGAAGGCAATTATATGTGGGTATGCTTACATCATGGGTACGATTTTAGGGCTTTCATGTACCGAAACTCATGGCATTGATTCTCCATTCATTCCATAGTATTTAATACAAATTAATGGTAAAAAGGAGGAAATAGTGGAAGGAGAAAAATCAAGAAAAGTGAAGAGGTTTTAGTGAAAAAATCAAGACCAAGCCATGGAGGGACGAACACAGACTTTTTATGTTGGGTGGGTGGTGAGGGAGGGACACTTGAACTTTCAAAAAGTGACGAAAAAATTAAAGAGATATTTTATTACAATTGTTCTCTATGTGTTCGCATATTTTGGAATTTTCAATCCAGGATCGGTGATAAGATGTGCAACATCAACATCCCCGACTCCTTCCACATCTCCGACTTCTCCAACATCAACATCAACATCATTTTTATCACTTTTGTCTTGAACATTCCTTTCATCGGCATTTTGCTCATCACAAGAAAGCATAGATTTACATTTAAAGTATTTGTTCATAACTGAAACAAATAAAAAATTAATCACATTAGAAGTCCCTAAATCAGTTTCTTTTTCTCATAAGTCGTACCAACCAACTTTCAAACATATTAATTAGGAAGTTACAAACGTACAATCTTCCTAAATACTAAATCATAATTAAATTAATTCAGAAACATGCTAGTGTTTAATTCAATTAAACAAATTGATGTTTATCATCCCTAAATGACATCTGACCAAAATCCCTAAATGAAATCTCATTAAAATCCCTAAATCCCTAAAAACCCTAATTAACAATCCCTAACTATAAATCCCTAAATGCAGTTCAAATTTAAAAATAGTATATTAACATTTAATTATAACCCCATTAATTTCATTTTGAGAGGAAAAACTTACAAAATGAAATTGGAAAAACTGCACAATGCACTTACAAAACATTAGATTAATCAATACTATAACCCCCATTAACTTACCTCGGAGCTTGGAAGTTGTACTTGGGCTTGGTGTAGCTCGAAACGGGTCAGTCAGTCCGTGGAATTGTGTATGGTGTAGGAGAGACCGAGAGTCGAGAGAGAAACGGTGGAGCTCTCAGACTGGACGGGATATTGGTGTTGCCGTGGGAGATATGGTATCAAGTGTATGAGAGGGACGGTGGGGGCGTGGAGCCGATTCTGCTGCCGGGAGAGTTGGAAAGCCGAGAGCGAGAGACGGGGGAGTGGGAGACGCGGGAGGAGAAAAACGGGTGCTGAAGTGAAGACTAAAGTTGAATTCCAAAATTTTCTTTCCCTTATATATATTTTTAAAAAATTCTTCAAATCCTAGGAAAGGGCACCCCAAGTCCACCCCAGGTCCGCCCATGAAGCTATGCTATATTACAAGAATCCAACCGAGGGCAAGTTTTACATGTGTATCATATTCTATCCATTATTTCTTCTAACCTCTAATGTATTTCTTTAGCTCTTCTTATATTTGTCATTTCTTTACAATGAGCTAAATTATTAATGTTGGAATGATTGATGTAGCTTAACATAGTTTGATTAATTTCAATATTTACTCTTTAATGCTGAAGTACTTACTTTCATGTGCATTTATTATTGTATTTAATGTTTTTCATTATTTGGCCACTAAACGATTGCGTTTAGTGATTTGTATAATTTTTTAGAGGATATTGTACATTTAGACCATGTAGTAAATACTCTAAGTGACCCATTGAGTTATGTTCACAAAGAGTAATTGCAATTAACAGGGTTTTAATCAACACATAGATATAGTAAATTAAACCAACCAATTAGGGTTAATTTCACTCGAGAGAGGTAATTAGTATAAACAGAAAAATTGGATTTAACATGCTAAATGATTAATTTGTTAAATTGCTTCTTAATTCTTTTGTCCTGAGTCTTCAATAGTACACGTGGTTCGAGATGTTTTGATCTCGTTGCATTTGATCTGGACATCGAAGGACCTTTCGACAAAGACTAAGAGAACAATGAGAAGCAAGAAGACATTCTCAAGTTAAGATGGTACGAGATGGGAGAATATTGTCCCAAATGCTCCGCCAAAAAAAATTCCCACGAACTTTGATCCTCAAGCTCAAAGAGGTCAAGATCCCGTAGTAAATGAAGATGATATGCTTTTTGGGGACTTCATCAAGCATCAAGCATTGTATATCCGTTATATAATCATCCGAACTTTCAACTTCGGTCAAATGTGATTAACTTGTTCTCCAACACCATATCATTCAATGGGAGAACCAATGAAACCCCGTATTCTCATACTGTTGCAGGCTTTATGAAAATTTATATCAACTTCAAATACGAAGGTGTGGGTGTGGAAGCAAATACGAGATTATTTGTACATATATTAAAGAATACGGCAAGAGACTAGCATTCCACTATACCTTTGGGAAACATCACTAGTTGGGTGGAATTTGTTCAAAAATTTACTACAAAGTCTTTTCCAATATAGAGGGGTCCGAATACGGCAGTGGGGTAATGTGGTGATCCGGTACGCCAATCAGCACGATTCACGTATCTAGCTGGGAATATTCAACACCACCATTGAGGATGTCAAAGCCTACGACAAGACTGCTTTTAAGCTGCGCGGATGCAAGGTGATTGTGAATTTTACTTTGGAGATAAAAACAGACGTGTTTTAGTCATGCACCAACGTTGATGTCTGATCTTGAGAGATATGAGGAGGAAGCTGCAGTGGTTGTAGAGAAATACATAAAGCGTGAAATAGAGGTTCAAAATGAAATGCCATTTGTTGAGAATGAGACGTTTGAGGTGCCACCATTGTCACCGTTATCTCCCTATCCAGATTACAGCTAAAGTGATACAATGTGTTGCTTGTGTACTCTAAAGCCAAGCATGTGCTTGCTTTTCAAAGTCAACATGTGTCGACATTTTTTGGATTTACATCATTAAATTAAACAAGGTGCAATAACTTGTTCGTCGATTGTTTCATTCACCGCTATTGAGGTCAATCTTCATACTAAATATTCTATAATAATTTGATTTAATGGAAAATTGTAACTTTTTCATGTTGAGTTGTATGCTTCGGGATAACCAATATGTTATTTAAATGTAGTTGTAATACATTTTATTATCTATTTTGGGATGTGTTGCTCATCCAATCCATTTTGTCTTCCAACTAATTCAGGAAAATAGCCGTTGGAGTTTCAAATCTTTCAAAGAAATGCGGTGAGGTTTCAAACCATTAATTCTTGAGACATGAGGTCTACTTTTGGATAATAACTGTTCCAAATTTGTTAGTTCAACACATGAGATCTACTTTTGACCAAAAATTTAAAAGGACATATTTCCATTTGAAAAAAATAAAAATAAAAATAAAATAAAATAAATTGTCATCTTGCCTACCTGCACCCAACCGGCTACCGCCATCGCTACCACCATCACCAAGAGAAGAACTCCCCTAGTTTTTGATACGGGAGATTTCAACTTGAGGATTTAAAATGGAATAAAATAAAAATATCAGAATTTCTTCTTATATTTGTATGAAAAAGGAGTTGGAAACTAGAATATCACAGAGATATTTTCATATGCTTAAAAGATAAGTCATAAGAGGATCAAACATGATTTTTTGATATTGCAACATATTGAGTATATTGCATCACAATTTTTAAACTTAAATCTCTTTATATCCAGAAATCATCTCTCTTTCCAAGTAATTGGGAGTGAAGTGGCAGAAATATAGTTTCTTCAAGAATTAGTGATGAGGATGATGGGGATTCTAATGGAATTAGAAAGAAAAAGATTGTTTGGAAAGTTTTATAAACTGTTTAAATTATAAATAAAAACAAATAAGTGGTGAATAAGTAAATAGTGTTTGTAGATTTCTCCAAATGAGTGGAAGGAAATTGACTTGAGATTACGTAAACCGTTTGTAAATATGAGCCAAGTATGTGCTCTCACTAAACCTGAACAAAATAATTTGGGAAAGCTCGAACTTCGAAGCAACAATAGCACACTGAAGATTTACCTCGGGTGCCTTACTATTGGATTGGGACCCTGCCCGAATTTTATTCATTAAGAATCAATAAGATGCCTGTTGGATTGACGTGAGGAGCACTTATGATGTCATTTATACTCCTTGGTGATAACTATCATCAGGATGTATGGACGCTTATGAAACAATGTGCAACTTGACATGGAAATTCAAGAGTTAGCTGAAAGAGCTCCAAGAACTCACGAGTGGGCACGGAGTGACGAGGAGCTAGAATTAGCTCATACCCACATATGCATTCCACTTGGTCTCGACATCCTAGCAGAAGTTTGAGGCGACCAAGCTTGGTATTGGCAATGTAACTAGAGGTTGAAAGACTGAGCTCGACCACTTCAAGTATGTGTTGTATCAGAAGTGGTGTCATTCCCTCTCATTTTTAGGAATGAATAAGGCCATGTCTCCCTTCATACATAACAACCTACATGCCTAGTAACAATGATAAAGCCTATGTATGGTGGGTTGGTTCCTCGTGTAACCTTTAGGCCAGTGACGAATGCACACATTTTGAATTAGGGGGCATAATCATACTTAAAAAAAGTTGTTGCCAGTTTTTCAACCATAGTGTTGAAGTCGATCGATAGTTTGGTCATTGCAATAGTATAAAATCAAGTTGCTCCTTTAAAATTATTATACCACTGTAACTTGAAAGGAGCAAAACCCGGAGTCCAGTCTATCCGAAAATTTTTAACCTCATATACCATGTAAAATTTCCTAATAAAAATGGTGTAAATTATAATGAGAAATTTGTTGTGCAAAAACAACAAACGTTAATTAAATAATTGAAATTTTCTAAATAAAAGACGAGTTAGATACTCTTTTTAAGACGCGTGTTTGACGCTTGTCTAACAATGTTCTATATTCGTTTGGATCATTCGATTCTTCGCTGCTCTTGTGCCTACAAGGCATTCGATAATTTTGCCAAGGTAATCTTGGACAGATCCTTAGTATTTTCTAAGGTGGTTATTGTTGCCTCAAATCTAGCGGGCACAGTTACAAGATTTTTTCATCAATTCTTGAGTCAGTAAACTCGAAGCCAAGCAATCTTACCCTGTTTGCTATGCTTAGAAGCCTGAAAGAGTAGTCCTTGATAGACTATGATTCTTTTATCCTTTGCAACTCGAAACCTCTTATGATGGTCGACACTTTTTGCTCATCAATTCCTATCCCAACATTTAACGGAATCAACTATAATTTTTGATTCATTAAAATGAAGACTTACTTTTGTATACAAAATTTATGGGATGTCATCAATAATGAATATATTGATCCAGGTGACATTTCCATTTTAAGTGTTGCACAAAAGAAGAAACTTAAAGAGAATCAACAAAAGAATTTTCTAGTGTACTTGTTATACAAATGAGCCTAACAGACGAATATTTTTCGAGAATCAGTGGAGTTAAAACTACAAAAGAAGCCTGGGATAAATTCAAGGAGTTCTACAACTATGACATGGTATGTACTTGTTTACTTCATACTTTAAGAAGGAAGTTTGAAAATCTGAAAATGAAGGTTTTTGTGACCGCAAAAAATTATTATTCAAGAGTAGATGAAATCTTAAATCAACTAAGAACTTACGGAAATGATATTCCCAAAAAGAAAATTGTTGAAAAATTTTTAATTACTTGTACAGAGAAATATGATCCAATTATTGCAAATGTTGAGAAGTCTAAAGATATAGATAAATTAACAACTTCATAACTAAGGATCAAGTTCATGAAAGAATATTAGAAATGCGTTATGAAATTGAGATAGATAACTCTTTTCAATCTAAAGTTGATATGCGGTCTCAGAAATTTTAAACTGTGGGAGAAAATTTAAAGAAAAATTTAGAAAAAAAAAAAGAAATTCAAATAAAAGAAATGGATAATAACAGCAACTATCCTCCATGTGGCATTTGTAAAAGAAAAAGTCATTTGGAGAATGATTATTGGTTTAAAGGAAAACCACAATGTAGTAATTGTAAAAAAATTGGGCATGAAGAAAAATTCTGTTGTTTTTTTTTAAAAAAAAAAAAAAAGATTATCAAGCTAATTTCTCTGTTAAAAAAAAATATATATATATATATAATAAAGTCTCTTGTATGCCTCCTGCAAAGTTGAAGAGTAACTAGATAGAGTAATTGCAGTAATCATATGACAAAAGATGAAAGTATTTTCTATAATCTTGATAAAATAAAGGAAAAAATGAAAATTGGCAATGGTGATTTCATGAAAGCAATAGGCAAAGGCAATATTGCTATTGATACGAAAAAGGGAAAGAGATACATCAAAAGAGTTTTCTTGATCAAAACTACTAAGTTTAGGTCAAATGATGGAGAAGTGACACATTTTACATTTCGAAGGAAATTCTTATACAATCTATGAAAAGAAAGATAAATATCTCGTAATAAAAATAAAAAAAGTGGGAGAATAGAGATACTTCTAACTCAATGAAGATATGCAAAAATATGCAGCAATGACGTTGTAAGTGGATGAGTCATGGCTGTGGCACAAAAGGATTTGACAATTTCATTTTTAAAGGTTGACGATCTTACAACAAAAGAGCATGTTTGAGAATGATGTTTGCATGATAAACAATGTCGTCAACCTTTTTCGTACAAAAAATCTTGGAGAGCCAACAATCTGTCGGATCTAGTATATACAGATGTATGTAGTCTAATGCGTACTCCATATTATCAAAACAAATACTTCATTCTCTTCGTAAATGATTACACTAGAATAACTTATGTTGAAAATCAAAGTAGCTGCAATATCAAGACAATCAGAAGTGATATAGGCAAAGAATACACTTCTAATAAATTTTATCAAGTTCTGTGAAGATGAAGGATTTGAGCATCAACTCGCATTTGGATACATCCGAACAAAACGGTGTATGAGAAACAGGGAATAGAATCTAATGTAGATGGGAGCTATGCTCGTGGAGAAAGGTCTTTCAAAAACCTTTTGTACAGAAGCAATAAGAACAGTAGTCTACCTACTAAATTGATGTCCAACCAAAATCGTGTAAGAGAAGAACTTAGTATATTTTGATAAAAGTTGATAAAATAAATGATGAAAAGTTGATAAAAGATGTGAATCTGATAAATTGTGCAGTTAAAATTAATTGTTAATTTTTTTTAAAAAAATTAATCCATTCAACATAGGCACTTAATATCATAGTTATTAAACCCGATCGGACCGAAAACTTGGCGGCATGGACCCTTGACCGGGTCGGACAAATTAATTTGATAAAAACATAATTGACTCGGTCAAAGTCAAGTTTGACCGAATTAACTGGCGATTTACTCGATCCAGTTGACCGGTTTGATTGAGTTTTAAAATCCTTTTAGAAAATTTTTGGATCCAAGGAAATTGAATCTTGGGCCTCTAAAAAAATAATAGGTTCCTCATCACTTGAACATAAAGTGTTTTAGTGTTACTTGTGTGCAATTGCTTATATATCTAATGAATTGTTTATAGGGTTTTAAAAAAAAATTAAAATACTTTGGTCCAACCTTTTACTTTATTGTATAGATATGAATAATTAATGAAAAATAAATTAAAAATTTTAATTTTGCCCCTAAAAGAATTTTATGCTTTATATTTTTTTGTAGATTTCTATGCAATGACACGTCAGTGGAAACAACAGATCACCGGTTGAACTACTAATCCATTAATCCGCTATATTGTTCGAATCGAGTCTGACAACTATGTTTAATATGTTTGGAGTTCCGCTACTTGTAGTTGTATCTAGGCTTTCCATAGGGACATTGACCCTGTCAAAGAGCCCATGTACAAGAAGCTTTACACGTGCTTCGAGCAAGTCAGGAACTTAAATAGGAGCAGCCATGGCCTTTAACATAGGACAACCTATGCTTAGTACATTTTTTATAGGTGTAAAAAATATTTTTTTTTATTGATTTTTTTTTTCTTGTCATCACCTGGCTCCACTCCTGAGCAAGTCGACACATTTTGACAATTTTAAGAGGAAATTACACTAAATCAGGTATTTAGTTTTGACTTTTAAAAAATCAAATTTATACTTTATTTAATCAAAAATTAGATTTTAATTTTTACCATTAATATTAATAATGATATTTTAAATTAAACTAATCTACATACCCACTTTAGTACCTACCCCCCATCAAATTTATTTGAAGTATAAAACCCCTAACCAAACCCTAATCCATTTCATTATTTCCCTTCTCTCGCCTCCGCCTCCGCCGTCGCCGCCCGCCGCTACCGCCTCTCCCCCCCCCTCCCCTGCTGCAAATCGCAGCGTCACAGGCAGCCTCCACCGCCACTACCCGCCGCCTCTCTCCCTCCCCTCCCCTCCCCTTCCCTTCCCTTCCCTTCTCCCTCCGTCTTCCCCCCTCTCCTCCTGCGAATCGCAGCGTCGCTGTTGCCTTTTAACATCGTCGCTCCCTGTGACGTTGTTTTACAGCAGCGTTCGGACGTGATTTACAGTAGCGTCGAACGCTGCTGCGATTTACAGCAGCTGTCAGCGTCAACGATGTTGTGAATCACAGCAACGTTACGACGCCAGCAACATCAGACGACGCTACTGTGATTCCCACTCCCCCTCCCCCTTCCCTTCTCCCCCTGCCTCCAAATGCACTTTCAGGAAAGTGGCAAAATGGCGAGTGGAAGAACCCGTGACTCTCTCTATCTCGACTGGAAAGTGGTGTTGATGTGTGTTTGTGTGGTGGTGGGTTGTAGATTTGCGTGGTGATGGTGCTATGGTGGAGGTTGAGGTACGACCGTGTGGTGTTGATGTGTGTTTTTGTGGATCTAATATTTTTGGTGGTGGTTGTGATGTTGGCTGTGGTGGTGACTTAGGTGGGTGTCTGTGACTCACTCTGAAATAGAGTCGTGACATGTAAAGGTTTTGATTTTTTTCAACCTGTGACCTAGGTGGGTGTCTGTGACCTCGAAATTATGACTGTGACTCATTGAAATAGAGTTTTGACCCGTAAAATTTTTTATTTTTTCATTCTATGACCTGTAACAAATTTTGGTCATTCTGTAACATATGACCAAGTATTGTTGATGTATTGGGATTGGGGACGAGTGCGGTGGATGGGTCGAATTGTTTGTGACCATCTATTTGGTTGATCTGTGACTTGTGACAAAGTATTGGTCATGTATTGGGATGGGGGAAGGGTGTTTGGGTGACTGTGACCCATCTATATGGTGACTGTGACCTTAAAATTCTTTACTCTGTGACCTTAAGATATAAACTGTGGCCTATAATTTTTTTTATCAATTTTGATCTGTGACTTCAAAATAATTCTTGACAAAATTGCTTATAACTGTGACATTAACATTGCCTGAATCGGAACAGTCGTCGAAATTAAACGACGGCAAAACGATCACCGGAGTAGTCGCCAGAATTAAGTACGACTGGAGAACAGTCGTCGGAGTAGTTGTCGGAACTATGGGGGTGATGGAGGTAAGGTGGGATTAATTATATTATATTACAGTTAAATATTTAATTTAGTAGATTAATTGTGAAATATAATTAATTAATTCAAAAAAAAACCTGATTTTTGCAATTTTAAACTTTGGGGCCTGATTTTTTATTTCGAGATAGATAAAGCCTAATTCATGAATTTTTCCCCAGTTTTAAACTGAACACGATCTACTTTACCGTTCTAGCCAAACCCATAAATTTCTTCCAAAAAATTTACTTTGCTGGAAAATTGCATCTATTAAATGATCTTTCTTTCCCGCGAAAAAATAGGGAGCTTCCCACTGTTAAAAGACATACTTTTTTTTTTTTTTTTTTTTTCTTTCGATAGAAAGATTTATAGATTTTTTGGTTTTTTGAACGCCCATGAAGTAAAGATTTAAACGAACATAAATTACGTCATTAGAAATCTTTGCAGAATCAATCCAATATTTGATAAATATGAAATCAAGGATAAAAAAGATCATGACTAAATGTTCTTCGTCTTCGTCTTTTTTTTTTTTTTTTTTTTTAAATATATTTTTCAATAACTTTTAGTTATAATTTAATGATATATACCAATCTTTGAAACTGATGGTGTGTATATGTTTCGCATTCAAAATTGTATCTATTTTGCGAAGTGATTCCAAGAAAAATCACCTCTTGGTATGATCCAGTGTGTCCGTCGTACAAAAGGATGCCGAGCACCGATTCAATTTCTTTATAATCATCGTCCATGACCATGGCCGTTCATCATCCTCATCCACTCCATCTTCTGTTCTTTGACAGGTCTCTCTCTCTCTCTCTCTCTCTCTCTCTCTCTCTCTCTCTCTCTCTCTCTCTCTCTCTCATTTGATTGATGATGTTGTAGAGGGTTTCGCCATCCCTTTTCATTTCTGCAGAAACGGTCAAGTTACCGTCCCGCAAATCTGCCATTTCTTGGGAACATTAATAATTCTGCAATGTTGAACAACAATGGAGGTATTAATGTATGTATAGGCACACAGTTTCAAATCTTTACACTTTTTTTTTTGTTGGCAGATGCTAATGAATCTCGGAAGAGAAAACTAAAAGAAGTTGAAGAATTAACAAGGCAATCCCATACACAAGAAATTTTGAACATAGGTGCTCCATTAAAATCTTTCACAGCCATGCTAACTGAAGCTGATAGCAGCATTCTCACGCCAAATGTGCGAAGTCAGTGTGTTCAAGTTGATCATATGATCAACACCCATGTAATGATTTTTCTTCCTCTCTTTCGTTTTTACAGGTCTTTTCGAGTGTATCTAATGCAGTCGTAATGTTTTGTGCAGAACGAGAACTTGAGGCGGGGGTTGGCCGGAATGTGGGGGGAGCATTACCACGCATTCCAGTGCGCAGCGGAGGAAAGAGTGGCCAAGAAACTGAAAGAGAAGGAAATGGAAATTATGGAAGAGGCGCATCAGAATGAGAAGTTGGAAGCGACGTTGCTAAGTTACAAAGAGGAAGCACAACGTTTATCGGATAGGAACAAGGAGTTGGAAGAGATGGTGTCAAATTACAGAGCAGAGGCAGACAGTTTATCGAGCAGGTTGATGGCCAAGGAGCAATTGCTTATGAGTCTGAGGGCAGCATTGCGTATAGCTACATCAGCTCGTCTGTACCAGGATAGGCAGGAAGAGGACGCGGAGTCATCTTATGCGGACCCAGAGCAGGATTTCAGTGTGAAGCTCAAGTGCAAGGTTTGCGAGAGCAGGCTTGCCTCGGTGATGCTGTAGCCATGTAGCCATGTTTGCATCTGCCCACGTTGCAAGGCAACCACCAGTTCCTGCCCAGTTTGCCGGACACTTGCAATTACGAGTGTTCGCGTCCATCTCCCTCTCAATTAGGACACTTTCTTATCCACGTCCCATTCTATTCTCTCCAGGTTACATTGTTTGAGTTTGGACTTGTTTCGTGAGGTCCTTAAGCTTGGATCTTAAAACTCTGTGTTAAATTCACGTTTCATCACAAAGAATCTATACGTGAAAATTTATTTATTTTACATTCCATTGCAATAATATTCTGGCAAGTCAAGTAAACAGAATGAAATGCAACAATATCGACCGACGCCGAATACATATACATCTCCCCATTACAATTGATAGTACTGTTCCCTTTCCAGTCTTCTCTAAATGTAATGACTTTTTAACAAAAATTCAACACAAAAAAGTAGTAAAAATTGATCAATATGGCTAGATAGGCTGGAAAAAAGAAGAGCTTACATGGCATATAATTCTGCTGTCATGCCCAAACTCTCTTTCTGGGGACTAGATCTGATGTTTGTATCTCGTCTATTTTAGCAGCAACAATGAAATCGTTCATGCTCAAACCTCCTGCAGTTGATACCAACATTTAATTATGAAACTGTATAATCAAATCAGGGATCTGGAATAATTACTGATTATACAACTGTACAATGTCATCAGACTGGAATGCAGCTTGGTATACTGATGGGAAATAATTCAAGTTAATATGAACTCATGAACATTAAAACAAGAGTTACTCAAAGTCAAGACAACATATGAACTTGATTTATTCGATATAACCTCATGGGATTTAATGAAAGATTTAATTCAAATATGAGGTCACGGTAGCAGCCAAAGGAAAGGTATTGAAGATTCAATTCAAATATGAGCTGACGGTTGCAGCCAAAGGAAAGGTAGTCGTAGGTAGCATTAATTCCTCGTCAGCACACAATATAAGATGAAGTGTTCTAGAGTAGGTCCTAATCTCCGTTAGTGAAGTTTCAAGATTAGGGCTCTAGTATTATAGCGTATAATTTTTTGGGCTTGTGTAACTTTAATTTGAGGAATTCTGTAATCTATTTCTAGTCTGAATGAGCATTGATAGAGCAGGAAGTAATAATCAATTAAAACTGGCTTATTGGCTCTTTACTTTCTTACCAATTGAAGCAGTCCATAGTTCAGCTCTAACTTGGTTGGGCTGCTCTAGATGAAGAGTAGGAAAATGCCCCGTGGACTCTACAACCCTGCATATCCTATTAATGAGTTCACCCGCACACTTGAAATCCCTCAATTTCCATAAACCCTGAAGCTTTATACCACCATCTTCATGTACAATTCTCCAGCCAACAACCTATAGAAGAAAAGATCCAACGTGCACAAGTTTCATAAATTGGTGGCGACATGACTCGTGCTCAGAATACTGCATGCTGTGATAGCCTGATGAACAATTTCATTGAAAAGCTTAGTTGTACCATGCAAGACATTTTTATTTATTCACATTCTCGATACAACTTACCATCTATTTAACCTTCTCCATAGCTTCTTATACTTCCTCCCTATAAAATTAATAAGTTTCCTCCTTCAACTTTAGCCAAAGTTAACTGGAATGTTTTTCACATTAATATTACCTTTCAGTTTATGCATATGAATCACACAAAATGCTACTTGAAGAAACAAACCCATTAAATTGCTTCGAAAATTTGAACAGGGTTAGTGAGTAAAAGGGTAGAAATACAGATTTACCTTGAACAGCATCTTTTTGGCTTCATCCTCAGGAATAGGTTGCTGAAGATGAGAAATGGGAGTACACTGTTGTTGCGAAAGGGACAGAGCGGCAGCAGTTGGAATCAAAATCTTGTGCTCAGTGTTTACATTTCCCAGCACTTTCTCGCCAAAATTGCTCTCTATCTCTGCTGGAAACGGGTCCCTGGCTCCAAAATCACCGACCAAATCCGTGCCCGTTGCGTGAGTTTTCACCGGAAGTCGTGGTTTGGTGAAATTGACAACAATTTGGGATTTTTTAATTGGGTTTTTAGAGATAGAAAGAAGGGGAGACAAGGGTAAATGGGTTGTGGAAGCCATGGGAGCAACACTGAGGCCCTAGTTGACTTTCTTTTGGCCTTTCCCTTTTGTTATCCGGTGATGAGTAAACCGGTCCATTCCCGTATAAACGGCCGGTTCGGGATCTGAGCCAATTATTTGAACAATAAAGCTAAATGTATACACTTAGTTCACATTAAGTTTTACATCCTCTCACATGAAGGTGGCGCTCACAATCTTAGAGTGAGGGAATGTCACAATCTTAGCGTGAGGGGATGTAAAACTTAATGTGAACCAAATGTTTTTTAAACTCGAGTATTATTTTTTTTTTATTAAAAAATGACATACAATCTCGCTTTTATCAAAAAACGATGTTTGTTACTAAAAAAAAATGACAAAAGATTTTAGGAAGTGATAGGAAAAAAAGTGACAAACATCATAAAAAGGCAAAGAAAATTCCAAAAAGTGATAAAGATTCAAAAAGTAGCAAAATACTAATCAAAACCTTGGATTCAGTTTAATAAAAAGACAGAAATTTAAAAAAATGACGATAAAAAAAGTGACAAAACATCAATCAAACTTTGGAACCAATTCAATAAAGTGACAGAAATTTTAAAAAGTGATAAAAACTCAAAAAAATGACCACTCAAAAAAATGATGAAACCTCGATCACCTTTTTTGGTAAATTGCATCACTTTTTGATAAAGTACTTTTTAATACAAAGTTAAGTGTGTAGGAAAATTGTTTCAACTTCAATAACAATTTGATACCAATTTTGATGAATAGAATAAAAACTGTATTTACAAATACAGTTTGCACATATTATAATAGATTGTAAAATATATATATATATATATATATATATATATATATTGCAGTAAATAATCAAAAACAATTGCAGAACAACAATATGAAAAATCGAACAAACAGAATATGTTAAAACTGTATAACACTTTTAACCCGAGACCTGTGTCAAACACAGTTTCCTTAAAACAGATTCGCCCCCTCACCGTACGTGCTTGAGAATGATATGAACGTCTGCTTCCCAGGATACAACGGTAGAACCAATAGTTTCTGAGCACCACAGAGACTACTCCGGCGAACTGACTATGTGCCTGAATTATATCACCACCGGACTCGAACAAAATCGGGAAAAAAATGCAAAAACGGAGACTGTATGTAGGAGGAACAGAAACTGCAGGCAAATGAATATGCAGATGAATACGTGTACTGCAGACTGGAAAAACGAGATGACTATATAGACAACTGTAGAATAATTGTTCAATAACTTCATAGCAATTAACATTGGAGTTTTAGGAGTTTCAACAGTTTTGGAAAACCAAAAGTCTATTGAAAAAATTAAAAACTGTAGCAAAACGTGGACACTCCTAAGGGGCCAATTTTGCTCCTTTCGGTCTGACATTCGTGTACGCAGGTTGCGCTCGCACACAAGTTCACCAATTTCGGTCCAAGATTTGCACCCCCCTGCGCACGCACGTGGAGAGAGCCTCTATGCTACACATGATTACACCATTCTAAAGTGCAATCCTTTATAAAGTGGTTTTAATTTTCATCAACTTCCTATGTGGGACAAAACTTAAATTTTTGCTTTCCCACCAACATAAACTTATTTCACATGGCATACTTTGAGTTTCAATTTCTCATTCACCCGAGCATCATTTTTGACAAGTAAATATATGATTTCGATGTACTCACGGAGGAGAACACAAATCAACTTTCATCTTTCAAAATAGCCAAGCGGGTCCCACTCAAAACTAATGCCAAAGTCAGCCCATTTTTCAGTTTTTCCAACAATTCCCCACATGAATGAAAATTGGGAGCGACACATGAATGTGACACATGAAGACTAGGTGATATAGTTCAACAGTTGAAACCTGCATAGGATAGGTAGGTGTTATCCCTTGAACATTCCCTTGTGAAAGTATATTTACTTTACTGGCTGACCAGTAGACGCGATGTCCTTGAACTGTTCTGCCTTTATGTAAACGATAATATACTCTACACAGGATTCTTCCTAACACATTTTCGTTCTCATTATTATGTTCGTTTTGGCCATAAACATACGCCTGGTTCTGTGAGAGTTCACAAGAATTGCACCCCATACAATTTCCTTAGAAGCGGCCCCACTTCTCTCTCACATAGGTGATTTCTCATTACAAGTAATCCACGTTACTTGGCTCGAGTTTTCGACGCATAAGAATCATTAAAAGCCTATTGCTTATCCTTTATCTTTCGGGCATCACTGTGCATCATAGGATTGGACATGAGGTAATATCCCCCAAGTGATTCTATTAAGTCTTTACAAGTAGGTTGTCCCTTTGAACTTAGATCTTGGGATCTCCAGTTAACTAGGTTAGGTTTTCCTTTGTATTAACTTATCCATTCAAGGGCTTAAGTCCCATTCCTCTCGATGATTTTTCAACTAATTCTCTATTTAACCATTTGGTTAGCGGATCCGCAATGTTATCCTTTGATTTTACATAATCAACAGTGATAACTCCAGTTGAGAGTAATTGTCTTATGGTATTGTGTCTACGACATATATGTCTAGACTTACCATTATACATGTTACTCTATGCCCTTCCAATTGCTGATTGATTATCACAATATATGCAAATTGCTGGCACAGGTTTTGACCATCTTGGAATATCCTCTAAGAAGTTGCGCAACCATTCAGCCTCTTCACCACTTTTATCTAAAGCTATAAACTCAGATTCCATAGTGGATCTGGCTATCACAGTTTGTTTAGAGGATTTCCAGGATATAGCTACACCTGCCAATGTAAACACAAATACACTCGTGGACTTTGAATCTTTTATATCGGATATCCAATTTGCATCAGTATATCCTTCAATGACCGCTGGATATCTAGTATAGTGCAGTCCAAAATTACGTGTACATCTCA
This sequence comes from Fraxinus excelsior, assembly GCA_019097785.1. Taxonomy (NCBI): domain Eukaryota; kingdom Viridiplantae; phylum Streptophyta; class Magnoliopsida; order Lamiales; family Oleaceae; genus Fraxinus; species Fraxinus excelsior. The sequence continues at coordinate 30,602,753 of CM032631.1, read as the reverse complement.
AGTACCTTAGTACTTTTACTATTCCTTTCCAGTGATCAGCTCCTGGATTACTCGTAGTACTTTTACTATTCCTTTCCAGTGATCAGCTCCTCGATTACTCGTATATCTACTCATTTTACTCACTGTGTAGGCTATGTCTGGTTTTGTACAACTCATCAAGTACATTAGACTCCCAATAACTCTCGAGTATTCTACTTGAGATACACTTTCACCTTTGTTTTTGGATAGATGTTGACTTGTATCTATTGGTGTTCTAGCCATTTCAGTATCATCCTTACTGAATTTTTCTAGAATTTTATCAACATAATGTGACTGATTTAGAACAAGCCCATCTGATGTTCTTGAGATTTTGATTCCAAGTATAACATCAGCTAAACCCATATCATTCATGTCAAACCTCGAATTTAACATATCTTTAGTGTATTTAATCATCTTATTGTCACTACCAACAATAAGCATATCGTCAACGTAGAGACATAAAATGACATAACCATTTCCAGTGTCTTTAACGTAAACATATTTGTCACACTCGTTGATTTTAAATCCACTCTCCATCATGACATTATCAAATTTTTCGTGCCATTGTTTTGGTGCTTGTTTCAAGCCATATAACGATTTCACCAATTTATAAACTTTCTTTTCTTGCCCTGGAGATGAAAACCCCTCGGGTTGTTCCATATAGATTTCTTCATCTAAATCTCCATTCAAGAATGCAGTCTTAACATCCATTTGATGTACTTCAAGCTTTCGTAGAGCAGCAATCGCAACTATCATCCTAATAGATGTTATTCTCGTTACTGGAGAATATGTATCAAAGTAATCAAGGTCTTCTCGTTGTCTATAACCTTTTATTACCAATCTAACCTTATACTTTTCAATAGATCCATCTGCTTTCATTTTACGTTTGAAAATCCATCTATAGCCTAGTGGTTTACTTCCCGGAGGAAAATCTACTAGCTCCCATGTATGATTTTGTAAAATGGAATCTATTTCACTTTGAATGACCTCTTTCTATTGAGGTCCTTCTGATGAGTTCACAGCTTCTTGATAGCTTTGAGGTTCACTTTCTAGCATATAGGTCAAAAAATCTGGACCATAAGATTTTTCTGTCCTTTCCCTTTTGCTACGTCTTGGTTTAACCTCAACCTCATCTTCTAATTCTTGGTCCGGACTATTTTCAATCATAGTCTCATATGTCCGTTTAGAAGAGCTTGTCTCTTCTTTGGACTTGCATGGAAATACATGTTCAAAGAAGGAAGCATTTCTCGATTTCATTATCGTGTTTTTATGTATATCTGGAATTTTAGATTCATACACAAGAAACCGATAAGCACTACTGTTTTGAGCATATCCAATGAAGATACAATCTACAGTTTTCGATCATATCTTCACCTTCTTTGGTGTTAGGACAGTCACTTTAGCAAGACACCCCCACACTCGTAAGTATTTATAGGAAGACTTTCTTCCTTTCCATAACTCATAAGGGGTCTTCTCCATTTTCTTTCAAGGCACCTTATTTAAAAGGTAATTTGCTGATAACACAGCCTCTCCCCACATGTTCTGAAGTAACCCAGAACTTACCAACATCACATTCATCATTTCTTTTAAGGTGCGATTTTTTCTTTCAGCAACACCATTTTGTTGCGAGGAATAAGGTGCGGTGGTTTCATGTATGATTCCATGTTATGCACATAATTCAGCGAATGGTGCTTCATACTCACCACCTCGATCGCTTCTTATCACCTTAATTTTCTTGTTAAGTTGGTTCTCAACTTCATTCTTGTAGAGAATGAATTTCTCTATCGCTTCATCCTTGCTTTTTAGCAAGTATACATAACAATATTTTGTGCTATCGTCGACAAAAGTAATGAAATACTTGTTGCCACCTCTTGTTTGTACAAATTTTAAATCACATATATCACTGTGAATTAAATCAAGTGGTTTTGTATTCCGTTCAATTGATTTAAATGATGACCTTGTCAATTTTGCCTTAACACAAGTTTCGCACTTATGTTTGGAATCAATATGGAACGCGGGTATACAATTCAAGTTAACTAGTCTACGTAAAGAATCATAGTTAACATGTCCTAGTCTACCATGTCACACATTGGAAGACTCAAGCAAGTAAGCGGAAGAATTCACTTTATTCATTTTTGGTTTAACAACCATTACATTCAACTTAAACATACCATCGGAAACATAGCCTTTTCCGACAAACATTCCACTCTTAGACAAAATAACTTTGTCCGACTCAAATACAATACGAAAACCATGCTTATTTAAAAGCGACCCGAACACAAGGTTCTTGCGAATTTCCGGCACATACAACACATTGTTAAGAGTTAGCTCTTTCCCCGAAATCATCTTCAGAACCACTTTGCCTTGTCCTTTGATTTCAGAAGTTGTTGAATTTCCCATGAACAACTTCTCTCCATTTTCAATTGCTTCGAAAGCAGCAAACAGTTCTTTATCAGAACACACATGCCTCGTAGCTCCGGTGTCAATCCACCATTCTTTTGGGTTAGAGCCCACCATGTTCACTTCAGAAATGACGGCTGCTAGATTCATCTCCGCCACATCATGCGCCATGTAGTCAACCACATTTGCTTCTTTCTTCTTCTTTGGCAATCTGTACTCCGAAGACTTGTGACCCACTTTGTCACAATTGAAGCATTTTCCTTGAAACTTCCTTTTAGAGGTTCCACCTTTAGGTCCTAGTTTGGTCCCTTTACCACCGGATGACCCAGCCTTACTTTTGTAGGCCTTACTGCTTTGACCATGCTCCACAATATTGACTTTAGCAACACTAGGATTGAACAACTTCTTTTCAGAACTCTTGTTGTCTTCTTCAATTCTAAGTCTAACAATCAGTTCTTCGACATTCATTTCCTTTCGTTTGTGCTTTAGGTAATTCTTGAAATCTTTCCATGCGGGAGGCAATTTTTCAATAATTGCAGCCACTTGGAAAGTCTCACTCAACACCATCTCTACAGCATGAATTTCGTGAAGAATTACTTGGAGTTCTTGTACTTGACTGATTATAGTTTTGGAGTCCACCATTTTATAATCTAAGAATTTGCCGACAATGAACTTTTTAGCCTCGGCATCTTCAGTTTTATATTTACGGTCCAAAGACTCCCACAATTCCTTAGCAGTTTTCATAGTGCTATACACGTTGTACAGCGAATCTGCTAAACTGTTCATTATGTAATTTCAGCATAGAAAATTCGAATGGTTCCAAGCATCAAGTGCATTGATCGCTTGAACATCTCCCTCACCCTCTTTGAGTTTTGGAGCAGTTTCAGTCAAGAACCTCGCAGGATTCAAGGTGGTCAAATAAAATAGTATTTTCTGCTGCCACCTTTTGAAATTCGAGCCATTAAATTTCTCCAATTTTTCATTATGATTAACCAGAACAGTAGCCATATGTTGGCTCATAACATGACTTGGCAATCTAGCCACAGTCTGAGCTACACCAGAACTAGAGCCCACAGCCTATTTTCCAGTAGCCACAGTTTGAGTCACATCCATGTTAGTTTGTTCGGTTGCCATTTCTAAAAATGAAACAAAAATATTAGTTTTCAATAAACTAATATTAATCTAATAAATCAAATGAAACAATAACGAAATCTATTTTAAGCTTGTGGGAAAATTGTTTCAACTTCAATAACAACTTGATACCAATTTTGATGAATAGAATAAAAACTGTATTTACAAATACAGTTTGCACATATTATAATAGATTGTAAAATATATATATATATATATATATATATTGCAGTAAATAATCAAAAACAATTGCAGAACAACAATATGCAAAATCAAACAAACGGAATCTGTTAAAACTGTATAACACTTTTAACCCGAGGCCTGTGTCAAACACAGTTTCCTTAAAACATATTCGCCCCCTCACCGTACGTGCTTGAGGATGAATACGTGTACTGCAGAACAGAAATTGCAGGCAGATGAATACGTGTACTGCAGACTGGAAAAACGAGATGACTATATAGACAACTGTAGAATAATTGCTCAATAACTTCATAACAATGGAGTTTTAGGAGTTTCAACAGTTTTGAAAAATCAAAAGTTTATTGAAAAAATTAAAAATTGTAGCAAAACGTGGACACTCCTAAGGGGCCAATTTTGCTCCTTTCGGTCCGACATTCGTGTACGCAGGTCGCGCTCGCACATAAGTTCAAGGTCTGAAGCCAATTTCGGTCCAAGATTTGCACCCCCCCTGCGAGCGCACGTGGAGAGAGCCTCTATGCTACACATGATTACACCATTCTAAAGTGCAATCATTTATAAAGTGGTTTTAATTTTCATCAACTTCCTATGTGGGACAAAGCTTAAATTTTTGCTTTCCTACCAACATAAACTCCTTTCACATGGCATACTTTGAGCTTCAATTTCTCATTCACCCGAGCATCATTTTTGACAAGTAAATATATGATTTCGATGTACTCACGGAGGAGACACAGATCAACTTTCATCTTTCAAAATAGCCAAGCGGGTCCCACTCAAAACTAGTGCCAAAGTCAGCCCATTTTTCAGTTTTTCCAACAAAGTGTAATGTCACTTTTTAATAAAAAAAAATGACATATAATATTACTTTCATTAAAAGGTAAAGTGAAATATAATGTCACTTTTATTACAAAGTAACATTTGTCACTAAAAAGGTGACATAAATTAAATAATAAAAAAAAAGTAACAAACAATAAAAAAAGGTGATAGAAAAAGTGATGAATATTAAAAAAGTAACATGAATTCAAAAAAAAAAAAAGGTGACAAACGTTCAGAACGATAACAAAAGTTTTAAAAAAATTGCTAACATTCGAAAAAATTACAAAACACGTCGTCTTGAGCAAACATGAACATTCAACCCTTCATTGTGATCTATACAGTTTTTAAGCTTCTCGCATATGTTTCCTATCTTGGTTTGGATTGTCCTTTGTTCCCATTCCTCTCTCTCTCTTTTTTCCCAACTATAAAATACATGATCTATTTATTAGAAAATGTTCAAAATTTTCAATTAATTAATACATTTTTCATGGTAAAACCTTTCTAGTTCCCAAATCATAACATGAATCCCCATTTTTTAACACTTAAAAATCAATGCAGAAAATATGGTGAACATAATCGACATCAAACTTGCAAAGAAAAAAAATGGAATTAAAAGACATGCTTCAAAAATAAGAAGCGAAACTTCTATCTTTTGCCTTGATATATTCTAACAATGAATCTAAGGGTTCATTTGATTGCAAGGGTTGAAAATGGGTGAAAAAAAAATGTTTTACTATGAATTGTAATTAATTGTGTCTGATTTGTATAATTTTTCATGGAAAATGTTGAAAATTTGGTGTCCATTTGACTTCATTTTTTATGGAATTTGTCCATTAAAGTGATATTTTTTTCTACTATTGAGTCTAAAATTTGTTTTCATTTCAAAAAAAATTACCATACCGAATATCATTCGTTTGACTTTATTTTGCATGAAAGTTGTCTATAAAAGTAACTTTTTTTATCATTGTGTCTAGAATTTGTTCCCATTGCAAAAATTACAAAAAAAAAATGTGAAAAATATTTTCCCACCTATTAAGTGAAAAAACATTTTCCACCATTTGTGCATCAAATGATTGTACTTAAAAAAGGGAGGAAATATTTTCCGTGGAAAATTTCGCATATCAAACAGTCAAAAAAGTGAAAGTAGGAAAATATTTTCCTACTTCCATGGAAAACTCTACCAATCAAACGGACCGTAAATTCATTAAACCGGCCACCACTATATGAGATTCTACAACTTTCGCTTTTGCATCATTAGATTTAAAATCATTTTCATGCTTCTCAACTTCTTTGCTATTCTTGGACTCAACAAATTGTTTAGATGAGTGTGTTAGGAGGCTGCCCCTGCCCCTACCCCTGCCCCAAAACCACCGCATGACACCAAACAGGTTATTTAAAACTACATGTGTATACTTTCACATCTTCATAGCACAACAGATGAATGAGTGGTAAAATATTATTAAAGCATTTTCAAAGTGAATTCCATGTTCCGAAAGCAACAAGATATGATTTGTCATGAACTGTGTAGCGTAAACTTCAAATTAATACATCAAACTCCACATTACAGTTTCATAAGCTTGGAACTGGGATCCTAACCTCTACTAAAGCCTTATTCTCAACAAATTGAGTGTTTGCCCTTTTCGTGAATCCATTTGATTCAGACATAATTGTAATAATTCCCAAAGGTAAAACGATCAAACCTCCTAGAGACAAATTTTTTGCCATATAGATTTATATCATAACATATAGAATGGTTCCACACAACAAAATTAAGCTATCTAGAGAAAATAAACTTAAAGTTGTGTTTTCGATAAATTGAGAGTTCAGCTTGTTTATGTCATAAGATTTACAAATCTTTATGGTCCAACTATAACCCAAATTTATCCTTGTTGATAACAATTATGAAACAAGCCTATGCACTTCAGCGTGATCTCGTTCAGTAGCACATTCAAAGCTTGTCGATGTTGACAGTGGGGCAGTCGCCAAAGAAACACTTGTCCAAACTCACAAACAAAAAAATGCAAGGCAAGGGATTTGGGAATTTTTTAACGTATTAATTATGTTCTTAAATGTTTTAATCAGTTAAGAATGTATTAATCAAATAAGTTAATTTTTTAGGGTATTGGCCTAATTTTCCCAATTTTTTGGGACAACTTTCAAAAATACCCTTAAAATTAAAGATCTTTTAAAAATGGATAATTAGGTCCAGCACTCTTCCAAAATAACAAATTAGAATAATACACTTGAAACTAATTAAAAACCTGCTTCAATAATAAGCATGCTCAAAACCCCATTTCTCTATCACCTCAACCTCTAATAATATATAATTCACTGCTTCAAGCATCTCTCTCATCTCAATCCTCATTTCTCTGTTTTACATTAGACTGTACGCCTACAATATTGTACATTCAATAGGGTGGTTCCTCTTCTTTTTTCCTGTATCTTTTTTTGAAAATTGACAATTGGAATCACACATATGTGCCTAGAAAGAAACACTAGCATGATTATGAAGATCCCACCTTCTCTTCGAGAACTCGCCAAACTCGATTTCCTATATCTTTCTTGAAAATGGGCAATTGGAATTGGAGATATGTGCCCCTGAAAGAAAACACCGATATGATTATGAAGATCTCCCACCTTCTACTCTGAGAACCCACCAAACTCAATCACAACATTTCGCACACATGTGGGGTTTTTTTTTTTTTTTTTGGAATTTTTGCTTAGACCGTTTTAAACTATGTGGCGTGTGGGGTTTTTCTTGAATTTATGTTTAAACCATTTTAAACAACGCCCTTGTTTGAATTTCGTCACTTTTTTTAATCTCTATAACTATTTTTAATTTGTGTCATTTTTTTTTAATTTTGTCACTTTTTTATTGTTTATTATTTTTTCCAGTCGCCTTCTTGATTTCTATTGTTTGTTTCAGTGACAAACATCAATTTTTAATAAAAGTAACATTGTATGTCATTTTTTAATAAAAAAGTAACACTTAACTTTAAAAAGTGACAATAAGTCACTTTTCAGTCACTTTTTTTTTATTGTGTCACTTTTTCTATTAAAAAGTGAATATTGATTTTATACAGTATTTTTTACTTCCAAAATATGTTTTATATGATTTTTCAAAAGACCCTTAATTTTAAGGGTATTTTTATAAGTCGCCCTTAAAATCATATGAAAAGTATTTTGAAGTAAAAAATATTTTGTAAAATTAAGAGTCTGTTTGATACCGATTAAAATTGAAAATATGACCGTTATTGGGTCTCACTCATCTAATAAAAGTTAACAATAACGGCTAGTTTTTCAATTTTAATTCGATTTTATTCTCTCCTAAACATGCTCTAAGTGTCAAAAAGTGGCACAATTTCACTTTTTTATTAAAAAGTGATTTTGCCACTACAAAAAATAACAAAAATCTCAAGAAAGTGACAAATAAAGTAGTGTGTAAATTTTTACTGTTTTATGTAACACACATGTATACATCTATTTAATTGATCCAAAAGAATTCACAATTTCACCGATTCAAAAAATTCAAATGAGATAAATTGCGACCTTCTTAAAAGAAGGACAGGGAATGTTATTTTTCTCATTCATATTTGTATTTATATTTTCAAAGTTTAAATATGAAATGAATTCAAGCCTTCTAATACTGTATAAAACTAAGTATCATAATTTTATTAAAAAGTGGTTTAAAATTTTATTTTAATTAAGAAGTCATGTTTGTCACTCATAAGAGTTACAAAAGATTTTTAAAAAAAGTAACAAACAATAAAAGTGACAAAAATTCAAAAAAAAAAAATGACAACTATACAAAAAAGTGACAAAACATCAATTAAAACATATATCTATCAACAAAAAATGACAAAAATGTTTTTTAAAATATAACAAACAATAAAATGTGACAAAAAATTTTAAAAAATGACAGAAAAAGTGACACGCTATTCAAGAAGTCGACAAACGCTCTAAAAGTGACAAATACTTAAAAAAAAGTGACAAATTATCAATCAAAACATATATTGTCACTCAAAAAAGTTATAGAAATTTAAAAATAAGTAACAAACAATAAAAAAAAAGTAATAGAAATTTCGAAAAAGTAAAAAAAAAAAAAAGTAACAAACACTAAAAACAAAAAGGTGATAACGCGGACACCGTCCCCATTTCCCCACCACTACCAGCCCTATAAATGCTCAATACATTCTAATGGAAAATGAGGACATAATAGTATAAAATGAAATAGAACAATAGTATGTTTTCAAATGAAGGAGAGTAATCTTGATTGTAGCATTACAGAACAAACACGAAAAGAACACTATTCAAATTGAACCTAAACTTGAAACTGCATTCTACATATATTGCTAACATTGAATTCTAAAGCACAGCATGTATTTATCTATATCCATAGCTGGAAGACACCCTTTTAGCTAGAACTCAAAATTGAATAGAAAGTTCATAGACCGTGGAATATGATGATTGTTAGTATCAACTGCAAAAGAGATTTCGGTTTGCAATTGGGCCACATGTCAAAAACCCATCTCCAAGACACCTAATTATTACTTTGTCACGCAAAACTCGTCTCCAACATCGGATTCAGGCGAAGGAGAGACATTTACAGTGAATGAGCTACTGTCTTCTTGTTGCACAGGGTTAGTTCATCTAGGGTTTTGGCCAAAAGAAGATTTTGATTAGTTGATAGGGTTGGGACCCAGAGCTGCGACTCGATTGCAGACCTAAGTTGATCGACAATGGCTTGGGAGTTGTCGATACTAACCCGCTCCAACTTTCGTGGCTTCAAATTCTAATCATGTCTTCACTAACCTATAAAGGTCCGTTTGATTGGAAATGTGAAAAATGGGTGAAAAAAAAATGAATTCCAAATAATTAAATTGCCTAAAAATTGTTTTACTGGAAATTGTAATTAATTGTGTTTGATTGGTATAATTTTCCACCTGTAAAATATTGAAAGTGGTGTCCGTTTGAATGTTTTCTATGGAAATTGTCCATAAAAGTGATCATTTTTTTCTACTATTGGGTCTAGAATTTGTTCTAATTGTAAAACAAAAAAAAAAACAAAAAAAACAAAATTTACCATGCTAAATATCATTCGTTGTCTTTGTTTAAAAAAAAAACCTAGAAAATGGATTCCCACCAAAACTTGAAGAAACTATTTTCCTTTAAAAGCCGAAAATGAGGCACGTGAGAGAGTTAGGGAAAACTAATTCCAGGTCAAATTGGTGCTGTCGAACACTACAATTTTGTGTTCCAAGGAAAATTGCTTGTATCAAACGGACCGTAATATACTTTCGATTAATTCAAATCCCTCAACATAAATTTATGAGTTTTCAGATGAATTATAAGTATATACAAGTATGTGTTTATACATGCACATGGAGTAGAGAATAGAGAGAATCTCGTGCAAGGCAACAAGAAGAAGAAAATAACTAATTCGAATTTATATTTTATAATTAATGTGAAAATGCAATATTTTATACTTGAATAATTACTTTTCACATAATTCCAATTTCCCCTTTTATTTTATTTTTGAAATTTGAGGCCTGTTCTGTGTGGCTTACATGTTGATTTTGTGAAAATTATACCTCATACCTATTTTTTAATAAATATTTAGAAATTACTTTTCAACTTTTTAAAATAATAAATACTATATATTTATCGTAAAAAAACAAAATATGAAAACTTAACGAAAATGAATAATCTCAAAATCTTTAAAATGAAGTCATTCATCTTCCACCCTAATCGTCTCTCTCTAGATTCATTCACCAAAAAATCCCCAAATTGATCTTCTACAAATATAACATATCGTATAATCCTTACCGTTATCACATAAATTCACCATTAGATTTTGATTTTGATTTTTGCATTGATTATGGCTTTATTGCAAGTAAAATACCCTAGTTGGGGGCGTAGTACCACCACCCGCCTAAAAAAATCTCTACTTATCTGCAATAATACAAGTGCATTACAAGTTGTGCAAGTTTCAGACCGAATATGACAACACCCGGAATCAGGGGCAACCTTTCTTTAGAAAAGAAGAAGAAAACATTCGAAAACACAATCATGAGTGCTGATACAATTCTTTCTTCACTTGGATCCATATGGATACAACAAAATGTCGAAGTGACTCCAGTTACGATGTCACTGAAATGCCAGTTGCCCATGTGGTTCCATTAGGACCCAGCAAGTAGACATTTCATCCAAGTCTTGTGAGATTATCGAACCCACTCAAAAATGAACTCATTAACACCCTTTCTTGTTGCATTACCCATTTACTTAATGTCTCGTTAAAATCAAAAGATTTCGACAATCTTCTATCAATTACAATAGGCGTGCACACCAAATCCGAATGTGTGGGGATGAAGACCCACATAAAAGGACACTGGTAAGAGGCCCATTAAAGATGCAATTGCCAATCCAAGCGTCAAAAAGAAAAAAGATCGTGACCCCACACAAACCACACAGGTAAGTCACATTTCCATTTAATAAAATTAAGACTACACGTATGTTCATGACTAATTATCTTTTCATAATTATGTTTTAAATAAAATTGAAATATGACTCGAAAAAGCAAGTTCGATGCTATATGTAGATATATAAGTGACATGTAAATTATCTACATTCTTTTTTATGTATGCACATTGCTTCACAGATGAATGTCATATATACTCCAATGAATATATCATGTAACTGATGACCTGAATATAAGTTGGTTGCAGCTCTTGATATATTTGGGCTACCTCACTATTACTTGGCATGTTGGGCCGTCTGTACAATTGGGCTTCTTAAGTGGAAACGGTTTTGGCCTGTTTGATGGTTGAAAATCAGTCATACAGGTGGTTGTACTTTGATCCTTGGATGGTGACTGTTCAGTTGATAGATACTTGACTTAGACTTGGCATCCTGATTCGAGATTATTTCATTCTTGGTCTCTTCGTTTTACTCCTTCTCTCTGAGTGATAGTTGGAGTTTTTTCTTCTGTAAATTCGTAATCGAACTGTGTGATTCTTCATCTATGTTCTTTGTGAATATCTGTGTATTGTATATAATTTTAGAGGTTGATAGTTGTGTGATTATGGGTTGTAATAGAGGCTAGATAGAACTTGAAGAAAATGTTGGTTTATTCATATATTTGTACTATTACTTGGTTTCTTCTAGTAGATCTAGAGCTATATCTCGTTGCAGATGCTCAACGGGTGAGTAGGTCATTAAGATTGAACATTCGGACCCTTTAGGGTGAAAAATCTTTGTGTTCTGTTTCATTTTTAGTTTCTGTAATTTATTTGGTGTTTGGAAACTTTCGATCCTTGTAATACTTGGTTTGGGCCTTACAAGTGGTATCAGAGATTTGTCTTTGAGAATAGGTTTACCTAGGGTTAGTGTTTTGGTGTTTCTTGGTGCAAATATGAGGTTTTAGGTTGAGAGTGAGGAAAAATTTATTTTTTCTTCAAAACTTGTCTGAACTCGCTATAAACCCTGGTTAATCATCTGTTTCTACCGAGTCTTGGCGAGTCTTGAAATTTGACTCGTACTGAGTCCGACGAGTTGAGGTAACTCATACTGATTCCTACTGAGTTCGTGACTCATTGTTGAGTTCCCACTGAGTCTTGGTGACTCGTTGCCTTCTTGCATCTGTTTTGGAATTCTTAGTGCGATTATGGTATTCTCTTATTGCTCCCTTCATTTTGAAATATTAAGGTTTCATACTCTGGTATTTTCTAAAACCTTTCCCTAATTTGCTTATTACTGTTAAGTTTAGGAATGGATTATTAAGGTAAGTAATCATCCATTGCTTTCCTTTGTCCATGATCTCCTGCGAGGATCTGGAAATTTGAGGGAGTAATGGAATCCAGGGTTACCAGCCCTTAAACTCTTTTCAGACGATAATAATATTTCTGAAGTGTTATTACATTTATTTGTGAATTGCATGATAAAGATATACCTGTTATTATCTTCTTAATTCAGCTGTTCACTTATCTTGTTCATTTCTGTAAGCGTCTGAATCATTATACTTTGTGTGTTGTATAATTGCAATTTGTGGATATATGTGTCATCGTGTCTACTGCACATAAGTTTAAACTTGAGAAATAGAGTAGGACCGGAGACTTTAGTCTCTAGCACCAAAAGATGAGGGCTCTGTTACTTCAACAAAGATGTGTTGCAGCCATTGATGGCCAATGAGCTGCAGAAAATAGTGCCTATAGAAGACAAAAACTAGATGATATTGCATGGCGTTCAATTTTCTTACACTTATGTGATAATGTGATTAGAAAGTTGGTGAGACTACCTCTGTACAAGCTTTGTGGACTAAGTTAGAAACACTTTATCTGACTAAGACCATGCCTAACAAATGCTATCTCTTAAGACAATTTTATAACTTTAGGTTTGATCCCTCCTTTGATTTTGAAGAAAATTTTGACAGATTCACAAAACTAATTCAGGACCTAGAAAATTGTGATGAGAAGCTTCCTGATGACCAACAAGTTGTTGCTCTATTAAACTCTCTTATTGATAAATATAAGGATATTAGAAATCCCTTCGAATATGGGGGGCAAGGTTTTACTATTGATATAATAACTTCAGCCCTAAGAAATAAAGATCTTGAGCTGAAGTTGAGTCAAAAGACTCTAAATATGGGAAATGGTCGCACATAAAAGAGAAATTGAATTATAATAAGAAACAACCCCCATACAATTATAATCCCCATAAGAAAGAAAAAACTCAAAATTTTAGATTCAAAGAAAAGAATAAAAGTCATGTGAATCCAAGAACCAAGTTAGAAAATGGTATTACTGTGGTAAAATAGGACATATGATAAAATATTGTTTCAAGAAAATCTCTGATATGAAAGATAGGAACAATTCTGATGGTTCTACAGCTCTGGTCTGCAAGAATGAACCTGATATTCAATGGGTTGTTCTTGTAAGTACCACCAGAAGAGACCTAAATGAATGGGTAATTGACTCTGGCTGTACTTTTCACATGTGTCCTACTAAAGAATGTTTTTTTTTTTTTTTTTAAGTTTCTTGACCTCAATGGAGGATAAATCCAAATGGGAAATGATATGAGTTGTCAAATAAAGGGAATTGGAAAGATCAAAATGTTGATAAATAACTACACTCTTGAACTTGATAACACAAGATATGTACCTAAGCTTAAAAGAAATCTAATTTCTTTGGAACAATTAGATGACAATTACAATATCATGATTCATAAAGGTCTGTTAAGACTTAAACAAGTCAATAAAATTGTTTATCTCCTCTCTGAAACTAAATGGGATATATACTGGCTCTACTGAATCTGTGGTTAACCATTGTTCTACAGCATTAAACTCTGAGTCTAATGAGTCTTTAATTTGGCATAAAAGATTTGGTCATATTTCAGAAAAGGGACTGACTATTTTGAATAATCTTGATTGTTTTGGTAATGATAATATTAAAAAAATGATTTTATGCGAAAACTGTATTTTTAGAAAACAGGAAAGACTACATTTCAAAACTGGAACCCATAAATCCACTTCTATTTTGGATTATTTACATGTTGACTTGTGGGGTTTAGCATCTGTAAATACTTTAAGTGAATTTAGGTTCTATCTACTTATAGTAGATGATTTTTCAAGGAAAATATAGACTTTTCTTCTAAAACAAAATATCAGATACTTTTAAAACTTTCAAACAATGGAAACTTATGATTGAAAACCAAACTAACAAGAAAATCAAAGTATTAAGGATTGATAATGGACTAGAGTTTTGTAATTCAGAATTTGATTCATTTTGTAAAGAATCTAGGATTCTAAAACACATAATTGTAACATACACTCCTCAGCAAAATGGTGTTGGTGAGAGAATGAATAGATACATATTCAAAAAGGTAAGGTATATGTTATACAATTATGGTCTTCCTAAGTTTTTATGGGGAGAAGTCCTAAAAACTACGACTTATCTAATAAATAGAAGTCCATCCGGCACTATTGATTTTCAAGTTCCTAAAAAATTGTGGTATGTAGAAATACCTTACCATACTAGACTCAAAGATTTTGGCTGCACTGCCTATTCACATCAAAGTGAAGGTAAACTTGAACCTAGGTCCTTAAAATGTGTTTTTATGGGGTATGGACATGATGTTAAAGGGTATAAGACAATGGGTCAAATGCCAAAATGGTTATAAAGTGATTGTCAGTAGAAATGTCATCTTTAATGAAAGTGACATGCCTTGTAATGAATCAACTAATCTTAAAACTTCTGAAATTGCACCTGTTAAAGAAATTGTCCTGAAAAATCAAACTGAAAATGCTGTTAATCAAGATGATTCTATTGAGGTGGGGTCTACTCAAATTGAACCCTATCATGAATAGACTGAATCTGAGAATGAAAATGAATCTGCTAATACTACTCTTACTGATTATCAACTAACTAGAGACAGTGAGAGTAGAGAAATAAGATCTTCCACTAGATTCAATAATGATGAATTCGTACCTTATTTTATGCTCTTGATTATTTGAATTCAGAACCTATTTCCTTTGATGATGCCATTAAATGTTTTGACTCAAAACTCTGGAAAGAGGCTATGAATGAAGAAATAGACCCTCTTATTAAAAACGGAACTTGGGTTTTGGTTGATAGACCTAAAAATCAAAAAGGTTGTTGATTGTAAGTGAATTTTTAAAATCAAACAAGAAGACTTAAATCTAGAAAGTAAGAGGTATAAAGTCAGATTAGTGGATAAGTGGTTTACTCAAAAATAAGGAGTGGACTATAACGAAATGTTTTCTCTTGTGGCCAAGTATACCTCTATCAGAATTCTATTAGCTCTCATTGCTCACTTTAATTGGGAATTGGATCAACTTGAAGTCAAAATATCTTTTCTGAATGGTGACCTTAATGAGACTATAAATATGAATCAACTTTTGAGATTTGAAGTTAAATCCAAAACTGAAAAGATATGTCTGTTAAAGAAATCACTCTATGGATTGAAACAATCCCCCATGCAATGGTATATCAAATTTAACTTTTATGTGCAGAAATTGGGTTTTATAAGAAGCAATTATGATTTATGTTTCTTTTTCAAAGGGTCAGGTGGACCTGAATCCATTTATTTGCTTTTATATGTTGATGATGTATTACTTGCTTGTCACAATAGATCTGAAATTGATTTTATTAAGTCAAAATTGAAATCCAAATTTGAAATGAAAGATTTGGAACAAGCTAAAAGGATTCTTGGAATGGAAATAGAAATGAATATGGATAATTTCATATTGATGTTAAAACAAAGCTCTGATGTGAAGAAAATACTTAAAAAAATTTCTATGCTTGACTATTGAATAATCACCTAAAACAGAAGATGAATTTAGAAGAATGGAAAGTGTACCTTATGCAAACACTACAGGTTCAATAATGTATCTTATGGTGTGCACTAGACCTGACTTAGCATATGGAATTAACATTTTAAGCAGGTTTATGGCCAATCTAGGTGAAACACACCGGCTGGCTATGAAATGAATGTTAAGATACCTCAAAGGCTATTCTGATTTAGGGTTAGAATTTAAAAGAAGTAATGAAGGGATAAAATTAAAAGGTTACACTGGTTCTGATTTTGCTGGTGACTTAGATAAAAGAAGATCAACATCTTCTTATATTTTCACTTTGTGCGATGGTTGCATTAGTTGGAAGTCACAGTTACAAAAATCAGTTGTCTTGTCCTCAACTGAAGCTGAATACATTGCTACGTGTGATGTTGTAAACGAAAGTATGTCGTTAAGAGGTTTGTTAAATGAGATTAGTTTTGGAAATGAATCTGTCAGCATTTATACTGATAATCAAAGTGACATTAATTTAAGTAAAAATCGTGTTTATCATGATAGAACTAAACACATAGATATAAAGTTTCATTTTGAGAGAAACATAGCATAAAAGATATTGATCAGTTTAGTTAAAATTTCTACAGAATTTAATCCTTCAGATTTGGGGACTAAGGTATTACATTTGAATAAATTTAGAAATTGCTTAAAGATTCTGAATATCACTTGATGATTGTGATAGTTAGAACTTCAAGTATTGTTACTGGAAAAGAGTTGAACTAATTTTAAACAAGAAATTTACAGGTTTTTTAGAGCAAGTGAAGCAATGTAGATATAAGATGACTACATCCATTAGGAAAGCCAAAGAATAGCTCAGCAAGGTTAAGATTGTTAACGTATTTGGGATGCCTCACTATTACTTAACTTGTTGGGTTGTCTGTGCAATTGGGCCTCTTAAGTGGAAACGGTTTTGGCCTCTTTTATGGTTGAGAATCAGTCATACATATGGTTGTACTCTGATCCTTGGATGGTGACTGTTCAGTTGATAGATACTGAGCAAATTGACCGAACTCAAGCCCCCACCACCAAGCCCAAGTGAGGTTCCAACCCAAAACCAATTGGCAATGGGTGGAGTATCCCACTTCGATTATATGGTGGATTTCTTTTCTTCTCTCAATCGATGTGGGACTTCTTGTTTGCTCCCAACAATCCTCCCCTCAAACGATAATCCATCAGCCTATCATCTTGTACCGCCGTTATTACCGTCGTCCTTGACCAAACGGGACCCGTCGCCAGACCACCAATGTAAGGAAGACTTTCGACACAAGACACCTCAAACGCGAATGATTTTTAGCCCGATCGCCACCACACTTTCTACAGCGTTCTTCCAACCCTGTGCTCTGATACCAATTGTAGGGAAAATAACGAGCAAATTGACCGAGCCCAAGCCCACACCACCAAGCCCAAGTGAGGTTCCAACCCAAAACCAATTGGCAATGGGTGGAATAGCCCACTTCGATTATATGGTGGATTTCTTTTCTTCTCCCAACCGATGTTGGACTTCTTGTTTGCTCCCAACAGAATCTTACTAAAGCACAGAAGGATATTTTTTCAATAACATGTTTTGCTCACTTCCTCATAATCAAGTATATTTTGAAACAACACCGGACAATACACAAAATGCTATTGATGGCAGTGATGTAGTCCAAGGACAATAAAATATGGTTCAAGGTTGCCAATACTCAGATTTTTCGATTCATGAACTCTGTGTGGTGTTCAGGTTGAAATGCGTTGGAGAAGACAGCACAAATATGTTCAAAATTGGTGACTGCAGACTAAAAGAACACATTTTAGCAACATAAAGAGTGTTTACACAAAAGATGTGAAATAGACATTTCTAGATCTTCCTCAAAATATGTGTTACTGTACCTTGTATCAACCTTTGTGTACACAACCCCACAGCTTCCATGGTAAGTGAAGCGTTGACGCAACTCGTGGTCTCTTCGCATATGGACACATTCTCGTGAGATAAGGAATTGTACCAAAACGCATACATCTACACGAAGCTTGCACCAAAGAAAACCCAAACAAAATGATTGTGATTCAAAAGCTATAATTTCATATAGACAAGTATCAAAGTATAAAAGAAAATTGAAAACATAATTGTAAATCAGTAAAGATTGAAAGCTTCCATCGTAACTAAAATATAGTGTAGTGTATAAAATTATGCAATGAATATTATTATCAAAAGAAAGAATAATATTATTTATCATCATGCTGATAAATTATCTGTGACAGTTTATATGAAATAATGAGATTGAACCGTTCAATTTTTATGAGAGAAAATGAGGGAGAGAAAGAAAGATAAATGTTATGGATAATGAGTAGCCACATCTCTGATAATTTATCACCATAATAATAAATAACATTACTCCAAAAGAACATATCTCTTATTTTTAATTTCTTTAAACTTTTGATTGTATCCTTCCAAAAATTATAAAATAAACATTAAGCTCCCGTTTGGCCTCCATTATTTGTCATTTTAATTTTTGGAATATTATTTTTTTTAAGAATGCGTGATTAAAAAATAAGAAATTTGTTTGTTTTACGTGTAATATTATTTTATTGAAGAACGTGTGGTTGATAAGAAAAGAAAGAAAAATGAATTATAATTTTAACGAGGAGAAACTGGGCTAAATTGAAAGCCTTTCACCTAAATAACACTCGATGATATGCTCTTAGTTCAAGGTTGTTAAACATCGCAATCTGTGTGGCTTTCGCCATATGTGGCCACACATTATATAAACAAATATAAATGGGAAAAGTAATGGGAAAAGAAAAAGAAATCTTACCATTTACCACAAAGAAAAAACTTACCAACTTACCAAAATAAATTCAGGGAGGAATGATTTGATAGTGAAATGTTCTTAATCATTTTGGTTATTGTTGGTGGCGTGACCACAGTTCAATAATTTTGATTGTTAGTTCAGTAAGATCCAAACTGTTTAAACTCGTTAATCCTTAATACTAATATCTAATATCAATCCACAATTTTTTATTTTTTATTTTTGAATTGTATTAGGAGATGGAACTCGGTATATAACCGTAAGGAATCGAGACAATTCTCTTTACTTTGTGTATGTGATCTTTGTTAACGGATTGAAAAAATATAAAAGATGACGAAAAATTTACGGACTTTCAGAGCTTTCCACTATATGAAAAATTCGTAAATTCGTATTGAATTTCATTCGTCCGAACCTCCAAGTATCGTAAGAAAAACCCACAATCATTAATTTCTACAACTCACAAGAGAATCAGAAAATTAGGATACTAGGCTTATAAAATTTTCTTCTACAAATCTTCTAATTACTTGCACGTTTTAAAAAAATGAAACAAAAAAACGTCAATTTATAATGATTACACGTTTTTGTCCGTAGTTGTTGGCCTAAAATGTAATAGTGCTGCCACAAATTGTTTGCCATTTTTTTTTTTTTTTTTTCGTTCCAATTCTTTTTCGTCCAATTTCAACAATATAAAAGTCGTCTAATATTTAAAAAAAAAAAAAAAAAAAGTACACATGAATTTATCAAAAAAAAAAAATTCAATGGGCTTGAAAAATGACCGAGCTACAACCCGGCCCAGTCCACCATACATCCATCCCTGAAGTTCTCAATAATTAGAACTTAGATTTCCTATCTGTGATTGAAGTCTTTTCACGTTTTAACACTTTTGAGGCAAGATCCCAACACATACCATTATCTTATTATCGATTAAATCCTATTCGAATTCATAAAATAACACCCCCCCCCCACCCCCCCCCCCAAAAAAAATTTAACATTAACAATAGAAGAAGAAACCAAAAGTAAATTACAATGGTTGAAATATCACTATCCATTATCATTTTAGATTATTTTCTTTAAATTACAGTTTACTTCTTATAAGCTGGTTTTAATTAATTTTTTATACTTGGTTACAACTTAGAGTCGTTTCTTATTTAATAAGCTGGATTTTCGGGTTAGAGTCCTTTCATATTTCAAAAAGGTGTAGATCATGTTTGGCCAACCTTAAAAAGTGTACTTATAAGTGAATAAGTAATCAGTTGTCGGTACAATAAAATGACTTTACATTTTTGAAACAATCATTTACTTCTTTTCAACTTAGCCAAACATGCTCTTACGATGAATATTCTATATTGTTGAACAATTTTTTGGAGAATTTTCAAGTGCCAAACGTTTACAAAGTCAAAGAATGAGAAAGTTCTGAATATATAATCCATTCCAACACGGAATTGAAATTAGGCACACAATAAGGGACTTCAAAGTTCTGAATACATTGGAAAAATCCCACTTCTGTATTAAAAAAAAAAAAAAAAAATTCCAGTGAAGCATGCAACAATCCATTCTTCAGAAGGCATAATCATAATTCCTCCAAGATCAGTGTATATGGATAGCCCAAAGAATCACCTCGTCGATTATGTATTGTATTTGCTTTTGTTCTTTGGCATCACATATATTTTGTTCTTGAATCCGAGCAAAAGTGGGCATTTATTGACATCGCAAACATCCCAATGTTCGCCCTCAAAAACAGTAAGTTTTTTCATGCACTCGTCTAAAAGTTTAAGTTGAAATTCATTTTTCATTATAAAAAAAACCTGAGATTTCCTTAATATACTATGAAAATAAAACATGGGTTGTCTGTAACATTTTTATTTTTTATGTTTTAATTTGCACACAGTACAAAATGGCAACCTACAGAGATGAACTGGAAGAGGCTTTATCAGCATCTTCAACAGAAAACAAGACTCTGATAATTTCTATAGTAAATAAAGCATATGTTGAAGGCGATAAACCGATGCTTGATCTTTTCTTGGATGGTTTCTGGTTAGGTGAAGACACTAAACCCCTAATTAATCATCTTTTGATTGTGGCCATGGATCAAACATCATATGAAAGGTGCAAGTTTCTTAGGCTTCGTTGCTACAAGCTCGAAACGGACGGCGTCGATTACATAGGCGAAAAACTGTACATGTCTGATGATTTTATCAAGATGATGTGGAGAAGAACCCTATTCCTGAGAGATGTGCTGAAACATGGTTACAACTTCATTTTTACTGTAAGTAATGATTTGCAATTTGTGCTGTGAATTTTTTTAATTAGATTATATTATTTAATCTTGTAATTAAGTTAATTAGATTCTCTCTAAATGAATAGTCTTTATCATGCATTTTCAAACTTTGAAGTTGATTTCGACAGAGAAATTAGAATGTGCAAATTTAGAATTTGATTTTGACATTGAAATAGCCCCGTTTGACTTTGGAAAAATTTATTGAATAGCAAAGATAGAATATCTCAACAAATGGGATAATTAGCTAGGTTAACAAGTCGAATCGAGTCACGAGCCAAAACTCGGGCTTGGCTCGAGCCAAAAAGGTTCGAGTTTTTTTTTGGCCCGACATGGCATAACTCGTGTTTTAAAATTATAGGTTTAATTAAATACAAGAATTTATGATTCATTTATTAGGACTTTATCACATGTTGACACTAAATTGGTGATCTAGTACCATTGGTATTAGATAGCATTATTCTGGAGAAATAATTTACACGTAGACAATTTTTTTGATGATAATACATTGTGATTTTGACTTGATAATAGACCTACAAAATATAACTCATTTTTTGACTTGTTGATAATCTTTTTTTTTTTTTTTTTTGGGTCCGTACAATACTGAAATTGGACGATGTTTAGGTTATCGAGTAAAGTTGGAAGCGAATTTACTTAACCTAAACTTTTGCTAATCAAAATTTCATTTGACAGGACACAGATGTGTTATGGCTGAGGAATCCATTTCATCATTTAAGCCTAAACCAATCAATGGACCTTCAAATCAGCACTGATAAATTCAATGGGAAACAATGGTCAGCAGCAAACCCTATCAACACAGGCTTCTACATGATCAACTCAAACAACAAAACCATTTCCCTATTCGACACCTGGTATGCCAAAAAAGACAACTCAACTGGATTAAAAGAGCAAGATGTGTTACTGAGGCTAATGCACCAAGGTTTGTTCAGAAAATTAGGCCTCAAAGTGAGGTTCTTGGACACTGTTTATTTCAGCGGGTTCTGCCAGGACAGCCGGGACGTTAGGGCGGTCACCACCGTCCATGCCAACTGCTGCCGAAGCATCAGCGCCAAGTTGGCTGATCTCACGGCGGCTATTCATGACTGGAAGAGGTATAAGGGCTCTTCTTCTGATAATCAAACATTGCCATTCAGGTGGTCCAATCATACAGCCTGTAGTAATTCATGGAGACATTAGAGGGAACTAAATGGTATCTTAAGGAGTTATAAATTATTGTAATTGTCCTTTACTCTCATTACCGGACTATTAGGGTTACACTGGCTCAGTTGGAACATGTCACAGGACATTAATGAATGAACATATTATTTTTTGGATCATACTGCATGTACTAATTTTTTTACCGAATCTTTTACCTACTACTCACAATAAGGATGTGGACCACATTGTCGAAATTTTTAAATACACGTGAGCCCCGCGCATTATGTAAGAGAGGTAATCCATTATGTACAAAACATTATGTACAAATGGATCGACCCTTATTTTTTATAAACCTTACATGATAGTTATGTTAAGTTGTGGAGCCCTTGTCGATCCTAATTATTGTCATTTTGCAGAGCTGATGGTGCATCGACCTTCACGGTGACTTCGTCGTGGGGTTGGGAGGCCACCCTTCGCCACCGTACCAAAATTTAATCTAAAGACTAGAAATTTAAGTTTTATTAAGGAATTGGATTTAAATAAAATCATCACAGAGATAGCAAAATATTAATACTTGAAAAGTAAAGTACAACTTAAGAGGACGGCCAAACCCGACCTCCGGAAATGAAACCAAAATGATAAAAATGTCATCTGATCTAAATATATAGGTTCTGAAGTATGACCATAGCTCAAAGGCTAATGCGTCGCATTTTACAATACTGCAAAAATTATAGGTAACAACTAGTTTTCTCTAGATTTCTTTGCAGTAACAGTGCCATGTCTTAGACTGTCCTTTCTTCTCGCAACAAACTGAAGTAATAGATTTTAAGCTTTGGCAGGAGGAAGCAGCCACTTAGAAGCCTCTATATAGGAAAGGCTAACGAATGGTTTTGCATCTGCTTTAGTTAGCTTGTTAACAAATTTAGCTCGCTTATCCACGTTTGCTCCGGGTCCTTTGTTATCATATTCTGCGAAGCGTACAGTGCTGCATAAACATAATTAAGTAATTTAATACCAATAAGATCATCAAAACAAGGAATTGGACAGTGTAACAATGTAAGTAGATGAAAGAAAAGTAAGAATGGCTGACCTTTCATGCTCAGGTTTGACAATGGACCATCCTTTAGGGTTAATAGCGTCACTCATTTCTGTGTAGGCAAACACCACTTTAGCTGCAGGCATCCAAGATCTGCCCAAATAGGCAACGCCGCCCGTCCCAGTCACCTTGCAATGCACAAAAGAGTAGCCCGTGTCCTCCGAGTCGGTTTTCCTTGCCTGTGCAGTGATCATCGCCAGTTGATCCCCAGGAATCACGTGCAACTCCGTATTCTGCATCCATATTTGTATTTACTAAGAAAATACACGACAATGGCGAAGACAAGATTTAAATAAATACTTGTGTTCTTAGACGAGATGGTTAGTATACTTACCAAATAAAGGGATTTGCCACTACCAAAGATGAAATCAACAGTGCCTTCAATATAGCAGTCTTTATATAAATGCTTTCCCTTGTCATCACAGACGGTATCTTGAAATCCATAGAATTTGACATTATAGAAAGATGCCTTGTCTCCACCTATTCTCAATGCTGCTGCTTGAGCTCCCACCCTTTTCCCATCAGGCCTTGGTGCAGAATTCTAATTTATTTAATACAATCAACAAAATCAAGAATTAATATGGAAATTAATCACATATAGATGTACTTATATTTCTAATCATATATATAAAATTATTACCACAATTTTCAAGTTAACGGCACTGAAGTAATCTGATTCCACAATGAGGGTGGCACTATCCACAGTTCCATATTCTGCTGCTGTTCCACCAAACACCAGAACTGGCATGTTATTTGGATCTTCCCCATAGAAGGTTATAAATGGTTTATACATCCCAATCTTGACTTTCTCACTATAATTTCCAGGTGCAAGCGATAAAATGACACGTTTAGTATTTCCATCAGGAATGGTTTTTATGGCATCATTGATAGTCTTAAAATCGCCACTTCCATCGCTTTTCAATTTAATCACCTTGGGTTCGCCCTCTGCAGTGACTAGAGCTGGGTCCAAGGCGGCTTTCCGTGCAGTTAGTGGTTGAACAATGCCATCAAACCAACTGTTCAACTGAGCACTGTCCGCTGGAATAGGTGTTGTATCATCAGAAAGAACAATGGGGATGCATAGAAGAATGCTCAATAGAACTACCTCCACGGCAATACAAGACATAATTTTTCCAGCCATTTTGTGTGTATTTTGTTTTCTTATCTAATATTATTGAGGTGTATACATATTTATACTAATCTTTGTTACAAGGCAAATTGCAAACCGAGACCGGAGGGCTAACAGCATAGGATGGAGAGGAATTCTCGTTGAAAATTATGGTTGTGAAGATTTGTGGACATTGGCCATTGGCCAAGTGGTCGAATTATTGCTAATGTCTGAAAAAAGGAGTGAAATAAGTGGGATTATGGATTTGCATCAATGTAGGATTTCAATGTCAGGTAAATAAAAGAGGAGAACAAACTTCTCCTAGGTTTCACGTTTCACGGAATTCTAAGAAACTATGTTACAAGGACACGAGAACACATTGATTTAAATTTTTATAAATTCTACATCTATAAAGAGTTTCCTTAAATTTTTCATTTACTTTTTAACTAAAATCGGTCATTTGTTAGTTTTGAGTTTTGCCGTTGAATTTTTATTTTTTTTAAATAAGAGTAACTATTTATCATATTAAAATAACTTTGAATTAAACTATATATCGCTATTGTCAAAAAAAAGAAGAAAAAAAAGTAACTATAATAAAGTATAATGTATAAATTTGAAAATAGTCAAATACAGAATGTAAAGCGTAAAAACACCAATGACAGAATGCGCAGTTTAAAAACATCCTATGTTAACGGTGTACGTATTTCGTAATTTTCCTACTTTTTGTTCATACATTTCGTATTTCGTAAAATTTACTATTACTACTCACTTATTATACATACATACCATATATAGGATCTATACATTACAATTTGCAAAAGAATTTCGCCAAACTTACTTATATTCAATACTTGTTTTAGAGAGATTATGATGGGTTAAATGAATATGAGTTATGGATCGTATGGGGTGGGTTGATAATAAGCCGTGGATAGTAGTTGTGTGAACTAATATGTGGTTAGAATTAATTTTTAACTTTAACTTCAAATTAGAATGAGATTATACTTTATTCAATCAAGAACTAACCCGGGAGAGTAATTCTGACTAATAAGATAAAAGTATCGAAACAATTATACCAACAAATTTGTAATTTAATTAAGATAAATATGGATAAAAAAGTAAGATTTATAATTCTATTTCGTTGATTGCACAAGTATACGAATCGTGATAAGTAATACATGATACATGAAGTATCGTCCCTCAAAAAACATGCTACTAAGTACCAAAATTAATAATTGACTCGTGATAAGTAATACATGATACATGAAGTATCGTCCCTCAAAAAACATGCTACTAAGTACCAAAATTAATAATTTTATCCTTACTTGAAAAATCAAATTTTTAAGATAAGTAATACTCATTGTGAGTGATTGGCAACCAAAGCCGCTTTTGGATTTCCTAACTTGCGAACACATTGTCTTTTCGTATGGATCTATGTATCGTACAATTATTTTAATTACTAATTTACTTTCATTAACGAATATAATCACATCATCAGCAAAGGCTATATCTGTACTGCATACAGTCGGATTTTGTAGGTATACACGAAAGTATTATCACTTATCAACCCTCAAGCGCACAAATTTGCTCCGGTAGAGAGAATACAGGGAATTACCACATTAATGTGCATCGAAAGGATTTTTTTTTGTAATGATTTTACTCAATCAACAAGTTGTATGATACATCTATTAATGGGTATTCTTTAGTACTTGCTAGTTTGTACTCTGAACCTTGGTTCCTGGTGAACTCTGAACCATCAATAAGTGATATTAATATGTAATCAATTTCTTGGTATTCTTTAGTACTTGCTAGTTTGTACTTATGGATATTTGAAACATATTTCACAAGATAAAATTCATAAATCTTTAATAATAATTTCCTTAATTTTTTTTTTTTTTTTTTTTTGATACTTGAAAAAATTTAAGCAGAAACTAATTTAGTAAAGTGTTTACAATATTCTTTAATTTAAATTCAATCATTATGGATATTTCCTTAATAGTTAACTATATTTTTTTTTTTTCAGTGACCAACAATTTAATTCCTCACAAAAGTCACCCTGAATAGTTGAGGGAAAAATAAATAATAAGAAAAAGAAGGAATACAATCAGTCCAAGGGGATGAACCTTCAACAAGACATTGAAATGATTTTGATTATTATGTCCAAACACGAAATCTAGGAGACTAGTGTATGTTTTCTCTTTTTATGTAATTCATATTGAAATCCTACATTAAAGCAACACCATAATCACACTTCCCCCTTATCTTAGACGTTAGCTATAAAAAATTACCACAGAACTTCACATAACCATATTTTTCTACTAAAATTTCTCTCAATCTCTAGTTTACAATTTACCTTATAAAATAGATTTCTATAAATTTGTGTTCCAAGCTCAATCCTATTCGATAAGAAATTAAAATAAACACACAAAATGGTTGGAAAAATTGTGTCTTCTATTGCCTTGGAGGCAGTTATTGTGAGCATTATTCTCTGCATGCCCATTGTTTTTTCTGATGATAGAGTACCTATTCCAGCGGACAGTGCTCAAATAAACAGTTGGTTTGATGGCATTGTTCGACCATTAAGTGCACGGAAAGCTACATTGGATCCGGCCCTAGTCACCGCGGAGAGTGAACCGAAGGTGATTAAACTGAAGAGCGATGGAAGTGGGGATTTCAAGACTATCAATGATGCCATAAAAACCATTCCTGATGGAAATACTAAACGCGTTATTTTATCGCTTGCGCCTGGAAATTATAAGGAGAAAGTCAAGATTGGAATGTATAAACCATTTATCACCTTCTATGGGGAAGATCCAAATAACATGCCAGTTCTTGTGTTTGGTGGAACAGCAAAAGAATATAACACTGTGGAGAGTGCCACCTTGATTGTGGAATCAGATTACTTCAATGCTGTTAACTTGAAAATTGTGGTGTGTAACATATACATCCAAATAACATGATTTCTTGTTTTGCTTTCATTTTCTTCAATTTATACTCATAATTTAGTTTGGTTGCTTGTGTATTCATTAGAATTCTGCACCAAGACCGGACGGAAAAAGGGAGGGAGCTCAGGCAGCCGCATTGAGAATAGGTGGAGACAAGTCATCTTTCTATAATGTCAAACTCTATGGATATCAAGATACCCTTTGTGATGACAGAGGAAAACATTTATTTAAAGATTGCTACATTGAAGGCACTGTTGATTTCATCTTTGGCAGTGGAAAATCCATCTATCTGGTAATGTATATTTTGTCTCTCCAAAAAAATTTCATCCCTACGTGAAAATGAGATCTCTTTGATAAAAATATGCATGACAGAACACGGAGGTACATGTGATTCCCGGGGATCCGGTGGCAACTATCGCTGCACAGGCTAGAGTAAGCGACTCGGAGGACACAGGCTATTCCATTCTGCACAGCAAGATTACCGGCTCGGGCGGTGTGGCCTATTTGGGCAGATCTTGGAAGTCTGCTGCTAAAGTGGTGTATGCCTACACAGAAATGAGTGATGTAGTTAACCCTAAAGGATGGTCCCTTGTTGATCCTGGGCATGAAAAGTCAGTCATTCTTGCTTTTCTTTAAACTACACATTTTGATTACCAGGTTTAGAGTTCTTATCAGTAATATCAATCATTCGTCTTTACGCAGGACGGTATTCTTCGGAGAATATAACAACAAAGGACCTGGAGCAAACATGCATAAACGTAAATACAATAAGAAGCTATCTGCTGCAGATGCTAAACCATTCATCAGCCTTGCCTTTATAGAGGGTTCTAAGTGGATACTTCCTCCTACAAAAGTTTAAAATCTATTAATGCAGTTTGTAAATATGTGTACTCCCAACTTAAGGGATATTTTTGGTTTGAGACTGCGATTCATCTTTGTTTTTCATTTTCTGATTTTCTCCCCTCTGATGCGTTCAGAGCCTGGAGCGTTTTTTTTTTTTGTTGTAATATATACAGTTTTGTTGTCTCCAAATGTACTTATTTGTGTTAATTTTTTTTTTTTAGTTTTTAGTGAAAATTTTATTGTTCTACAACTTTCTTCCATATATTATTCTAAATGTGAGATCTTTACTGAAAGTGATAGTACTTAAATGCAGCAATAACAAGGATCATAAACAAGAATCTGAGTGATCATTTTGATTTGGGAAAGATGATTTTTGCAGACTTTGAGACAATATTTACGATTTCACGAACAGGAAATGTTTATTGTTTGGAAACGTTTTATCAGCTTAATTATGGTTTTAATTTTTATTTAACTGAAAGAAATTTACTGTTATACATGTTCACGAAAATATGTTTCCTTGTTTTAAATCACCGCAATTGCATGGTTCGTTGACAAGTAATAAAGTGAAAATCTTAAAATTTCGAGTATCATTCCCACGGTGATTGGTTTAACTTGATTTCTATTACCGAGACCTTAACCGAATCTATTTAACTCAAGATGGTTGATGATTTAAATTTTATAACTAAACTATGACTACAATGCAATGTAAACTAAAATTACGAAATGAAAGCAAAAATGTCGAATGCAAAAGTTTGATGAAATTAATGAATAAAAAACGCATTAGGATCCCGAATCACCAAACAAGTTCACTTTTAACCTCTATCTTACAATTCGATAACACGGGGAATGATTGATGAATCAATGTTTCTAACTTATCCAATAATCTCTTTCAAATAGAACTGAACCTGTTCTAGCCTACAATTTGACTATATTTCTATGACAAATGCAATATACAATAATGCATGACGTTTTGTAAATATTTAGAGATACACGTAAAGCATAGTGGTACATTTATATCCCCTATCGGACCTTACGATAATCTATACCTTGTTGAATCTATTTCTCTTCTTTCAAATGTATAAAAAAAAACCACTCAAACTCACATAATCACATGTATTTAATTATGGAGGCAAGAAAGTGTATATAAATCATTTAACAAAATCATTCGTGTTTGAACATCAAATTGAAAAATAGAGAATTAAAAGATTACAATGAGAGGTTCATCGTTCACTTAGTACATAAAAAGTCTAGCCTAACACAGATAAAATAAAAGAACAATAAAGATAATAAAATGAAGACATCTCCAAAAAATTAGAAATTAACTTGAATCTTTGAATCTTCAATGAAAATCCTCGTTCTAGCCTTCTTCATTGCTCCTCAACGTTATTTTTTTTCTCTAGGAATGTGTAACCCTAGTTTTTGGACAAATTTGAGTTTTTATAGTTACCCTAAAATCATTACCATACGAGTTGGAATCGGATAAAGAAACTAGAAATTCTTTCATTTTTTTCTTCTATGCAACCGTATAAAAGGAATCTACGCGGTCGCGTAGAATAACAATTTTCCTTCATTTAGTCTCTGATGGCCACTATGCGGTCGCATACATAGTAACATAGTGTTACAATCTTTCCAAAGCATGTCAATTTGATCCCCAACTTCCATTTATGCGCTTTTTGATCATTTTTTCATTTTTTAGCCTTCCAATGCATAATTCCCATGCTTAATTCAATGTTGCCATCCTTTCATCTTCAATTTCTCCTCCGGGGCATCTTTTGGATATTTTCATATTAGTCCCCACACTTTTATTTTTCTCCATTTTGGTCCTTTTTCGCTCGTTTTGCATACATTCCATTCCATCTGTCAATGTAGTCTTATAAGCACAATTTATATTGAATTAAGTCATATTCAAGCATTTATGTCAACAATTAGTCAAATAATATCACTAAATACACGTTAGAAAGCGCACTTATCAAACTCCCCCAAACTTAGACTATTATTTGTCCCCAAACAAGACAGTGACTTAACTCTACGTCACATGGTCTAACAACCTGCCGTTTCTCAATATTAGAATTCTATATTCAACATAAAGAACAGTTTCAATAGCTCAAAATCAACTCAACATCTACCTATCATATGCAGAACTTGATGTGTGTGTGTATACTTATGCAAAGCATATTAAACTGATGATGGGTGCCAATCCCGACCTGTAGTAGTCAAATTTTCCTTTCATTACTCGAGAGATTCACGCACCCCAAACTTATTATTTTCACTCAAAGATCCCGAAGTGTGTTCTAGAGTAGAGATTTTGATTTACTTAAGTCATTACCCTCTCTTAGTATGGTTAAATCTTGCAATCACAAGTTCACACCTCAATAAGTAGAGATTCTCCTATTTCTTTGATATTTTCAACCATTAAGACTAAACAAAGTTACTTACCTTGCATTGGAGATATAGTTCCATCAACCGAGTGTTTGGGGCTAATCAATGCATTTCATACATGAGTACACGTATGTTATCAATACTGAAAAAAAAATCTTTTTTTTATAACATCATTCATTTGCTTTCTATATAACCCTTGTAGCGAGCTTTAAGCCGATAACTCCCAAGTCAGATGATCATATGGCACCAAGTTTTAAACCCTTACAGACTTAATCACTCGAGTTATACATGGTTGAACTGATGTCTTCATTTATTCAATGATTAGTGCAATGCTCTTTTTCTTTTAGACACCCAGTCTCTAGAACTAAACTCTAACTTAAAACTTTTACTTTGTTTTTGTCTCATTGGTATAATCCAATCCATACAATATAATTTCACGCATGGAATCCCTACTCATCTCAATATTCTCCTATAAAAACTAAATCATCTACAAACTTCTAAAATAATGGTTTATCAACAAATGTAGCAGAGGTTTTCAGGGTTGACCTATCATGCTCAATTCTACTATGATTTATACACTTCATCAATAGCTTAGCATGCTAAACACAAGTATTGTGCGCAAAAGTAAATTTCTACATATATAAGTATCGATCAATCTAACATGCACAACTTCACTATTCATAGTTATAATGGCTCCAATATTCTCGTCATTTTCGGCAAATCCATTAAACCCACACAAGCACACAAAACAAGAAAAATAAATGCTGAAATAAACTTTTTTTTTCAACAAACACACAACAAACTTGCGAAAAGTAGAATGACGACACCCCCAAACTTATAGGACACATTGCCCTCAATGTGGGATGATTGTAAATAAATGAAAACAAAAGAACAGAAACTGCAGAATAACAACAATACATGGAAAAAAATGAGAATGGGGTTCAGAAGACTCCCCTGATCAGTACGGAGGTGGTAGATGGAATTCTGGTGCAGGATCATGATCAGCTGATGGTGGTGGTAGACAGGAGAGCATCTGTCTCATCGACTCTAACTATTGGGCAAGCTCCGTGTGCATATCCTTGACATCAGTCTCAATACATCCCAATCCATCCTATGATTTATTTGCACGCAGCTGGATTCCATCAACTCTGCATACATAGCTATTGAGCCTCCCATTCATTACCTCCACCTTTTGTCGAGTAGACACTGACTCCTTACTAGCCGTTTGTACAAAGTTACGAGTGGTACGCATATCATCACGAAGAGTCTGAATAGGGCACCCATAATGCCCACGGTTTGCCCAAGCCTCTCAATATCCCTGCTCGAACCAGTCATGGTAGCAAATATCTGATGGAGCAGTTGTGTGTCAATCTCTAACAGAGCTTACGGTGGTGGTGGCTCTGACATCTCAGCATCCTGCTCATGATCAGTCGACTGTTGTCTAAAACACTCTCTCTCCTATTTTTTCCTATATCGTACTCGAGCACGATCCTGAGCCTCTAGGGTGATTTGTTTAATGAATGGGTTTGGCTTCTCGGGAATCTCCCCCGATAGGATAGTAATGCCCGCCCGTTGGCAAATACCACTGATGAGACTCGAAAAATCAACGAGCAATGCATGCCCCTCCAAACTCCATGAGAAAGGACTTGATCATATATAAATGTGTCCAAATCAATCTTATGTCCTCTCACCAAATAAAAGATCAGACCGACTGTGGGGTCAGTGAAGGTAGTCCAGTATGAAGTGGGGCTCTACATTATGGCAAATGAATAACCACAAGATGGCGATCAATGGAGTGAGCTCGATCTGATGCCATACAGATGTCTGTAAAGGCCATGTGTTTGATTCTCCCAGAAGAACTTCAGCGACGGTAGGCCAATGAAAGTTACTGGGAATTAGAGTGATGTTATCCTATGTGAGCCCATAGAAGTCCTGAATAACTTTTGACGTAAACATAATTCATAGATCCTTGACCCAAGTTTGATGTTCATGCTTAACCCCGGGAGTGTTGATGTTGGCATTGAAATTTGCGAAAAACTCACGGACTAAGCTTTCATACACCGGATGAGGTCGAGCGATGACTATGTCCCAACCATAATTGTGGACCAATGTGGTAAGTCCGAATTCGGAAAAATCCTCCAAACGGACAGGACATTCAGGCAGAAGGGCCCAATGGCTAATGACCTTTGAGTATTTGGTACGGGCCTCTTGACCCAAGAAATGGCGAATGCCCCCTTTCGGTGCCTGTGTGCATGTCATGCCTGAGGTGCTGCCACCTTCTCTTTGCCTTTAGATGTTCATTTTAGCGGCATCATACAAAAGAAAAATAAGGCATGTGAGGCACATAGTACATAAATGCGGAGCCAAACATAAGTGAATACAAGGAGTAAGTAACAAAATAGGTGCACCAAAAGTAAGAGATAAATCAAGTGTGAAGACTATGTAAATGTATATGTACTCAAGGTAATGTACAAACTATGAGGTGACGAGGTAAAGTGAAATGATAATGGAGAGATAAATATGGGCAGGGTAGGAGAAAGCAATGAACACAGTGAAAGAAAATCAAAACCAAATTGAAGTATGCAAGTAACACATTCAAAATCATGTTCAACGAGGTGCGTTCACCCCGTGACACCGACATGAAAAATTGAAATTTTTCCAGAGCAACCTCCAGGCATATGAAAGAGTATGGTCGAGTCTACCACATATCAGAAATTCATAGGAAACGGACATCAATTGGGGCAGACATCAAGGGACGAAGTAGGTGACGTGAGGTGTCGTGAGCTTAGCCATGTCAGTCAATGTGCATTGGTGTGGGAATGGTGGCATACACTGAAGTAGGACAAGACATCGCATTCAAAAATGATGGGATGATGCATAAGAAGAAAGGCAAGTGCGAAAGGAAAAGAAAATTCCACAAAGACATTCACACAAGCAATTTATCAAACACATTGCATACATCTCGTTTTTTATGACAATTGCAACATATAGGTGGTGTGAAGCAAACCAAAATTTTCCACCCAATGCAAGACGTCACACAAAACCATCAGCTACCTACTCTCATCCTCCTCAAGCAAAGAAGCAAACTAAGTAAAGTTGTCCTAAAGCACAAAAATGGAAGAAGAATGATGGTAAGACTTGGGAAAACTTACCTTATAGAATGTGGATAATGATTGGTTGATGATGGATGTGATATGGGGATGTCTTGATATGGGGAGGAATGGAGGGGGTGAAAGTGTGTGAAAGGGGTACGAGAACCTGTAGGGAAAATAAGGGAGAAGTGAGTGCAGAGTGTTGGAAGTGTTTTAAAAACGAGGGGATGGTGTTCTATGCGGTCGCATAGAACACTTAGATGCAGTCGCATAGAACAAGTGGTCAAGGCCAATTTTGGCCCTGAACTACTGTATGCAATCGCATAGCCTAGTGAACTACAGAATACCCACAATTTGTCTTATGCCAGTTGAATGCCACATTCGCCTCCCCGAGACCCCCAAGACCTTGATTCTTGTGCTACCAAGCTCAAATGCAAGTAGGAAAATGATGTGAGAGAGAAACGGGTGCAAAACATGCCAAAGTCATCGAAGGCTTGTTTGAAGCAAGTTTACCCCAAAGGCTCAACTAGCTATCCTAAAATGTAAACGGGACTCCCAATGCCTCAGTTGGTGTGCCAACAAGTTCCCAAACATGTAATGAATGTAAAGATAGTGAAAAATATTGCAAACCAAACCGAAGTGGTTGAGACTCCCTATGAGAAAATTTCCCAAAAAAATCGAGTATCATCTCCAAAATGCAAAAGGGACTCCCAACGCCCCATCCAGTGCTAGTTTATAGTCGATAGCTCGATTGTACTGTAGGGAGATCACTCTGGTGGCTTAATATGAATATTGGATTTGTCTTTTGATAAGTCATCGCTCCAATAGTGCTTTAAGCACTATCCAATGACCTTGAATGTCCATTTTCTCTCATGGGTGATTTCCACAGTTCTATGTGGGAATACCTGGGTAATACAGTTTTCCCGAAAAAAGCTTTAGGTGAGAATTGAGCAACAACACCTGCTGTCCCACACGAAACTCCCTTCTCTGAATATGTATGTCATGAAACTTCTTGGTTCGCTCCTTGTAGGTTTTTGCATTCTCATATGATTCCCGACGAAACTTATCTATCTCATTCAACTGAAGCAATCGCTATTTACCCACTGCTTGCAAATCCGGTTCAACTTTCGAAGTGCCCAATATGCTCAATGCTCCAACTCAACTGGAGAGACATGCCTTTCCAAAAACCAAACAATACGGTGACATACCTATAGGAGTCTTGAATGCTGTTCGGAAAGCCTACAAAGCATTGTCCAACTTCTTGGACCAGTTTTTCCTCGAAGAATTCACCGTGACCTCAAGTATTCTCTTCAGTTCTCTGTTAGAAACTTCAACTTGCCCGCTGGTTTGAGGATGATATGGGGTTGCTACTCAGTGTTTGACTCCATACTTATTCGGCAACTACTCACGCAGGCAATTACAGAAGTGTTTGCCCCCATCACTAATGATAGTCCTAGGTATGCCATAACGAGTGAAAATGTACTTTTTGAGGAATCCAATCACCACTTTCGCATCGTTAATGGGCAGTGCCACTGTTTCTACCCACTTAGAGACATAATCAACCGCCACAAGTATATATTGATTGGAAAATGACGATGGGAATGGTCCCATAAAGTCAATCCCCTAGACATCAAACAGCTCCACTTCTAAAATACTTGTCAAGGGAATTTCATTCTTTCTCGAGATATTCCCGGTGCATTGACACCGATCACATCTCTTCACGAACTTAAAGGCATCCCTGAACAATGTAGGCTAATAAAACCCTGACTGTAAGACTTTTGCTGCTATCTTGGAGGCCCCAAAGTGTCTCGTATATGCCGAAGAATGATAGTGCTCCAAAATCTGAATTACCTCTTTTTCAGGCACGCACCGTCGGATGATCTGATCTGCCACACGCCTATAGAGAACTGGATCTTCCCAAAAATAATACTTCAACTCTGCAAATGACTTCTTTCTCTGGTGACTTGAATAATCCGGTGGGGAAATGGATTTTGCCAAATAGTTCACAATATTAGCGTACCAAGGTGCTGTCTCCACACTGAGGAGCTATTGATCTGGAAAAATTTCATTTATCTCCACTACTTTATCTGGTTTACCGAGCTCCAACATAGATAAATGGTCGGCTACCACGTTTTCACTACCCTTCTTATCTCTGATTTCTATGTCGAACTTTGCAGCAGTAATACCTAGCGAATCAATCTCGGCTTGGCGTCCTTCTTCATCATCAAATACTTCAATGTCGCATGATCTGTATAAACAACAACTTTTGACCCAACCAAGTAAGGACGGAATTTATCAAATGCATACACAACCGCGAACAATTCCTTTTTTGTGGTTGCATAATTTAGTTGTGCATCATTCAAAATCTTGTTGATGTAGTATATCACATGGAAAACTTTATTTCTTCATTGTCCCAACACCATTCCCACGGCGTAATCATTGGCATCACACATCAATTCAAATGGTAATCCCCAATCCGGTGCAACTACCACTAGAGCTGAAATGAGCTTCTCCTTCAAGGTGTGAAAAGCAGTCAAGCATTCTTTATTGAAGTCGAATGAACTCTCTTTCATCAACAAAATGCATAATGTTTTAGTGATCTTTGAAAAGTAATTGATGAATCGTTTGTAGAACCCAGCATGACCCAAGAAGTTGCGAACACCTTTTACAGAAGTTGGTGGCGGTAAATTCTCAATGACTTGTATTTTTGCCCTATCCATTTCAATTCCTTTTGTTGATATCCGATGTCCTAGTACTATGCCTTCTAGTACCATGAAGTGACTCCCAATTTAGCACCAGATTTATTTGCCTACATCTCTGTAAAACCAAGTTCAAGTGTTTCAAGCAATCATCGAACGAAGACCTAAACACAGAAAAGTCATCCATGAACACTTCTATGAACCTCTCAATCATGTCAGAAAATATAGCCATCATGCATATCTCAAATGTGGCTGGAGCGTTGCATAACCCAAAAGGCATCCTCCGGTACGCAAAAGTACCATATGGGCATGTGAAAGTGGTCTTTTATGGTCTTCGAGTGCTATTGGTATCTGATTATAGCCTAAATATCCGTCAAGAAAATAGTATTGTAAATGACCTGTTAATCTCTCTAACATCTGATCGATGAATGGGAAAGCAAAATGATCATTTCTCGTAGCTGTATTGAGTTTGCGATGGTCAATGCAAATCCTCCACCCCGTAACTGTTCTAGTAGGGATAAGCTCATTCTTCTCATTAGCTACGAATGTGATTCTTCCCTTTTTTGGTACAACCTGAACTGGGCTGATCCACGTACTATCTGATATAAGATAGATAATGCTTGCATCTAAAAGCTTCAATACCTCTCCCCAGACCACTTATTTCATATTTGGATTTAACCTCCGCTGACTCTCCACACTGGGTCGATAATTCTCCTCCATGAGAATCTTATGCATACACAACGAAGGGTTGATCCCTTTAATATCTGCTATGGTCCCAACTTATTGCTGTTTTATTTTACCTGAGCACCCGAAGTAGTTTTTCTTCCTCTACCTTGATGATCGTGTTTGAGATAATCACTGGGAGAGTGCATGATTCCCCCCAAATAAGCGTATCTGAGATGTGGTGGCAATTGTTTAAGCTCCAGTTTAGGTGGTTACTGAATGGATGGTACAAACTTTTTGGCTCATGTTCCACGTTCTTCAAATTGCTGTCTTCGAAAATATGGTGGGTTGGTTTCAAAAAATCGTGCACAAGTTTCAATCTCAAGTGAATTTGAATTTGTTGATTGGGAATGAGTAATACACGCCTCACATGCATATGAATTATGTTGGAGTAGAAATGTATCATGTACCATATTGTCAATGACATCAATTTTAAAACAGTTATCTACCTCTAAGGAAAACTGCTCTTCATCCAGTCTCAAAATTAGTTGCCCCTTCTGTACATCAATCAGTGCTTTTTCTGTGGCAAAAAATGGTCTGCCCAGTATCAGTGGAACATCTTTGTCCTCCTCCATATCTAGTATGAGAAAATGAGCAGCGAATATGAATTTTTCCACCTTGATTAGTACGTCTTCTATGATTCCCCTTGGATGTGTCAAAGAGCGGTCAGCTAGTTGCAACGTGGTTGTGGTTGCTTTAGCTTCTCCTAGTCCAAGCTTTCTGAAGATAGATAAAGACATTAAATTAATACTGGTACCAAGATCACACAATGCTTTTTCAAAATAAATTTCGTCGATAGTACGGGGCACAGTAAAACTCCCTAAATCTTTTAGTTTCGGTGGAAGCTTTTTATAAATCCTGGCACTAACTTCTTCAGTCAACATCACTGTCTCATTATCTTCCAACTTGCATTTGTTTGAGAGAATGTCCTTCAAGAATTTGTCAGAGCTCGGTATTTGGAAGAGTGCACCAGCCAGTGGGATGTTTATATGGAGCTTTCTGAACACTTCAAGAAAAAAAATTATTGCTGCTCCATCATTTGCTTTCTCAACCGTTGTGGGAATGGAATCAGTGGCTCATAGGGATTTACTGAATTATCTAATACTTGTGATATTTCTGGACTCTCTCATACCAATGTCTTCTTGTTTTTGTCAACCCGTTTCCCTTTCTCTTCTCCAGAAGACTCCACATGCTTTGTATTTGTACCCGATCGCTGGACATGTATCTCAGGTAGCTGAACTTCACTTCATGTAGTAATGAATTGAACATGCTCACTAGGATTTGTTTCTGTGTTGCTCGACAATGTACCAGGTGCTCTTCCCGTCATATAGAGAGCTAAATGTCCCATTTCAGTCTCCAAATTCTTAATAGTCATGCCTTGATTTTGGAAGTTCGTTTCAATTTTCCTCATGAATTGATTTGTGGTTTCCATATATTTATCAGTTTTTTTCACGAGTTTTGCAAACATGTATTCCAACTAAAGTTTCTTCTTCTGTTGAAACTGCCCTTGGACATGGTTATTATTTTGATTTTGATTTTGATTTTGATTTTGATTTTGATGATTTTGATTTCTACCTCAAGAGAAATTTGGATAATTTCTCCAGCCTAGATTGTATGTTTCAGAATGAGGGTTGTTGTGTTGTCGTTGACCCCATTGAACATAATCCACATGTTCCTTTTCTTGAGTAAGGATAGGACACTCAACTGTGTCATGTTCTGCTTCACACTCTTCGCGGTTTGACTTCTTGACTTGTGTTGAATTCACCGTTTGTGTTATGCTCTCCATTTTGTGAAATAAAGAATCAATATTTGCAGATAAAATCGAATAAGTATCTACCTCGTAGACTCCAGGTGTTTTCTTTGGACATCCTCGATCTGAAAACCACGTGGCTAAAGTATTAGCCATTCTCTCAAATAATTCCCAAGCTCCATCAATCGTTCTGGTGGTTAGAGATCCATTTGATGATGAGTCCACAATACTTCTGAAAGTTGGAAGTAGTCCTGTGTAGAAAAACCTAATTTGTGATGGTTTGTCAAACCCATATTGTGGACATTTTCGAAGCATATTCTTGAATCTGTTCCATGCCTCATCAAATGCCTCGGAATCATTCCGACTAAATATTGATATATCGTGCTTCAATCTTACAACCTAAGCTGGTGAGAAGAACTTCATGCAGAATTTATGAGCCAAATCGTTCCAAGTAGTGATGCTAGCCACCGGGAATGAATCTAACCACTCAAGTGCTTTATCCCGTAGAGTGTGTGGAAACAGCCTCAATTTGATCGCATCCTCTGATATCCTTTGATACCTAAAGTGTTGACACATATTCAAGAAGCGGGATACATGTGTATACGGGTTCTCGTTTGCTATCCCATAGAATTGATGCCCATTCTGGAATAGTTGGATGACGTTTGTCTTCAGCTGAAAGTTTGGTTGTTCAAATGCAGGGTAGACAATGTTGAATTGGCTTTGAGCAACAAATTGTGATAAAAAATCCCCCAGAAGAGCATTCCCATCATATTGTGCCTCTGCATTAGCTGGTGCTATGGATCTTCTATCGGTTCCAATTATTGATCAGTCATTTGTAGTACATAAAAAATTTAGCCTAAAATGGATAAAATAAAAGAACAATAAAAGTAATAAAAGGAAGACATCACCAAAAAACTAGACATCACTAAAACTAGCCTTCTTCATTGCTCCTCAATGTTTTTTATCTCTTTAGGAATGCGTAACCATAGTTTCTGGACGAATTTGAGCTTTTGGAGATTTAGGATTTATTTTATTTTTGTTAGAAACCCTTGATTTCGTATAAAAGTACCAAAAATTGAAATATAAATCTAAAATGCAAGCCCCTATTTTTTAATTTTAATATTTATACGTAATTTTTTTCCATATTAGGTATATAAAAGAAATAACTAATAAAGTTATAATAACTCAAGTCAATGATTGTTTGTGCACTTACTACTCAAACCAGTTCAGCCCAATTTTTAATTGATTGAGCTTAACTGTCGAATACTTCGACCCGATGATGGACCTGTTGAGGATTTTGCAAAAGGGTAATACTTAAGAAATACATTGGCAATAGGAGTAATATTTAAGAATGTTAAATCAAATGATATAAGTATTTATTATACATTTGAGTAATTTCAATTAGACTGAATGTACAATGTCATTCTATTTATGGAATAAATTGAAATTAATGAATTATCTCGACTAATCAAGAGTTGACAAGATCAAAATTAATGGATTCAAAATAAGATTTGAAATAAAGTATAATATTTATAATTTAGAGAAAATTTTATACATTTTCTCTCACATCATCACTTCCAAAATAAAGCAGTAAGTTATTTTTTATCAAATTCGACCACCTTCCACAAATTCTCTCCCCTTCTCTGCGTTTCTCTCCCATTAGACAAATCCAAAGTTCAAATTTCTAGATTTGATGCTTAATTTGACCACAATTTCATCAATTCACTTCTCCATGATCAATTTGTACTATCTTCATCAATTGGATGAATTAATCTACTTGTACCGAATTTGTTGACAACTTTGTATACATAATGCCACATGACGGCCCCCTATGGGGGGGGGCGCCTGCGGCGAGCATACTTCAAAATTCTTGTCAACAAATTCGGTACACGTAGCATGATTGTCAATTGGATAGTTTAAGCATGCCTCTTGTTCCATCATTGACAGATTCATCATTCCAATGATTGTACTTCTGGAAGTTTTAGAGAAATTGTTTATGGTCCTTTACACTATATTTTCCAAGTCAAATAGCACTGAGGATTAAGAGTATAACGAGGTTAGTGTGGAGGAACAGGCACTTGCGTATTTAAAACGTTTGGGTGGGTGACGTTCGAAGAAAATGACGTAACTTTTGTATACGGTGTCCGTTTGGGCCTATGATCCCATTTCGGAAAGCTCGCGACGATTCCCATCAAACTCACCATTTCGCTGTGATGTATGATGAATTTTGGGCATTTGAATTTGTTTACCAAGTTAAAATGGCACTTAATATTTTTTAATTCATTATTTTCATTTTTACTTACTTTGCTTTGTAGCTCAGCCCATTAAGGGATTGCTGGCTCAGCAGGTTATCCGTTCTTTTAGTATTTAAGACTCAAAACATTTTGTAGGGGTTTTTGACTGTTCGTGAAATAAGAAAATCGTTTATTTTCTTAAGGTGCAATTCGTTTGTTAGTGTGTTTGTAGATTCGATCTATATCAGAGTCTTACCGGCATAGACGACCTTAGTTAGGATTAAAGGGATTTTTGGCTTTGTTTGTCCATAATCATGACATTCAGCCATGATCTTGGAATTTCTAAATTATTGAATTTAGTTGCCGCCAACAAACATTGTGGATTTCGCTTTTTCAGGCATAGAAAATAGAAATAGTTTTCACATATACTTGATTTTGATCAATCAAATTCATATAGATACGCGTTTACTTTAACAAAAGAATGTGGTTGTTGCTACCAATTTATTGAAAGAATAATGTTATCTATCATTATATTAATGAAATATCAGTGCTATGACAATCTAGATGAAATAATGTGATATAACAGTTCAATCATCTTCTCTCTCTCATGAAATTAAACTTTTTATCCCATTATTCCACTTAAATTGTCACATCACCGATATTTCATCATTTTAACAAAAAATAACAATAATCTTATTGAAATATAGAGTATGCATTGACAGTTGCT
This sequence comes from Fraxinus excelsior, assembly GCA_019097785.1. Lineage (NCBI taxonomy): Eukaryota > Viridiplantae > Streptophyta > Magnoliopsida > Lamiales > Oleaceae > Fraxinus > Fraxinus excelsior. The sequence goes on along the minus strand of CM032631.1, from coordinate 30,561,016 downwards.
ATGTAGTTTATTTTGACTTCACACACTTGATAAGTTTATGTTGTGACCTCTTCAATCACAATTCACATACTTGATAAGTTTATGTAGTGTTAACAGTGACCATTTGTAATCAGGTTTGTTGATAAGTATATTTTTATGCATTTTATTCGGACTTTAAAATAATGATATTTCGTATTTTTTATCTAATATAGTCTAATTTATTGTATAATTTGTTTAATATGTGTAACTCAATGATCAGACATGGAATTGGAAAAAATAAGAGAAAAATGGCGAAATCCAAAGTATGAAGACTAAATTGTAATATTTCAATAGTTGAATCGGATTTAAGATCAATTATTGGATTCAACTAGAAGCAATTAGAAGATGAAGGATTAAAATTGAAATGGAAATGAAGTCAAAAGAGACTAAAATGAATGAAGAATAAACTCTAGGGACCAAAATACAACAAAAGGAAAAATTGAACAACAGCGTGGGCACGCAAGCCAATCCTACCACGCGCGCGACACCTTGATCTCCATGTACCGAGAGCAAAACCATTGAACAACGCGCATATTTTCTATACTTGAACGGCCCAACTTCCTCTTTCGATGCAGAAATCAAATTCAACCAACTATTTAACATACAACAAGAGACTGTCAAAATGCGACTACAACATAATACACCATATTCTACTACATCATATACCATATTTTGAGCGCAAAGAATGAATATAGCAAGAAATTCAAGGGAGATTACACTAAGATTCAAAGTCTGGGTTGAAGTTTAACAAAGAAAAAATCGATTTTTCACTTTTCAATCATTATTTTCAATTCTTGGTGATGTGATTCCAAATCTTTTTGTGTAATTTACATAACATGTTACGTTAAATTTATAATTGTTAGGATGTAGATGAACCTTTATTACGAAGTTTTTAATATAAAATAAGTATTTTGACGTCCAATATGTGTGAATTCATGGATGGTTGTTATTGAGTTTTAATGCCTTTAAAATTGCTTGATCACCAATTATCTTGAACGTGAATTTTATTGATTTCGAGAGAAGTAATAGAATAGATAGCACTTACAACAACTAATGTAAAGTCCAATAGGGGATAAAGATGTATCGCTGTACTTTGTATGATTTCTGTAGATGTTGTAGTGTTTTTTTATGTGTGCTTTCATGTTCTCTCCTTTCATAGAAATATATGAAGGTCACATGAAGGAATATATTGAATTTACATCGAGAGACGGTTTTAATTAATTTAGGAACATTGATCAACCTGAATAAGTACACATTGTCATAATATTTAATTGTATTAAAGATGAATTAATAAGGGGAATTTGAAATCTTAGCATTCATCATTATAATCATATCATTCAGTACAAATACTCAAACCAGTTTGGCTATTAAATTGAGGTTGAAATTAATTGACACTAAATTAAGTATATAGTACTCGTGAGTTCGGTACTTTATTCACTATTTTGTTATTTGTTCATTATCCCTTTCACTTGTAGGAAATCAAACGATCATTTGTGTTAATTATTAATGTTTGTGACCAGGCCTACTTTATCTGTGACTCAGTATGTATTAATTGTTACTTTTTATGACTAGACTTGTGTTAATTGTGACCATCTATGACTTGTAATGCGTTGAGCGTGATCTGTTATTTTATGACTATAACATGTTATCGCAAATACATTATCAACATTTTCTTAGTATAGAAAGTAACCTAAATTCAGTTGATATAATAGGTTACAAACATGCTAGAATGTTAGATATGTGACTATGACATTGGTCAAGTATTTCCAATGGTGCATAAATTAGAATGTTAGACATGTGACTACAACCTTGATCACAACGAATGCACGTGACTATGACCTATAGTTATTTGATCACAACTTGCTTTTTCGTGACTGTGGCCTGTTTTACAAAATAAATCATAAGGTGTGGCATATGCAATTACTTGTATTTTGACATGCAAAATTTATAGTTTCATGTAACTGTGACTTATATGTATCTTGATTGAAATCTATGGTCACAAAATCAAATTTGAAGTCACAAACAAATAAAGAATTGGATGAAAGGATCTTCTCTCACTGTTTTAACAAATTTAATATGTAATTTGATAAGTGTGTTTTTGCACACTTATTTAATACTTAAATAAGCTCAAATATTGATTAAATGAGGGAATTTATATTCAAGATTATGTAATTATTACTTTTGTAGATAAAAATCATCCAAAGAAACAGAACAATGTAAAAGAAAGTGAAGAGGAACCAAAATCGTACAAAATTGTAAAGTTACGGACCAAAGTGCACAATTTATGAAGGGCGTGATAGATATTAAAGTCAAAATATGATGACCAAATTGTACTAAATAAAAGTTGAGGGACCTGATGCGCAATCACCTAGTGACCTAAGCTACAAAAGAAGGCAAGAGTGTAGAGCCTAGGCTCCACCAACCTTATTTTTTTTGGCAGAACATCAGCGCCCAAGCTCCACCTGTATCATGCCTATGCGCCACCTTGAAATCTAGGAACCATTTCTATTGCTCTCAAAATTTTAGGGAATCTTTTGCAATTTTTGGGGGACATTTTTTAGGGTATTTAAAATGAGAAATTTAGCCAATTGATCCCCATTATCCATATTCTTCATTCTTCATCCTTCTCTTTTCATTTTTGTTTTTTCTTCTCTTATTTTCTCTTCATTTCCTCTTTGTTTTCTTGGCATTTAACTCAAGATTCAAGCAATAAATTGCTTCATCAAATCCAACCAAAAATGAGTTATCCTTCCATCCTTGTATTTTTTTTTCCATTGATGATATATTATATAAATATTCTCCTTGTTAATTAACTTGTGGAGAAATTAATTAGGCAACAGTTAAGAGAAATCATGAATCCCAACCACATTTTTCCTTCGAAATTTCCAATTGTTATGTTTTCTTGTATTAATTTTCCTTATTTTTCAAAACCAAATCTTATTGCGTGTTTGTTTGTTTTGTTAAAATTAAATAGATTAAAATTGTATAATCAAAAGTAAATATTTATCGAGAGATCGACAACTCGAACTCAAAAATTCACTTTATTAGTTGAACGCGATTCGTGCACTTGCGATTTGCACTTCCATAGCGAACACAATTAAATGCATGTAATTCTCCACATAGAAATGCAATCAAATAAAACACCCAAAAACATATAACAAGAACTATTTTACAAAACTAACAATAAATCATAGCAAGAAATTAGGTCAAAATTTTCATCTTGTGTCTTATTTACCGTTATATCAAAATCAGGTCACATATTACCATAGTGAGGTCACAAATCACCCAAAGGAGGTCACAAATTAAACATGCAGTTTTGTTGTCACATATAATAAAAAAATAGGTCACATTACAACATATTTGTCACAAAATTATTTTTCGTAACTTGTGACATTTGGCATTAGTATACTGTGAAATAGTTACGTGTTACATGAAATAATTTATTTGCTTGTGATTTATTTTGTTTGTGACATTTGACATTTATATTTACATATATGCGGCCTATATATTTATGTGATTGTTATTAATATATTTTATTGCCATAAAAAAAACGATTAGGTCAATATTTGTCAATTTAGTTAATGATTTGTACGAGCTAAATTGCTGAAATAGTAAAAAAAGAGATAAAATTGTATTAAAGGGGAAGCTTATAGAACCTATATTGAATGTCTTTCCCTCTTTTCATTGGGGAACCATTTGGTCATATTTTTATGTTCTCAAAATAGTCATTTGGTCTCCAAAAATAAGTCATCTACCATATTTCCTTGAATTGTGTGCCATTATCCATGCAGTTCTTGAATTGTGTGCCACTTTCATGGTTTTCTTAACTCTTTATTGGTCTTTTTGAGGTCAGTTCATGATGATGTCAATGTAGTGGATAATTTGAAAAATTCTACTTGTACATCAACTTTTGTATATCGGGGTGTACACCCCTCTCATATGAAGGGTGAGACCCATTGCATAAATTTTTTTTTTTATTTAAATTATGTACAATCATCACCGGGATAATTTTTGAAAGCTTTTGATTGGTTGAAAGTATGCACAATCATCATGAGTGTCTGTGTTGTTATGTGAATTGTCATATAGGAAACAATGATGTCATGAAGAAGGCATAAGTGACAATAAAGCAATGATGATATTTTCTAAATGACGACGGATATGGTCGAGCCAACCTAACATGAACAAGTTGACCTAACTTGGTAGAAATCATAGGTTGAACTGGCTTGGCAATCTTTTAGCCCATTTTCTTTGAAGTAACAATTGAATATTCACAAACTCTCATTCTTAAATTACGGTAAGTTCGAACTGATTTTGTGAGTTTGGACACCAACATATTTGATTACCTATAACCCGTTATATGTACAATACATCGAATATATTAAATGACAACCTCTCATTCCTCGCTCTACTTGTTTCAAATGATATCGACATGTTCACAAAGTCATTGTGGAGTAATGTTAAATTTGCATTCCTGCATTAAATAATTGAATAAACATAACGTCAAAATCAGATAGGTATTGGAATAATGATACCGCACATTTTGTAAGAAATATTTTCTGAAATGTACTTCAAATGAACAGGAAATGGGTCACAATTATAATCAGCTACAAATCCCCATTCTGGAATGTTCTGTAAATTCATAGAAAATATGCTACAATCCTAAACAACTAAGGTCATAGTTGAACTACAAGGTGTTATTCACATCATAACATTCTGCCAAAATAGGTTACAAATTCACTATATATGTTACAAATGTAAGGGTTCGGGTCACAATCATCGAACATTCGAAGAACAATCACGTCACAATCAACGCAAAATAATACTTATAGAATAATAGTAGAACAATCAGGTTACAGTCAAATTTGGTCAGTTTATAATAGAAAAATAGGTCACATTAATAGATTAATCGAAAAACAATGAGGTAATCAAACATGTAGTAGAGAACTTTTGGATTTTTTGGTCGATTTTCTTTATGAGACTTTGTTCTTTTTCTTTCATCGTGACTTTTTACAACCTCATCTATTTTCTTCAAATACGATTCATGATCTACGCTTATTGGTAACACCATCTGCTAAACATTAGGAAGTGAGAAATTGTGGGTAGTCGGCGATTAAGTCCTCCTATTGTTACGCTTCCTTAACGAACGTAAATGAATTGGTTGAAGTAGGATCTATAGTCTCCCTCTCAATGGATGTGGTAGAAGGAGGGTTTTGAAAAGTTTTGAATAATTTCTCTTCACCATTATAGCGATAAAGATGATAAGATAACTTTAATTAGTAATATTAAATAATTCAATTATAACTTGATTTGTTAAACAATAAGGGTTAATTTCACAAATGGTCACTGAAGTTACCTAAAAATTTTAAAACGGTCACTGAATTTTCAAATTTTTTTTGCCAAGTTTGAGGCAATTTTTCGGCTACTTTCGACCACCAAAATCGTCGATTTCGGATACCGTTGGAAAGCCCACGATGTCCTCTTCAATTACCACAAAAATTCTCCCCCAGACTCCAAGTGATTCGGCCAGAATAAACCCACGAAGTCGGCAACCGAAAATTATGAAAATCTGCCCAGATTTTCAGATTTTTGGAGTAAGTTTGAGACAATGTTTCGGAAACTTCCGACCACCAAAACTGTCGATTTCGGATACCGTTGGAAAGCCCACGATGTCCTCTTCAATTACCATCAAAAATCTCCCCAAAACTCCAAGCGCTTCTGAAACTTTGAAACTTCAGTGACCGTTTTGAAATTTTTAGGTAACTTCAGTGACCATTTGTGAAATTAACCATAAATAATAAAGTTCAAGCCTGATTATTGTATTTGAAAGTTAAAAAACATGTATGCCTGTAATTTTCCCTTCTAATTTATCTAGAATTACAGTGAAAGTATTGATAAAGACATGACAACCAAGCAACCATGTACAATAAATACAAGATAGTGACGTGTGATAATTTTGAATAAAAGAAAAAGTTCCTTTTCTTCTTATGGAATATTTCCATATCCAAATCATATCTCATTGCCAGCGTTACACATAAATGTTGGCATAATTGACAAATGGTGTCTAGAGTTTCTTCTGGACCCATGACTTAATTTCAAGAATTTATTTTAAATCGAAACTGGTATTCTAAGTAAATGAGTCAAAAAATTTGGTGAATATAACACCGAAGAAGATCAAAGAGATCGAGAGTGAATTTAGGATAAATCAAGAAAAAACAATGCAGATGATTTTTTGTAAAGCACGCTACAAGTGTAATTCTTAAAACACCTACGAGTTTAAATTTCAACAAAATTATTGAGTTCTTAATGGTACACAAACTAATCATATCCTATACATGACATGTTTTTCATCACAAGACATTAATTTTTGTGATGTTCAATTCTTGTTCCCCAACAATTGGTGTCATAGCCTAGGTTTAGATATTATTTTGTGAGTTAGCAATTAGATAAAAGAAAAAGGAAACCCTGAGGGGTAACTCAATTGATCAGGTCTTGGATTTGTTCCTCAATGATCACCGGTTCGAATCCCCTTAGGGCCACTGAGACGAGAAATGATTGTAAATTTTAGGACCCCGTAGAATTAGTCGAGGTGCGCGCAAACTGGCCCGGACATCCACGGTTATAAAAATAAATAAATAAATAATAATAATAATAATAATAATAAAAGGAAACCATACACATACCCAAAAAAATTAAAAAAAAAAATACAATTAAATAATCTACTCAGAGAGATGCAACACAAATTTGCTGTGATTTATGATCTACAGAAATTGCTGAATCTACACCTTTATCTATCACACAGTCATAAATTTCTGCATTGGAAGTACTCTTTACTGTTAAATACTAAACCTACAAGTACAATTTCATCACAGCATACGCAGTTCGCCGGAGGATAATCGCATGAATTACGAACAGCATCCAGAGTGCATAAAGGCCATAACAAAAGCAGCACTAGATTAATCCGAGCAGTCGGCCACTATCCAGATTCCGTATAAATTAGTCGTTTAAGCTTCCTTTTCTATTTGCTTCCCTTAAACGCTGAAAGAGAAAAGAATGACCTAGTTGCTGAAAGACAATATTAAAATTTAAATAAAATTAGAATGCTGCATCACTATAACATGAATGTAACGAAATTAAACAATAAAACGCAAGTAAACCTTTTGTCGTCGTCACAGATGCTGAGACATGACCTTCCTGCAACTGTTGAGACAAGCTTGGAGCACTGTATTTGCTTTTATTTGATTGAACTGGGATAGAAAGGAGGAAAAAAAATCAACAACACTATCAACATTTGGATACATACTAGGCAAATGAGTAAAATGAGACGATGGTAATCACTAGAGAAGCGTGAAGTGGTTTTAATAGTAAGTGGCTCATTTTCCCATCGAGAAGTGCAAAGTGGTTTTAATAGTAAGTGGTTCATTTTCCCATCTCTCCTGAAATCTATTTGTCGAAAGATAAATATAAAATGGTAAATGTTTACTTTCTAACAACTTAATCTTTTTATGAGGTTATTCAACATAATATCGAAGCACACAATTAGGAAACTTGTATGTGTTAAGCCTTTGATGAAAATATGAATTTGGCCCACATCTGGAGTGGTGAAGATAAAAATAAATAAATAAATTCATCCCTTCTACACAACTTGAGCTTTTCTTCAATGTGGTTTCAAAAAAATTAGTTCTTTTCCTCTACTTTTTCTTTTTAAGTTTGCTTGCATCAATGGGGGAATTGAGGATTTGTACTTTGAAATGAATCTATCAATTCCTAACAGAAAAAAATAAAGAAAACTAACCAAGATTTACATAATCCGCGGAAGGTTTCTCATGGGTTTCGTAAGAAGCCTTTTGATGGCCATTGTTCTTTGAATGAAGGGTTGCCTTCTTTAGGAGATTTTCAGCGCTTCTCTTGCTGGTAAACTTGGAATCCTCAGACTCATCCTCTCCTTCAGAAAAGACAGATGGACTAGACCAATCAGTTGAATTTGCATCAGTCTTACTCTTTCGAGCAAACTTTAACAGCCTCTTCAATCCTTTGGGTGCATCTTTATGGTAGACCATTGCTGGAGGGTTTTCGGCAATCCCCCAGTCAGAGATATCAGGTTCACTGCTCTCCTCAAGCAGCATTTGCGACAGAGAATGACGAACACGTGGACTTGATGCTCTAATTGGTGGTATATAGACCGGGGATTCAGTTTGGCAAATACTGTCACCAGAGGTGATGGGCTGATCATCAAGCTCTTCCATTTTCACCCAAGCTGTAGGGGATATCATTGATTCTTCTTCAACCTCAGATTTTATTTCAGGCTCTGCCATCCTGACAAAGCTATTATTATAACTAGCAGGTGTAACATCAGTGCAGCTCTCAGTGTCTTCACACTTATGTGGGCTCTTAGCCGGGGTTTCAGATTCCATAGCTGCAAGAACTTTCAACTGTTCACTTTCCACCTCTTGCTGCTGAATGACTGCATCAGAAGAATTAGAAACCATTTCCTTTTCCCCAGCCGCAACTAGATCTGCAGAGTTCCTCAATGGTTCCTTTAACTGATTGGATGTTTTTACCTTCCCAGCTGGATTAGCACTGGATATAGTTCCAGAGCCTTTGCGGAGAAAAGGCTTTGATTCCAGTGGAACCACGCTGCTCTTCTTGGTAACCTTGCTAAACGAGCTAGGTTTTGTAGAGGAAATAGGATCTTCAGTGGCAGACTGAACTTTGCTTTTTGGTGTTCTGCTTGTTTTTGTCAGTGCCTGCTGCTTCTTGTCAGGCATGCTTCTACCGCTCTTCTTAGTGTCGTTCTGATTAGGTTTTACAGGCTTAGATTTGGGTTGTGATGTTTCCAATTTAGAAGTAGATCGCGAAACAGGTGATGCTGGTTGTGATCTTCTACGCATTGGTGGAGTGCCAGTGGAAGTTGTTCCTGGAGGGATTTTAGCAGGGGATGTCCCAGGAGCTCTTGGCGATGGTGCTGTTGGCCATGACTTACGTGTGGCAGGCAAAGAAGATGATTTTGAGACAACTTTCTTCACGACACCAGAGTTCGTCCTTTCTGACTTAGGATTTGCAGATTTAGATAGATTCTTTTGTGATTTTTGGACTTTCTTGACATTATTGCATTTACTAGCCTGGCTTACAATTGGAGAGGCCATTTCAGCCTTTGTTGAATCAAGAATATGTTGCTTTGCACTAAACTGTTTTTCTTTCTCAACTCGCTTTCTAGTAGTTTCTCCTCCAAGTTTTTCTTCCCTCTTCTCCTTGTAATGATTGTACTTAACACCTCTCTGCTCATTGGGCGACTTTTCAGATTTACTTTTGTCAGGCACCACATTCTGATATTTTACAGGCTTAGTTTCCATCATCTTCATCAGCAAATGATTCAGTTCTGCTTCCTTTTGACGACTCCATTCAGCTGAGGCAGTTAATTTTTCACTAACCTCTGTCAATTGTGATGAAAGAGACTCTTCTTGCACACCAGGTGCACTGCATGCTCCTTTTTCAGGTGAATTCATTGAGAAATCTACTCCACAATGATCAACAGGCTTGGGCTTGGTTTCTGGTGAACTATGACTGATTTCCCTATTTTCCAAATTATTTGGAATACTGAGAGATGCATCTTCAGAATCCATATCTGGGGAACACTGAGAATTTTCACCCACTGCACTACTCCATCTTCTCAGCACAGATTTATTTGCACCAACAGAAGCACTTAACAAAGCCCTCGCCTTCTGAATATCAGTTGTTTGATCTTTCTGTTTGCTTTCAAAAAGACTGATTGCATCTTGCACACTCATTCTCCGTACATTATTCTCAGATTTTTTAGGAGCTTCCTCATTTCCTTCTTCATCACTATTATCTGCATCTGGATCTTTAGGCAAAACTGACCTCTCTCTAGCTGGAAAATAATTCAGAGATTTAATAGTTAATGCAGTAGACCTCCGGGATCCAGATCGTCCGATTTGTACCCTTCGCATTGGAGATGCTGACCTCCTAGGTGAAGCAGATCTCATAAGAGTCCGACTTCTTTCCACAGATGGTTGGTCTTCCTCACTAGAGAAAGAAGAATCCTCACTTTCTGATGAACTTCGCCTCTCAATCTGTGCAACTTTTGCAGGAGAAACACCATACTTCACTGGTGTATCTGAGTATGATGATTTGATATGATTTTTCACTTCTTTTCCACTAACTTCATCAATCTCTGTATCCTGTTTATCAGCAGAAGTATCAAAAGCCTGATTTCCTTCTCTCAATTCAACATACTTGAGCAATGAATCCCTGGAACAAATATACAAACTTTATTACTGTCACTCAAAGAAACTCGGTATATAATGTGCCTCTTATTAAAGGGAAAGAAAACGATGCTTTACGCGTGACAATGAATCGATGCACCCTAAGCTATAGCCAGAGGTACCTCAAGTCTAATGATCCAAAATGATGAGAAAACTTCTCTATATCAGAGATCTCCTCAACAGAATATCTAAAACCAGCAGCCTGGTCGAAAGCAGCAACCAGTTCTCCTCTCAATGCAGCTATCCTCAATTCCATTGCTCGCAGCAATTCATCCCTGCCAGCATTCAATGGTTCATATTACGCAGATGCTACCATAGTAAAATTTTACCAACTGATAAGTTAGTTTTCTTAATCAAGTTGATACTGATGAGTCAACAGACATACTTGGAAGCATCTGACGACTCAGCATTGCCTTCAGTCTGTTGAAACACCTTTCACAAAATTAGCAGTAAAAATAGATATTTCCAGTCATTTTGAATATCAGTTCACAGAAATTAAAAAAAAAAAAACAAGAAATGAATAAAAATTACCTTTGGAGTCGATGCTGTGCCATTAGAGTAGCTGGTGTCTGTCAATAAAAATATTAATCAGTATCAGCTGCACAATTATGTGAACTACATATATACCTCATCTTTACATTGCATAGTGATTAGTTTTTCTCTCTCTTGGTGATAAGATCATATGAGTTGTTGTGATAGGTGTAAGGCTCCCCGACAGAATTCACATTATTAAAATCGACAAAAAAAATTTAATCGGGGCAAGCTATTGTCTAGAACACTTTAACATGGAAACTCTAGAAAAATAACAATGACTATAATACAACGTCAAGCTTATACGAAAATAGCATTTGACCACAGTAACCTGATTCACCATTTTTGTCCTGATCCTGAGTACCCTGAGAAAGGAATAAATGTTATTATTACTTTCAGAGGTTAATTCAACAAGGAGAATAAACAAAAACTTAGTATTAACAGACGTTACCTTTGCATATAAAGAAAGCTGAAATCTATGAACTTCTTCCAGCTGAGAAATTTCGTTCTTCACGGTATTGGTGATATTAAGTATCTTTGATAAACCAATGATATGCAGAAATCTGAGTTAAGAAAAAAATAATAAAAAAAAAAATTGCAGTTATGGGAAACAAAAACATATCTAGATCAAATTTAAGAAGGTGAATTCGTAAAACAAGATATGCTTTTTGAACCTTATCAACGTTGATTTTGTAAACCATTTGGTGTCAGAAAAATTTTCAGGCGGTAGAAGTTTGAAATTGGCATTGGATCCTTTTGATTGCAAATTTCTCACTTCAGCTGAATGCTGTAACAGATGCTCTAGAAGTCCAGATGTTACTTTTTCTATCTTCTTGTCATAGCATACACATGAGTCGTACCTATATAAGGAAAATAGTATACAAATGAGCCAGGCAAAGTTATTTTGTGGTGGGCTATGCATTCTTGAAAGCAGTATTTGAAGTATAAATGTATAACCTATTCTGGCTAGGAAAGATCTGGAACTCAATGTAGTCAAGCGGCATATTGACATCTATTACTCCGTCCATTTTTACCAGTTTATTCAGAATTGTGATAACCTGGTCAAAGAAAAAGAATAAATATTCCATTAGCCTTGATATCATTTTTATTTGAATTTACAATTCATTAGACACTAAAAAAAATGTTAACTTGCATGCAGACCAGATTTTACTAAGCCGTTGGCCTTCAAATTACTTTCATAACATTCAAGCAGGTCTGCTACACATATCAGTAACAAAATTCTAATACTTATGTAAAAATATATTTATGGAATATATATAATACGAGGTAATGTATTTCACTTCTTTAAGAAACAAAATTTAATTCCAACTAACATTAAACATCAATTTCAAATAACCAAAAAACCACACCAAAAATATAAACATTCTCATTACCTAAACTAGGAAGAAATTCAATTCCTCACATTTAAAAATCAAATCGGACAATCTAGATTTTTATTAGAAACAGAAATTGAATCAACATATACTAATAAACACAAAACCAACCTTCGAAGATCAGATCTAGCTTCAAAACCAAAAACATTATACTACACTAAAAATCCAAAGCCACCGACAGAACAGAAAAACAGTTATGCAAGCATCCAAAGTCAAATCACAGCATTCAAAAAATGTTGATACAAATTAACAGAAGCATAATGAGAAAATGGAAATCGAGAGAGAAAATACTTACCAGAGCTGAAGCGGAAGCAGCCTCTAGAGAGAGAAATTGAGGAGAGAAGACTGAGCTATATAAAATAATATTAATAGGGAAAGTGAGATCTCAAAAAGAGCTGATTCTCATTATAATAATAATAAAAAAAAGCATAAATTCTTACCAGAATAACTTTTTTAATCTTGTTCGAATGATAATTTTACATAGAATTTATGGAGGTTGAGAGAGTGGAGTCAGGAGTGTGAAGAGAAGCCTTTTGCTATTAGTTTAGAGAGAGAAAATGATGTGTGGAAGATAAAGTGGCAAAGCAGGCAGAGAGAGAAAGCAATGGCTTTTGTTTTTCATATTTTCATTTTTTTTTTTTCTCTTTTTTATTAAAGACGTACGAATGAGAGACAGAGGGCGATATATGTGATAGATTTTAGTGTGACGCGTCTGATGTCACGTTTTATGTCATTATCCTGATTTTTCTCTCTTTTTCCTTTTCTTTTTGTATTTTCGAAAATTTTAATATATTTCTTGTGTTTTTAATCTTGTAAATTTGTAATTTTATTTCAAAGTATTGAGTTAAATGTTTCGATGTAATTTTATTTCAAAGTATTGAGTTAAATGTTTCGATGGTCACTGAACTTTGCACTATATCACGGCTTACTAATTGTACTTCCAAAACCGTCCTATCAGCCACTGAACTTTACTCCGTCATTGTCCATTACTCATCGGGTGGATACTGTTTCAATTGATGCTGACATGGAAGGCAAAATTATGAAATGTCCAGTTAACTCCTTCCAAATAGTTAGACCTCTGCCTATTCAGCACCATGTCATGGCCACGTTAGAAAACTTTCATCTTCCCTTCACTCACCCCCTTCACCTTACAATCTCCACTCTACAACGGCGACAGAGCCACCATTTCGTTCTTCACCATGTTTCTTTTCTCAAAAACTGCCATATGGCATCTCAGGTTCCAAACCACAATACAATCTTCTAACGACTAATCTAAATCACTGTTGGAAAACACTCACTTTATACACTAGCTTATTCAAAAATCCCCCTTCAATTCAAGGAGAAAATCATGTGCCTCAAAATCCGTCTCTCCACACCACTTCTTTGCATCCAATATTCCAATCCACAAAACGGTGAATTGGATGAATTGGATGAACTAAAGGAATTTCCACAGTATTTTGCATTTAGTTTGGAGGGGAGGATAAAGCCCAGGCACATGTAGGTTGTATAGTGTGGAATTGTGGTTAGTTTGGCATTGATGTTGAAGAGCACTAAAGAGGAGTTCAGAGAATCGATAAGGTAAGGGAGTGGATAAGGGCACTGAGGTGTATCCCGTTCCATCTCTTGTTTGACTGACTAATTTCTGACGTGGCGCTGATTAGGTAGAGATCTTACAATTTGAAAGAAGTTAATTGGACAGGTCATAATTCCGTCCTCCACTTCAGCATCAATTCAAGCGAAATCCACCCGGTGAGTAATTGACAATTTTTGAGTAAAGTTTAGTGGCTAATGTGACGCTTTTCTAAGTTCGATGACTAAGTCATGATATATTGTAAAGTTTAGTGGCAATTGAAACATTTAACTCAAAAGTATTACATAAAATTAATTCCTAAAATCATATGTTATACTAAGAAATAATACAACATTCAAATTAAGCACATGTTTGGTAGAAATTAAAATTCAGATTTTAATCTAATTTAAAGTCAATAACTAATTGTAACTATTTAGTTTATGTGATCTACAACTTTTCAATCATACACTTCATGAATTTTTATCAAAATTTATTAAAAAAAAATTTTTAATCCCCACTAAACAAGGACTAAATTGAAAATAATATTCTTTTTAAGTGACACAATGAATATATTTATTAGTTTTTATTATCAAATAGATTGTTCTTGATTTATTTTTATATTTTTTACTTCGTTTTGTTGAACACGAAATACACCATTACCATTACGTTAGAAGTGATCTTGTGAGAACGGGTCAAACGATCCAAATTCGAGATGACTTAGTCCATTAGAATTCTCTATCAAAGTCCTGATTTAGCACGTATTAATTCACGAGTCGACTTCAATAAGCACGTTGATCCTAGTAAAAGTGAAAATAGCATGATTCGAGTACCTAAAAGTCTACAATAGATTTTCGTTTAACTTTTATTGTTTCATTTAAGAATAATGTTGCTTAGCAAGGGTGATTGAAAGAAAATTGAGTGATAGAGTTGGTGGCAACAATTGATTAGTGTTGTGTTTTTTTATTTTAAACTGTGTAATCATTTATTAACACGTGTCCCCTTATTTTTAAATGTGTTTGAGTGTGTCATTGTAGCAAGACTCTTGATTTAATACTCCATCCATCTCAATTATATAAGCTTATTTTGTTTTTCACACATATTAAGAAAGTTTCTTTAATATCATTGGAAAATTAATTTTTGTCAAGATCTATCCTAATTCACCCCTATTTAATTTTCAGTATGTAATACTAAATTATTGTTGAAATTAATAAAGAATCTAAAGAAGAAAAAGAAATGAGAGTTGTTCCATGTTTCCAAGGGTATATTGGTAAATGAATACAATGAAACATTCTACATTGGGAAACATGCATATATATTTGGGATAAAAAAAAAAAAAAAAAAAAACTCAATCTGTATAATTGGGACAGAGTGAGTAATAAAACTCATAGTACAGATGCAATTGACAAAATGGGTAACTGTGTTTGCAACAAAACTATGTTTTTGTCCAAAGCCTAATCAATGCCTGCCACGTGTGTATCTGTAAACCATTATGTAATGCTTTGAAAAAAATATAAAATACAGCCAGCCGTGCGCCTCAATGGCATTGGAGAAATGAGAAGCAAAATGTTGCCTGCATAAAGTAATTATGGGGGGCCTACAATTAATAATTAATTAGTTATTTGAATTATAGTGCTCCAAACTCAATGCAGTCAACTTAAACAGTTAAACATGAACCAAACCCATCTTTTTTGGAAATTACAAAAGGTAACAATATTGCTACACGTACATTCTGGTTTACACCATGACTTACCGAATTTACACTTAACACAATCTCAAATCACCTTTCACATCTGACACATTTAATCCAATCATCACAATTTTGCTACATCACTCATCTGTCAACAAGGGTGTCAAACTTAATGTACAAATAGCTTAATTGGGTAATTTATCGCGAGATGCAGGTTAATTAATCATTATCTAAATTAATTTTAAGTTAACAAGCACGTCTCATTTTAAAATTTGATTCAATTTAAGTAAAATAACTATGGAATCAAGAAAAAAAATTATTTTAATGGAATTATTATGTATCGATATATGAATAATTTAATTTATGATATATTGTGTAAATTCATTTTTAGTCGACCTTACAAAATTGTAATGGACGCCGAATGCCTCTTGAATTATCTTAATAAAAATTAGACGAGCCTACCTTCGCACACCTCTGTTACTCTTTAGGAGGCATCCGCCCCAGATAAACTGTCCACCTCGCAGTGTAATAGTAATTAACGAAATAATTATTCACTACGTCTTGAATTATCCTAGTAAAAATTATACGAAAATGTAATAGCAAACTAACGAAGTAATTATCTAAAGATACTAAATACACATACTGGAAATGATTATAATTTAGATGATAGCTTTGTTTTACCAATAATTTTTACTCAAGAAATCTTTGAAGAATCAGAACCTAAAACAAATACTTTTTGCAAAATAGAAAAACATACCAAATGTGTATATGCATTTAAAAAAAAAAAAAAAAGGGAGGAATGAGGTTGTTTTCGATTTGAGTAAAAAGGAAAAGTAAACAACTGCGGATGTATTTAACTAATTATTATTTTACATTTTTGTTTGGTTCTAAAATATTTTAAATAAAATTATCATCTTACACATTTAGCGAGATTATTAAATTACTACACAATCAAGATCGTAAAATTTTATTATTTAAATAATATTATTAATCTATCGAAAATTTATTTTTCGAGATTTTACTGAAGATAATATGAAAATCTAAAACAAAGATTTGGTGATTACTTATTTAAAAAGGGACTAAATCTATCAACGACCGCCCAACTGTATACTTAGTGTCATCATAACCACCAAATTTGATTTGTTTCACCATGGCTACCCTCATTTATAATTGGTGTTACTATGACTACCCAATTTGATTTTATTTCACAATGATTACCTAATTTCATATAATGTTTTACAATGGTCACCCAATTTCATAATACATTTCATCATGGTCACCTTGTATTATGTATATAATAAATTTGAAAAAAAAAACCAAAAATGAAAGTTTAAAAAAAAAAAAACGTTTTTTTAAAATAATTTTTTTTTAAAACAAATGTTTATTTTAGTTTTTTTAAAAAATTTATATATAATACAAAGTTACCGTTTTACCCCTTTAAAATTAGTGGAAATAGTGAAAAGTTGAGTGGTCGTGAAGTGTTATATTAAATTGGGTGATCATCATGAAATAAAATAAATTTAGATAGTCATGGTGACACTACGTATAAAGTTGTGTGGCCATGATGAAACAAAATCAAATTGGATAACCATGATGACATTAAGCCCATGTTTGAGCCCCATTTTTCCATGAAAATGTATTCTTTAACCGTTATTTGTTCAAATTTCAACCACACATCAATAAAATAATATTACATGAAAATTCAAATTTTTTTCTTATTTTTTAATCACACATTCTCCATCATAACACTATTACAAAATACATTTTTTTGAAAAAAAAATAAAAAAAATGGGGTCAAACAAGTCCAAAATATAAAGTTGGGTGGGGAATAAAATATAAAGAGCAATGAACAAGATTTTGAATATTACAAAAGAGGGTGGACCAGTTCCCTGGTCCAGTCCACTATTAAATTGGTGGATTTTATTGGCTCACAAAATCAGCTAATTGGTTGGGCCCAACACAATCATTTACAAGACAATATTTTCGAATCTTGGCCTCTCTCTCTCTCTCTCTCTCTCTCTCTCTCGGTTGTGTGTGTTTGCTGGGTTAAGGTTGTTCTTGAGATCGGTACAACATGCAATAACTTTAGGGTAACCAGTAAATAATGTCTCTGTCTGTTATTATTATTGTGAAAAACGTCATTTACTTTTATTTATTTTTTTATATTTTCACCCTTATTTTCACATTTTATTGTGTAAAATGTCATTTTCATCCATTTTATCAATTAAAAATTGAGAAATAACGAATATACTTTTCTCTTTAAATACAACAAAAAAGAAAAATTTAATTACAATCATAGTCTAATTTTTTTAAAAAGGTGCAATGAGTCCCAAATAAATTATTAAAATGGTAATTAGCACATAATATCCATACATTTAGTATAGTGAAAAATATCCATACCTTTCTTTTTTAAGCATTTTCACCTTTAATTATACATTTGATTGCGTAAATAATCATTTCTTTTAATTTCCATCCAATTTCTCAATAAATAGTTGTGAAATGATGAATATTCCTTTCTATTTAAAAAGAAGAAGAAGAAGATAAAATTAAACAAAATTAATTTAATTTCTTAATAATTTATTTGGGACTCGTTTGCACTTTTTGATTTTTTTTAAAAAATTATTAATTTTTAATAAATTTAATTGGGAATCGTTTGCACTTTTTTTTTTTTTTTTAAAAAAACTAATTTCTAATTTTTAATAATTTATTTGGGGCTCGTTTACATTTTTTTAAAAATTAATTTCTAATTTTTAAAAAAATTTATTTGGCACTTTTTAAAAATTTGAGACTATGGTGGCAATTAATTCTTTAGTTTTTTTTTAGTAGTAGGGTATACTCATTATTTCAAAACTCTTTATTGAAAAATTGAATGAAAATAGATAAAAATGTCAGTTTGTGCAATCAGAGGTGCAATTAAGGGTAAAAATGTCAAAAAAATGTGAAGACATTTTTCGCAATAATAGTGAAAGGTAAGGACATTATGTGTCAATTACCATTTAAATAATTTATTTGTTAAGCATTTGCTCTCTTTAAAAAATTTTGAAATTATGGTTTCAATTAGTTTTTTTCTTGTATTTTTCCTTTATTTAACGTGAATGGTATATTCGTCATTTCACAATTTTAAAATTAAGAAAATGGATGAAAATGACATTTTAAACAATGAAAGGTGAAAATAAGGGTGAAAGTAAATATAAAAAAAAATTGAAAGGTAATGGCGTTTTCCATAATAGTAGTGATATGTAGGAACATTGAGTTCTAATTACCCAATAACTTTATACAAAGGGATTGAAACTTGCGTAAAGTTAGAGAAGGCTTTCTAGAAAGCTTGAAGAAGATTGTAAGCGCGAGTTAGAATAAATAAGTCTTGCATTCTTGATCATGGGTCTTTTTGGGAGGTTTTTGCTATTGCTTTTTTGCTAATGCTTTCTGTAAAAGAGTTTTTTGAATAAATTACGTTGGACCAGTACTTTTAGATATTTTTTCAAATATGTTAAAAAATAGTTTCTTAATTTCAGAAGCAGCTTTTGACTACTCAAAAGTCCTACCCAACGATTCTAAAAATAATACTTGTTAAGGGAAACACTAGTAGATATCATAACAAAGCTGCTAGTTGTGCATTCCTTTTGTACGACTAGTTTAACATCTTTTGGAGTGTCAAAATCACGTGCATTGACACAACTAGTTTAAGTCTCTGTTTGGTACAAATTAAAATTTTCATTTTTATTATTCTACTCATTTTCAACCACACATTATTCAATAAAATACTATTTTCCATCACATCAATAATTTTTTCTTCTTTTTCAACCACACATTCTCCATCAATCTATTATTCCAAAATATATTCTTTCAAAATAATGTTGCTCAAATAAACATCAAAATTTGGCCATTTTTGATACATGATAAGGACATGATTATTACATTAAAGTAGAGTTGACAATAAATATATCAAACATGTCATCAATCAACAAGTGGGGTAATTTTTGGACTTCTTTTGTTTCTTCAAAGTAAATGAAAACACCACAACTCTCAAGTTTGCAACAATACACGTGAATGGTAGTAAAAGTGGACGTCGTTGGGCCAAGTCTTGCCTTCGAAGATTATGGGCAAAAGTTGGGAAATCGTGAAGCAAAAGATCAATATAAGTTTCAAAAAGTCTTGGCACCCCATCATAGTGTGCACAAGGATAACTTTATAGAATGAAATGATCAGTAAATCTATACCATTATCTTGTGCAAACTTTGAGCTCATCCTATCAAAAACACACACTGTTAGGGGTCCGTTAAATGACGAAAAGCACTTCTATCCTTGAAGTGAGCTTTTGGGATTTAGAAAAGGTTCTCCCAAGCCCACACCATTCGAGCAGGATTAAAATCTAACTGAAATAGCTGATTCTATTCTGTTATATTAAAAATCAAAAAATCTATTTGTACATCAACTTTTGTACATCGGGGTGTACACTTTCCTCACATAGGGGGTGTGATCCACTGCATAAATTATTTTTTTATTTAAGCGGGTCTCACTCCCATGTGAGGAGGGTGTACACCCCGATGTACACCTTGATGTACCGGTAGCAAAACCGATTAAAAATTTAAGGGATTTGGGTTTTGAAAATAGATAAACCAAATTATTCTAGCTAGCTAGCTTCTTGGTTCTAGCTAAAGATTTCCTTACGCGGGATGGGATTATCAATCTCATTTTTCACCAAACGGAAAAGAGTGCTATGAGATACTTGCACCATTTGGGGATCACATAGCACGTATAAAAGAATATCTTTCGTACTTTTGATTGGATGATTTTCATAGGGATTCTTTGCATTGTATAGGAATCAGTACAATTTAAATATTGTAAGTATGAATATAACCTAAATACAATTATATATAGATTCATATTCTAAATGGTGTGTCTTGACTATGCCAAGGCGCAAGCGGTCAACATAAGCGCTGACTGCTTTAAGGAGCGTCTTTGTGCCATTATTAATTAATTTTAATTTCTTCTGCCTTTACTACGTAAAGTTTTCAACTTTTAGGCCAATTGGATTGAAAGACCTAAAAATTAATAATTATAAATTTTTCAACTTTTAGACCAATATATTGAAAGACCCAAAAATTTGCTTACCCACTTATTGAACAACTAATTTATAAAGAGCATCTCCAAGTATCTTGTTGTAAATTTTCGATGTAGGATAAGAATCCCTTTAGTTTAGGTGTAGCAAAAAAACTCGTTAAACCCGATATTCGTAGAACCCCACCCGCCTAATCGGGTTTTTGGTCGGGGATGGGGCGGGGTAACAAGGTTCCCCACCCTGCCCCATTTAATCCAGGGATAAACATAAACTGGAAACAGTTTTAAATTAAATGATTAATGATGCATACAAGTCACTAGTTGGAGGGGCCAATGCCCAACTCCCAATATAACCCAAAGCAGAATGGAATAATCTTCTTGCTTGAACCATTACCGGATTATAGAGCTAGAGACGTGAGGCGGTGATGGTTTGAGCATTTTTTCAATTCCACCATTCACACAGAAGTGGCGCTGGAATTTATTCAATTCTTCTCTTCTTGAGTTCCACTATCGATGACTTACACGGCAGAAGGTTACCAATAACTTACACGACGGAAGGTCTGCTCTGTTTGTATTTCAATATATTTAGGCCAATATATTGAAAGACTCAAAAGTTGCTTACCCACTTATTCAACAACTAATTTATAAAGGGCATCTTCAAGTATTTTGTTTTAAACTTTCGATGTAGGGTAAGAATCCCTTTAATTTAGGGGTAGCAAAAAAACTCGTTAAACTCGATATTCGTAAAGCCCCGCCCACTTAATAGGGTTTTGGGTCGGGGATGGGGTGGGGCGGAGTAAAAAAGTTCCCGCCCTGCCCCGTTTAATCCAGGGATAAATAGAAACTAGAAACAATTTTTAATTAAATGATTAATGATACAAACAAGTCACTAGTTGGAGGGGCCGATCGGCCAATGCCCAACTCCCAATATAACCCAAAGCATAATGGAATAATCTTCAAGGGAAAAATGCATGGTTTAGAGATTTATTTTAACGAAATCAAAAATTAGGTCTCAATGTTTAAATTTGCAAAATTCAGGTTTTTTCTATGAATTAATTAATTAAATTTTACAATTAATCTATTAAATTAAATATTTAATTGTAATATAATATAATTGACTCCACCCCACCCTACCCCACTCCACCCCACTCCACCTCCACCGCTCCGGTGACCGGCGACTACTCCGACGACCGTTCTCCGATCACGCTTAATTCCGACGACTATTTTTCGGTGACCGTTGGCCGCCGCATAATTCCGATTACTACTCCGATTCTAAGGTCACAAATGAAAAAATTTATAGGTCACGAATTTTTTATTGATCATATGTTAAGAAAATTTGTTGGTCACAGATCATTTTATTGGTCACAGATCAAAAAAATTATGTCACATGTCACGTATTTTCAAATTTGTAAGTCACAGTTCAATAGCTAAGTCACAGACACAAAAAAAACCGGTTCAGCTAGGTCATAGACACCAAAAAAAACCCATAACAATTCAATAGCTAGGTCATAGATACTAAAAAAATCATTACAATTCAATAGCTAGGTCACAGACACCAAAAAACCCACCACATGTTCAATAGCATGGTCACAGACAAAAAACAAAACCACCACAGTTCAATAGCTTGGTCACATACACAAAAAAACCACCACAGTTTAATATTTAGGTCACAGACACCACCACAAAATCAAAAAATCACTGCACCACCATTTGCAAAATGTGCAAATCACCATTTTCATTTTCAAAAACCCATCACATTACGCAAATCAGATCTAAGAATGAATAAAAATTCAAAATAAAAAATAATTCTAAAAAAGCTCCTGCTCCTGTGACGCTGCACCGGCAGCAGCGTCACAGCGAAGCTGTTGCCAATTCGCGGCAGCAGCTTCGCTGCCGCGAATCGCTGCTATTGGCAGCAGCGACGCTGCTGTTGACAACAGCGCAGTAGATGGAAGGGGAAGGGAAGGAAAGCGGAAAAGGGGAAGGGGAAAGGAGGGAGGATCGGCGGCGGCGGGCTCGCTGCTGCTGCCACAGTAGATGGAGGGGGAGGGGAAGGAGAGCAGAGAAGGGGAAAGGAGGGAGGGGGAAGGGAAGGGGAAGAGACCGGAGACCGACGGTGGTGGCGGCGGCAGGCGTTGGTGACGGTGGCGGGTGAGAGAGAGAGTAGATATGAAATGGATTATGGTATGGATAGGATGTTATATTTAAAATAAAGTTGGTGGGGTAGGTAGTGGGGTGGGTATATAGATTAATTTAATTTAAAATATTATTATTAATATTAATTGTGAAATTAAAACACGATTTTTAGAAAGTTAAAACTAAACACCTTGTTTAGTGTAATTTCCTCTAATCTTCTTGCCCGAACCATTACCAGAACTGTAGAACTAGAGATGTGAGGCGGTGATGGTTTGAGCATTTTTTCAATTTCCTCATTCACACAGAAGCGGCGCTAGAATTTATTCAATTCTTCTCCTCCACTTCTACTATAGACGACTCACACGGCAGAAGGTTACCAATAACTTACATGGTGGAAGGCCTGTTCTGTTTGTAATTTAGTTGAAGTGATTTTGATGCTTCAACTGCTTTTTTACTTTAATTGAGTTTGCAATGACTGGTTAAAATATAGTTCAACAATTGACTGGTTTTAATTTCTGTTTTACTTGAATTGAATTGGGTTTGAATCTTTATTGATTTGTTCTATTTTCTGTTGTTTTGTTGATCTTGTAGTGAGATTTTGATCACCTTTTCCTTCAGTTATCAAACTGGATAATAAAACTGTTAATTGCATTTATTAAGTTTCCATCAAACATGGTAAATGAAGAGTACCATTGGGTCATGTATTGCCATCTTTCTGGTAAGACCACTCACCACTTCTGTATTCTCATGCAAGTGTGGTAAGATTTTTTATTCTCATGCAAATTTGGTAAATGCAATTCTTTATTGTCAACACATCCATTGTTGAAAAGCAGGAGGTTATACTGGTCATGAAATAGATTTGTTGCTTTAATGTTTTTAGAAAAAGCGTGCATATCATTGATAATAATGTCAGTTATTTTTAACCTACTGCATGCCCTCATGCAGGTAGATATTGGAAAATTAATCAACAAAGTGGAACAAGAGGATTTTTGTGGTCGACCCTAAATTGATTTGTAATGCGCGAGCTTTTTTTTTATGAAGCTGCCTAAAGTTTTAACTGCACATGTTAAAAGAAACTCTTTTCCAAATGTTGAGAAACTAGGCTAGTTAGAAGAGAACTAAGTGCCTCAGACATTTAAATCATCATTGGCATTAAAGGCACCAAAACAAGAGATAGCATCAGTCATCAGAATAGCCTCAGAGGGTCAACTCATCACAAGCCATTTTGGGAAAAAAAGGACCAGCTACCAGAAAAAGAGCCAACTCTACCTTTCACCAATTTAGTATTGTACAGTAATCAAGAACATAGGCAACCGTTGCATATAACACTATATATGCCATCCTATTCTTTCATTTGTAAATCAGAACACATAATATACATTTTGTTCATCATATTTACTTTATGAAATTCTATATGGTATCAGAGCAGATCAAAAATCTGTAAGGGACAAAGTAAAAAAAAAGCATGTCTCAGCACACCGAGAATACCAAACTCACAGCCATTGTTCTCAATGGCAAAAAAAATTTTATTCCATGGTCCAGGTCAGTGACACTAGGTCTCAGTGGCAAAGGGAAACTTCAATTTGTCACTGGAACCAAAGAAAAACCCAAACCCGTTGATCCCCAGACACCTACAGAGGCAGAAATCACCAAGATCGAAGAATGGCAAACCACATATCATATGATAATGTCATGGTTACTGAATACTATGGAACCCCAAGTCTCCAACATGTTTATGTACTATAACTCATCCAAGGAAGTGTGGGACAAAGCCAAGAAGTTATACGGCCAGCAGAAAAATGTTGCCCATATTTTCAGTCTCAAACAAGAGATAGCAAGAATCAAACAGAGCAACCAAAACAATATGCAATTGATGACAGAGATTGTATCGAAGTGGGAGGAACTCAACACCTACCTCCCACCAACTATAGACCCGGCAGAAATTCAAAAAAGAAATGAGCAAGATTTAATTTTTACTTATCTGGGAGCCCTAGACGCGAGCTACGAGGCCGTTCGATCCCAGATTCTGCTCTCAACAGTCATGCATAGCTTTGTCGACATAGTGGCTACAATCGAGCAAGAAGAGTCCAGGAGAATCCTCATGAACCCTTAACAGTCAGAAAACTCCGAAATCAACCTAGCGTTCAAAGCTCAACACCCAATTCCTAACCCTAGAGACGGGGCCAGGACGATGAAGGAAACCTCAGCCTCTGACTGGTGCGACCACTGCAAGAGAGCATGGCACAACCACGACAGCTGCTGGGTTATACACCCTCACCTCCGGCCGACTCGAAACAAATGGGAAAGGGGGAGCTAGGGAGACGCAAGAAAGCAGAGACGATTTGGGGATGTTAGCCAAGGAAATGAAATGGGCTGGAGTGAGGGAAAAGGAAAAGACATGGGCTGCATTCAAAGGGAACTAACGGGCCCAAATTTGGGCTGGGGCACTCAAAGGTAGAAAATGGGCTTAAACAAGAGTATTGGGCCTGAATCCATTCAACAGTCCTCAAATGAAGGAATTGGACCGTCCGAGACACCTACAGCCCAACTGGCCCAGTTAGTGACCAAGCTGAACAGTTTGTTACAACAACAAACTTCAGGTTCCGATTTCTCTAAACCTATTTTAAATTTTTCCAAAGTAGCTAATTCTTGTCAAAATACTAGTAAATGAATTATTGACTCCGGTGCCACCGACCATATGACATGGGATAAAAATAAAATTCAGAATGTAGCGCAGGTTAAAAATCTTCAACATGTAACTGTTGCGAACGGAAATAAAGTCCAAATTTGTGGCTTTGGTAAAACCAACCTCTTTACAAAAAATGTAGAAAATGTTCTATACTTACCTGATTTTAATTCAAACCTGTTGTCTGTTAGTAAGATAACCCAAGATTTGAATTGTAATGTCATATTCTCACCTAATAAAGTAAACTTTCAGGATCAAGAATCAGGGAAGAAGATTGGTGAGGGATTTTTTAAAAATGGCCTTTATTATCTTGAAGAAAATTCCATTAGATGTCATATTTCACTCAGTCCGATAGATCATGACAAGTTGCTACACTGGAGATTTGGCCATCCATCCGACCAAGTTTTAAACAAACTTTTTTGTTATAAGTTAGACTCTAGCTATTGTGATGTTTGTAAGCTTGCTAAACAAACTAGGCTGCCTTTTTCCTTATCTACCCATGTATCTGAAAGATGTTTCGATTTGATCCATTCTGATGTGTGGGGCCCGACGCCCGTTGATTCTTATAATAATTTCAAATATTTTGTCACATTCATTGATGATTTTTCTCGTACCACTTGGATTTATCTGTTAAAAGGAAAACATGAAGTTTTCTCATACTTTCAAGAATTTTGTAATTTTATATAATGCAAAAATTAAGATTTTTAGATCAGATAATGGCACGGAATATGTTAACAGAAATTTTCTAGAATTCTTTAAATTAAAAGGTATTTTACACCAAACCACGTGCATTAATACACTTGAGCAAAACGGAGTTTCAGAAAGGAAAAATCGTCATCTTCTTGAAGTTACTAGATCACTAATCTTTCAAAGTAACGTTCCAAAAATCTATTGGTCACACGCTGTGCTAACTGCTACATACCTTATAAATAGATTGCCTAGTGCAAGGTTAAGAAATATGAGTCCCTTAGAAATTCTTAAGGGTAGGAAAATTGACCTTGAACATATACGTGTTTTCGGCTATATATGTTTTGTACACATAAAGAGACATACCAAACTAGATAAAAACTCGGTTAAAGCCATTTTTTTGGGATACTCTTCACAAAAAAGGGATATAAATGTTATGATCCAAAAAATCATAAACTCTACTTCTCACGAGATGTTTCCTTCTTTGAAAGTAAACCCTATTATCAGCCAAATGAACAAAAAAATGTACAAGGTCAACCGATTATGTTACCATCAAATAACTTTGTCTTTCCCGAGGAAACGAATCATGAACAGGTTGAGAATGAGGAAGACGAACAGACTGGTGGAACGGATGCTATTTCTTCAGGGGGAGAAGAAGAGTCAAATGTGGAACCAGCTCAAGAAGAAATTAGCTTAAGAAGGTCCACTCGTCAAACTCGACCTCCTGCCAGATTAAGGGATTACGTATCCCATCAGGTGATGTATCTAATTCAACAAGGTGATGTACCCCATCAGGTGATGTATCCTATTCAAAACTTTATTTCTTATAAACTGGTTTCTCCTGAATATCGGGCCTATTTAGGTAACATATCCAAACAGACTGAACCAACCAACTTTAATGAAGCTACCCAGGACCCTATCTGGCATAAGGCTATGAAAGAAGAACTTAAAGCCTTAGAAAAAAATGACACGTGGGACATTGCCCATTTACCAAAGGGAAAAAAACCTGTGGGTTGTAGATGGGTCTATAAAATCAAATACAATAGTGATGGTACAATTGAAAGGTATAAGGCTAGGTTAGTTGCCAAAGGTTTCACCCAAACCTACGGCATTGACTACCAAGAAACTTTTGCACCTGTTGCCAAAATGAGCACCGTAAGAATTTTATTATCTGTTGCCGTTAACTTAGGATGGAATCTATTTCAAATGGACGTAAAAAATGCCTTCCTTCAAGGAATTCTGGAAGAAGAAGTTTACATGACTCTTCCTCCAGGCCATACAAATACCTCAGATCCATCGCTAGTATGTAAGCTAAAAAAATCCATCTACGGCCTAAAACAATCTCCGAGAGCTTGGTATGTCAAGCTAAGTTTTTCCCTTTTAAAAAATAATTTCATCAAAAGCACAGCTGATTCATCTATGTTTGTTAAACACTTACAAAATTCCACCACTATCATTTTAGTATATGCTGACGACATCATCATTACTGGGAATGATAATGAAGAAATTAAAAGGGTTAAACAACACTTAAAAAATGAATTTGATATCAAGGACCTTGGAAAACTGACATACTTTCTTGGAATAGAAATAGCTCACTCCAGCAAAGGTCTATTTCTATCCCAAAGAAAATATGTCCTCGATTTATTAAAAGAAACTGGTAAGCTGGGAGTTAAACCAGCCGGTACCCCAATGGAAACCAATGTTAAACCTGGACCAGAAAATGGTGACCCCCTACCCGACATAGGACAGTATCAAAGGTTGGTAGGAAAATTAATCTATCTTACGGTTACCAGACCTGATATTGCATTTGCTGTAAGTGTTGTAAGTCAATTTATGCATGCTCCGCGTACCAGCCACTTGAGTGCTATTGATAGGATACTAAGATATCTTAAAGGCACTCCAGGTCAAGGAATTTGGATGCGTAAAAATAACTCTAATACTGTAATTGGTTTTTCTGATGCAGATTGGGCCGGAAGCTGTGATAGAAAGTCAACTACAGGTTTCTGTACCTTTGTAGGTGGCAACTTGGTCACTTGGAAAAGTAAAAAACAAAGTGTTGTAGCAAGGTCAAGTGCAGAAGCAGAGTATTGGGCCATGGCATCCACAGCAAGTGAACTAACTTGGATCAAGCAACTACTTAGAGACATGAAGACAGAGCATATAGGAACTATGCAAATGTACTGCGACAATCAAGCTGCGCGACATATTGCATCCAATCCAGTATTTCATGAGAGGACAAAACACATCGAAGCCGATTGTCACTTTGTCAGAGAAAAAGTACAGTCGGGAGAAATAGAAACACCATTTGTTCGGAGCAAAGACCAATTGGCAGACATCTTTACAAAAGCACTCGACAAAACCAGTCATCTTAACATTCTTGGCAAGTTGGGATCAATTAATATATTCGAATCCAACTTGAGGGGGAGTGTTGAGAAACTAGGCTAGTTAGAAGAGAACTAAGTGCCTCAGACATTTAAATCATCATTGGCATTAAAGGCACCAAAACAAGAGATAGCATCAGTCATCAGAATAGCCTCAGAGGGTCAACTCATCACAAGCCATTTTGGGAAAAAAAGGACCAGCTACCAGAAAAAGAGCCAACTCTACCTTTCACCAATTTAGTATTGTACAGTAATCAAGAACATAGGCAACCGTTGCATATAACACTATATATGCCATCCTATTCTTTCATTTGTAAATCAGAACACATAATATACATTTTGTTCATCATATTTACTTTATGAAATTCTACACCAAATATCTAGAAATTTTTGTCAAAATTGGAGACTTATTTACTGAGAGTGGAGTTTCATTTCGCTGAAGGACAAAAACAGATGAATAAGACATAAAATTATAAAAGCAAAACATAAATTATA
This sequence comes from Fraxinus excelsior, assembly GCA_019097785.1. Classification (NCBI taxonomy): domain Eukaryota; kingdom Viridiplantae; phylum Streptophyta; class Magnoliopsida; order Lamiales; family Oleaceae; genus Fraxinus; species Fraxinus excelsior. The sequence continues at coordinate 30,532,090 of CM032631.1, read as the reverse complement.
AGAAATTCATAGTTTCTTTAATTTTTATAAGTTCTACAAATATTAAGAAAGAAGTCCCAATCAACATATACAATTCCTTAGGTAGAACATTTATATATTTCTTCAAGAACTATGCTGATTGTATTCATTTCAATTATAGTTTTTGATAGCTGATTGTATTCATTTTAGATGTTTGGATTATAGCATAGTACACCAGTATCGAACATTGAAAGTACTCTACTACAATCAAGTGAGTCTATCACATGATAGTACATTAATGGCACTGAGATATCATGAGTTGGCAGATCAGCGCAAGATTGGCAAATAATTGGCGGTATTTCCTAATTGGGGCCATCTACGGGCATATTTCGATATTTTGGCCATAACTTTTGCTATGGTTGACAGAATCACGCCCATGACCCCAATCCGAAAAGGTTTTTTCGGCGCGCACGACGTGGTCACACAACTTTGCTCGGTGAGCATCGATTTCAAATCCAAATTCAACTGTTTTCCTTTTCGAATCATCAATTTAAGTTATTTTTTGCCGTTTATGGTAATATTTCAATTACCTTTTTGACATAGAAGAAGAGCTCGATTTGAGCCGGATTTTGGTGATATTGTTTCTTTTATTAAGTATTTTATTTTGGTAGTAAAATTAGAATTTACCATTTTTGGTAAATTTTCACTAATTTCGCATATGTGACTACATAATTCGGCTTGTGGGTTATTTTTCATCAGTTGTTGAATAATAAAGATTTCTTATTGATTCCTTGATTTTTCTCTGGCTTTATTCCCTGTTTTTGTCTATTGATTCTAGCGTGCAGAATAATTGCTATTATGCCCGACGTCAGTGGAAGAGAGAACTAATGTCTTCCAGAGCTTCTGGACAATGCTCCTTATTCTAGAAGCTTGGATATACTTCCTGGAGCTGCAAATTTTGCCCCCACAATTACTTCTGCAGCAATCATCCATGAGAGAACTGGTGCTTGCTTTTATTTTCGCAAGGCACTTCCCCGTCGAGATATTGCTGATATTTGCATGCAAAAGAATATAACAAAGGTTAGATTATAAAAAGTAAAACAACATCCAATTAGCATGCAAATCTATGATTAGCTCAAGTATTCAATACAACGAAGCTACTGAAAAATAACGTGCTTTGGAAGAATAATAAACTTGTTTCTTTAATACAAATCTTTCTATCCAAAGTATTTACGTTCCTTGAGAACATACCATTTTCTTCTGACAATGGATCATTAGAATCAGCTTTGCAATACAAAATGATAAGGTCCTGATCACTTGTTATGTCTATGTTGTTAATATTGCAATCCGGATGCCATAAAAGGTGATCCTCAAATGAAGTCACAAGCTCCCCACAAATGTTCCAAACGGCCACTGTTGGTTTCTGAATGTCAGGAATAATTGGTTCTCATACTGTCATACAAAAATATAAACGCTGATGAAGTCATGAACTCAGTTCTGCTGACTTCAATTAATTCAGAATTGCGAACCTACATAGAAAATGTTAGATTCTACAGGATATTTTCAAAGCAACGAAAGATCAAACAACTTATATCAAGATTCTGTAGGTTCTCGTTTTCTTTCTTGACAAGAAGTTTCTCATTGAACTATTCAATGAAATCCACCTTATTGTTTCTACGAAGGAGATGGTCGAAGGATTTGAGAACTGTCCCATCCTCAATGGACAGAATCATTAAAGGAACGTGGCCGCTAGCTTTGGTAAATATCAGTAACATGATTCCTAGCTAGACTGTTATCAAAATGACATGTTTGGTGCACAGGTTTATTATATATAGTTACATACACCAGCAATGATTTTGTTGACAGTTCAATATCTCAAGACAATGAGCAATATTCATAATGTGAACGTGTGGTTACAATGTTCTCCAACAAACATTTAAACATGCAGCATATAGTTGCAATGTCTTCCTAACTAATACATAATGTGAAGCCTTCTATATAATTTTCATCTTCGCCAGCAACTAGGGAACAACATTTTGTAGAAATGATCCGCCTTGCATTAAAAAACCACTTTAGATAAGTTGCTCATGTTGGGATGATAAAACAATAACTACATGACTATTTGCAGAGCACGAGTGATATAATAAGAATCTTGTCAAATTACAAAAGATAAAGGTATATCAAACTTGGACTATTATCTAAATGCATTAAAAGTGTTCTCCCAGATACATACATTGAAGTTTACGCATGCGCATTAAAATAAATATACAGTATTACGTGATTTTCATCTCTTGAACATTTTTATCCAAAATCGAGTATAGCATTGTATAGTTTTTCAAGTCGAACACCTTGTATATGTTGGAAACAACCAAAAGATAAATACCTTAGCAAATGGCAGCAAATTTTTATTTTTTTAAATATAAGATAATACATATTATATAGTTATAGCTCACCTGTCTTGTGCAGAATAAGTAACAACCTTTCCATTTACATCATCAAATTCCACAAAGCAGGCCACTTCAATGACTCTGACTCAGAGTGGAAAATCGACATCTAGTTTACCCCTTCGTATGTATGTGAAATAGTTAAAGGATTTGGCATGAGTAAGAGAAACAGTAGTAGAATGAATAGAATCCATGCGAAATAGAAGATCGAATTCTGTACTCTATCCCCGTGGTTCTGCATTTCAAGGAATTAAAATGATCAGATGCATAAACTGAAATAGTAATGAGGGAATCATTATTTTTATTGTAAACTAAGCTCCGAATAACTTCATCAGGAGCGACATTCAGAAAGCATATCCTCGTGTCAGCCTTTGCATCAATCAAGTAATATACATTAGCACCTTTCAAATTACAAGTGATGGAAAATATTTGCAAAAGTACACAATTTTTTCCTCTATGATTTCACCTCGGCTGAATTCTGCACAAACACCAGATTGCGTAAGAGCAAAGACAATATCACGGGCAATTACTTAAGAAAAAAGAGAAGAAATGCATGCATCCTCGGGAGAGAAGGGTTGAAAAGTGAAGTAGGAAATAACGAGTACAGATATACCTAGTTTGCTGCATGTCATACCATCTTAACAATGCAAGTAACATCATATAATGCAAGACATATCATATGTTGCTATCGCCCCTTTACACCATGTTATTCAGCTGACTAGGCCCAATTAGGATCATGAGTCGAATAGGACTGAGAAAAAAACTCTTCAGAATTGCTAGCAAATGTACAACTGTATGACCTTGCTGAATAAAGCTTGAAACTCTCATCAAAATTAATTAAATTATATGTAAGTTCTATAGATATACCAAAAATTTCAAACAGTCATATATATCTGAAACACATTGTCAGGTTGATGAACCATAATCCTATCCACAAACGCTGGCTTCCAGTTTCCTTTTTTGACAAGAAATCATGAGTTTCTCATGGGACGTCCCTAAGAAATGAACCCAAAATAATCAGTGATGAGGTAGAGTAGAAGTTAGAAATATAGTAGAAGGGTTTTACTTAGGTTCAATTTCTAATGGTGGATGGGGGTACAACTTGAATAAATACGGCTTCTGCATAATTATGTAGGCTTCTAGGTTTGACAGTTACGGTGCAAAAGGCCTATAAGATAGTTACTGCATTCCTAATTCATTCACTAAAAAAAAGGACTTGTCAAACAATGTCATAATCATAAAGATTATGAGAAATCGCAATGCCGCACATGCAAAATAACAAGGCAGCAAGCTTTATGCAACACTGTAAGCATAAATAGATCAATTATTCATTTTAAAAATAAAAATAAAAAGCATTTTATTATTCATTTATAAACATTCTATACCTGTTTTGTCACCATATAACTTTGTCAAAACTCACCTAGTACTAATCTAGCTGACTGTATATTCGGAAGTCCATATTGAATTCAGTGTTTTTAACATTAGTACGAAGCCTCAACTGGCTACTTGTAGTCTACTTGACAAATAAAATAATTATTGCAGAATTTTACAAATGTAATACAAGATGTTTTACATATTCAACGAAATGCATGATTAAATATAAAGATTATGTAGATTCTCAAAAAACATGTTTATGAATATATTTTTTAAGAAAACTGATAGGATACCACATGCTGCCCCTGATTACACACAAGAAAACTCAGCTACTGTGGCTGCTAGGGCTGCCTCTGCCCTGCTGTAAATGAAGTGCTGCTGCTGAATTTTGGGAAGCACTGGATCTGGTTGATTGGTGCTGGAGTACAGTGTAACCTGCTCACCACAGAGAAGAGTTTAACCGAGCTCCTGGAATGGAAATACAAATGTATAATAAGTGATATAGACCTATTCCTTCCTTCTCTAGTACCGAAGCCTTTTGGCTTCTGCTCCTACTTCGTAAGGAAGTTGAGTCCCTTCTTCCTTCTGTACATTATAAATTTGGCTGAGATGATTGTGTGGAAAATAAGATTGTATGAGGTTTATTTCGCTGCAAACAGAAATGATAAATTTCCAGGCATTCGAGATGCCTGAACTCTACTACTTGATTCCTCAGTAGTGATCCATTGAATGAATCTCCAAGTTCTCTTCTCCCCCTTATTACATTTATAGACACTCTATTATATTTCTATTCCCCTTTTACCATTGCTAACTAACTAGATGGAACACTCTAGAATATTGAATGAATAACAAACTTGTATCGGAGGTGGGGGTCTATTACTACTCGCTCCTCCGAAATCCACCTTGTCTTCAAGGTGGAAGCTGTTTTGTCTGGTCAATTTATCATACAACCACAAAATTTCCTTTGAAAGAATCTAGCCATCGTCACCGTAAAGAGGGACGTTTCAACCCTTGGAAGTGGATAGACAAACTCGAAGTGGATGGACCAACTCAACTGAGCAACTATCACAAGCATAGTATCCAAAGCGACTCCATAGCCAGTTGCCTCTACCCGCAAAATGTCCAGTTTTTTAACCTGACGAGTCGAAATAAATTTGTAGCTGACTGCAAGTGTGTGCTTCTTTTGATAACACTGACCTTTCTCCCTTTTCAGCTGTAAATCTACATCAGTAAGCCTTTTGAAAAGTGGTACTGCTTTGGTCGTGGTCGCAGGACGGGGTACATAAGTGGTGGAGTTTTTTTGGCTGATTGCGTTTGTGGGTGGAATATTCTGACAAAATAGGTTAAATGCGCGGGCTGAGAAATAAGGAGATTGTTGGCTTGGGCTGTAAGAATTAAAGGGAAGAGTTAACAAATTAGGTTTCAAATTTCACCAATGCAAAAATCAGAGTTTAAGTTTAAAAAATGCAAAATTCAAGTATTTAGTTAATTAATTAAAATAATTATTATTTAAATATAATAAATTCACAATTAAACAGTTAAATGATCACATATACATAATTATAGATTACAATTTATTTATTGATCACAAATGATTTCGAGGTCACAAATAAAAAAATATTATAGGTCACAATTTACTTCATTAGTCGCGAATAAAAAAAAATTATAAGTCACCAATTTTAATTGGTCACAAATTTAAAAAATTATTGGTCACAGATTATATTTTTAATCACATATTATCGAATTTTAAAATCACGGTTTAATAGTTAGCCACAGAGAACTATATATTTGGTCACATACACTTAAACACCCGTCCACCGACCCGATCCACCACCAATACTTGCTCACAAATGGACCAAATAGTTGGTCACAACACTCTTCATTCCATCCTTACCGTCGTCGCCACCTCCACCTTTGCACCCACAACCACTACCCAAACCACTACCATCATCGCCTGCACATCACCACAACATCGTCGCCCTCGTCACAACACCACCACAACCACCACCACAATAATAACAAAAAATAGTCATCACCATCACCGCCTGCACCACAACACCAAAAAAATCACCACCACAACCGCCGTCAACCCCGCCACAACAATAACAAAAAATTACCACCACCACACGGGCCCCATTATCTCACAAACCACCACCACCACCACACGGATCACCATCACCACCACACGGACCGCCATCACAGATCTACCATACTGCCGTCAAACACCACCACCAACCACCTCACCACTGTACAAGACCGCACAATCACCGCTGTCACAGCAACGATTGCGAACCATACCAAAACCTTCGCCATAGACCACCACAAGTCACAAGTCACAACTCACATATTTGTGCAAAGAAATTAAACTAAGAAAAAAATCTGATTCCCACCGCTTCTACCTCACACCAGTACCACCACCCATTCTTTTATCCTACTTGATCTGCAGTGCCGGCGACGACGGGGGCTTATGGTGTAGTGTCGGTCGGAGGAGCTCTTTCATCGTTGGTTGTCGGGGTTTGAAGGGAGAGCGGAGGGGAGGCGCGAGAGAGAGGGGATGGAGTAGAGAGTGATAAATTAGGGTTTTGATATAGTACCTGATTTTTAAATAAACAAACTTTAGACAATTAGAAAGTAATCTTTAAACACTTGGATTTATGTAATTTCCACAAAATTAAATTTAGCTTTAGATGGGCCGTAAGTGAGATGGACTTGCTTAATTAAATTACAGCCTCTAACCCTTTGGCCCAACTCCAAAATCAAGCCCACACATTCTTTTTGATAATTAGCCACAGTTTCCAACACATTCTCTTTCCTTTTCTTCATCGTGATTTTCCTCTTCTCCTCAACCAACCACCCAAAGATTTCCATTCCCTGATGTATATCGGCTTTTCCTCATTTGGCAATGGTGATAGAGAAACCTGCATTTCCATTCGTTGGTTTCGTGATTTGGCTCTTCCAGATTTCTCACGGTGAATCCTAGCATCTAAGCCTATCTCTGTGTTATAGGATTTTAGTGGAACTTTGAAGTTAATGGTGGAATCCGACAAAGTGACCACATCACCTTTCTCCTTTCACTCTAGTTCCTGTCTGTTATGAAATTTGGATTGCAAGATAATGACTATAATGAAATAAACACCAAGACTTACGTGAAAATCCAATACGAGAAAAATCCACGGGCAGAGCATGAGAAATCCACTATAATCAATAACAATTGTGTTTACAAGATCCCAATGCACTCAATTGAAATCTAAAACTCTCAAGATGTTGTAAGAATTCTTGTTAATTTCTATACAAGTCGTACGATATATATATGAACCCTACAGAACAAGTTGAATAAGAATATGAGTCTAAAATCGCATAAAAAACGAAAACGGGCTTGTGTCGAATAAGTCGTCGCTCGGGCGATAGAAGAGTGATAGGGCAGAGCCGCACGAGCGACCAAGTCTCGGGTTGTTTTATACCGGGCTCACTCAAGCGTCCAGCTAGCACCGGGCCAGCGAAAATACGATAACTTTTTCCTTCGATCGATAATTTTGATCTCTTCAAGACCTCTCCAATTTAGACTCCATACCCACTAGAATTTGGGTCAACCTACAATAAATCTCCACCTTGAACCAAATTTCAACACAAGGAACTTCAAGTCACAACTCCATTAATAAACACCACTCTTTCTCTTCCAAACAAGCTCCAATGGACTAAATCAATGACAAGCATCCACTAAGTTCAAGCAATATTCAAACTTGGCAATGGAAAGTGGTTTTGTCATCATATCAGCATGATTATCCTTGTTATCAACGTTGCTGACTACAATATCATCACGAGCAATTGTTAGCCCAAGAATAACTAACCAAGAGGGGGGTGAATTCGTTTTCAAAACTTTTTCGACACTTAGTCTCAAAATAATTCAACACACAAGATATAATTGCAAAGTATAATACAACAAGTAAATATGCAAATATAATATCTTAATTCAAGTATGAATATTGCACAAAGTAAATAACAATGTAAAGTAAAGTGCAATAATGTAAAGATAACAAATCAATTTAATAGGGTTCGATCCAATGTAATGATCTACGTCCCCGTTACCAAGCTCTCCGTCACGAGCAAGACCAAATGCAGTAAATTAAAATGGTAACTTACAAACAAGGAGTACCGATCATTTTACAACGTTAAGCTTTCCGAGACCTCAACACGACCTACGCTATCGAGCTTTACAGGATCTCAATATGACCCACACGATGACTTACAACAAGGCGTACCAAATCTTATACAACGTTGATCTTTAAGGGACTACAACCGACCCACAATTCAAATGAATTTTACAATACAAATCTTCTCTTCTTATCGAATGATAAAATCAAAGTTGAGTACAAGAAGAAAAAAGGCAAACACTTTAATAGATAGCAAATGAATTAAGCTCAAGTGTTGATGTTGTAAGCTTTGATAAAAGATAGATTATGAAATAGTCTGTATTGTTATCAGAGTTTTCAACCTATAATCTCTCTTAACAAAATAACACAGAAATGATCTTCAAATTAGATCATATTCCGTGTCAAAAATCTGTCCCAATATGAGATTGAAAACTGGAGTATAACCTTTTGACTGAAAGTTGAAGTGTGATCTTTTGAGGGACGTTTGAAAATGATTTTTCAAGATTTTTGATATATTACAAATGTTCATTTTTCCAAGATCATTCTCATGTCAAAACAATTTATGCCAATGATGAATTTATGAAAAATACTTGAGCTTTATGCACTTGCTAAACATTAACGAGTTCTACCTTTATGTATATAAATGAGGTTCGATAAATAACTCTATCTTCAATGTTTTTGATCTCTTCGAGCCTCTCTTTGACTTGTATCTCGAATGATTTGTTTTGAATGCTCGTTTAACCTTCACTTGTACTTCATTTGAGTGTGAATAATAATCTTTATAACTTTGAAGGCTTAAACATTCAATTCAATTTGTTAGTAAACAAGATGGACTTGTTTGTTATGATCAAAACATTAAGGTCATGATCGACCATATGTCAACATCAATTACATCAAGCACAAAATGATACCTCACATTAATGTACTTAGTCCTCTTATGAAACATCCGATCTTTAGTCAAGAAAATTGCATTCTGACTATCACAGAATAATGTAGACATCTGCAAGTCTTCATTGACTTTGTAACGTCCCGACCCACATGGATCGAAACATCACTAGATTAACTATACTTCAGCCGTTGACTTAATAGAATTAACCTTACCCTTAGCGAAAAGCTTAAACATTTAATTTATGAAATTTAAGTCTAACATAATTTGTTAAAAGAAAATAATTCATTACTATAAACAAAAACAATTCAAAAATGTCTTTACAATATTTTCCGTGCATGCATCCACAATTGACGTCAAATTTTAGGCAAAACTATAAAAAAAATGTTGCTGTTTTCTTTTTCTATCTCATATGGACATTGACAAAATAAATTCGTTTGCATAACTATCGACCTCGAAACTTCGTGAAATTTTAATACAAGGTAGAAAACTCTTTATAATATGACATCCAAACATCGGGCTCCGTCGGCAACATATAGGGCATTAAAACATTTTTAGAAACCCCACAGCAACTCGGGTTGGAAGGAAACCCAACACAGTTCACTTAAAATGTCATATAAAATTTTACACACATCGAATTGACATGAATTTAGCTATATCCAGTAGCTAGCCCCTGAGACTATCATATCCAATTTCTTTTGTCCAAAAACATCAAGTAACGTGTGAGATATAAATTTTTGAAGCCAAGGGCAGAAACTGAAAAACAGCAACACTCCCCAGTGCAGTTTACTTAACATGACGTATAAAATCCTACAAACATCAGATTGACATGATTTCAAGTTCATTCAGTAGCTAACATGTAAGTTTATCCAACGCCACTGACTTTGTCTAAAAGTTCCAAATAATGAGTGAGTTATGATTGTTTGAAATCAACTACAGAAACTGGAAACAGCAACACTTTCTGGTGCAGTTTACTCTAAGTGACCTAGAAAATTCTAACGACATTGGATTGACTTGATTCCAAGTTTATTCAGTAGCTAACCTATGAGGCCCTCAAACACCACTGCTTTGGTTGAAAAATTCCAAGTAATGATCAAGTTACGAATTTTTGAATCCAAGGCAGAAATGAAATTTCTAGAAAAACAGCAACGTAACTTTGTTAACATTTTTAAAAAAAATAAAAACTAGCGACTTGTAAGATAATTTCCACAATGCATAACTTATTCATAAATAAATGTGTTTAGAACAGTTCCATAAACAACATTTCATAGGAAACACTTTAATGGAAGACCCACTTCTCCCCTTCATCTTCTCGCTTGGTAGCGCCGGGAGGCGCCGCCAAGCCCCGGCAGCAGTCGGTCGGCTACTTCACAGCAGCCATGCGGCTGCTGTTGAGTAACAGCATTTAGCCGTCTCAGGCTGCGTGCAAACAGCAAGCCGCCAGGTCCGCCGGTGGGCATTACTTAAAAAAAAGACAAATATGTCATTTAATGACCAATATGGATGGAATGATGTATTTACAAATGAATTTTGCCACATGTATATAAACACGATGCATAGGCGATTACTGAAAATGACGTAGATGAAAAAGATTGGATGAAAAAGTTGACTGTATTTTAAATTGATAAATAGTATAGTGTTATGTGATATTGTGTAATCCCTTATATAATTTTTGATATACAAGTTGTAAGATCTTTTATAAATTGAAATGTTGGGATGATTAATGCTAAAACAAAAGTTGAGGGTACATTTGTTACATTTTCAAACGTTGGAGAGAGAAGTACAAATTGTTAGAAAATATGTTAAGGATTATTGATCTAAAACAATCAATAATCAAGCTTGAATCGTCCATGTTGAAATTAACGAGAACATCAAAATGAAAACAGAAGCGTACCTTGAACCATAGATCCATAGGTGTCTGATTCTTCGCCGGAATTGGTTATGATCTTCCAATTGATTGGTGATCTTTTTATCAACTTTGCTCTCCATTGATGGGGATGTAGAGAAGCTTAAAGAACCCCAACAATTGGGGACCATAACCCCTCTAAAAGGAATAAGATAATGAATGGTCATTATCTTTCATTTGATTCAAATCAGCCCCTCATTAATTTGAAACAAATATTCGGTCTCTACACTTTCATTCCATGAAACTTAATACCCATTAGTCAAAATTCATCTTTGGTAGATCACTTTAATTGACTAATAAACTTTAAATAATAGCACCACACATTTTAATACGTTACGTGTGGCCCCAATTATGTTAGAACTTTCCAACAATCTCCCACTGAGCCAAACATGTAACCTTTCAAATGTGCACAACCTTATGAGCTCAAAATTTTGCTATTATTATTATTATGGGTATTGCAAACAATCTCGTCCATCAGTCATATTGATATAAGATCAAAGCGATTTTCGTCACATTTAACGTGACTAAATCCATCAATGGTCACGTACACCCATATAACCAAATGACATAGATCAATCATGGAAGTGTAGCATGGAAATTACATGTTATGTGATCCACCATGTCTATTTCCAACTGGTCCAACCTTATTTCTTAAGTGAGATCAACCATAAACTTTAATCAGAGTGGAACTGAACTGAATACTTTATTTCTGAAATTAACCGAATATCCATGGATAAAATATGTGTCTAAAACAGACAACATCCAAATACAAACTCCCACTAAACTGGCATATCATCAAAAGATGAATCACCCATGTGAGCATTATACTCATGAAAGACCTTGGGTGGTAGCCATTTAGTAAATTGATTCATGATTATGGAGTTTGTCTCTATATGCTTTATAGAAATCTAACCACTCTGATTTCTTTCCTTAACAACTAGGAACTTAATGTCTTTAGACTTTGACATCGTCATGTTCCCGTTGGAATACAAGACTGCTATTGTCACATAATAAATTAACTTAAATGGCCTTTCAATTCCATCCAAAATATTCACCACGGTGACAATATTTTGCAGTCAATTCCATGATCATAATCAGATTATCCAACGATATCCAATTGGTCTGATTTTCCTGAATGTGATCATGTAATCCTTAGTTCTCTATAAACACTGAATAACTTATTGCTGCTTTCCAATTTCCATCCTGAAATTTAGTTAAATATCTGTCTAGCATTCCAATGAATGCTATATCCGGATGTGTATAAACTTGAGTATACATTAAATTCTCAATTGCTAAAGCATATAGAATTTTACGTATTTCATTTTCTTTAAATTTATCATTGAAACTTTAATTGAGACTAAACTTGTCTCCCTTATCAACAGGGGTGTCACCTGATTTACAGTCCTGCATGCCAAACCTTTTAAATACTTTATTGATATAGTTCTTTTGTGACAATCCAAGAATACCTCGAAAGTAATCCCGATGTATCCAAATCCTTAATACAAAAGAAACGTCACCAAGACCTTTCATCTCAAAACTCCTTGATGAAAATCTCTTAGTTTTGTACAATATGCCTATATCATTAGTGGCAAGCAGTATGTCATCAACATACAAAATCAGGAATATATGTTTACTCCCACTGAACTTGTGATACACACAATCATCAACAACATTCATCTCGAAACAAAATGAGATAATTAATTGATAAAATTTGTGGTACCCTTGACGGGAAGCTTGCTTGAGCTCATAAATGGATTTCTTTAATTTGCAAACTATATTCTTTGGTCTCCTAACACAAAGTTTTATGATTGCACCATATAGATCGTTTCATCAATGTTACCATTTAGAAACGTCATCTTAACATCCATCTGTTGTAGCTCAAGATCAAAATGTGAAACAAGTGCCATAATTGTCTTGAAAGAGTCTTTCGTTGAAATTGGAGAGAAAGCCTCTTTATAGTCAATGCATTCCTTTTGTATAAAGCCTTTAGCTACAAGACGAGCCTTATATCTTTTCACATTACCATTCGAATTCCTTTTGGTTTTAAATATCCATTTGCAACCAATGGGTTTCGCACCTTCTGGAAATGGGACAACTCTCTATCACTCTCTCTCTCTATACACTCTACGATTCGCTATATCATCTCTCTTAGTAATGAGAACTCTCTAAAGCGCGAGGGAGCTCACTCTCACTCTCACCAAAACCGAATTCGTTGAGCGAGAGCGTAACAGCATGAAATCAAGAAAGACAATATCGAGCAATAGCAGTCCAAAAACTCTATCTCAAACGCGAGTAAAGTTGATTGATCAGATTTTCTTTCACCAATACATGTCATCCTTATTTTATTGGAGAAAGACTATAAAAATATCCAGAATTGTCTTTCTCCCTTTTATAGTGGATTTCCTTAATGATGTTTGTTCTTGATGTTGTTGAGTTTGAATTTCTGGAACAATCTCTTGATTGTGTATAGGGGATTTTGTAATGAAGTCTTGATCCGAAATCGCTTATTGAACAAGATCTAGAGCAAGAATTTGTTCCTGAACCTGATCATTGTCAATTGCAACAAAAGAAATATGTATCATACTTCATTCAAGACAAAATCATTACCCTTACAACTTTATCTCCCCCCGCAAACTCTACATCGTCAAGGAACCGAACATTTCCCGTTTGAAAATTGACTTGATAGTGGGATCTTTAAAAATATTGTAACCCCTTAAAAATTTGCTTTATTTGGAACTGTGTTCAGAATTTAAGCTACAGTCTTTACTGATCTTTACTAGAAAGATCCTGATGTACTGTGGAATGATTTCACATTCCTCTAGAAATTTTAGCAAAAAGCAATGGACATTGTTCTCCTGATTCATCATATTTATCATAGTATTCACCACTATGGTAATATCGACTTAATGAATTCTTTTACTGAGTTGATTTTCAATCTCAGTCTTATATGCCTTGAACAAGTCCAATGTTTGAGATTCCTCATAAATGAGATATAGGTAGCCATAGTGAGAAAATTCGTCTATGAACTAAATAAATGACTGTTGACCATTCCAAGAAACCGAAGGAAATGGTCCATAGTTCTAAGACGTCCGAAGTCATATGGTACTTAATCTCCTTATGTTTGTTTATTTTTCCTTAATGCAATTGATATAGACACTTAAGTCTGAAAAATAAGGAAATCAAGAATTCCTTCTAACACAAGATTTTTCATTCTCTTTTGAGAGAAGTGGCCTTATTGCTTGTGCCAAAACAAAGCAGAATTCTCATTGGTTAATTTATGTTCAATACCATGCGGATTCACATATACTTTATAAGAGACAATTGTATTAAACTGATATAGGTTATCGTTACCGGATAAAGAACTGGTGCCCACAATTTTTTGAGGTAAGAAAGAGATCATCCTGACTATTTCAAATTGAACAAGGGTAACCAAAGTTGTCCAATGTAGAAATAGAAACCAAATTTCGTCCAAAAGACGGTATCGTAAATGTCTCTTTCAAATTCAAGTAATAACCAGTCTTTAATGATAACCTAAAGTCCATATAGTCTCAACCTTAACTGATTTGCCATCACCCCACATAGATGAATCTTTCAGTATCAATTGATTTTGGCAGATCAAACAACCCCGCATATAAACACTTATTTGAATAGTAGTACCGAAATATATTCACCAAGTGTGTCTAGGTATTGACATTAAATTTACCTCAAAACAAACCAAAATGAGAAGTGTATTGTTCTTTACACGCCAGCGTGATATTTAGTACAATTTCTCTTTATATATCCCAAATTTTCACAAAAGTTACAGCTAAATTTATCATTTTCAGGCTTTTGTTGTTTATTTTAAATCGAACCGAATGCAGCTTTGTTATTCTTTATTATCCTTAGAAGTACATGCCAAGTGAGTAATGCCAATTTTATTTTGTTTTAGCATTTCTTCTTCTTGCACATAATATGGAAATGAGCTCATTAAGAGTCCACTTTCCCTTTTTTGACAGTTGAAACTATCCTTAATCAACAGAATTGTGCAAGAAGCGAAATCAATACCAAATGTAAGAGCAAGTCATCAGACAGCTCGAGTTTTAGTGCCTTAAGCTTAGAAGCAATGTGAGACATCTTCATGATGTACTCCCTTATATTTCCTTTGCCTTTATACTTTATTGAAATCAAGCTTTGCAAAAGCGTGCTGTTTCAGCCTTATCGTTTTTCGCAAAACGTTTCTCATTTCGACAAGAAATCACTGGCATTAGTTACTTCTTCAGATACTGTGCCTCTAAAGGCTTCCGGAATGCCGCGCTTAATGATCATTAGACTCATGCGATTTGAGCGATCCCACTTCTCAAAGTTCTCTTTTCCATCAGATGAACTTTCTTCCGTAAGAGAAGCGGGTTGCTCAATCCGGAGCGCATGATCTAGATCTTTGCAGCCAAGAACAATTAATATGTTCTCTTTCCAATACTTGAAGTTTGTTCTGTTTAGCACTGGAATGGAGTTGATGTTGACAGATATAGCAAAAGTGGATGGATTAACTGAATAGAGAACTTGTTCTCAATTAACATGTTCACATAGGAATCCGTATAAACAATTAAGTTATTCAAATAATGGTATGTCCCATCTCAAGATACCTAGCACATCATTAATATCAAGTCTTTGGACAGTAATATTAACTGTAAGTGGTACTCTTGATGTAGTGATCAAACATTGACAATAAATCCTGTCAAATAATAAACCCATCTTTGGATTGATTTATTATTCACATGGAAACCTTATAATTGTCACACGTTTACCACCACAAGTGTGCATACAATTCGGCCAAATATTAACCTTCCTTTGGGCCGGCTAATATTCGCATGAACAAGCATACACACGAATTCCTTCTAATATTCTAAGTTAATTAATTTCCACAAGAGAGGTTGCTTTGGCAACATATTGCTTCAATAAATTCACTTTTAAATATTATATACTCAAATGAGTCCTTTATACCAAAATTTGAAAAGCGGAATACTTAATTGTATTTATCTTGAAACTTTAAGGGCCTAAGGGTTAATAATTCAATACTTTAGGGGTCAAAATTAATTAATTCAAAACTTTAGCAACCAATAATTAATTATTGAAAACTTTAGGGACCCAAAACTTAATAGTTCAAAACTTTATGGGTCAATAAATAAATTATTGGAAAGTATAGAAGTCAAAAATCAATTATTAGAAACTTTAGGGGCCAATTTAAATCAATTATGAACATTCAGGGGCTTAATTATAAAATTCAGAACTTAAATGGCCCAAATTAATTAATTTCAGAACTTTATAAGGCCCAATATGATGAACTTTAAACTTTAGAGGGCTTAATAACTAAAAACTTTAAACTTCAGGGGTTGAGTTATAAAAAAAACCCATAATCTTAAGGCCCAACTTGAATATACTTTAAACCTTAGGGGCTAAAACATAAATTTTAACCCTAATCCTTAAATTGCAAGCAAGGGCCTAAACACTTCAAATTTACACAACAGGTCCCGCCCCCTCAAATCCCCCAAACCGAAAATGGAAGAAGCTCTTTCATCTCCTCCACAACTGAAAACTTTAATGGAGACCCCTTCTCCCCTTCATCTTCTCGCTTGGTAGCGCCGGGAGGCGCCGCCAAGCCCCGGCAGCAGTCGGTCGGCTACTTCACAGCAGCCATGCGGCTGCTGTTGAGTAACAGCAGCCGCATCCGGCTGCTGCAACAGCAGCCCGCCAGGCCGCCGGTGGCTGCCGTTACAGCGGCCGTCCGACGGCTGTAACAGCAGCCGGTGGCTGCCGGAAAATATATATTTTTTTTAAATCAAATTTCAACAAATCTGGAAAAAATCCATACTTTATTTCAAAATCCGAATTTTATGAAGAAAAACCTTAATTATTCCGAAATCCATATAATTTCATGCCAGATTTCATATACCAATAAATCCAAATTGCATAAAATAATAGGAAAATCATATAATCCATAAAATTCAGAATTTAAACATTCAATTTCTCAATAATTCAACAATGGATCGGCTCTAATACAACTTGATAGAAAATATATTAAGGATTATTGATCTAAAACAATCAATAATCAACCTTGTAATCATCCATGTTGAAATTAACGAGAATATCAAAATGAAAACAGAAGCGTACCTTGAACCATAGATCTATAGGTGTCTGATTCTTCGCCGGAATTGGTTATGATCTTCCAATTGATTGGTGATCTCTTTATCAACTTTGCTCTCCATTGATGGGGATGTAGAGAAGCTTAAAGAACCCCAACAATTGGGGACCATAACCCCTCTAAAAGGAATAAGATAATGAATGGTCATTATCTTTCATTTGATTCAAATCAGCCCCTCATTAATTTGAAACAAATATTCGGTCTCTACACTTTCATTCCATGAAACTTAATACCCATTAGTCAAAATTCATCTTTGGTAGATCACTTTAATTGACTAATAAACTTTAAATAATAGCACCACACATTTTAATACGTTACGTGTGGCCCCAATTATGTTAGAACTTTCCAACAGTTGAGTCCCTTCTTCCTTCTGTACATTATAAATTTGGCTGAGATGATTGTGTGGAAAATAAGATTGTATGAGGTTTATTTCGCTGCAAACAGAAATGATAAATTTCCAGGCATTCGAGATGCCTGAACTCTACTACTTGATTCCTCAGTAGTGATCCATTGAATGAATCTCCAAGTTCTCTTCTCCCCCTTATTACATTTATAGACACTCTATTATATTTCTATTCCCCTTTTACCATTGCTAACTAACTAGATGGAACACTCTAGAATATTGAATGAATAACAAACTTGTATCGGAGGTGGGGGTCTATTACTACTCGCTCCTCCGAAATCCACCTTGTCTTCAAGGTGGAAGCTGTTTTGTCTGGTCAATTTATCATACAACCACACAATTTCCTTTGAAAGAATCTAGCCATCGTCACCGTAAAGAGGGACGTTTCAACCCTTGGAAGTGGATAGACAAACTCGAAGTGGATGGACCAACTCAACTGAGCAACTATCACAAGCATAGTATCCAAAGCGACTCCATAGCCAGTTGCCTCTACCAGCAAAATGTCCAGTTTTTTAACCTGACGAGTCGAAATAAATTTGTAGCTGACTGCAAGTGTGTGCTTCTTTTGATAACACTGACCTTTCTCCCTTTTCAGCTGTAAATCTACATCAGTAAGCCTTTTGAAAAGTGGTACTGCTTTGGTCGTGGTCGCAGGACGGGGTACATAAGTGGTGGAGTTTTTTTGGCTGATTGCGTTTGTGGGTGGAATATTCTGACAAAATAGGTTAAATGCGCGGGCTGAGAAATAAGGAGATTGTTGGCTTGGGCTGTAAGAATTAAAGGGAAGAGTTAACAAATTAGGTTTCAAATTTCACCAATGCAAAAATCAGAGTTTAAGTTTAAAAAATGAAAAATTCAAGTATTTAGTTAATTAATTAAAATAATTATTATTTAAATATAATAAATTCACAATTAAACAGTTAAATGATCACATATACATAATTATAGATTACAATTTATTTATTGATCACAAATGATTTCGAGGTCACAAATAAAAAAATATTATAGGTCACAATTTACTTCATTAGTTGCGAATAAAAAAAATTATAAGTCACCAATTTTTAATTGGTCACAAATTTAAAAAATTATTGGTCACAGATTATATTTTTAGTCACATATTATCGAATTTTAAAATCACGGTTTAATAGTTAGCCACAGAGAACTATATATTTGGTCACATACACCTAAACACCCGTCCACCGACCCGATCCACCACCAATACTTGCTCACAAATGGACCAAATAGTTGGTCACAACACTCTTCATTCCATCCTTACCGCCGTCGCCACCTCCACCTTTGCACCCACAACCACTACCATCATCGCCTGCACATCACCACAACATCGTCGCCCTCGTCACAACACCACCACAACCACCACCACAATAATAACAAAAAATAGTCATCACCATCACCGCCTGCACCACAACACCAAAGAAATCACCACCACAACCGCCGTCAACCCCGCCACAACAATAACAAAAAATTACCACCACCACACGGGCCCCATTATCTCACAAACCACCACCACCACCACACGGATCACCATCACCACCACACGGACCGCCATCACAGATCTACCATACTGCCGTCAAACACCACCACCAACCACCTCACCACTGTACAAGACCGCACAATCACCGCTGTCACAGCAACGATTGCGAACCATACCAAAACCTTCGCCATAGACCACCACAAGTCACAAGTCACATATTTGTGCAAAGAAATTAAACTAAGAAAAAAATCTGATTCCCACCGCTTCTACCTCACACCAGTACCACCACCCATTCTTTTATCCTACTTGATCTGCAGTGCCGGCGACGACGGGGGCTTATGGTGTGGTGTCGGTCGGAGGAGCTCTTTCATCGTTGGTTGTCGGGGTTTGAAGGGAGAGCGGAGGGGAGGCGCGAGAGAGAGGGGATGGAGTAGAGAGTGATAAATTAGGGTTTTGATATAGTACCTGATTTTTAAATAAACAAACTTTAGACAATTAGATAGCAATCTTTAAACACTTGGATTTATGTAATTTCCACAAAATTAAATTTAGCTTTAGATGGGCCGTAAGTGAGATGGACTTGCTTAATTAAATTACAGCCTCTAACCCTTTGGCCCAACTCCAAAATCAAGCCCACACATTCTTTTTGACAATTAGCCACAGTTTCCAACACATTCTCTTTCCTTTTCTTCATCGTGATTTTCCTCTTCTCCTCAACCAACCACCCAAAGATTTCCATTCCCTGATGTATATCGGCTTTTCCTCATTTGGCAATGGTGATAGAGAAACCTGCATTTCCATTCGTTGGTTTCGTGATTTGGCTCTTCCAGATTTCTCACGGTGAATCCTAGCATCTAAGCATATCTCTGTGTTATAGGATTTTAGTGAAACTTTGAAGTTAATGGTGGAATCCGACAAAGTGACCACATCACCTTTCTCCTTTCACTCTAGTTCCTGTCTGTTATGAAATTTGGATTGCAAGATAATGACTATAATGAAATAAACACCAAGACTTACGTGAAAATCCAATACGAGAAAAATCCACGGGCAGAGCATGAGAAATCTAAAACTCTCAAGATGTTGTATGAATTCTTGTTAATTTCTATACAAGTCGTACGATATATATATGAACCCTACAGAACAAGTTGAATAAGAATATGAGTCTAAAATCGCATAAAAAACGAAAACGGGCTTGTGTCGAATAAGTCGTCGCTCGGGCGATAGAAGAGTGATAGGGCAGAGCCGCACGAGCGACCAAGTCTCGGGTTGTTTTATACCGGGCTCACTCAAGCGTCCAGCTAGCACCAGGCCAGCGAAAATACGATAACTTTTTCCTTCGATCGATAATTTTGATCTCTTCAAGACCTCTCCAATTTAGACTCCATACCCACTAGAATTTGGGTCAACCTACAATAAATCTCCACCTTGAACCAAATTTCAACACAAGGAACTTCAAGTCACAACTCCATTAATAAACACCACTCTTTCTCTTCCAAACAAGCTCCAATGGACTAAATCAATGACAAGCATCCACTAAGTTCAAGCAATATTCAAACTTGGCAATGGAAAGTGGTTTTGTCATCATATCAGCATGATTATCCTTGTTATCAACGTTGCTGACTACAATATCATCACGAGCAATTGTTAGCCCAAGAATAACTAACCAAGAGGGGGGTGAATTCGTTTTCAAAACTTTTTCGACACTTAGTCTCAAAATAATTCAACACACAAGATATAATTGCAAAGTATAATACAACAAGTAAATATGCAAATATAATATCTTAATTCAAGTATGAATATTACACAAAGTAAATAACAATGTAAAGTAAAGTGCAATAATGTAAAGATAACAAATCAATTTAATGGGGTTCGATCCAATGCAATGATCTACGTCCCCGTTACCAAGCTCTCCGTCACGAGCAAGACCAAATGCAGTTAATTAAAATGGTAACTTACAAATAAGGAGTACCGATCATTTTACAACGTTAAGCTTTCCGAGACCTCAACACGACCTACGCTATCGAGCTTTACAGGATCTCAATATGACCCGCACGATGACTTACAACAAGGCGTACCAAATCTTATACAACGTTGATCTTTAATGGACTACAACCGACCCACAATTCAAATGAATTTTACAATACAAATCTTCTCTTCTTATCGAATGATAAAATCAAAGTTAAGTACAAGAAGAAAAAAGGCAAACACTTTAATAGATAGCAAAAGAATTAAGCTCAAGTGTTGATGTTGTAAACTTTGATAAAAAATAGATTATGAAATAGTCTGTATTGTTATCAGAGTTTTCAACCTATAATCTCTCTTAACAAAATAACACAGAAATGATCTTCAAATTAGATCATATTCCGTGTCAAAAATCTGTCCCAATATGAGATTGAAAACTGGAGTATAACCTTTTGACTGAAAGTTGAAGTGTGATCTTTTAAGGGACGTTTGAAAATGATTTTTCAAGATTTTTGATATATTACAAATGTTCATTTTTCCAAGATCATTCTCATGTCAAAACAATTTATGCCAGTGATGAATTTATGAGAAATACTTGAGCTTTATGCACTTGCTAAACATTAACGAGTTCTACCTTTATGTATATAAATGAGGTTCGATAAATAACTCTATCTTCAATGTTTTTGATCTTTTCGAGCCTCTCTTTGACTTGTATCTCGAATGATTTGTTTTGAATGCTCGTTTAACCTTCACTTGTACTTCATTTGAGTGTGAATAATAATCTTTATAACTTTGAAGGCTTAAACATTCAATTCAATTTGTTAGTAAACAAGATGAACTTGTTTGTTATGATCAAAACATTAAGATCATGATCGACCATATGTCAACAACAATTACATCAAGCACAAAATGATACCTCACATTAATGTACTTAGTTCTCTTATGAAACATCCGATCTTTAGTCAAGAAAATTGCATTCTGACTATCACAGAATAATGTAGACATCTGCAAGTCTTCATTGACTTTGTAACGTCCCGACCCACATGGATCGAAACATCACTAGATTAACTATACTTCAGCCGTTGACTTAATAGAATTAACCTTACCCTTAGCGAAAAGCTTAAACATTTAATTTATGAAATTTAAGTCAAACATAATTTGTTAAAAGAAAATAATTCATTACTATAAACAAAAACAATTCAAAAATGTCTTTACAATATTTTCCGTGCATGCATCCACAATTGACGTCAAATTTTAGGCAAAACTATATAAAAAAATGTTGCTGTTTTCTTTTTCTATCTCATATGGACATTGACAAAATAAATTCGTTTGCATAACTATCGACCTCGAAACTTTGTGAAATTTTAATACAAGGTAGAAAACTCTTTATAATATGACATCCAAACATCGGGCTCCGTCGGCAACATATAGGGCATTAAAACATTTTTAGAAACCCCACAGCAACTCGGGTTGGAAGGAAACCCAACACAGTTCACTTAAAATGTCATATAAAATTTTACACACATCGAATTGACATGAATTTAGCTATATCCAGTAGCTAGCCCCTGAGACTATCATATCCAATTTCTTTTGTCCAAAAACATCAAGTAACGTGTGAGATATAAATTTTTGAAGCCAAGGGCAGAAACTGAAAAACAGCAACACTCCCCAGTGCAGTTTACTTAACATGACGTATAAAATCCTACAAACATCAGATTGACATGATTTCAAGTTCATTCAGTAGCTAACATGTAAGTTTATCCAACGCCACTGACTTTGTCTAAAAGTTCCAAATAATGAGTGAGTTATGATTGTTTGAAATCAACTACAGAAACTGGAAACAGCAACACTTTCTGGTGCAGTTTACTCTAAGTGACCTAGAAAATTCTAACGACATTGGATTGACTTGATTCCAAGTTTATTCAGTAGCTAACCTATGAGGCCCTCAAACACCACTGCTTTGGTTGAAAAATTCCAAGTAATGATCAAGTTACGAATTTTTGAATCCAAGGCAGAAATGAAATTTCTAGAAAAACAGCAACGTAACTTTGTTAACATTTTTTTAAAAAATAAAAACTAGCGACTTGTAAGATAATTTCCACAATGCATAACTTATTCATAAATAAATGTGTTTAGAACAGTTTCATAAACAACATTTCATAGGAAACAAATTATTTAAAGTAAACATTTTCGTAGTAAAATTGAAAACATTAAATCACCGGCCTCTCCATGGCATGTTGCATCATTCTTTACCATCATCCACGTCCCAATCAAATCATATCAAATCAACCTGTAGAGAGGGAATTAACCCATGAGTTTGAAACTCAATAGATGTCATCGGTGCGTTTCGTTAACAAATTATAAAATTTTCGAACTGTAGATTCATACCATCGCTTACTAGGATTTTCGGCAAAATCCAATTTCTGTGGAGTTATGAATTAACATAACGCATAGAGCCGGAGAATGATCATTCAACTATAGTGGTGCCGAAACACTGTACCCGAAGGTACCATTACATTCATACTTTTAAATGGAAAATCATAACTTGAAAATGAAACAAACACTTGCACCTCTACCTACCTTAATTTGAAGCTTTGAAATGGATAGAATTGGACGGTGAATATTATTTCCTAGCGGCACCCGAAGCTTTAATAAATTTGATCCTTATGTTTTTTTTTTTTTGAAAATAAGTTTCTTGTCTTTTTTCTTGTTTCAAAAACGTGAACCCTCATATGTGTAAACTATACATAAATATATAGTAGAAAGCAATGATTTATTTGGGAAAAGAAACGTTAGTCATGTAGTGAATAAATGTGGTAGGTTATTCACAATTGATTGGGATTAAAGAAAATGTTTAATGGGAAAGTGAGGGGTTAAGCATGTGTAGGAAACTGTTGGCACTATTCTCCAATTAAAATGAATTTAAAATGGGCTAATGGTAAGTTTTATTCCATGTTATACGTGTGTGTTTGTGGAATAAATATGCCATAAAACCTACCAATTTACGAGGTTCCCTTTTTGAAATTATGTTAAGTGCGAAAAAATAATTTTATACAATACTTATAAAAAAAACCATTTGCATGATAATTTGAACCTAGGTTGCCAATATGAAATACCTTGCAGATGACCATTGGGGCAACTCAGTTATTCATTAAATCTTTGCAATCAAATTTACTTAAACTTAATGTCTTAAAGTATTGGACTTATAAATAACTTATGGCTTGTATTTCCATAACATTAAATGGGCCAAACTTCCATAGCTTATTTCTTAAATGGGCTATATCAACCAAATTAAGAACATAAAAAAAAAAATCTGGGATATTACAGACTTCACCAATCAATCTTTTCAGTCACATAGCCTCCTTACATGCTTATATAATGGGCATGTATTCTGCTTCTGTTGTAGAAAAAGCTATTGTATTTTACAGAGTAGCTTTCTAGCTGATAGCACGGCCTTTAAGGGTAAAACACATGTCCTGTAAGTGATCTCCTCTTATCAAGATCCTATACATATTCTGAATCCACGTACCCAATAATTCCATCTGAATTTCTACCGAAATGGAAACAAACATTAGAAAAGCCCCTCAAGTATCTAAAGATCCACTGCATTACTTTCCAATATTTCTTGCCAAGATTTGCCATGTATCTGTTAACTGCACTACTGCATGTATCAAATCAAATCCTGTACAAACCATAGTATACATAAGTGAACCAACTGCAATGGAATAAGGAACCCGAGACATGTAATCAATGTCTTCATCTAATTGAGGACACAAGTTAGATATAATTTAAAGTGAGCAGCTAAGGGAGTACGACAACGTTTGCATTCGCCATATTGAATATTTCAAACACATTCTCAATGTTCCCCTCTAGACTCAAATACAACATGCCAGCCTTTCTATCCCTCAATATTTCTATACCAATAATCTTTTTCGTTGCATCCAAATCATTTATATCAAACTCATTGTTGAGTTGAAACTTCACTTTTTTGACCTATGTTTTATCTTTTACTACTGAGCATATCAACATATAATAATAAATATGTTATCAATCCACTATGTTCATTTCTGAAGTACACACAACTATTATAATTGCATCTGAAAAAATCGTGAGTAGTCATAAATGAATCAAACCTCTTATACCACTATCTTGGTGACTACTTAACTCCATACAAGGACTTCTTCAACAAGTACACACGGTCGCCTTTCCAAGAGACAGTGAACCGCTCTGGTTGTTGCATGTAGATGCTCTCTTCAAGTTTTTCATGTCAGAATGTTGTCCTAACATCTATCTGCTCAAGCTCTAAGTCATTCTTAGCCATCATTCCAAGTAAAACCCGGATGGGACTATGAATCACAATTGGTGAGAACACATCTGTAAAGTCAACACCTGAAATCTGGCTATAGCCATTTACCACCAATCCAGTTTTGTATCTAGCATCTTCAATTCCTAATGTGCCCTCCTTTCTTTTGAACACTCATTTGCAACGAACAACCTTTTTACCTCTAGACAATTTCACAAAATCCTAAGTATTATTTTTTCTTAATGACTCCATCTCTTCCGGCATAGCAGTCACCTATCTGCTAGAATCACTGTAACTGACTGTCTCTGAATACGTAGCAGGCTCCTAAGTAGAATTAATTTCTTCAGCCACACTCAATGCATAAGCTACCAAATCTGCTTCCCCATACTTTTGTGGAGGTCTAATCTGTATGAGATGTCTATCCTTAGCTATTGAATACTGTGGTGTAGACAAAGTAGGAAAAATATTACTGTCTGTCAGCCCCAAACGAGGTTGATCTGATCCTTAGTCAAGAAAACTCCACTCTGACTATCATAGAATACTATACACATCTACAAGTCTTCACTGATTTCACCAATCAATCCTCTCAGCCACATAGAACCCTTACATGCCTCTGAAATGGCCATGTATTCTGCTTCTGTTATAGACGAAGCTATTATATTTTTCAAAGTAGCTTTTCAATTGATAGCACAACCTCTAAGGGTAAGCGCACATACCATGTAAGTGATCTCCTTTTATCAAGATCCCCTATATAATTTGAATTTATATACCAATGACTTCATCTAAATTTCTACCAAAATGCAAACAAACATTAGAAGAGCCCCTCAAGTATCTGTAATAGACTATTTTGCAACATCTGATTGTTCATCTAAACCAATTTCCAACTCCACTTGAGTTGAATGATTTTGCTCCTCAGTTTTATCAGAACCTCCAAGAGGTGAACCACAAGCCATAGCAAGTTGTAGCTTGTTGGTCAAGTTTTTTTTCATGCAAAGTTGCTCAAACTTCAACCACAATACATCAGAACTTCTCTCCTTTATAACATCCTAAAGAATTTGATGTGAAAGATGTAAATGAATTTGCGAATATGCTTTATGATCCCTACACTGCTTTTCATCATGCGTCCAAGTAGTAGGCATCTTGTCAAAGCCAAACAAGACTTCCTCCAAATCCATATATGCTAGAATTGCTCGCATAGTCACTTGCCATAAGGTAAATCTCGTGTTTCTATCCAACAACGGGATATCATACTTCATTGTCACCATGCGGAACAATCAACCTCGCTCTAATACCGCTTATTATGAAATTTGGATTGCAAGATAATGATAATAATGAAATAAACAAGAAGAAAATAAACACCAAAATTTACATGGAAACCCAACATGGGAAAAAAACTATGAGCATAGGAGAACAAGTTGTATAAGAATAGGAGTGTAAAATTGTGTTAAAAAATGAAAACAGGCCTAGGCCGGATAAGTCTGTCGCTCGAGCATAGGCAAGCGACAGGGCAATGCCAAGCTAGCGATCAAGTCTCGGGTTATTTTTCTACCTGGCTCACTCGAGCATCCAGCTAGTACCAAGCTAGTGAAAATGCGGCAACTTTTTCCTCTTATCCATAATTTTGATCTCTTCATAATCACTCCAATTTGAACTCCAATACTCACTAGAATTTGGGTTAAATCATAATACCATTGGTAATTGGTTCCTTCTTGCCTTGAAGCCAAATATTTTATAGAAAATTTGACACTATGTGATGGCAGGAATGTGTCTATCATCAACCCTTTCCAAATCTTCCCAAGTTTTTACAGGTCGTCGATCTACCCGCTGAAACCAATCTCATGCTTCATCGTCAAAACACGATATTGAAGCCTCCATCTTTTCTACCTCCGATAACTGATTTTTGGAGAAAATCATATTCTCCTCGAATGCGCACCAGTCTATATTTTTGTCATAGAATATTGTTATTTTTAGTCAACCTAGCGAATCCAATTCAGAATCATCTTGTAACGCCCGAAAATTTTAGAATAAAAATTAATTTTTTCTATATATTATATTTTAGTATTTTGAAAGTTGAGGAATAAAGTGAAGTATGTTTTAAATTTTTATGTTTTTGGATCAAATTTTTGTTGTTTATAGAGTGATGATAAGAATACCAACATTGGACTCATTTTGTAGCTCGCATTAAATAACGTAAATTGGGCTCGAAAAAATGTAAGTTCACATGAGTTAAGCCCAAATTATTTCAATTCAAAGAAACGTATTTAATATGTATTTTTTTTATTACTTAATAATGTGCTTTAAGATAATTAGCAGAAGAATATTATGATAAATGAATCTTAATTCATTTAGTAGTTAAGACGGGATTGTATCACAATCCATGATTCCCACATTAATTTAGTTAAAGTAGAATTTGGAGTGAGCCATATTTAAGCAAGAGTTTTAATAATTAAGTCCGCCCTTTGCTCTCGGTTTGATAAAAGATAACAAAGACTAATTTTTGTAGAAATCAAATAAGAGTGATTTTTTAGTTATTTAAATTGCTTGTTTGCATTAAAATAAAATAAGCCTTATATACAATGCAATTAGGAGTCCCAACTTATCTTAATGTGTGCATGTAGGATAATGACTACTTAACTGGGATTAAAACAAATCAGTTTTTGGAAGAAATTAAAACCATTCATGTTTCGTCATGCAATTATTGTGAAATTATAGGTATTTGACATCACTTGTATTATCCAATACAATTGCACTAACTAAAATTGTCATTATCTACATAATCTAGGATAATAACTAATTGACTATGTTATAATCTTAACCTTAATAAACTACTTTACCTTTACCTATAAATACTAAGGACGTGCACATATGTTTGCCAACAATCCCAATTTCTTTTCTAAACTTTGTTTCATTCTTTTGAATTCAGCAGAAACCCCTATTGTATTTATATTCTACCAAAATTTCCTTTGCCTCTTTATTTTCATCTAATATATGCACATACACAACAATAGTAGCGAAGGTAGAATACTATGTGCAAGTTGATCTGTCCTTACAATATTATATTTTTTTACGTAATTTATTTCATGAAATGGTAATTGACCTAGGGTCTTCATGAAATGAAATGTGAGATTTCCTTCGGGTTTTCTCAATTATTTGCACAAAAAATGTGATAGAGCATTAGATTGATCTCCGGCTGCTCTTCATGAAATGGTGGTATGGAATGTCATAAATTTATGTTTAAAAATTTATTATGTTGTTTTGGACGCACGTATCATAATGAGTTTAAAATATTCATTCCTTCAAAATTTTAACTTTTTAAGTTAAATCGATTCAACGTGGATAGTGACTGAATGGTGTGCGGATTGCCAAGTAAAACATTTTAAAGGGAACCATCAATAATTAGTTTTTTTTTCCTTTTCTTTTTCGTTTAAGAGATTTAGGATTTCTTAGATTTCCCATTAACGCTTAAAGTTCTGTGATTTAATGTTTTGGATTGATTTAATTCGATATTATGAAATTTTAAATTTATTAAAGTTTAAATCTTCAATTAAATATTTCCGCTTTATGTACGATTATGAAATAATATTGATAACATCTCAAAATTTAAGTCAATAAAATTTGGAGCGTTACACATCTCCTTGTCCTAGCATTAGTGGCGGACCCAGCACCCGACGAGCCCCCGACGGCCGCTCGTGCTGGATCCACCAGAATAGTTTTTTTTTTCTTTTGGGCAATGAATAAAGTTTCAATTATATACCTGGTAAATTCTTTTATTTTCATTATTTCTTGTAGTTTAATTGGCTAGAACTTGTATATTCACACGAGAGGTCCAAGTTTCGAATCCCCTTGCCAACATTTTTAGTGTGAAATATGTTTAATTCTTCAATTTTTGCCAAAATTAAATGGAATAAAGGGAAGAGTTTCGAACCTGTGACCCATCCGTCATGATAGTGAACAATTGACCATTGTCGCACTCATACAACTTGATATTAATTTTACCAGAATCATATATCTTACATATTAGCGGTTTAATGCAATTGTAAAATTCAAATCCGTACTCTTCCTTTGAATTATACAAAACTTGGACATAATATCATTTGGTGCATGTTGTTAATTTTTACTACAAAATTATAAATGCTCAGTTTGAACAAAATAATTGTTATATTTAAATTATAGACCTCGTTTGATTCCATTTTTTTTTTCAAAATATGTTTCTCTCTTCTTTCAACCCCACATTTCAATAAAATAATATTACATGCAAATTCAGAAATTTTCATTATTTTTAACTACATATTTTTCATCAAATCACTATTCCAAAATACCCTTTTTGCAGAAAAAAACAAATTGGCATCAAATAGGGCTTTTAATATTTTATTGCTGACAACGGTCGACGATCTACGATCGCCCGTACTGACTCAAAATCATGGGTCTGCCGTTGCCTAGCATCATCTACTCAAATCAATTGACTATCGAGGCTCGGACCTCATCTTTCTTGCAATTCTTTGGTGAAATTTGTTTCCATTTTTCCTAAAATCGGTGCTTTGATACCGTTGATAATATACTGCTGAAGTTGCCTTTGCCTTGCTGTAAATATAGTGATGCTGTTGAATTTTGGGAAGCACCAGATCTGGTTGATTGGTGCTGGAGTTAGTGTAACCTACTTACACATAGAGAAGAGTTAAACCGAGTTCCTAGAATGAAATACAAATGTATTTGGTTGAGACTTGAGATTATTGTATGGAAAATAAGATGTACAAGGTTTATTTCACTACTAACATAAATGATAAATTCCCAGTCATTTGATAACAGAATACTAGCTGGAAAGCTAGTTGCTGGAAGGCAGCTGGAGGCAAACAGCTACAAGGCAGCTGGGAGTTAGTTATAGTAGTTAATTGTTAGGAGGTTATGGTAGTTAATCCACATGTCAAACTTGTATTGGTTATTGTAGTTAGTTAGTTTGAATTCTATTTATACCAAAATGTAAATCTCTCATTTCCGAGTTGAATGAAATCAATCAGATTCTTTCATTTTTCTCTCAATATGGTATCAAAGCAATATTGAATTCTCTAGATTTGTTTCTTCTTCTTCTTCTTCTTCTACATCTGGTTCGAATTCTTCACTTCAACTTCTCTCAGTTTTCTCTCTACACCTGATCTATCTCGAATTCTGTATTGACAACACTATGGCCAATGAAGCTGTTAATCAGGAGCAACTGAACAATTTCACATCAATGAGCCATTCTGCCATTTGATGATTGTTCAATCCCTTACTACTTACATCACTCGGACAGCCCCGGGTTGGTTCTTGTGTCACAACCGCTAACTGGAGACATTTATGCTTCATGGAATCGATCCATAACAATTGCGTTATCAGTGAAAACCAAGGTAGGCTTCATTGATGGATCCATACCTTGACTAGAAGGTAATAATGAATTGTTGAAATCCTAGACTCGCAACAACAATATTGTGATCTTGTGGATTCTTAATTCGGTTTCTAAGGAAATCTCAACTAGTTTAATCGATGCTGAATTTGCATTTAAGATATGGATGGATTTTAAAGAGAGGTACCAGCAAAGAAATGAACCTCACATCTTCCAATTGAGAAGATAATTGATGAATTTCAATCAAGGGCAGTCTGCTGTGGGAGTATATTTAAAAAAATTGAAAACCATTTAGGAAGAATTGACCAATTACAGACCTGCCTGCAATTGTGGAAAGTGTGAATGTGGGGGTGTTAAGAAGTTAATGGATCATTACCACATGGAATATGTTATGTCATTTCCGATGGGGTTAAATGATTCATTTACACAAGTGAAGGGTCAGCTGCTTTTGATGGATCCCATTCCTTCTATAAGTAAGGTGTTTGCTCTAGTATCACAAGATGAAGTGATGAACATCAGAGGAGTGTTAATGTTGAAGTTAGATCATTTGATCCTATGGCATTCTACATCAGAAATGATTATAAGAAACCTGCTGCTGGGCAATCGTATGGCAAACAACATACTACTAGGCAGTCCAATGCTAAATACCAGAGAAGGGAGAGACTAATATGCAGTTATTGTGGGTTTAATGGTCATTCTATTGACAAATGTTACAAGTTACACGGTTATTCACCTGGCTATAAGAGCAAGCAGAAATATGATTCAAATATCCACATGAGCCAAGCTGCTTTGAATCAAGTCTCTGAATCCATGTCTCAACAGGCATATGAAAAGGTAGGAGATTTATGAAGTCCCTTAATGCTGATCAATATCAACACTTAATGAACATGCTGGGTGCCCATCTTAATTCAGCCAAGATAAACACTACAGATGAAGCTAACTATAATCACACATCAGGTACCTGTTTCTCCATTTCCCTTAACCCAATGCTCAACTCACCAAGGTACTGGGTAATGGATTCAGGAGCAACAACTCATGTTTGTTTCTCCAAGTCTGATTTCCACACATTGAGTCCCATTCAGAATGCATATATAACTCTTCCAAATCATGAACATGTTCCTGTATATTTTAAGGGAAGTGTTAAGATCAGCCCTGAATTAATACTTGAGGAAGTATTATTTGTACCCCAATTCAAGTTCAACTTACTGTCTATTAGTTCTTTAAAAAGGAATTCATCTAGAGTTGTAAAATTTCTCACTGATTTTTGTATCATTGAGGAGATACCCAGTTGGAAGATGATTGGCAAGGGTAGAAGAATTGGTGACCTCTAATGTTGGATGTTGATTGTCTTAATTCCAACTGTAACACCTCTATGAATCTTATGATAAATAATGTAACCTACCACACATGGCATCATAGGCTTGGCCATTTATCATTTCAGAGATTAGAATTGTTAAAGAAACAATTACATATTCCTTGTAATGGATATAAACATGGCAACTTCATTCCTTGCAATGTATGTCCTTTGGCTAAACAAAGAAAGCTTTCTTTTGTTTCCAACAATCACTAGTCTGATAATGCCTTCGATTTAATACATTGTGACACATGGGGGCCATACCACATTCCTACACATGCTGTTCAACAATACTTTCTAACTTTGGTGGATGATTGTACCAGGTTCACATGGGTTTATCTCATGAAACAAAAATCTAATGTTGAGTCTATCATTCCAAAGTTTTTCAGCATGATTGAGATTCAATTTCACAAGAGAATTAAGAAATTTAGGTCTCATAATTCACCAGAACTAAAGTTTACAGATTTCTTTGCATCAAAAGGTGTTCTTCATCAATTCTCATGTGTCGAAAGACCTCAACATAATTCAGTTGTAGAGAGAAAACACCAACACCTTCTGAATGTGGCTAGAACATTGTTTTTCCAGCCTCAAGTGCCAATAAAATTTTGGGGTGAATGTGTGCTACATCAACATTCATTGTTAATAGGACACCATCTCCTATCCTATCAAATAAAACTCCATTTTCTCTTCTTTATAAGACTGATGTTGACTACAAAAGCCTTAGGGTCTTTGGATGTTTGTGTTTTGCTGCCACACTGAATTCCCATCGATCTAAGTTCCATCCAAGGGCAAAAGCTTGTGTGTTTATGGGCTACCCTCATGGTATAAAAGGCTATAAACTATATGACATCCTCTCAAAGTCTTTCTTCATCTCCAGAGATGTTGTGTTTCATGAACATCTCTTTCCATTTCAAACCATCCCACATTTAAATGACTCAATTGATTATTTTACTGATTTTGACTTGCCTAAGCCTGGTCAAGATATTGATTCAATTCCTAAAACAATTCTTGACAAGCATCACACTAGTGGAAACAATTCTGATCATCCTAATGATCAACCTTTCCATTCCACTTTGCATGATCAATCTCATCAAGTTCCAACTCATCGTTCCCCTTCAGAATCAAGCTCTAATCCCTCTACATCTATCATTCCTAGAAAAACTAGCAGGGTCACTAAAACTCCTTCATATCTACAAGATTTTCATTGTAATCTGTTAACAAATTCACATCCTTCATCAGATCACTACACTCCTTATCCCATATGGAAATATCTCTCTTACAAAACATTCTCTCCTGCACAGCGTATCTACTTGTTAAATGTGTCCTCTCATGTTGAACCACAATTCTACCGGAGGCTGTAAAACATAGTCATTGGAGAGATGCCATGGCAAATGAGCTGGAGGCAATGGAATTAAATAATACCTGGTCACTGATAAATTTACCAGAAGGAAAACACACAATTGGCTGCAAATGGGTATATAAAGTCAAATATAAATCCGATGGGAGTGTTGAAAGGTACAAGGCTCACTTAGTTGCAAAGGGGTACACACAATAAGAAGGTTTAGATCTCATTGAAACCTCTTCTCCAGTTGCCAAACTTGTTACGGTTAAAATTCTCCTGACTTTTGCAGCAATGAACCAGTAGAATATTACTCAGTTAGACGTGAATAATGCTTTTCTTGGGACTTGTTTGAGGAAATTTACATGGATTTGCCTCTAGGCTATCGAGATTCATCCATCTCTGATGCAAAGGGAACAAGCAAGTTAGTTTGCAAACTACATAAATCCATATATGGTCTTAAACAGGCATCAAGGCAGTAGTTTTCGAAGTTTTCCAATGCCCCTATCTCACATGGATATCATCAGTCAAAATCTGATTATTCCTTGTTTACAAAAGGGGCTGGAAAATCTTTTGTTGCATTGTTGGTCTATGTTGATGATATCATCATCACTGGAGCTGATCAGGAGGCTATAAAGTCATTGAAAAGCTTCCTACATGGTCATTTTAAGCTTAAAGATCTAGGCCAGCTCAAATATTTTCTTGGACTGGAGATTTCATGTTCAAAAAGAGGAATTTTCCTTTCCCAGCGTCATTACACACTCCAACTCCTTGAGGACACTGAGGACACTGGATTTTTAGGTTGCAAGCCTGAAACTTCATGGCTATGTTCATTTGAATGAGATCTGCTTGACGATGCTTCTCTATATAGGAGACTAGTTGGTCGATTACTTTATCTAACGGCCTCAAGACCTGACATTACCTTTGTCGTTCACAAATTGAGTCAGTTTGTAGCACAACCCAGGAAGCCTCATCTTGATGCTATTCATCATCTTTTACAGTATCTTAAGGCAACTCCAGGACAGGGACTTATATTTTCAGCTTATTCATCTTTCCAACTAAGAGCATTTGCTGATGCAGACTGGGATCATGTCTTAACACAAGGAAGTCAGTAACAGGATTTTGTATTTTCTTTGGAGACTCTTTGGTATCATGGAAAGCCATGAAGCAAATTACTGTATCAAAGTCATCTGTTGAAGCAGAATACAAAGCATTGGCTTCAACTACTAGTGAACTGGTTTGGATCCAACAACTCCTTCGTGATCTTCAGACTTCTTCACCAGGGCCTGCTCTAATATTTTGTGATGATCAGGCTGCCATACACATAGCAACTAATCATATATTCCACGAAAGGACCAAACATATCGATTTGGATTGCCACTTCATTCGAGGCAAGATTACAGATGGATTTATCAAGCTACTACCTGTTTACAGCCAACATCAATTGGCTGATATATTCACCAAGGCACTGCCTGCATCTTCCTTATTTCCGTTATTGTCCAAGATGGCTATAATCAATCCCCATAGTCCATCTTGAGGGGGCCTTACAAAATACTAGCTGGAAAGCTAGTTGCTGGAAGCAAGCTGGAGGCAAACGACTACAAAGCAGCTGGGAGTTAGTTATAGCAGTTAATTGTTAGGAGGTTATGGTAGTTAATCCACATGTTAAACTTGTATTGGTTATTGTAGTTAGTTAGTTTGAATTCTATTTATACCAAAATGTAAATATCTCATTTTCGAGTTGAATGAAATCAATCAGATTCTTTCATTTTTCTCTCAACAAATGAATCTCCCAGTTCTCTCCCTTATTACATTTATAGACACTCTACTATATTTCTATCCCCTTTTACCCCTTGCTAACTAACTAGATAGAATACTCTAGAATATTAAATGAATAACAAATTTGTATTGGAGCGGGTGGTCTATAAAAAACCAGCACATATTTTCAACCCAAGAATTTAGAAAATCAATTATTTTGAAGTGCCAATCTTTTGTCAACAATAGATGGACATTCAAAAGGCTAGTTGTCAAATTCATCTGAAAGATCTTATACTTGTGACATTTCAAAATATTCAGTAACAAATCTTCATTTCATTCTCCCAGCAATACCGATAAACAAGCATCAGTACAGTTTCTGTTCGTCCATTTCTGATATTCCCAAATACACATATATGACATATACATGTCAAATTCAACCAATAAATAGCAAAATTCAAAATCTCCATCAAGATTAGAAACAAAAGAAAACCTTACTCAACAACCAAAAGCCATAATTGCTTGTTACAACATCTATCATCACTTACCCAGCCCCAATAAACTTTCAATTTATGGGCATTTTTCCTAAAGCCAATTTCATAGCTCAAATAAATAAAAGAAAAAGTAACACATTGTTAGGTGAAGAGCAGCCAGGGAGAAGAGGGATTGGGACTAAAAAGAAGAAGATGGAGGCCAATCGAAATTAACAGAAGTATAATCCTAAGCGATGTCGTTTTACTTTATTTCATACAATGTCGTATTGGTTAGTTAAAATTGTAATAAAAATATTTAAAAGCACGTGACTTGAAAAATGCATTTTTTCTGTTTTGATAGCTATAGATGCAGTTATGGATGGTGTGAAATTCAGTTTTGTAATATGACATTTGGTGATTTGTTGAGATATTTAACATCATCATCATCTCTCTATATTCTTCTTATTTTCTCTTTTACTCCATCCCCAATTCTATTTTGGTTTCCTTTGGTTACGATTTTATCTGATTTCAGTTTGGTCAATTCCTTAATCGAGATATGTGAGTTGGTGGTTGCGAATTGAGGACCAATTCGTAACAAATTGGTATTGGAGCTGGCGTATTAGACTAAATAATCCAAATTATGGAAACTAAAGCTAAGGTGATGATGAACAATTGAAGCAGTTAGACTTAGAGATGATAGATTTTATAGCATTTAAGGCCGTGACTAGCAGATTGGAAGCTACAAATCAATCTCTCCAAGTATTTGGTCACCGATAGGAAAAATCGAAGGTACAATGATGGACACGAACTAAAAGTACAAGAAGATGATGGCTATGATGGCACAAGTGACGGCTGAATCAAGAGCATATCAAAAGAATAAGGGGAAAGAAAGGTATGTATCCAATCCAAGATCTACTAGTGTTCTATCACTACGAGGTTCCAATGGCCATGAGTTGGGGAGTAGACCTAGGGACTGATAACAGGGAAGAACCTTAGTTACCTAAAATTGGTTTTTCCCACTTTGAAGGAGGACCTAGAGAGTGGCTTAAGAAAACTAGAAAGTATTTTCAACTTCATCAGATCCTAGATGATTTGAAATTAGGTATTATTGAAATGTATCTAAAGCGCAAAGCTTGGTATGATATCTTCCTTGCAAGCTTCCTAATGCAGATTGGCGTGTATTTTTGAAGAGTTCTATAGGAGGTTTACTGAGAATACATGTAACGACCCAAGTTTTTTTAATGCCTGAATCGCTACAAAAAAAAAAAAAAAAAAGGTATGCAATATTATATCTAATTTTGAAATGGTAATTTACTAAAAATTTGTAGAAATATATTTGTATGAAATCAAAATATTTCCCTACGACATATTTTAAACGTATATATTTGGAATGATCACATAGAATTAATCTACAAATTAAGAATAAAAGGCAAAATCATATTACACGTATGTATATATATATATATATATATATTCACATCTATAACAAAATCATATCACTAGAAATCTCAAATTCCAAGGTATGATATATTTTCTCTTTCCTAGTGATTGGGTCATGTCTCAAGGCTCACCCAATTTTAAATCATTATAGTGCATTGCATTTATTAGTCATGTATGACAATTTGTAAATCAAATCCCAAAGCTGCTTTTTGTTCAACTCTATTTGAAGTATTTATTTGCAAAAAACGTAAATAATAAGATAAATACCAAATACCATAAACAAAATAAAAATTTCAAACCATCATACGAAATTACATGACCAACTAAATTTGTTTCAGATTTCAAATAAAATGAACGATTTCTGAAAAACAAATTAATAAACTAAGGTTACTGCTAAATTTAAATTTAAGGCACGTTACACCGAATTCGATTTATTAATTCCAAATGTGATTGCACTTCATCTCCTGCCAACCAACGACCTGTTCTATCCTCTGTGAAGCACGAAAAAATGTGAGTATATGAGAATACTCAGTAGGACTTTGAAAAAAAAAAGTTCAAACCTGAAAAAAATTATTCAAATCATGTATCAAGAAAAATCATAACGTCATCATATCTTTAAAAATCGGTAAGAGCTCATATCATTTATACTGGAATGACCATATCATCATATCATATCATAACTTGAACTTTCATAAGTATAAAATTTCATCAACATGAAAGAAAAATAATTTAAACGGGATAAATCAACTGTACCTCGTTTCCTACCTTGTTGAATTAAACGAGTTCTTGAAAGATGAAGAAAAAAAAAAACCTCAAAATCACGTTCCAACTATCTTCCTACTTGAGCGATGTGCATAAAAGTATTTTTTTATTGATTTTGTCATACATCTATAAGTAGCAATAATAACATAAACTCTAGAAAGTTGGTGCATAGTGGGAAACATTTGTGAGTGAGATAGGGTAATTGATAGGGATATTAGAAACTAAATTTGACCAAATCCTATCACTTTAAGATTCTCACACATGTCAAATCAATCTCCACTCAAAAAATATAAAATAGAATAAAATAAATACAACCACATACCATACATGTGTTCTATAACAAATCCATATTAAACAAATACAAAATAACACTTAGAGTGTGTTTAGTAGAAATTAAAATCGGATTAAAATTGAAAAACTAGCCGTTATTGTTGACTTTTATTAGACGAGTGTGACTCAATAATGGTTATATTTTCAATTTTAATTGGATATTGAGCTAGACCAAACATGCTCTTATTAACCTTACATGTGTCACTCCTTTATTCTAAACTTATTATCTTAACTAAACTAAACTACAATTTAAGGCAATGTCTTTCGACCTCGATAACTTGGGCCTCGCTTGTCCAAATTAATTTTTTCTCGAGCCTAAAATGTATAATTAATTACAATCTATCCAACGAGCATAATATTCAATGATTCATATACTTATCATACTTGATCAAAAATATAAATATATGACCCAAATAAAAATTGAAATTGCTATATATCTCTCTAGTCCCTAACTTTTCAAAACATTAAAATATAGCATACAGAATTAATTTCTATACTATGAAAAATTTCGGGACATTACAATCTCCTCTCCATAAAATATTTTTGTCCTCAAAAATTTACCTTGGCTAATTGAAGAGTTCTGGATACTTGATTTTAAGCTCTTCTTCTTTCTCCCAAGTTGCCTGGCCAATTCCATGATTTCGTCATTGGACCTTGACTAAGGAAACTTCTCTGTTTCCGAGTTGATGCACTTTTCTGCCCAGAATTACCGTAGGGATTTCTTCATATGATAAGTCATTTTGTACCTCCAATGTCTGATAGCTTACTACATGGTTGGGATCATGAACATATTTTTTGAGTATCGAAACATGGAACACATTATGCACTGCTGCGAGTTCAAGTGGTAAGGCAAGTCTGTAAGCCACACTATCAATCCTTTCAAGAATTTCGAAAGATCTAATGAACCGTGGTCTCAACTTTTCTTTCTTGCCAAATCTCAATACACCATTCATTGGTGCCACCTTTAGAAAAACTTTGTCACCCACTTGAAATTCAAAATCCTTTCTTCTAGCATCAGCATAACTTTTCTGTCAGTCTTATGCTGTCTTTATTTTTGCTCTAATCTTATCAACCGCTTCAATTGTTCGTTCGATGATTTCGGGACTCAAAATTCTATTCTCTTCGACTTCGTTCCAATGGATATGAGATCTTCATTTCCTAGCATGAAGAGCTTCATATGGGGCCATGCCTATAGTGGTCTGAAAGCTATTGTCATAAGCGAATTCTATTAACGGCGGATCTGTCTCCCAACTACCATCAAGATCCAAAACACACGCCCTCAACATATCTTCAAGAATTTGAATGGTTCTTTATGACTATCCATCTGTCTAAGGATGATAAGCAGTACTAAGTTTCAGTTTCGTCCCCATGGCTGCCTGCAAACTTTTCCAAAATGTAGATGTGAACTTCGGATCCTATCTGAAACAATGGCGACTGAAACTCTATGCAGTCTAACTATATCTCTGACATATAATTGTGAGAAATGTTCCATGTTGAAATTTACTTTGATTGGCAGAAAATAAGCTGACTTCGTCGGACGATCAACTACTACCCAAATGGTATTATGACCTCTTGCTGACCTCGGAAGGCCTACCACAAAGTCCATTGCTATGTGTTCACACTTCCATTATGGAATATCCAACGACTTTAGTAGTCCTAATGTCCTTTGATGTTTTGCCTTAACCTGCTGACAGACAATACATTTCGCCATAAACAGACCAATTCTTCTCTTCATGTTTCTCCACCAAAATGTATCTCAAAGATCGCGGTACATTTTTGTACCACCTGGATGTGCAGTATAAGGGGTAGAGTGAGCCTTTTCCAATATCCCGTTCCTTATGCTCTCATCCTTAGGTACACACAACATTCCTTTAAAAGTCAGTGTGTTATGTGCAGATACTTCAAATCCTTTATGTTTGTTTGTACCAACTTCAGCCTTAATCTTTTGCAAAAATGGGTCCTTATCATGTGCTTCCTTGATTCGATCCCGAAGAGTAGATTAAATCATGAACACTTTTATTATTGTTGTAGTCTAGGTTGGAGGAGTGATGACTTCTAATCTTATTTTCTCAAAGTCTTTTATCAAATGTTCCTACACCGTGGGTAAAACAGCTAACTGGGATCATATCTTCCTGCTTAAGGCATCTGCGACTACGTTGGCCGTACGAGGATGGTAATGAATTGTACAGTCATAATCTTTCACTAGTTCCAACCATCTCATCTGTCTCATATTTAGTTTCTTCTGCGTGAAGAGATATTTGGGGCTCTTATGGTCTATATAGATTTCACACTTCCCACCATAGAGATAATGACACCATATCTTCAAGATGTGAACTACCGCTGCAAGTTCCATGTCATGCATTGGATAGTTCTGTTCATATTGTTTCAACTGTCTCGAGGCATAAGCAACTACTCTTCCGTGTTGCATCAAAACATAGCCTAAACCCTGCTTGGAGGCGTCGGTGTAAATCACAAATCCATCAAAGTCATCTTGTATTGTCAATACAAGAGCCGAAGTCAATCTCTGC
Organism: Fraxinus excelsior; assembly: GCA_019097785.1. Lineage (NCBI taxonomy): Eukaryota > Viridiplantae > Streptophyta > Magnoliopsida > Lamiales > Oleaceae > Fraxinus > Fraxinus excelsior. The sequence continues at coordinate 30,491,675 of CM032631.1, read as the reverse complement.
TTGACTTCTTGAATGCATCTTTCACATTTTTTCATCCACTGAAATTTCACACCCTTTCTTGTCAACCGAATCATCGGCCCCGCTATTTTTGAGAAGCCCTCAATAAATCTTCTTTAATAGCCAGCCAATCCCACGAAACTACGAACATCATCGACACTGGTCGGTCTAGGCCTATTTGTTACTATTTCTACCTTAACTTGGTCTGCCTCAATACCTTGAGCGGTAACCACGTGACCAAGAAAATCCACTTAATTGAGCCAAAATTTGCACTTCTGGAATTGACATATAATCTTTCTTTCCTCAAGGTTTCAAGTACTACTCGAAGTTGTTCCTCATGTTGTTGTTTATCTCTGGAGTACACCAATATGTCATCAATAAATACTATGATGAACTGGTCTAAGTACTGATGGAACACTAAGTTCATTAGGTCCATAAATACAGTTGGAGCATTGGTCAAACCAAAAGGCATGACAGTGAATTCATAATGTCCATACCGAGTCCTGAAGGCAATTTTCGGTATGTCGCTTGAGTTAACCTTCAGGTGATGATACCCCGACCTCAAGTCGATTTTTGAAAACACCGTTGCACCCCTTATCTAGTCGAATAAATCTTCTATTCTTGGCAGTGGGTATCTATTTTTGACAGTCATATGATTCAACTCACTATAGTCAATACATATCTGCATACACTCATCTTTCTTATTCACGAAAAGTACTGGAGCGACCCAAGGAGATATACTCGGTCGAATGAAACCTTTCTCCGGCAATTTGTCCAATTGTAACTTCAATTCTTGGAGTTCTTTCGGTGCTGTTCGATACGGGGCCTTAGATACCGGTGTAACTCCGGAAACCAAGTCAATTGTAAATTCCACTTGCCTGTCTTATGGAATACCTGGTAAATCTTTTGGAAATATGTCTACAAAGTCTAGCACGATGTTAATATCATTAACAGTCGTTTTTGTATGTTGGGAACCGATGATATTAGTTAGGAATCATTGACATGACTCCTTTCTCAACATGTTCTCCACTTGTATAGCTAATACAAGTTGAGATAGAGACTTGAACTTTGCTCCAAAGGAATGAAATTCATCATCTCCTGGTCTGTAAAACAATACTTGTTTATCATGACATCAAATGGTCGCATGATTAAGTCCCAACCAACCCATGCCTAATAATATCGAAATCTTTCATCTCCAAAAGGTATAAGTCCACCCGTAATATTTTCCCATCAATCTCTAATTTCATACCCTTAGTCATCTGATTTATGCAAAGAGTTCTTCTTGAAGGGATGCCACATCTAATTCAATATTCGTTTTCTCACATGCAAAGTTAGACCTAACAACGAAGGATACAGAGATAAAAGAATTTGTAGCACCAAAGTCGAAAAGTACATAAGCAGGTGCATCAGATAATAACAGGATACCTGTTATCGTAATTATATTGTTAAATTTAGCGACGGAAGATGTAAAGTCACGATCATAAACATGTACTTCAAATAACAATAAAATACCTGATATCACATTCGGATTCTGACCCGCCTCCTGCTGATTCAGTGCGAAAACTCGAGCCTTCCCATTTTTGTTCTTGTCTTGATCATCATCTTTCTTCTTTGGATGCTATGTACAATTAAGATCAATATGTCCTGGCTTACCACACCGAAAGCACATGTTCTTCCCAAGTAAGCTCAATATGAAAGTATTATTTAAAATATGATAGCTCAATATTAATATAATATCGTCATTTTTAATTCCATCATTTTTTTATATAATCATTATTTTGCTTTTTCATGTCACTGTTCATGCTGAACAATAACGGTGACGCGTCACTGTTCACTTAAAAAAAGATTTGTTTTAAATTTTTCCCCGTCACTGCTCACGCTAAACAGTGACAACATCGCACACTCACGATTTTTTTGAAACTCTAAGTTATGAAAATACATATGGGTTTACAAAAAATTAAACCTAAAACTCTGATACCAAACTGTAATAACCCAATTTTTTTTAAAGGCCCAAATTGCTACCAAAAAAAAGATATGCAATATTATATCTAATTTTAAAATGGTAATTTACTTAAAATTTGTAAAAAAATATTTGTATGAAATCAAAATATTTCCCTACGACGTATCTCAAACGTACACATTTGGAATGATCACATAGAATTAATCTGCAAATTAAGAATAAAAGGCAAAATCATATATATATATATATATATATATATATATATTCACGTGTATAACCAAATCATATTACTAGAAATCTCAAATTATAAGACATGATATCTTTTCTCTTTCCTCAATAATTGGGACATGTCTCTAGGCTCACCCAATTTTAAATCATTATAGTACATTGCGTTTATTAGTAATGTATGACAATTTGTAAATCAAATCCCAAAGATGCTTTATGTTCCACTCTATTTGAAGTATTTATTTGCAGGGAACGTAAATAGCAAGATAAACACTAAATACAATAAACAAATTAAAAATTTCAAGCCATCATACGAAATTACATGTCCAACTAAATTTGTTTCAAATTTCAAATAAAATGAACAATTTCAAAAAAGAAATTAATAAACTAAGGTTACTGTTAAAATTTAGAATTCAAGGCACGTTACACCGGATTCGATTTATTAATTTCAAATGTCTGACACAACGATTGCATTTCATTGCCCACCAACCAACGACACGTTCTATTCTGTGTGGAGTAGGGAAAATTGTGAGTATATGAGAATACTCAGTAGGACATAAAAAAAACCATGGTGCAATTCCGAAAAAAAATTATTCGAATCATGTATCAAGAAAAATTATACCGTCATCATATCTTTAGAAATCGGTAAGAGCTCATGCCATATCATATCATTTGTACCGGAATGACCGTATCATCATATCATAGAATATCATATCATAACTTGAACTTTCATAAGTATAAAATTTCATCAACATGAAAGAAAAATAATTTAAATGGGATAAATCAACTGCACCTCGTTTCCTACCTTGTTGAATTAAATGAGTTCTTGAAAGATGAAAAAAAACCTCAAAATCACGTTCCAACTATCTTCTTGCTTTAGTGCCGTGCATAAAAGTATTTTTTTTATTGTGTCATACATCTATAAGTAACAATAATAACATAAACTCTAAAAAATTGGTGCATAATGGGAAACGTGTGGAAGTGGGATAGGGTAATTGAAATGGATACTGGAAACTAAATTTGACTAAATCTTATCACTTTAAGATTCTCACACATGTCAAATCAATCCCAACTCAAAAAATATAAAATAGAATAAAATAAATACAACCACATACCATACATGTGTTCTATAACAAATCCATATTAAACAAATACAAATGAACACTTATTAACCTTACACGTATCACTCCTTTATTCTAAACTTATTATCTTAACTTAACTAAATTACAATTTAAGGTAATGTCTTTCGACCTCGATAACTTGGGTCTCGCTTATCCAAATTAACTCTTTCTCGAGCCTAAAATGCATAATTAATTACAATCTATCCAACAAGCCTAATATTCATATATACTTATCGTACTCGGTCAAAAATATAAATATATGACCCAAATAAAAATTGAAATTGCTATATATCATTCTAGTCCCTAACTTTTCAAAACATTAAAATATAGCATACAAAATTAAATTCTATACTATGAAAATTTCCGGGGCATTACAATACATTAGAGGAAATTGTGGAATCCTTTAGTAAAATTAGACAGGTGGGAACCATGGTTGAATAATAAGAGAGATTTTGAGAAATTGAAGGCTCAAGTGATGGTGTCCATGTCTCATGTGCCTGAATCTTACTACATATTAGTCTTCACAAGTGGACTTAAGGGAAAAATCAGATCGACGGTTAAAATGATGAAGCCTAACACCCTGGCCTAGGTTTTTGAGGCGGCTAGCCTCCAATAGTGACTATTCTGTCTATTAACAGATTTCAAAAGCCCAAAGGCTTTCTGCCCAGCAACAATAGATGGAATTCTCAATTTGCCAAACCAATCGAGGAGGTGAAACCAATGGAATCGGTAGCCAAGATCCATAAAAATCCCCCAATCAGTTCAAGACCACCACCACCCCATATTTTTACCTCAGGCTATCTATGCAAGAACAGATCATTGAGCTTTTTGTTTGTGGATGAAGAAAAGGAGAAAACTAATGAAGGAAAGGACACTGAATCTGAGGAAGAGCCTAGAGGAGAGGAGATCATGGAGATTTCAATTGTGCATTGACAGGGGGTAGAAGAACAAAACTACCAAGGTTCAAAGAGTGATTAAGGGCAAGAAGGTGTCGATCTTAATTGACAGTGGGAGTACCCACAACTTTATAGATGAAAAGCTGGTTGGAGAGTTAAAATTTGACACGAATGAGGCTACCAAAGTACCAGTAAGGATAGAGAATGGTTATAAAATGGTAAGCAAGGTTATATGCCAATCAGTGGTATGGAAAATGCAAGGATAGGAATTCCAATACAAGCTAAGGTCACTCAAGCTAGCTGGAAGTGACATGGTACTGGGGTTGAACTGGATGAGCCAATTTGGTCCTATTATCTAGGGCTGTAAGCAAAAATCGTCAAATCAGAAAATCGAACCGAAACTGCATTTTAGAAACCGTCGATTTGGTGCCACGTGGACCCATCAACGAAATGGTTTTGAACCAAACCAAACCGGTCAAAAACGGTTTGGTTTAGGTTTGAGAATTTTAATTGCGGTTTAAAACCAAACAGGACCGGTGAAAAAATATTTAAAAATAAAAATAATGATTTTTTTAAAAATTCATTTAAATATGCAAAATTCAATAGTTTTGTCATTTATATGTATTTTTGTCAATTTATAATTTTCTATTACATATATATTATTATTACCAAATAATCCTAAATTTTATCTAATAATCTCAAAACTAACATAATCTATTAAAAACTATTTTTCTCTCTAGAATTCAAATTTCTACAGTTGTTTCTGAGTCTGCATTCTCAAATGAAGGTCAGATACTTGATTCCTTTAGGAGTTTATTAGGTGTAAGGATGGTTGAGGCTTGTATATGCAGAAATAATTGGTTGCAAATTAAGAATGTACCTATAGTGCTGTGCCCAATATTTAGATGAAGTGGAAGCATTCGATGATTCAATGAAAGTTGTGGCATGTGGTTTATATTTTCTATTACCATATTTTTAAATATTCTCTTATCTATCTAGTATCCAATACTATGATGATATAATGAATGCATTTGTTTGACAATGAAGACTATGAATCATGTGTGACAACAATTGGTGTTTGAATATATGTGAGAAACTGAATTCGTAACAAAATACAACGGTAAGCTTGTGTAATTGTTATGTTTAGATATTATAAATAATTGATTTATTATTATGGTTGGTTATTCTCTCTGTTTAATCAGTAGTTTTATTTTTCAGATATGATGATCACGAGTTCTTGTTGAATATCATTATATTTTTTGGGTTTTATATTTAGTTTAATAGACTTGTATTGTAACATTATTGTAACGTCTTAGCCTAAAATGGCAAACAAAAAACTATATTTTAGTTTATTGTGATTTCACTTTGATTTAGTTGATATTTAAATTTGTAGTAGATTATTTAGTTTGATTTCGATTTATTGCTAGTAAGATATAAATATATATTAAATTCAATGAATTAATATCATAAAAATAGACAGACAAAAAAATATACGGTGAAATTGACGGTTTAAAACAGGACCAAACCGTTAGGTTTAGGTTTGAGTTTTTTTCAAACCTTTCAAAATGGTTTGGTTTAGATTTGAGTTTTTCTCAAACCGGTTTGAACGGTTTGGTTTAAAAATTTGTCAAAAATCGCAAAAATCAGACCGCTTACACCCCTACTATTATCTTTCATTTTGAACAAGGATCTATCATGTTTAAGGACCACAGTGAACACGTAGAATTGAAAAGTGAAATAACAGAAGCACTTATGGTGTGGTAGGACAATTTTACTCCATCAAAGAGGAAGGGGAAGGAGGAATGCTGTAACGCTAGAAAATTTTAGGAAAAAATAAATTATTTGTTCTATATATTATATTTTATTATTTTGAAGTTGAGGGACTAAAGTGAAATATGTTTTAAATTCTTATATTTTTGGTTCAAATATTTGGATTTTGATAGAGTGATGATAAGTATATCAATATTGGGCTCGTTGGATAAGTCGTAATAAATTGTGCATATTAGGCTCGAGAAAAATTTATTTCGGATAGATTAGGCCCAAGATATTGAAGATCAAATAAGTTACCTCTAATGATAATTAATTAAAGTTGGTTCCACGATTTCATGTGATAAATATTTTCGTTGAAAATAATTTTTTTTTTATTAGGATAAATGTTAATTGTTAATAAATTTTTTTTTTTTTTTTCGTGTAGTTTAATATTAATCCTAATTTCTCTATGTTAAAACTAGTTCTTATCCAAATGGCCTTTCAAATTTTAACTTTCTAGATTAGATCGGTCCAATGTAGATGGTGGCTGAATGGTGCGCGGGTTGCCAAGTAAAACATTTTCAAAGGAACCATCGGTAATTAGTTTTTTTTTTTCTTTTTCGTTCAGAGATTTAGTATTTCTCGGATTTCTAATGAATGCTTTAAGTTCGGCGATTTAATGTTTTTGGATGACTTAATTCGATATTATGAAATTTTAAATTTATTAAAGTCTAAATTCTCAACTAAATATTTCTGCTTCAAGTACAATTATGAAACGATAACGCCTCAAAATTCAAATCAATAAGATTTGGGGCGTTATAATTTGATATCAAAGCAAATGTTTTACTTTCTGTAGACTTGGTAGAAAAAAAAATAATTTTTTAAACTTCACTTCAAATTATGATTGTACATGGGTGTGTGTTTAGTTCTAGCCCTTGGGTGATATTTTAAAATTTACCAATTAGAAAATTCATATTTTAAGAGGTCTCAAGTTCCAATTATTGTTTGAGTTTTCCTGATTTGCGGATTTACAAGATTAAAAGGCTTCGTCAAAAAGACAAACTATCTTAGAAGAGCTTAGGATTAAAGTGGTGCACTTGTGACCCCCTCATTTAGAAGCATTTTGGTTACGCGTTATTCAAATTAACAAAAAAAAAAAAAAACAATAATTCAAACCTTTCCAAATTAAAGAATATTCTATTTTCTAGAAATTTCTATTTCGAGAAAACCCTATTTTTGAAAAAAAAAAAGGAGTATTTTCATCATACAATGTTATAAAGAATCATTGGTACGTGGCGCTCACTATTCGACCACTATCTGATTGTTCCCAGCTATGAAATGAAATATTTTTTTGTATGATTATGATTCATATTAAGAACTGTATAAATATGCTTACTTGCGTGACTTATTAGTTGAATTTTTTTTGTTTATGCAATGATATAAACTGTCACTTTAAAGATTTGGTATAATTAAAGTTATACTTGTCATATGATTGAAAAAACAATTAGGATGATTAGGAATAGCCCAACATCCTTGCAATGTGCTCAGATTGCTATCTAGAACTACATTAATTAAGGAGTGAGATGGGAGCGAAACTTTGTTGAACATGTCGAAGATTTTCTTTTAAAGTGGGAGCAAACAAGATTATTCAGATATAACAAGGGGACAATCCTCTCGATTTATCATCTTATAAGTACAATGCGGCCTCAATGGAAAGATGTGGCTTACTTCATGAGAGATATGGATTATGAGCTATATCTACCTGAAGACTAGGACAAGATTGATTTTATAGAATATTGTGAGGATATCATAATCTTATGGAACCATAGATAGCAAAATCTTGTGCATGAGCCTGTACCCAGGGGCGGACCCACGAAGGGCCCAGCGGGGGCGGCCGCCCCCACTTTACAATTTTTTTAGCTTATTTTCTATCTCGAATGTAGCGAGAATCTGATGAAACTCATGTTTTGTATGTAATCTTTTTCTCTTTAATCTCGTTACATGTTCTTCAATCTCATAGAGTTGGATAGTTAAATTTCCTTTCCACTTGAATACAGCTTGCCAGAAGGGCTTGGAGATGATTTGACAATTGAAGTCCACGATTCGAAATGAAAGTATTTTGGCCACGTAGTAGTTCAGGTGGCTAAAATTGCTGAAGAATTGGTATATTATGTAAATCTAATTTTGACCACCTGTTATTGCAAAAAGTGTTGCATGGTCAGAGTGAATATATTTATGAGTTTGATGCAGGGTGAGAGGCTTCGTTCATGGCCTATATAGCATGAACTAGTTGAAAAAATGCAACTAAATCTAAACTATTCAACAACTCCAAAAAAAAAAAAATTTCGGGGGCACTGCCCCCAAACCCCCGTAAGCCCCCACCCCTTCAACTTTAGCGGGTTGGCTCCATCCCTAATCTCGCCCCCACTCAAAAAATAATCTAGGTCCGCCCCTGCCTGTACCTGACCCTGAGCCTAAGCCTTAATTGTACACAGAGGAGGACCATGGGGAGGAGCCAAATTAGAGCCCGAGTATGTACCAGAGCCAGAGCAGAAACCTGAGCCAAGATTTGAACCGGACCCTGAGCCAGAGGTTGACCGAAAGTCTGAGCCTGAGTCATGTATATCTTTGGATGATAGGGCCCCCTGTCTAAGCAATGTAGGGTTCAAAATGTTTGGACAAGTGAAGATGAAGACTAGCAACCTAGAGATAGTTTAGTTTAAATAAATAATTTCTTCCCTTCACAAAAAAAATGTAATCAGTACTTGAAATAATGAGTAGTTTTTCTTTCATCGTCTAGGATTTAATTCTTTCAATTCTCCTTCATGTATTCTAGGATTTAAAATTTTATGAAATTGAGTCTTTCATTCAAATATTTTGAGATGTTGTTGACTATTTCTAAAACAAAATTTATTCGGTTGATTTAAAGGAAATGGCACGTAAACCAACACAAGCTAGTATGTTTAGGGATCTGTGGAGAGTTGTGCAAGATCTTGGTAGGCAGCAAATGCAAACGCCTCTTCAGAATGCACAAACTAACTCCAACACTATGAGCTTCGTCGTAGAACAATTTCGTCATTACAAACTCCCTACCTTTAACGGGATGGTTGACCCTTAGGCAGCTGATGAATGGATAAGGGGTTTGAAATAGATCTTCAAACATCTCTCATGCACTAATGCCCAAAACGTTTTATGTGCGGAGTTTATGCTAGTTGATGTAACGGGCTACTGGTGGGAGTCTGTTTCATGTAGTAGGATTGAGGCGCAACAACGCAACCTCACTTGAGCATGTTTCAAAGATGATGTGATGGGAAAATAATTTCTACAAGCCTTGAGAGATCGAAAGGAGAAAAGTTTCTGCAACTTAAGTAGGAAAAGATGGCGTTGGTCGATTACGAGACGAAGTTCTAACAACTCTCTAAGTATGCAACACATCTAGTAGATATAAAGCAAAAGAAAGCTAGAAGGTTCGAATTTGGTCTACGGCCAGAAACTGGAAGAATCATGGCATTGCATGAATTCACCACTTACAATCAGGTCCTGCAAACGGCTCAAGCAATTTCAAACCGACCGAAAATTGATTAGATAGTTCAAGAAGGGACTGAGTTTTTGAGAAAGAGGAAGTGTAATGGGCAATACAAAGGTAAAAGAAAAGGACAAAACAAGATGGCTAACCTTGAAAGGTGGTCAGGTTCAAGTAAGTCAAATAGTGTTCTTACTCCATGTCCTAAGTACAATAAATCACATAGAGGCGAGTGTCTGCATGGAAAGAATGTTTACTATAGATGTGGAAAGCAAGGTCATATTGCTACTAATTTCCATTAACCCCTACCAAGTAGAGACAAAAGAGTAAAGTAAAAAGAGTGTAGCTAGAATCTTTGCCTTAACCCAATAGGAAGCAACGGATAATCAAGACATGATGGCACATATTCTATCAATAACTGAACTACCTGCTTATGCTCTTTGATACTCAAAAATTACTTATTCATTTGTTTCCACTATTTTTATATCTAAATCTCACACTGTTGGCGAGGAAGCCATTAGTGTTCTAAAAGTTACCATCCCATTAGGTAGTACACTTATACCAATCAATGACTAGTACAATCAAAATAAATGGAAAAGAATTTACAGCCCACACGTACCTTTTAGGGATAAAGGTTTTTTATGTCATCTTAGGAATGGACTGATTGTGAAGTATTTACACGACAATATGATGTTTTGAAAATGAGGTAATTTCCTAGAAAGCCTGTAAAAGAGGAGATCAAAACCATGTACTCAACACTCTTCATTGGATAAGTAATTTACAGGACGAAATTCTTTAAAGAGGAGAGATTGTAAAGCCCCGAACATCTTAGAAATAAAATTTATTTGTTCTATATATTATATTTTATTATTTTGAAAGTTGAGGGACTAAAGTGAAATATGTTTTAAATTCTTATGTTTTTGGGTCAAATATTTTGATTTTGATAGAGTAATGATAAGTATATCAATATTGGGCTCATTGGATAAGTCGTAATAAATTGTGCATATTAGGCTTGAGAAAAATTTATTTCGGATAGGTTAGGCCCAAGATATTGAAGATCAAATAAATGATAATTAATTAAAGTAGGTTCCATGATTTCATGTGTATGATAAATATTTTCGTTGAAAATATTCTTTTTTTGATTAGGATAAATGTTAATTGTTAATAATAATAATAATAATAATAATAATCTTTTTTTATATAGTTTAATATTAATCCTAATTTCTCTATGTTAAAACTAGTTCTTGACCAAATGGCTCTTCAAATTTTTATGGCATCAAAACTCTACTGCTATTCATTGGAATTAAAATGATAATATCCATGTGCTTCATATTTTGTTCAATAATTCATTTAACGAGGTATGATACTATGTGCAAGTTGATCTATCCTTGCAATATTATAATTTTTTTACGTAACTTATTTCATGAAATGTGAGATTTCCTTGCGGGTTTCTCAATTGTTTGTACAGAAATGTGTTAGAGCATTCAATTGATTTCTGACTGCTCTTAATAAAATAGAGGTATGGAATGTCATAAATTTATATTTACAAATGAATTATATTGTTTTGGACGCACGTATCGTACTGGGTTTAAAATATTTATTCCTTCAAGATTTGAACTTTCCATGTTAGATCGGCTCAATATAGATAGCGGTTGAATGGTGCACGAGTTGCCAAGTAAAACATTTTCAAGGAAACCGTCAGTAATTATTTTTTTTCTTTTTTGTTTAGAGATTTAGTATTTCTCAAATTTCCAATGAACACTTAAAGTCCCGTATTTAATATTTTTGGATTGATTTAATTCGATATTATGAAATTTTAAATTTATTAAAGTCTAAATTTTCAATTAAATATTTCTGCTTCATGCATGATTATGAAAAGATATCGGTAACACCTCAAAATCCAAATCAATAAAAGTTGGGACATTACAAATGCCTAAGCAGATCATAAAGGTTACCCATCAATTTCTTGGGGTATTTGAGGAACCAAAGGGGTTGCCACCTGCCAGATTCCATGACCATCATATACCCTTAAAAGAAGGGGCACAACTTTCAAGATCAGTCCATATAGGTGCACATTCATTTAGAAGATGGAGCTTGAAAAGCTCATTGCAGAGATGTTGGATTATGGGATCATTCAGACCAGCAACAATCCATTTGCTTCCTCGATGTTGTTAGTCAAGAAAAAAGATGGCTCTTGGAGATTATGTGTTGACTATAGGCAATTGAATAGCCTAACCATTAAAGACAAATTCCCAATACCCTTAATTGATAAGTTGCTGGATGAACTCCATTGGTAAGGCTAACCATTCATGGTAATGCCCTTTGGCCTCACCAATAAACCATCCACCTTCCAAAGACTAATGAATGAGGTATTTAAAGATCAATTAAAAAAATATGTTTTCATCTTCTTTGATGATATTCTGGTTTATAGAACAGATCTGTCAAGCCATTACAAACATTTTGAGATAGTGTTGAAAATACTGCAGAAACACCAAATTATACTAAGAAATCTAAATGCAATTTTGGGCAATTAGTTATATCCCCATACATGCATTACCTGGCTTCCATAAACCGTTCATCATTAAGACAAATGCTGGTTAGGGTAAGATTAGTGTTGTACTAATGCAAAGAGGCCTTTAGCTTACCTAAGTAATGCTATTGACATCAAGAATATGGGCATCTCAATCTATAAAAAGACACTTCTGGCTTTGGTCACGACTGCTAGCAATTGGAGACATTACTTTAAAGGCCATCATTTCATCGTTAAGATTGATCATCAATCCTTTAAATATCTGTTGGAGCAAAGAATTACACCACTCTTTCAGAAGAAATAGCTCACCAAGTTGTTAGGCCTCAGCTATGAGATAGTGTATAAGAGAGCGGCGAATATTTTAGTGGTAGATGCATTGTCAAAAAAACATGAAAATGATTTGGAATGTGCAGGGATAACCACAATAATTCCTACTTGGGTGCAAGAGGTTGTTGACAGTTATGGAGAATACAAGTTTGCTAAGAAGAAAATTCAAACACTTCTATTAGATCATAAAGCAAATCCAAATTTTCAGGACTTCAACCAATTTTTGAAATATAAGGGTAGATTGTGTATTGGTCACGTCAAGTTTTACACCATCGTCGTACTTGTTGCAGCCTAGGTTAAGAATGATTGATTGATGCTTATGATAAAAGAAGTCCAATCGTATGGATGAAGCCATGTCTACCTTTATCCAACAGTCCACCTTTATAGTCTCTTACTATATAAGTCCACACATAGATCAATTCAAAGGTAATGCAAGCTGACATTCTCACACTATACTCATACTTTGCTCTCCTATTCTATTCTATATATTACTTCTAATTCCAATCCCATTTTACTTTCATAAATCGATCCTAAACATATCCCACATCCAATCATATATTCTACCCTATTGACTTGATCATCGGAGTACATATGGCTACCTCTCTCACTGTCAAAGTTTGGCCGTATGCCTTAATGGTTAGTCCAAGTGTGTAGGACTACAGCTTATGTGAAAGTTAGAGGAGTTGAAATCTATTAGCCACATCACATCTACAAAAAGTGAGGTCCACGGATTAGCACTGTCTACCGAAAAAATGTAGAGGGCCCCCTTGAAAAAGGTGGTGTTCTTGTAGAAATGATAAGTGGGAGCCCCTAGGAGTGAAGAAAGATTTTGAAGGGATAATTATTCTAAGCATTCCTTTTGCATCTTGCGTCCTAAATCCACTTCAAATGAAACATATTTGAAGAAATGAGGTTTACATTCATTGTGAATTCAGGAGGTGAAAATACTTCCCTTTAAAAAAAAGGCCCCTAGAAGGACGACGCACTGATACTAATCCCACCTCCATCATCGGCAAGATGGATCAAGAGTTGCAGTTCAACTTACCAGAGAGGTTGCGACCATGGCTACAAACATAGGAAACATTACTCAACAAAAGCTACCATGCAAAAACTCCAAAGGCACATGCAAATCAAGCTAGCTATCAGATGCCTCTACCTAAACCCTAGGATGACCATTTTTCTCAAAAAGAGGTTCATTTCTATCACTCTACGAGTGATGGAAGCCCTTTGGAAAGAGAAGCGGGCTTGAATACTTCGATGAACTATTTCTCTGACCAGCTTAGAGAAATGCACTTCAATTTCCTTCTTGAATATGAACAAGGGCATCAACGATCTGGTAGTGTGTTTGACCGAATCAGCCATTCACAAAGGCTTAGGAATATGCTATTTCAACAGCTTATGGAGCCTAAAAATAGGTCCCTAAGCACCGCCTGCATATAGACCCTAGGAATATAATGCAGACTTAGAGTCAAGCTCCACCACCTAGAAACAGGTAAGAAATAAGGGATGGACAAAACCGAATAAATCAAGTAGGCCGTCCCAATCTCTTCCTCATTACCAAGGAGAGGAGGATGAAGATTCTAATAAACCCCAAAGATCATGCGGCTTAGATGATAAAGATGACAACTTTCCTTTCCTTCTGCTCTTAAGAAATGCCCATGTACCTATCCACTTCGTGTCCCCAAAGATTCTTAAATATGAGAGAAAGGGTAACTCGGCGAAGTACCTCAACAACTACAAGACCCACATAAACATAAGAAAAGTGTCGTCGATGGTGAAATGTAAAGACTTCCACTTAACTTTGAGTAGAGCAGCTGAAATGTGGTATAGTATAATATCAGCTAGAAAGATTAGAAGTTAGCTAGAACTCAAAAAAGACATTTCAAAAGTGATACGGAGCTAGCAATACAGTGCCTTCAAGATATAAGGCAATAGCCTAATGAGACGCTGAAAAGCTTCATAAGACATTTCAAAGATGAGATGACCTATTGCATATAGGTCACAGATATGGTGGCCCTATCTGCCTTGAGATGAGGCTTCAATATGAATGCTCTATTCTGGAGAGATGTGTAGAATGTCCATTCGACCACGTATAACTAGCTGCTAGAAATGATAAGTCATGAGATCCTTAATGAAGAATTGATTTACCACCGCAATGGGTTGCTTGGGACTCCCACCCACACAGAGGCAAAGAGGAAGAGGTCATACTTCTCATTTGATAAATCATCAATGTAACCAAATTGGGCATGTAATAGCCCAGATATCTGGCAAGATCTCGCTTCTGCCACACTAATTACAGTACCGACCTTGGCGTACGAGGATGTCTTGCCAACCACACCAAGGTAGCCCCTCTTGTCAGGGGTACACGTATAGGAAGAGGACAATGAAGCGATCATAAGGCTAGGCTCTATTGATCTTATCACCGAAGTTCTCAACATAATACTAAAGATTGCCCCTTCTTACCGTATTGCCCTAAGAATAATCTCACTCAAAGAAAAGGATACACACTGTGCAAACCTACATAGGATGAGGTGAGATGACCTCCTAGGGATACTTCTCTCAATTGAGGACGGGACAGACAAAGACAGAGGAGACGACCAAAATAGAAAGAAATGTCGAACCCATATGTGAAATAAACACCATCTTTGGAGGCTTATATGAAGAAGGAGAGACTAGAAATTCTCAAAGAATTTATGCGAAAGAGGCGAAAGACCCCCCTCCCCCAAATAACGAGCCTCATAATCAACAACTACCCTGGTAAATCCAGGGATGCTCATTCCATCATTTTCACCTAAGAGTATACAGTAGGTCTACATTTCTCGTACTCCGATGCCCTGGTAGTAAGGATATAGCTTGTAATGGATTAAAGTGAATGTTGGTAGACAATGAGAGCTTAGTCAATATCCTGTTTGGAGCCACTTTCGACAAAATGGCTATAGACCATGAGCTCATCCCAATGACATCGCCTCTATATAGTTCACTGATGATAGTATCATCCCCAAGGATAAGATAACTTTGGCTGTAGAATTGGGCACATCTACTCTAACGGCTTGCCACTTCATGGAGTTCCTAGTTGTTGATAATTGGTTTGCTTATCATGGAGTGCTGGAAATGCTTGCCTTGAAACTACTTTGGGCTATCACGTCCATCTATCAATTGTGCATAAAGTTTCATACTGAACACAACATAACCACCTTGAGAGGAGATCAAATATAGGCCAGAGAGTGTTGTTTAAACTTTCTACGAAAAACCAAACCTCTTGCTGTGAACATGGTCTTATTTGACAGTAAAATGGTTGATGCCTTCGAAGAAGAGCCCATTCCTAAATATGTTGGAGATGTCGACATGGTAGAAGCCCCTAAAGAAAGAACAATCCTTGAAGAAAAGGTAATGATAATAGATCCCCACGTAGAATGGAAAGCCCTTGAAGAAAGGACATCATTAGGCAAAAGAAAGCTTCTTAAACCAGATGACCCCTGGAGGAAGGATGTTGAACGATGAGTTATAACTTGGAATTTTGGGATCTGATTCTGAAACAGCCCCAGTTGAAGTACTAAAAAGCTTCCCGATAGATCTACATGATCCTAGCAAAGTGTTGCAAGTGGGCATAAACCTACTTGTTGAAGCCAAGGATACGCTCAAATGCTTTATTTCAGAAAATTTAGATATCTTTGCTTGGAGGCATAAGGATATGGTGAGCATCAACCCCAAGATTGCCATTATCTTAAAATTGATCCTAAAGTTGTTTCGCATAGACAGAAGAGAAGAACTTTCAATCCAGAGATATATGAAGCCTTGAAGGAGGTGGTGGAAAAGCTTATAAGTAGTTGTTTCATTAGAGAGGACATTTAGCCTAAGTGGATCTCCAATCCAGTGCTAGTAAAGAAGCATAGTGACAAATGGAGAGTATGAATAGATTTCTCCAACATCAATTAGGCTTGCCCAAAAGACAACTTATCTTTACCAAGAATTGATCAACTAGTAGACTCCATTGCATGTTACTAATTGTTAAGTTCCATAGATGCCTATTCAGGCAATCAGATCCACATACACTCAGCAAATAAAGAGAACACCTCTTTCATCACCGATCGGGGGTTATACTACTATAAGGTGATGCCATTTATGTTGAAAAATGCCGAGGCTACCTATCAAAGGCTTTTCAATAGAATGTCCTCATATCTCATTGTTAAGACCATGAAAGTTTATGTCGACGATATGCTGGTAAAAATCCTGGAAACTAAGGATCATGTCAAACACCTAGATGAGGTTTTTCAAAATTTGAAGAGCTATAGAATAAAGTTAAACCTCTTGAAATGCGCATTTAGCGTTGCTTTAGGAAAATTCCCAAGCTACATTGTCAACCAGAGGATAATAGAAGCCAGCTTAGAAAAAATTGAGGCTATAATGGAAATGAGGTCAACGTGAAAGCCTGAGGAGGTTCAGAGCCTCACCAGACGCATAGATGCTCTAAATCGCTTTGTCTCGAAAGTTGCAGACATATGTCTTCCCTTCTTCAGAATTCTCAAGGGAAGGAGAAAGTTCCAATGGAAAAAGAATGTGAAGAGGCCTTCCAAAGACTAAAGAAGCTCATGGCAAGCTCCCCTCCTCTCTAAGCGAAAAGTAGGTGTGCCTTTCCTATTTTACTTGGTTGTGTTAGTGAGGCCATTGGTTTAGTCCTTGTCAGGGAAGATGATAGCCACCAACTACTTGTCTATTATGTGAGCAAAGCTCTACTACAAACGGAGTCTCGTTACACGGAGATGGAGAAATTGTCATTTTGCTTTGTCATCGCATCAAGGAAGTTAAGAGCCTACTTCCAAGCCCACAGCATACATATGCTAACAAATTAGGCCTCAAGCAGGTACTTAAAAAACCCGACGCCTCTAGAAAGTTAATGAAATAGGCCATAGAACTCAATTAGTTTGACATACCTATCTAGAAAGTCAATTAGTCCTCCAACTATTTGAAAAGGTCTACTTGGTCCTCCAACTATCTTGAAGGTTCAATTTGAACCTCCAACTATCTAGAAGGTTCAAGTTAGTCATCCACTATCTGAAAGGGTCAAGTTAGTCATCCAACTATTTGGAAGGATCAAGTTAGTCATCAACTATTTGGAAAGGCTAAGTTGATCTTCCAACTATCTGGAACAATCAAGTTGGTTTCCTAACTTCTAAAAAGGTCAATTTGGTCCTCCGGCTACATAGAACATTCAAGTTGTCCTCTAACTATTTGAAAATGTCAAGTCGATCCTCCAACCATCTAGAATGATCAAGTTCATCCTCCAACTATTTAAAAATGTCAACTTCATCCTCTAACTATCTAGAGGTTCAAGTTAGTCTACCAACTATCTACAACGGTCAATTTAATCCTCCCACTATCTGAAAAGGTCTATTAGGTCCTCCAACTATCTTAAAATGTCAAGTCGATTCCCTACTATCTACAACTATCAAGTTGGTCCTCCGACTATCTTGAAGGTTCAAGTTGAACCTCCATCTTTCTGGAAGGGTCATGTTGATCTTCTAACTATCTGAAAGGTTCAAGTTAGTCTTCTAACTATATGGAACGGTCAAGTTAGTCCTCTTACTATCTGAAATGGTCAACTTGGTCCTCCAACTATCTAGAATGGTCAAGTTGTTCCTCAAACTATCTAAAAAGTTCAAGTTGATCCTCTAATTGTCTGAAGCTGTCTAGTTGATCTTTCAAGTATCTAAAAGGTTCAAGTTAGTCCTCCCGCTAGTTGGAAGGGTCAACTTGGTCCTCCATCTATTTGAAAAATCTAAGTTAATCCTTCGACTATCTAAAAGGGTCAAGATAGTCATCCCACTATCTGAAAATGTCAATTTGGTCCTTAAACTATTTGAAAGGTTCACGTTAGTCCTTCAACTATCTAGAAGGTTTAAGTTCGTCCTCCTACTATCTAAGAGGTCAACTTCATCCTCCAACTACCTGAAAAGGTTTAATTGATCCTCCAACTATCTAGATCATGCTGTTAGTTTTTCCAAACATGCTATTAGTTTATTATAGTGAAGTGATATACATTGTTGGTGACATGTGATCAAATTAAAGAAACATACAATTAGAAGAAAAAATTGAAAGGGGAACCGCACATTAAGGAAAAATTACATTAGATCAAATAATATTTATCAAAAATCACACACACACACACACACACACACACACACACACACACACACACACACACATATATATATATCCACCCATCCCCATCCTACTCCACCCAGTTTAAAAATGATTTTGGATACACTATCTCCCTTCAAAGTGCGATTGAACAATGTTAACTTCTCTTACAATGAATGGAATAAATTACTTGAGTATTTGAAAGCATATGCAAAGCCAACAACGGGCACAATTGATCGTATATCCCACGCCTTGTACCCTCACCCAACCGTGTCTATTGGCGATTGAAGGAGCTTCATGTTTGCTATTCATTCTGATTGATCCTGTTGACCCTAAAAAATGAGCTCAACAGATGTCTAGCCCACTCCTGCCACGTCAAGCGTTGATCTGGTGTGTTTCTATCGAAATGATGGCGGTAGTCAAATCCGAATGGACGTGAGAGACACTTTTCGACAAGAGACAGTGGCGTTCGGACACCGACGGTTTAGTTATGGCGGCAATCGCACAATCAACAAATGTCGGGCTCCTTCTTCCCTCGAAATTTGTTCTTCTCTGTTCTTTTTATTTGTGGAAGGATAGATATGATGTAAAAACAATTGCGACTTTTTGTTAGGATATCAATGTATGTTTATTGTTTGTGTTGTGTAATATTTCTTAGTATTCCAGCTGCCCCCTTTTACATACAAAGAAAGGCTATTTATATTATGATATCTGATGTGATGATCGTTGGATCAAATCCATGTGGTGACATCTCCTAAACCGAAACTTCATATCACTGTCTATTCTTCACAATTAATGCTTGATAGATGATCAGCCGTTCTACACAATAGTCTAATATATTAACATAGCTTTATTATAGACATCACATCAGTCACTTCCAAAAGATCTTCAAATCTACTATAAGAGGCAGTGTCGGCTTCATGGACTTCGGAGGAGTTGAGAGCCTCGGAGAGATCCTGATGTGCTTCTCCAAGTGGAGAGCTCCAGCCTCTTTCTTTATTTCTTTACTGTGATTCAACCCAAGATCGTGGTGCATCATCCTTAAGACAGTACTTCAACAACGTTTCTTGGCCTCAACATAAACCTCAGCCCTTGAGGTGGTGCCTCGGTCTTACAATGCAAGGACCTCGGTTTGTTTAATTTCTTCATATTTCAACCCCATAGGTGTTAGCCCAAGAATAACTAACCAAGAGGGAGGTGAATCGGTTTTTGAAACTTTTTCGACACTTAGTCTCAAAACTATTCAATACACAGGATATAAATGCAAAGTGTAATATAACAAGTAAATATACAAATACGATAACTTAATTCAAGTATGGATATAGCACAATATAAATGATAATGTAAAGTAAAGTGCAATAATGTAAAAATAACAAACCAATTTAATGGGATTCGATACACAATGTGTTCTATGTCTCCGTTACCAAGCTCTCCGTCACGAGTAAGGCCAAATGCACTATAATGGTAACTTACAACAAGGAGTACTAATTCTTAAGTGACTTACAACAAGGATCACTTATCCTTAGGTGACTTACAACAAGGAGCACCTACCCTTAAGTGACTTACAACAAGAAATACTTATTCTTAGGTGACTTACAATAATGAGCACTTGTCCTTAGGTGACTTATAACAAGGAGCACATATCCTTACAATCGAGTTTTCACAAGGCTCTCGAAACCGACAAGTAAAAGTGATAGTTTTACAATTGAAGAAACTCTCTTAACCAATGATATAATCAAGTTAAGTATTTGAGAGTTATGATAACACTTCAATAAATAGCAAATAGTAAAGCTCAAGTGTTAATGTTATAAACTTTGATGAATGATGGATGATAAAATAGTTTGTAACTTTTTATCAAAGTTTCCAACTAATGATCTCTCTTAACAAATAATAAAAGTTAAGTATGAAGAGAGATTTTACACTTTAATAAAAGTGTTGGCAAATAAAACTTCTACAAAAAAATTAAGAATAGATGATATTGTGAGAAGTTCTTTGCAAAATAGAATTCTTGATAAAATAGATAAAAACTAGTTTTGATCAATCAAAAAATTCTTTGTATCAAAGTTTCCAAACCAATGATCTCTCTTAACAAATAATACAAGTTAAGTATGAAGATAGATTTATACTTGAATCAAAGTGTTGGCAAAGAAAACTTTTAGCAAGAATGAAGAATAAATAAAGTTATGAAAAGTTCTTTGCTAAAATTGAATTCTTGAGAAAATGAATAAAATATGTTAAATCAATCAAGAAATTCTTTTGTAATAAATGAAATAGAATTTAGATTCAAGTAATCTCAATGATTTCTAATAAATAAGCTCTTAAAAAATCTTTTGTAAGTTGGTTAAATTGAATGCAAAAGAGATTGGTATTTATAGAGCAAAAAGAGGTACTTTCGGGTAAGTTAGGTTGAGCAAATTCGGTCGATCGAAAGTTTTAGGTTGACCAAAATATAGCCGTTGCAAAATATTTTCGTTTGACCGAAAGTCAACTTCGGTCGACCGAAAGTCAATGGTCAATTGGTTGACTTTCTTTTTTTTCAAAATCTTTCATATTTTAAATGAAAACATTTTTATACAAGTGATGAATTATGAAAATAATTTGAGCTTTATGCACTTGCTAAAGATTGACTTGTTAATACCTTTACATATAAATGTACAATATTTAATCGTCTTGACTTGTCGTTCTTTTGGCTTGTATCTTGATTTGCATCTTTTGCAAATCTTCAAGTTCCAATTCGATCGTCGCATGCAAATCTCTGTCATCTCGAATGCAAACTTTCACTTTGATCTTCATTTCGAGTCCAATTAATGATGTGTTCATTTTGGCAATTTTTGATCGTGTTTAACATTGAACTATCTCATCACTCAAAATCAAATGTTAGTAAATAAAATGACTTGTTTGTTATAATCAAAACATTAAAGTTATAATCAACCATAGGTCAACAATAGGGTTTTTATTTGATCTTCTGGTTGATTTCTACGTGGCCCTTGGTCCACCACGTGGCACCTTCTCCTTGGGTGTCGTAAATGAGGCGTAACAGATCCAATTTTAAATCTCGATGATATTTCTGTACAATTGATGATTCATTAACAAATTCTAGCTTTTTATAGTCTTTTTTTATTATTCTATTCAGTTCTTCATGGTTCGATTCATTAGCTCCCCCTTATACTAAATTCACTCTTTCTGTATGAATATATATATATATATATATATTATTTATTTAGTCATCCCATAAAAATGTGATGATAGCTAAGAATTGTTTGGGAAATGTGATTATTGTTCTTTTGAATTTGACAATTTTGTATAAACTACACGGTTAATTCTGATTAAATGTGTGAAAAGCTCAGAAAATTATTCGGGAACATAAGATTGAGATTCTGGTAATTAATTGAAGTGAAAATAGACGGCATTTAGTGTGTGTGTGTGTGTGTTTATTTATTTATTTTGTGTTTTGATTGGTTGAGTTTTAAACTGTTGATTTATGGGAGTGGACGAAAAATGAAGGGTGGTGTTAATGAAGTAGCGGCAGCTCTCGCAGGTCGAGCCGAGTCGATCCATTGGCGAACCCACATGGGATTGTGTGAGGTCAAGAGACCCCACATAAATTTTATTTTTTTTTCAAAAATTATATAGTTGGCCTTTACCCCCTAACTGTTAACTTTTATAGACTACAATTTACTCTATTCTTTAGTAAACAAGAAGGCAAAAAAAAAAAACCCTCCTACAATCTCAAAATGAACTATCCTCCTATCTCCAATTTTAATCTCTATTCTCCAATCAGGTAGGAAATTATTATATTTGAAATTAAAGGTTTTAATAGCCTATAGGCCTTGGAGCGCTTGAGTTCTGGACGCTCAGTAAAGTGCCTGATTCGAGTCGAGCGGTATTTTGGACGAGAAAACTCTAACTTCCATCATTTAAAAAAAAAAAAAAAAAATCATGGATGCAAATAGTGCAACAAATAGACTACAATTGTAGTAGTATATTGACTTATTTTCATTAATGTTATGTTTAAAAAAATGCATTTTAATTTATGATCGCATAGGACAAAGAGTTTGGCTCCACCCCTGAGCCGTTCAAATGGAAATTCTCTCAGGTGTTTGCCGCGGGCAGACGGCGAAGAAGTAGAAGAAGGTGAGAAATGGTTGCGTAAATAAATATGTGAACGGATAACATTGTTAGTTTTGTGTTTGGATTTTGGAATTGAGGTTTGGATTATGTTATTTTGATCGATTTTGAAATGTCAAGATTTAAGTGCTTGAAATCGACTCAGTTGGGGGATTTTCAGAGAGTGATTTGCATGATAAAATGATAAATGACATATTAATTGTATGATTTGTGATTTAATATGTGATTGCAATTTGTAAATTGCAGTTTGTGATTGTGATCTTTTATGATTTATGACTTAATATAATATGTGGTTTTGACCCGTAAATTATGTGGTATATGAGTGACACATTACATCAAAATGGTACATAAACGATTACCGAAATTGATATGGAAAAATGGATGAAAAAAATAATTATGTTTTAAACTAACAAATGATAGAGAGTCATGTAGAGGTGGCAAACGAGCCAAGCTGGCTCGACTCGTTTTAGACGAGCCCAAGCACGAGCCGCTCGTGGGTGGCGAGCCACGAGCCGAGCTAGCTCGTTGGCTTGCCGAATTATTTTTTTTCCCTCTAAAAAAAGCTCATCTTACTCTAGAAAAAAAAAATTAAAATTTTTTTTGCGAGCCGAGCAAGGCGAGCTCGAGCATGAGTCGAGCTGAGCCCCCGCTCGGCTCGTTGGGTGGAGAGCGATGCTCGCCCGAGGCCCATTGACATCTCTAGTGTCATGTGACATTATGTAATCTTTTATGTAAATTTGAACGTACATGTAATTCCTTTGGTTGGTCTCCTTATCGTTAAACTTAGCTTACTTGCATTAGCATAATTAAGATTCTTAATTAAGGTTTTAAACCTAAGCTCACTTTTATAAAATCTGCAAATCAAATTTTAATAAGCCCGTTAGTGTTTAGAGGTTAAATCATGACTTGGACTAAGGGCCATTGTATAAGGTTTTTTAAAAGTTAAAATATGCTTTTGAGATTAAAAAATTATTTTTGAATATAATTGAATAATTTTTTGAAAATATTTTGTCCAGTTAAAAGTACTTTTAAAGAAAGTTGGTCTAATAAAATGATTTTCCTTTTTTATTTTTTGATTATACATATTAATGTATGTGCTCAAACGTAGGGGCCACATGATACTGTGATTGTTCTGCCATTTTTTGAGGAATTCTGATAAATTCGATCTTGATAGCGACTGTGCATTTCTTTATAGGGTTAATTTCACAAATGGTCACTGAAGTTACCTGAAAATTTCAAAAAGGTCACTGAAATTTCAAAGTTTCAGAAACGGTCACTGAAGTTAGAAATTTCTTCCAAAACGGTCACCGAATTTTCAGATTTTTTGGCCAAGTTTGAGGCAATTTTTCAACAATTTTCGACCACCAAAACCGCCGATTTCGGATACCGTTGAAAAGCCCACGATGTCCTCTTCAATTACCACCAAAAGTCTCCCCAAGACTCCAAGTGATTCGGCCGGAATAAACCTACGAAGTCGGCAATCGAAAATTATGAAAATCTACCCAGATTTTCAGATTTTTGGGGCAAGTTTGAGACAATGTTTCGGTAACTTCCGACCACCAAAACTGTCGATTTCGGATACCGTTGGAAAGCTCACAATGTTCTCTTCAATTACCACAAAAAATCTCCCCAAAACTTCAAGTGATTCGGCCGGAATAAACCTACGAAATTAGCTACCCAAACTGGGCAGATTTTCGGACTTTTTTGCCCAGTTTGGATAGCTGACTTCGTGGGTTTATTCCGGCCAAAGCACTTGGAGTTTTGGGGAGATTTTTGGTGGTAATTGAAGAGGACATTGTGGGCTTTCCAACGGTATCCGAAATCGACAGTTTTAGTGGTCGGAAGTTACCGAAATATTTCCTCAAACTTGCCCAAAAAATCTGAAAATCCGGGCAAATTTTCACAATTTTCGGTTGCCGACTTCGTGGGTTTATTCCGGCCGATTCACTAGGAGTTTTGGGGAGATTTTTGGTGGTAATTGAAGAGGACATCGTGGGCTTTCCAACGATATCTGAAATCGACGATTTTGATGGTCGGAAGTTGCCAAAAAATTGCTTCAAACTTGGCCAAAAAATCTGAAAATTCAGTGACCGTTTTGAAAGAAATTTCTAACTTTAGTGACCGTTTCTGAAACTTTGAAATTTCAGTGACCGTTTTAAAATTTTCAGGTAACTTCAGTGACCATTTGTGAAATTAACCCTTTCTTTATATGAACTTGTAAGGGAATACTATTGAGACGTATGATAACAAGAAGTATAACTAAAATAATGTTTTAACTTATTTTTTACTCATTGGCCATCAATCGGCTCCCTTGGGGTCAGGAGTATAAAGCTTGCATGGACACAGGCTTGATTGGGCATAACCCGCGATTTACCTCCGTCCAGAGTTAAGGCACCGGTGATGGGCGGTCCAGGAAATAGTCTAGTGTTAGTTGAGATACCTGGGTATCAAAAAAAAAATTGGTTACATTTCTATTTGTTAATTATTTATAATTTATTTCTAGGGCGATCTGACTTCTTGAAGAAAATGGTCAAATCCAAAATACTGCGTTCAAAACATGACTTCATCAATAACTTAGGCTCCGTTTAATAGCACACATTTTTCATCGAAAATTTTTCATTTTCCACATTTTTGAGGAAAATAAATTCTTGATATTTTGGCGGGTAAATATTTTCCATTTTATTTTTTTTGGATAATTGAAAAAAATTCACTTTTATTGACAATTTCCATGCATGTGTTCGATATGGTTATTTTATTTATTTTTTTTTACAATTGAAACAAATTCTAAACCCAATGGTAGAAAATATTATTACTTTAATGGACAATTTTCATAAAAAAAGAAAAAAAAGAAGCCAAACGATACCAAACTTTCAGTATTTTTCAGGGAAAATTATACCAATAAAAAATAATTAAATACAATTCTCAGTAAAACAATTTTTAGGCAAATCAATTCCATATAAAACATTTTCTTTCCATCCATTTTCCACATTTGCTATCAAACGAAACCTTAATTTAGAACTTGACAATCATTATTTCAAGATATTTGCATGTACGTTAATTCAAAAAAATTCCCTATTTTTCGGAAATCCTCTAATTGAAATTCTTGATCAATAGAGAAATTTTTTAATTCTCATACTCATTTTCAACTACACATTATACAGTAAAATATTTTGCACGTACGTTAATTCAAAAAAATTCCCTATTTTTTAACTATACATTCTCAAAAAAATTATTATTCAAAATTCTATTTTACCATCAAACAGGGCCGGTCTTTATCATTTCAAAATGTCCTATTAACTCATCACGAGTATGGGTTATTGGCGAAGTCCATAAGTTAATGTAGTCACAAAAAAACACATGCATACAGTAATAATCCATACATATCGATGATATTATTGACAAGAAAGTCATTGTGAAAAGATGCTTAGGCACTACTATTTTAGAATAAATATGCATCCCAATACAATCAGATTTTGATAAAAGTTGATGAAATTTATAGTTAAAAAGTTGTGAATTTCACAAAATATATGATTAAAATTAATTGTTAACTTTGACTTAGATTAAAATTTTAGATTTTAATTTTCACCAAATAAGGGCTTAGTAACAGTATAGGCTTTGTTTAGTGGAGATTAAAATTAGTTTTTTAGTAGATTTTGATTAAAAAAAATGAAATGTGTGGTTGAAAAATTGTGGATCTCGTGAATTATATGGTTAAAATTAATTATTGATTTAAATTTTAATTTTAATTCCTATTAAACAAGAGCTATATGCCACATTTAATTTTTCAACTAATTAAATATATTACAATTTCATTAAATAATTTAAAGCGAACTTTCAATGTCACCTCGACTGATGCAAGTATAATCGTAAGTTAAATTGAAAAACAAAAGATATAATTCACCACAAAAAAAATGAAAATCTTATTTACTAAAGGCTTAGGAGGAGGCTCAACCTAACCATTAACTAATGGTACAAAAAAAAAAAAAACAGTAAGGCACTATAATGTAACAGCTAAAGAAACTACAATACTTCCGTCATAATCATACTTCTCGTCATCATACGTTGATTGAATGTAGTATCTCTCTTTGGACTCACTAGAAGGAGATTCCGTGAATTATTCATATACCATGTATTTGAGAAGTCTATAGTTCGTCATAATCTTCTTGAATGTATCCAAAAGTGTCCTCCTGCCACTTGTATATTCATTTCTTACACTATGGATGACATTTGCCGTGTTGTCAAGAAAAAAAAGAGATTGCTCGAAAAAAACTATTTTTTTAAACTGTCCAATCGAATGGTGCCATGCGCCAGAATGTAAAAAATAGTGTAAAAAATGATACACCAAGCATGATTGATATAAAAAAGATGGTCTAACTTCACTCGCGCCTGCCACCTTTATGAATAATCTTGTTATTGGCACTACGGAACTTCGTATCCAAATAAAATCTTATTTACTAAACTAACACGCCTCCTCTTTTATTGTAATTCGACAAATCATTTTCATTGCTCCAATCATCTTTAGTTTTCGTTTTGTGTACAAGACTGCCTCACCTATCTTGTTTGAATAATTAATCAAAGATAATGAACCACTTGTGCAATAATCTATATTCGACCAGTATATATATAGTGTAAAGAAATCAAAGAGAAGCCCAAAAATGGAAGTCCCCTTTCTTTTTCTTCATCTTCTTCTTCTTCTCTCTGCAATTATATTTGTACTAAAGAAAGCTTGTGTGTGGGTGAACCCATGGCGGCTACGGTGGAGACTTGAAAGGCAAGGAATCAGAGGGCCAAGGCCATGTTTTCTTTATGGAAATGTGCCTGAGATGCAGAGAATTCAAGCATCATCAATCAAGAATACTGGTGCTGAAAACACTGGATTTGTGTCACATAACTATACATCAACACTCTTCCCATATTTTGAACAGTGGAGAAAACAATATGGTAAAGTACAGTTTCTATTCTTTCTCATTTTTGAGGAGATATGGCATCATCCATGTGTTTTTGTTTCATAGATGCTTCCATTTCTGCAACTTGTTGCTTGTTTATTAATCTGGCATATACACACACGCTAGATCATTTTGAAAGCTGGGGTTTCGAACAGATACTGCCAACCCGCTCTTGTCGGCTTTTAAGCAGGGTACAGTGGAAGTCAAACATGCTTTTCCTTTTCCTTTTAATTTTATTTTCTATTTGGAAACTAATATTCAGAACATGCTTTTAGAGGAAACTGCGTTGCACCAACTTCCTCTAAAAATTCTTCTAATAAAAAAAAATAATAATTTCATAAAATTAATTAAACGAGTACAAACTAAATTCTTAGATCTCAAAAGCTCAGTTTGCTTTCGGAAGAAAGGACACTAATGCTTGTAAAGATAAAGAAATGCATTTTCTCATTCAAGTGCATTGAAAAGTGTTGGCTAGTGTGTACGAGTTGTAGAATAAGTAATGTAAGTTTTTAGTCGGCCGAGATGGTAATGGATTCCCTATTTTGTTAGTCAATTAGTCGGGATGCATTTTTATTTACTATAAAAGTAATATTTGATATTAATTTGTTAGGAGGATTTAATGAATCTTAAACGAACTAAAGAAAATAAAACTTAGGATATAAATTTAAGAGAAGAAATTGTAATCTAAAAATTCGATTTCATTAATTCATTTTTTTTTTGTTTTTGTGATGATGAAATACTACAGATGAGCAATATTTTTATACTACATTTGATACATAAGAATTAATTTCTAATACAAGAATTTAAACACCCATTAAAATTTTTAGAAACACGAATAGAAATAAATTCATCTATAATAACTTTAGATTTATGTAAATCAAAATTCCTTGAGTTCAGATTAATGTTAATGTTAATTAATTGAGAATTAATAGCACGAGACTAATATATGAGAAGGATTTTGTAGAATTTATTACATATTAAAAAACAAAAAGTAAGGTATTAATGAAATAATTTAATTGTAATAAGATTAAAATCGTACAAAAAAATGATTTTCAGTTGATGTGATATTTAATATATTATAAATCAGACAACAATAAGTGAACTTTACTGCTATCTAAATTGATGGTGCTACCTAGCATTATTATATCTAGAGAAAGGGACTATAATGCAAAGAGTGTTACATACATTGAACTGAATGCCTTTAATTGCGGGACTCATTATGTGTGCATTTGACCCAAGTTAGGCAAAACTACCATACAATATATCCTTTTCCTATATAAACACATGGGGTACGAACCCATATTATTATTATTATTATTATTATTATTTTGTAAATCCAAATCAAATTTTAGTAAACTTAAATTGGTGAAGTTCTCGTGCGAGTGACATAATATATATGTCGTCGTTATTCATCGAGATTTATCATATATATATATCGCCGTTAAATTTGTTTAGTTTTGTAAATTATATTTTCATTTGATATGTTCCTCTTTTATAAACGTGTCAACTTCATTAGAATACAACAATTTCTAAACTACAATTAGAGGGGAATGATTTGGTTCCACTCATAGGGTTAATTACCTCAATAGTCACTGAACTTTACCGAAAGTTTCCACCAAGTCACTGAACTTTAAAAACTACGTGGTTAGTCACTGAACTTTTGAAAAATCACCTCATTGGTCACTGAACTTTGCAAAAAATTTCTACGGGGTTACTGAACTTTGCAAAAAGTTTCCCAGATAGTCACTGGGTTTAGTGACCATTTGGGGAATGTTTTGCAAAGTTTAGTGATCAATGAGGTGATTTTTAAAGTTCAGTGACCAATGTGATGATTTTTCGAAAGTTCAGTGACCTGATGGAAACTTTGGCCAAAGTTCAGTGACTATTAGGGTAATTAACCCCCACTCATACAAGTATAGTTTAGTTTTTAAACCAATATATATATAATTTCATGAAGGCCAAATAACTAAATTTTAATGATGTTTTGGTCTATAGTTGTTCAAATAATTGATGTATTGTTGTCATATTATATTATTAAAATTTTCCATTTTGATTTCTGCTGTAACACCTAATATGACATCTATGTTGGATACAATTATTGGAGAATATATACTAAACAATTCAATAATATTGTTTTAAATTGAAAGACCATAAGTTGTCACTATAATTTCATTGATAATAAGTAAAGTAGTTATCTGCATAAAATAATTAGATTCAACATAACTCGTACTATATTAGTTGGATCATCGAGCTCTCAAGAATTTCTTTACTCTTTACCTAGGGATTGTTTGGTGGGAATTAAAATTAGATTTTTAGTAGATTATAATAGAAGTTTTTGAAATGCATGGTTGAAAAACTGTGTGACTCATGAAATATGTTGTTAATATTGACTGTTTGATTTTAACTTAGATTAAAATCTGATTTTAATCCAAAAGGCAAAAAACGAGTTTGCATGAGTCAAACAGTATAAGCTCTCTGCCAATACGATCCATCTTTTCAAACAGATCGACCAGCATACAACTCGTTTCAAGTCGGTCAAATCTAGGGCAACCCCACCTTTAGACTTGTAGTGTGGATGTGATTTTTTCTATGTCATTATTCCATTACACATATTGGACACCGGCCTGACATGTCCAAAATCCACAGATTAATCATTCAGAGATGTGCTTCCTTCTTGAGTTTTCACATGTCCAATTTTCATACCTTTTTTTGAACTTTTGTAGTTGTATGTATCTCACATCTAAACAAATTAAAAATAAATCCCAATATTAGATTTTTTTAAAAAAAAAATAAATGAATCAATAAATAATCTTACTTGCCACAATCTTCTTGATAGTTGAGAAGACGTGAAACTAGAAAAAAAATATCTACATATGTTTACTATTTAAGGAAATACATTACTAACCAAACATTTCAAAGTTGGACAACATCATTGTCCCATAATAAAGTCAAATTATAAGTTGTAACCCACCATAAGCAGTGTCACATCTTATATATTATTATCATAAGTATACTTTGAAAGCTAAGCATTCCATTTCTCACATATGAACAGTCATATTGATTGGACAGATTTCTCCAACCATTATAGATTGATAGGACGCAATTTATGTTGCGCATACGTGCTAGAAATTTCCACCCGTGTTTTTGAGCCACGTTATTTTGGAAGAATGTATTTTGGAATAGTAGATTGGTGGAGAATGTGAGGTTGAAAAAGAAGGAAAAGTTATTGACGTGATGGAAAAAATATTATTTTTTGAAAAATGTGTGATTGAAAATAAATAGAAAAATGAAAATGAAAATTTTAATGTATACGAATGCCTGAAAAAGTAGGTTGTACGTCATTCAACCCTACAATTTTCTTGGACTTTTATATAATTATTTTTTCGGGTTTCGTCACATGCATAATGTGTACATCAACCAACAACCTTAGGGCCACCTTGATTTGAAACATGTTGCATGCTAGACAAAGCATTGAAATTGAAAATGAAGATGTGTATAACAAACAAATGTACATCAATGTATGCAATAATGTAAGTGGTGTGTATGAGAATATTGTAGATTTTTACATATTCAATCGAGAACGTGTAGCATTTATACGTGAAAATAGACTTTATTCGACAATACCATGAACATTAAACTAGTGTAAGACTTATGTTGATCATAAGAATTTGAACAAAGTTTTACATAAATTTATTCGACTTTATTCGACAGTACCATGAACAAAGTTTTTGACAATTGTAACACAATGTGTTACATAAATTTAGCCACATATTTCCACCATCACCGTGGCTTCTACCACCACTTGTGCCATTTAACATTACACCACCACCACCTTTGTCATTGCTGGTGTCACCACCACATTCTATTCTATCACTTTGTGTTACATCCACTGTTGCGCCACCACTGTCGATGCCATCACGGCCAACAAACACACCCAACCACAAACATATGGGACCCTGTACTATCTCACCTACTGCACGGCCTCATGGCCGACCCTGTTCACGATCCACACCATTTGACATATATCTGACAAGCTATATGTGCAGGTCCCATTTACACATATTCAACAGGGAATAAGCAGCATTTGTACATTAACCATCCGGATCTAGTAAAGGAAATGAATCAAAGTACATCCTTACATTTAGGCAAGCCTTCATATGTCACAAAAAGACTGGCTCCCATGCTTGGGAATGGCATTTTGAGGTCCAATGGCCATATTTGGTCTCAACAGAGAAAAATTGTTGCCCCAGAATTCTTCATGGATAAAGTTAAGGTAATTTTATTTCCAAATATTTCTCATTACTCTTTTCTTGAAATGTATATGGCATATTTGATGCTGTGACCGGATAAGACAAGTTTATTGTGTATTTGCTTCAAATAAAATTGTACAATTGATTCCTGATGTCGTCAACAGATACCATCCATATTTATGTCAAAATGGCCACTGGACCTCACATGTCCAACTCTATGAAAGTTTTTAACTTGGACCCTCATAGAGATATTTGAATTGAAGCATGTTAACAAAGATATAGACAATTTCCATACTTGAGATGATTTTGCAACTATGATGAAAGGTTGAGGACAAAATTGACGAATGATGCAATTTTTCATTCTTTTTCATGATTTTGTTAGTGGAAAGTACCAAACATGCCATTAATTTATATCTTACTTGTTTTTGTTAATCCTTAATGAAGAGTTTGATTCAAAAGCCCTTCATTGAAATGTCAGGGAATGGTTCGATTGATGATGGATTCAGCTGAAACATTAACTAGCAAATGGAAGGCCTGCATAGAATCACAAGGTGGCATTATGGCGGAGATTAAAGCTGAAGAGGATTTGAGGAGTCTCACAGCTGACGTAATTTCAAAAGCTTGTTTTGGGAGCTCTTATTTGAAAGGAAAACAGATTTTCTCAAAGCTTAGAGCACTTCAGACAGTCATTACTAAGCAGTGCTTTCTTTTCGGTTTCCATACATTTGGGTATGTGCGTCCATAAAACGAAATTTGTGTTAGACTATTCACCTCGTCTAGAAGCTTAACCTATTAGAGCGCGCCATTGCAGGTTACTTCCAAGTGCACAACAAAAGGAAGTCAAGAATTTGGAGAACGAGATAGAGGCATTGATCTGGGAAACAGTGAATGCAAGAGAAAGGGAATGCCTAGTAGAAATATCATCTGAGAAGGATCTACTACAGTTAATCTTAGAGGGAGCCATAAATGATGTGGGCAAGGATTCATCCAAGAAATTCATAGTCGATAATTGCAAGAACATCTATTTCGCGGGACATGAATCCACCGCTGTTGCTGCATCGTGGTGCTTAATTCTTCTAGCTTTACATCCTGAATGGCAAGCTCGTATACGAGAAGAGATTACTCAAGTCTGTGCTGATGGCACGCAAATGTACGCGGATTCACTACCGAAGCTGAAAACGGTACACACCCTTTTCCTTTCTCTAGAATAATATACTGTCCAGTACTTGGAGTCCATCTTAACCCGTTTAATGTATAGGTTACAATGGTGATTCAAGAAGTGCTGAGATTGTATCCACCAGCAGCATTTGTGTCAAGGGAGGCACTACAAGAAACCCAAATAGGTCACATTGTTGTACCAAAAGGTGTATGCCTATGGACTTTGATCCCAACACTGCACAGGGATCCAGAAATTTGGGGGACTGATGCAAATGAGTTCAATCCTCAAAGGTTTGCAAATGGAATTTTAAAAGCATGCAAACTTCCACAAGTTTATATTCCATTTGGATTGGGGCCTAGGCTTTGTTTAGGCAGAAATTTTGCAATGGTTCAGTTGAAGATTGTCATTTCACTTATCATTTCCAACTTCACCATTTCTTTGTCTCCCAAATATAAGCATTCTCCTGCCTATAGAATGATTGTAGAGCCTGGTCAAGGTGTGAATTTACTCATTCAAAGATGTTCTAATTAGGGTAGGTGTAAAAGTAGACACATTTTTCTTTAATCTTCGTTAATGATTTATGTTATAGTCAATTTTGTTATATGTTGTTTTATTCTATGCATAATACTTTGTGTTACTCTTTAGTTTGTAATAGTTAGCTAGAATATGTTATAATCAAGGAACATAGAATTATAATTTACTTAAATTAATATTCAATTTCTTGACTCAATCTAATTCACGAATCTCCAATTTCTAATTTACGAACTTCCAACTTTTAATTCAAGAACTTGACGGTCTTAACCTTCAAGTCTTTTATGATATTTTTCAAAATATACGGATGTTTGGTTACATTTTCAATTAAATCAAAAACTTAATTTTGATGTTATATCAATCAAATTGATATCATCATTTGGTAATTCAAAGAACCATTATACTCAAAAAAAAAAAAAAAAAAAAAGATATATACAATGATCAATGAAATTTAATCAATCATGATACATGTACATCTTGATTTACATTATTTTTTATATTGTGCCAAGTGTCGGCACATGATTGGACAGTTTTTAAAAAATTGAAACACTTTCCCCCCAACACTTTTTGAATTCCCACAAAATGTCAAAAAGATGTAAACCTAGGAATGTGCACTTAGTATAATTCAAATTTAGTTCTATAAGCGATCATTCAACACGTGATCCATTTAATACACTCCAAGTACACTAGTCATAATTAAACCATATCTTCCATAAGGACAAGTAGCACTCAAATTGTGAAATTTTCGACAATATAACATTAAGTAAAAGTGTCCACCCTCATTTATTGGTTGTGGCAAATTTGATTTATAATCAAAATACAAAATGTGACACACTGTGCTTCTTTATGCAAGCACCCAACTTATATTATTATCGGTGATCAAACATTTTTATTCGCATGTTCAATATCAAATAAATATAATAACAAAAAATAAATAAAAAGAACATTTATTTAGGGAGCCGCTATATATATATATATATATATATATCATTCTAAAATCATCCACTAATATTTATTTTCATTAAATCCTTGACATTTTTATAAATCCTTAATATTCATAAAATCTCCTCTTTAACTAAAACTAAAACAACCATAGAAAAGATATCATTAGAGAAAATACATACTAACATAGAAATATACGAAAAAGTGTCTTAAAAAAATAAGGATTACCTTTTATTGTTGGTATGGTGAATTTAGTATGTGGATAATTCTTAATTTGTGTTTAGGTTATTTGATAATGTGCCTTTTGAATTCTAGTATTAGTAAGAAATTTCATTTTGAATTATTTGAGTTGGAATTATCCTTTCTTTTCTTGATTTTCTTGAATTGAAACACATTGATAGCTATCTTTTCTATTAGGATTATTAGAACAAGAATTTGAGTTTTCTATTTGGATTATCCTTTTTTCTTGACTTTCTTCAATTCAAAACAATGGTGGCTAATCTCCTAGGATTTTCAAAACAAATAAAGAAATTTGACAGGGCATATTGATGGCAATGATTGAAAACAAAAAAGGAATATGAAAGAATTATGATAGGCTAGATATATGGTGATATAAAAATATAAAAATAGTGTGGATGTATATATATATATATATATATATATATATATATATATATATATATATATATGGCGTTCTTGACACATAAAAATGCAGCCCAATTAAATGACTCAAGGAATGAAGCTCAATTAAAAAGTTTGAACGATAAGACTAAAAGAGACTATATAAAAAGCCCAAGACGAAGTAATGTAGCAAAAGCCCATCATCGCCCAAATCTACTAAACGCCCAAGCTCTGGGCCATTATGATACTTTATTATTATTCAGGGCGACGATGTCATCCTCGCCCAAGGCTGCGAGCCGTCCAAGATCAGGGCGAATTGTTATTATGAGCAATGATTATTGAGGCAGTTAATGGACAATCTCATTACGTCCCATGATCCAAAAATCTCAGTTACAAGCGGTTAAATAGTGGAAGTAATGACATCAGTTAAAATGGAAGTTCCATGACAATTCAGCCATGATGAAGAACGTGGGTAGTTACATGACGACAAGCAGTTTCAAGCAGTTCCACGACAACAACTGTCAGAAGAGTATAAAAGAAAAGATAAGGCATATAAGAAAGGACTCTGAATCAAACACTCTTGAACATAGAATATGTAATTTTCATTTCCTTTACTTTTATCGCATTTAACTTTTAACTGTTATGTGTGCTTGTGCTCATTGGAGGCATTTCACTTCTTGCCGATTGTAAATTTTCATCAATAAAAGCCCATTTTTGGGACTTTGTTTCAAGATGTTTGTTCCTTACACAATCATTTGAACCATCTCTTAATTGTTAGCGAGGTTCAACTTTCTGCACGAAACAGGCGTAGATAGATATATGAAAGGATTGAAGTAATTATGATGAGATAGATATATAAAAATGGTTCAATGTATATTGTTAAAATGAATGAATTTAATAAGAATAATATTAGAATGTGACATGAAAATAGTATTTTTATTTTATTTTAATAGGGATAAATATAGAGTGGAATACATAAAAATTGTGGAGGTAAATAGTGGCTACCTTTATTTATTATAAAATTATTATTTTACTAAAACAAAATTATGCTCTATGAGTGTATAAACCCAACAAAATGAACATTGGATTAAAGGTGGAAAAAGAGAAAAATCTTTCACAAAGAATAAAAACCATTGAAAAAAAAAAAATTTGAATAGAAAAAGTAAAAGTAGAAAAAAAGTTTTGGTGGCCAAGGGGAAAAGGCTTAAATGGGAGTTGCAACTGCCGTTTACGATGGCTATTTTCCCTCCAAATTGCATCCCTTGTCACCACTACTTGAAATAGCCGGCCAAATCAAATAATCGCCGCCACGCCACCTCCACATATATTCATATCCACTAATCCATCCCACATGAATATTCATCGTCTAAAAGACCTCTACGTAATTTGTCCCACGTAATGCTCTGATCGAAACATATGAGAGAAAGGGAAGAAATTATTAGGACTAATGTGTATGCAATTCATTCAATTGACTTTTTATACAATTAGAAAGTTAGTTTTGCCAACTGGATGTTAGTTATGACAATTGGCATTTCTTTTCCTAGCTATTTATACTGAATATGTACGTTCATTTCATAAACTTTTGATAAATAACAGAAATAGATCTTCATTTCAATTCAGTTCTAATATGGTATTAGTGCTAATTCCTAGCTACGTTCATCTTCTCCGATTCAGTTGATTTATCCTGCATTTTTTTTTTTATTCTGATTACCAATGGAATCAACACATTCAAAAAACTATTATGATTTAAGGTCATATGTGAGCAACTTCGCCATTGATGAACCTTCTAGTCCCTATTTCCTTCACCATTCCGATAGTGCTGGATTGGTGCTCGTGTCTCAACAGCTCAATGGGAGAAAACTACACCTCTTGGAGCCATGCTATGACAATTGCCCTATCGGTTAATAACAAACTCTCTGTCATTGATGGATCTATAGAAAAACCAGAAGCTACAAATCCTAATTTGGCAAATTCATGGATTCGAAATAATAACATGGTGATTCCTTGGATCCTAAATTCTATTTCGAAAGAGATTTCGGCTAATGTGATCTATGCTTCTAAAACAAATGAAATCTGGAACAATCGCAAGGAAAGGTTCCAACAGAGTAATGGACCACATATTTTCAATTACGGAGGGATCTGAATAATTTAGTTCAAGATCAAAGCAATGTAAGTGTGTATTTTACTAAAATCAAAAATGTGTAGGAAGAATTGAGTAATTTTGGACCTAACTATAGATGTGGAAAGTGTACTTGCGGTGGTGTTAAAGAACTAAATAAGCACTATCAAATGGAGTATATTATGTCATTCCTCATGGGACTGCATGATTCATTCTCCCAAGCTAGAGGTCAATAGTACTGGTGTGCGATGTCGCAAGCACCCAAAAGTAATACTTTAACCTCTAAAACTAATGTATTAGTGAAAGTAAGAGTCGATCCCATGAAGAGTATGTAATTCAATATTTTATGCTTCGTACAATGATTGGAGGATTTTTTATGCTGATAATTGTAAGTAACACAATTAATAGTAATGAAAATTAAATTAACGAAAACAATCAAAAGACTAACATTGGTCTAAGTCCACATCCACCGTCGAAAATCCACAATTGATCACAGATGCAAGGATAATTCAATTCATATTTCGAATATTCACCATTGGAATAATTTTCCCACCTCTCCTTAATTTTAATTAGTTAGAAACTAGCATTCTAATTAACCGTTATTATTAAATACCCTTAGACCATCGCTCAAGATTCAGTTTAATAATAGCTTCACACAATAGAGAAATCGATGAACTAGATAACACAAACATCAGCTGTTGCATTCAATCTATATAAACATTTTTCTTAAGATTCAATAACTTCTATCGCAGAAAATCATCAAATTCTAGTGCTTCACAAGTTAAAGGAATCAAACAATTACGGATTTAATATTTAACTTAGCGGTAGATTGTAACGAATAACAAACTAGTAAACATCCTAGTAATTAAATATAACGATCATGAAAATAAGTGCAGAAGAATATTCAAAATAAGAATTAAACAATAAGAAAAAATATTTAGATCTCACAATATATAGTTCCAAGGCTTCAATTTCCTTCGACCAAATGTAAAAGTTCAGTTACAATTTATAATTCTAAGAGCAAAATAATAAAGAATGTAGATGTGAGGTGTTCTCAATGTTCAATTGTAGTGATTCAAGATATATTGGAAAGCTAACTCAAAGGGCTATAATTTTATTTCAGATATCATATTCCCATTCGATCGTTTTTCATGTAAAAAATGGGTCTCAACATGAGGTTGAAAATCGATGCATAACTTTTCGATTGAAAATTGATGTGTGATCATACTTTGACGATATTTCATCCCTTTTATGTCTTCTTTCATCCAATTGACTCCTAAAACTCTCAAATCTTCATCGTGAGGTTCGACACAACTTTTGTGTATTTGCACATTAGTCCTTGAACTTTTATTTCCTTTCACTTTGGTCATTTTTCACATATTTCTTCCAAATTATGTCATCTTCATTAAACTGCCACCTAAATCAAAATATGAGATTAATAAACACAAAATAATCATACGAGCACATAAAATAAGGATGAAAAAATATGCATTTTACATTACTGTCAAATTCCCCCACACTTAGGTTTTGCTTGTCCTCGGGCAAAATTCAATTTTAATTCCCTAAAAACACTCAAATCGTAATGCCATGAACATAGAACAATCAAACTTTTTCAAAATGCATAACACATCATAAGTATACATTCTCACACAACTCATAATCAATTAACTAGTATTTTTATATGAAGATAGAATAAACCAAATATGTAGACCCTCACGAATATTAACATTCAATTTTCATGTGTTTAAAAGTAAGTGTTTCACTCAAGTTCATTCCAAATGAGATGATCTACCATATGCTTACATATCTTCTCATTCACCACCACTTAGATCACATGCTTTACAAAAATCATAAGGACTTTTCAAATAATTGTAAATAACGCAATTAATAACAATAAAAATTAAATTAACGAAAATAATCAAAAGACTAATATTGGTCTAAGTCCACATCCATCGTCGGAGATCCACAATTGATCATAGATACAATGATAATTCAATTCATATTTTGAATATTCACCGTTGGAATTATTTTCCTATCTCTCCTTATTTTTAGTTAGTTAGAAATCAGCGTTCTAATTAACCCTAATTATTAAATAACCTCAGACCAACGCTCAAGATTCAATTTAATAACAGCTTTACACAATAGAGAAATCGATGAACTAGATAACACAAACATCAGCGGTTGCATCAATCTATTTAAATATCATTCTTAAGATTCAATAACCTCTATCGCAGAAAATCATCAAATCTTAGTGCTTCACAAGTTAAAGGGATCAAACAATTACGGATTTGATGTTTAATTTAACGGTAGATTGTTACAATCAATGAATTAGCGGGCCCTCTAGCAATTAAACGCAACAAATCATAGAAATAAATGCAAAAGAACATTCAATACTCAAAATATAAATCAAACAATAAGAAAAACTATTTAGTCTCACAATATGTGGTTCCGAGACTTTCGTTTCTTTCAACCAAGTATAAAAGTTTAGTTACAATTCATGAATCTAAGAGAGAAAATAATAAAGAATGGAGTTTTGAGACGTTCTCTACGTTCTGGTTGTGTTCTAGGGTTTAAATATCGTAAAAAATTAGGTTTCCATACGTGTTTCAACCAAACAAGGAAACATGAAAAAATTCACATTTTGGCTTAAGGCGCCAAGTATAAGCTAGGGCGTGTGCCTTAGCCTTTTACCAAGCCTTAAGCAATGTTTTTTAGGTCTGGGGCACGCGCCTCTCCTGCAGGCGAGGACGTGCGCCTCTTCTGATTTCCGGCAGCCGAACAACTTTTAGTATTTTTGTCATAACGTTCTCTTTTGATGTCCGATTGATGTGATTCAAGATGATTTAGAAATCTAATTCAATAGGCTACAACTTTTCTTTCGAGACTATCTTTGAATTCGATAGTTTTCCATGTCCAAAATAGGTCTCAATATGAGGCTAAAAATCGATGCAAAAGTTTTCAACTTGAAAGTTGATATGTGATAATGTATTGGCTATATTTCATCCCTTTGACTTTCTTCATCCAATTGACCTCTAACACTCTCAAATATTCATTTCAAGGTTAGAAACAAGTTTATAGTATTTGCTCTCTAGTCCATGAACTTTCACTTTCTTCCATTTTGGTCTATTTTCACCTATTTCTCCAAATTACGCCATATCAATAGAATTGTCACCTAAATAAAAATATGAGTATAATGAGTACATTTTGGCACAAAATAAACATACGAAGGCATAAAATAAGGAGGAAAAAATATGCATTTCACATTCCTATCACCTCCCAAGCAGCGCATTTGTTTATTATCTTTGGCTCGACTTAATGTTTCCTTATTCAACCCGGGTCTATCATGGTTGGTTTCGATCTTCCTTGCGGTTACCAAGTCCAATGGAATGATAACTGGCAATGTTCATCCATCTCTATGGAATAATACTTGTAGTGACTGTGGTGAAACTTCAAATCTGGAATGAAAGTATACAAAATAGAAAGTCATTAGAAACTGGTAATACAAAACAAAAATTGTTACCCGAATACTGTAGCTTTGGAAGATTGTTCAATATTGCAACAGTTTCTTGTAACTCGGTGTTCAAAGCCAACTTCTGATTCATTTTCCCAAGATGCTCATTAATGACAGCTTTCCGTTCATTTTTAGCACCAAATTCGAAAACATCATGTGCTAAATAATCAATCACATCAATAAAATAAACACAATTATTATTATACGGGTATTTCATAGAGTCATAGATATTAAGTTTAATAATTTTATCGTCAAATTTCATAGTCAACGTCATTATGAAAATCTATTTGAGTTTTAGATGTCCTTAAGAACGGTCTTCTTAACAAAATATAGATAGTTTGATTACTACTGCCCATGTCAAGCACATAAAAATTAGCAGGAAAACCCAATTCATTAATTTTCATAAGAACATCCTCAACTACCCCCTTAGGATAGGCATTAAATTTATCCGCTAATTGAATCATCACACCAATTTTATTTAAATGTCCAAGTTTCAAAGAAATGTATGCAGAATATGCCATGACATTAATAGATTCTCCTGAATCTAGCATCACCTTTTTAGACTTAGTGTCACCTATCATGCAAGGGATAGTGAACATACCTGAATCCGTACACTTTGCTGAAAGTTTCTCTTGAATAATTGCAGATACCTGATCTCCAACTTTTACCCTTTCAATCCCTTTCAGTTTCTGTTTATTCTTACTTGTGTACAATTGTTTCAAAAATTTAGCATAACGTGACACTTGTTTAATAATATCTAAAAGTGGAATATTGACCTTGCATTTACTAAAAATTTTATGTAGTTCATCATGATCTCGTTTATATTTTTTAGATCCTACTAAAGTTTGAAGAAAAGGATGTACTGGTTTATAATCGGAAAGAGGGGGAAACTTATGCTTACTTACTTCGATATCATTGGAAATATTTTTTTCTGCTGTGATATATTCCTCATTTTCTTCCTTCGATGATGTAGGAGCCACCTTCACTGGAGCTTCAATCTCCATGCCACTCCTCAACATGATTGCATTCACATTTTCTTTTGGATTCACCACTATTTGAGATGGCAATTTCTCGAATTCTGTGACTCCAGCCAACTGACCGCATTAACTATTTGACCCATTTGATTTTCCAAACATTAAATGCTAGCCCTGGTCTCCTGTTGAAATTGTAAAATGTTAGTAGTAAGGGATTTAATAATAACTTCTAAAGACATACCAGAGTTAGAAGTTTGTTCATGTTGTTGTCTAGGAGGGTATGGCTGATTATATTGCTCAAAATTCTGCCGATTTTGATTCATAAGTTGATTTATTTGTCGATTCTCATAGCTAAGATTTGGATGATTCATCCATCCTTGGTTGTACATGTTTGGATATGGATCACAATTCCTCTGTGGTTGTCTAGGGAAGCCACTCGCTGCATTAACTTGTTCAGTGGGTTCTTTTTGAAGAGTTGGACATGTGTCAGTTGGATGTCCCACTATTAAGCAAATTTTGCAAGCCTTTGCTATCTGCACATTACCTACGGCCATTTGACGAACAAGAGTAGTTAGACTCACTATTTATTGTTCAAGGGATAATACATTTACCTCGTTAACTTGTCTAGAATGGGGATCAAATCTATTGACAAATTGTTGAGAGTTTGCTACCACGTTTGCAATCAAGTTTCTTGCTCCTTCTGGAGTTTTATCCACCAAAACTTCTCCACTTCTAGCATCAATCATGCTCCTTTTTGTGGGTTAAAGACCTTCATAGAAGTATTGGATGAGAAGTTACTCACTGATCTGATGATGGGGACAACTTGCACAATTTCTTGAGCTGCTCCCAATACTCATATAGGAATTCTCTGTTGTCTTGTCTTACAATAGATTTCCTTCCTAATATTTCCTTCCCTCGAAACTGGAAAATATTTCTCCAAAAATAACCTCTTTATTCCATCCTATGTGGTAATGCTTCCCGATGGTAAATAATAGAGTCAATCTTTAGCCGAATCCTTAAGAGAAAATGGAAAGGCTCTCGGTTTAATCTGTTTTTCAGTAATTTCCCTAGATTTTATACTCGTGCATACCACATGAAATTCCTATAGATGCTTGTGTGGATCTTCACCTGTAAGACCATGAAAAATGGGCAAAACATGTATTAGTCCAGATTTAAGCTTGAATGTAGTAGCGACATCTAAATTTGGAAAAGTTATACATAGAGATTGATGAATCAAATCAGGGGCTACAAGCTCCTTTAAAGTCTTATTTTCAACCATGATTTCTTCTCCTTCAAAATCAAAATCACTTGCAAATAGGATGTTGGGATTGAGATTGCGTTCTTCAAGATTCTGTTGAATGTCACTCCGTAACGTGCACAAAGTTCTTTCAGTTTTTGGATCGTACAGTAAATCGCTTTAATTAGAAGATCGAGTTACGATCATAAGCTATCAAGGGGAATAAGGGGAAAAGAAAAAAAATATGAGATACAAAAAAAAAGTTTACACCGTATTTTTTTTAGAATGAAATAAACAAATGCAAAGCACGAAAATAAACTAAATCACTCCCTGACAACAGCGTCAAAATTTGGTGTGCGCTATTGCAGGCACCCAAAAGTAATACATTAACCTTTAAAACTAATGTAATAGTGGAAGTAAGGGTCGATCCTACGAAAAATATGTAATTCAATATTTTATACTTCGTACAATGATTGAGGGGTTTTTTAATACAGACAATTGTAAGTAATACAATTAGTAATAATGAAAATTAAATTAACGAAAATATTTCAAAAGACTAACATTGGTCTAATTTCACATCCATCGTCGAAAATCCACAATTGATCACAGATGCAAGGATAATTTCATTCATATTTCGAATATTCACCGTTGGAATAATTTTCTCATCTCTCCTTAATTTTAGTTAATTAAAAATCAGCATTCTAATTAACCCTAAATATTAAATAACCTCATACAAACGTTCAAAATTTAATTTAATAATAGTTTTACGCAATAGAGAGATCGATGAACTAGATAACACAATCACCAGCAGTTACATTCAATCTATTTAAACATTCTTCTTAAGATTCAATAACTTCTATCACAGAAAATCATCAAATTATAGTGCTTCACAAGTTAAAGGAATCAAACAATTACGGATTTGATATTTAACTTAGCGGTAGATTGTAACGAATAACAAACTAATAGGCTTCCTAGTAATTAAATATAACAATCATGAAAATAAGTATAGAAGAATATTCAATACACAAAATAAGAATTAAACAATAAGAAAAACTATTTAAATCTCACAATAAGTGTTTGATTGTAATTAGGAAACCAGAAAATTTGCCTCAGAATTCTTCTATGCAACTGCATAGTATAAAGTCATACGGTCTCATAGAACCAATAAATTCAACCCTCAAACTCTCAGTAATGGTCTATACGGTTCCAAGAAATTAACACTATGCGACCGCATAATGTTAGAAATTTCCTCTGCCAAACCATTTTAAGTATTTTGGTCATATCTTCAACTCTCGATGCCCAATTGTAGTGATTCAAGATGCGTTGGAAAGATAATTCAAAGGGCTACAACTTTACTTCAGATATTATTTTCCCATTCTATCATTTTCCATGTCAAATATGGGTCTCAACATAAGATTGAAAATCGATGCATAACTTTTTCGATTGGAAATTGATATGTGATCATACTTTAACGATATTTCATACATTTGATATCGTCTTTCATCCAATTGACTCCTAACACTCTCAAATCTTCATCGTGAGGTTCGACACAACTTTTATGTATTTACAACTTAGTCCTTGAACTTTTATTTCCTTTCAATTTGGTCCATTTTCACCTATTTCTTCGAAATTACGTCATCTCCATTAAATTGTCACCTAAATCAAAATATGAGATTAATGAGTATATTTTGGTACAAAATAATCATACAAACACATAAAATAAGAAGGAAAAAATATGCATTTTACATTCATATCAATTACTTATGGATCATCTACCTCCTATTAATAAGGTATTTGCATTGATTTCTCAAGATAATCAAAGAAAACTAAGCACACAATCCATTGGA
Organism: Fraxinus excelsior; assembly: GCA_019097785.1. Taxonomy (NCBI): domain Eukaryota; kingdom Viridiplantae; phylum Streptophyta; class Magnoliopsida; order Lamiales; family Oleaceae; genus Fraxinus; species Fraxinus excelsior. The sequence continues at coordinate 30,446,944 of CM032631.1, read as the reverse complement.
GCTAATTCAAATGGAGCGGTTGCCTTTGCATTTAGATCTGATAATGCCAAAGCAGCAAAAAGTCTGATTTTCACAATGACAATTCAAGGATTGGTAACAAGAAGAAGGAAATGCCTTATTGTACACATTGCAAATGTCATGAACATTCTGTTGATAAATGCTATAAAATCCATGGATATCCACCAGGTAACAAGTCTAGGTCAAAAGACAATTTCCAAAATTCTTCTAATTCTGATTCTGTTATTCAATTATCTATTTCTTTCACTCCACAGACTGAGGACATGCAGATGGATTAGCATGTTGGCATTGGGAATTTTATGCAAAATTTGAACCCCAGTCAATATCAGCAACTGATGACAATGATGTCCACTCACTTAGCCTCAAGTTAAAATTCGACTTCAACTGACCTGGACAAAAATATCTCTTCATGTGCTGCAAGTATATGCCATTCCATATCAATTAGTCCTACATTTTCATCCAAAGATATTTGGATAATAGACTCGGAGCCACCAAACATGTGCTTTCCATGCTGCTGCCCTTGATAAATGTTGATAATTCAAGTGTCACTTTGCATAATCACACACGAATACAAGTCAGCATATATGGTGATGTCAAATTAGGCCCAAAACTTATGCCGCGTGATGTTCTTTTTATACCCCAATTCAAATTCAATTTATTATCAGCCAGTATATTAACTATTGACACAACTCACCTTAAGTTTCTTTCATGATTGGTTCATCATTCAGGAGGATACAATTAAAAGAATGATCGGCATGGGTGATAAGGTCCAGAATTTATATGTACTTGACACCAGAGTCCTCAACTCTATTTCTAATGCTTTTGTAGGTAATGTTTCTGCTCATGTATGACACAATAGGCTTGGCTTAAAATATTAGATGTGTTAAAAGACCATTTGTTATGTTGTCACAAAGATGAATAAAAATCTTTCTTGCTATATATGTCATCTTGCTAAGCAAATAAGATTGTCGTTTGAATCAAATAATAACCTTTACATAAGCCATTTGATCTAGTGAATTGTGACATATGGGGGCCTTATCATGTTACATCACTCTCGTGATATAGATATTTCCTGACTCTGGTTGATGATTGTTCTAGATTCACATGTTCTACATGTTGAAACAAAAATTTGATGTTGTGGGTGTTATACATCAATTTTTTAATATGGTTACCACACAGTATAATGCTACTATTAAGATTTTTAGATCGAATAATGCTCATGAATTATCTTTCAATGATTTCTTTGCCAAGAGAAGAGTGATACATTAGTTCGGTTGTGTTAAAAGACCACAATAAAATTCAGTGGTTGAGCGCAAACACTAACACTTTTTAAATGTAGCATGAGCTCTATTTTTTTAGTCAAGAGTCTCTATCAGATTATGGTCTGAATGTATGTTGACAGCAACCTACTTAATCAACAGAACTCTATCTTCTCTTTTGCAACATAAAACATGTTATGAAATGTTACATGGTAATCCTGCCGATTACTCTATCCTTAGAGTTTTTGGATGTCTGGTCTTCGCATCCACACTTACCACACACAAGAATAAGTTTCATCCAAGAGCTAGATTATGCGTCTTTTTGGGATATTCATTTGGAGTCAAAGGTTATAAACTTTTTTATGTTTCATTAAAACATATTTTTATATTTGGGGATGTTGTTTTTCATGAAGAAATACTCATTTCTCATACAATTGTGGAAGTTGATCATGTGTTGGATCCTTTTCCTAACTTAGTTTTACCACCTTATTCTGTATATTCATGCCTTAAGATATGTCTGTACAGCTAGATCATGTTCTTTATGACCCTATGCCAACTGCTAAATCTTCAACTAGTCATATTAATCTTGATCAATTACACAATAATATACCTTTAAACAATGAGATTCGAAAGTCCCAAAGAGTTTCTATACCTCCCAAATACCTCTAAGACTTTCATTGCAATTTGATTTCTCACACTGATCAGTCTATCATTCATTCACCTCATCACATTAGACATTCTGTTTCTTATAATAATTTGTCGAATAATCATAGACATTTGGTATTGAATGTCTCATCCCAGTTTGAGCCACAACTTTTTCATCAAGCTGTTAAATTTCCTCAATGGCGTGAGCTATGAAGCTTGAGCTAGAGGCTATGGAACTTAACCGTACTTGGTCATGTTGTTCCTTTACCTCTTGGAAAACATTTAGTGGGTTGTAGGTGGATTTATAAAAATAAAAATAAATCAGATAGATCACTTGAGTGGCATAAAACACGCTTTGTTGAAAAGGGCTATACACAACAATAGGGGTTGGATTTGATATTTTCTCCCTAGTGGCCAAAACAGTAACTGTCAAAGTGATGCTTGCTCTTGCAGCCTACCATAAGTGGCATTTAGTCCAACTCGATGTGAATAATGTATTCTTGAATGGTGACTTGTTTGATGAGGTTTATATGGGCCTTCTCCTTAGCTACGAGTTTCATAAACTTTTCAAACAGGGAGAGAAGCTAGTTTGTAAATTACACAAGTCCATATATGGAATTAAGCAGGCTTCAAGGCAATGGAGCTCTAAGTTCACTCATGCCTTTATTGAATATTGTTTCACTAAATCTAAAGCAGACTATTCCATGTTCACTAAAGGGTCTGATGATAACTTTGTTGTACTATTAGTCTACGTTGATGACATTGTCGTTATCGGGCCTAACATTCAAGTCATTAACTTATTAAAGGTATTTTTGCATTCTCAATTTAAACTCAAAGATCTAGGAAGTTTGAAGTACTTCCTGGGGATTGAAATTGCTCGTGCTACATCAGGAATTATCATCTCACAAAGGCACTATGCACTACAATTACTGGAGGATGCAAGTTATCTAAATTGTAAATAGGTAAATAGTCATATGGATCCAAGAGCAGCTCTCAGCATTCATGATCGTGATTTTCTGCCAGAAGCTTCTCATTATAGGAGATTAATCGGGAAAGACTAATCTATTTGACTTTTTCACATCCTGATATCACATTTACAATGCAAGAATTAAGTCAATGCATGTCTCAACCAAGGTTGGTACATATTAAAGCAGTTCATAAGCTTCTTAGATATTTGAAAGGCAGTCTTGGTCTTGTCTCTTCTTCTCTTCACAAATATTCTCTGATTATGGTTCATCCATCAATCTTCGGGCATTCTCTGATGTAGATTAGGGATCTTGTATTGACACACGAAAATCCATCACTGGTTTTTACATTTTCATTGGTGATTCAATGGTCTCTTGGAAATCTAAAAGACAACACACAATCTCTCGTTTATCAACTGAAGCTGAGTACAAAGCCGTTGTAGCCATAGTTAGTGAAATCATTGGGATCAATCAATTATTGATATATTTTCAAGGTGTAGTCGCATCTCAAGCTGTTCTTTATTGTGATAATCAAGTTGCGATTTAGATTGCCACCAATCCTATCCTTCACGAGCGAACGAAGCATATTGAAATAGACCGCTACTTCATTCGAGACAAGACTACAGCTAGGAAAGTTAAGATTCTTCTGGTTCGATCACAACATTCTTGCTGATGCTTTTACCAAACCTTTACCTACTTCTGTTCTTATTCATTTGTTATCCAGATGTGTGTAAAGAATATTTATAGCACATCTTGAAAGGGAGTATTAGGACTAATGTGTATGCAATTCATTCCGCTGACTTTGTATACAGTTAGAAAGTTAGTTTTGTCAACTGGATGTTAGTTATGACAGCTAGATTTCTTTCCCTAGCTATTTATACTGAATATGTACATTCTTTTCAGACACTTTTGATGAATAATAGAAACAGATCTTCATTTCAATTCAGTTCTAATAGAAATTAATGCTGATGGATTTGGTGAAACAAATTGTCATTTTTTTCAATAAAAAGGCCACTAATCAAATTTGTGATCCCGACTTTGTTATTTTTGTTGCGATTTGTGATAAAGTTCATGTACGTTCTAAAATAAAATGTAAATGATATCACTATTTGTCTCTACATAAACAACAATAGCAAATTAAGTATTGTTGTCAATGAATTTGAGATCAGCTACGCAGATCATTTTCTAGCTATTGGTCCTTCCTAGATTGTTGGAAGATTATATCCTTAATAACTACAACTTGCCAGTGTTAGTTAAATCTACTCTTCCTCATTTGACTTGTTCCATCGAGATCGTGTCAATCTTGTAAATCGGAGCCTCTTTAGTTGTGATTTGTGATTAAGTTCTTTTATATTGTTATGATAAAATATGACTGAATATCATAGTTTTGCACTAAAAAGGAAAAAAAAGAAAGAAAGAACAAGATAAGGTGTTTAAAAGGAAGATAAATTAGTAAATGCCAAGATACATGCTTATGAGAAATTGTGTGCTTTTATTGATTACATTTTGCTTCACCTTTCTTTATTACTTTTGTGTTGATAGTTTTTTACAACTATATATTCTCTACAAGTTAATATTTTCATGTTTCAGTCTTGTAGGTTCTTCTTTCACTAAAGGTAGAGGAATTGGCCGAATGATAGTTTAGAGAATTGTAAGGTTAGTGTCATTTATTAATAAATATTATCTAATACAGTTGAGAAATTCTAGAAAAAAGTAACAAATATTTTCATGTTTAGTAAAAGGGACTTGACAATATTAAACAATAAAACGAAGTCCATATCTTCACTGCGTTTCCAATCTTGTCGAGTATTGCATGCCTAACATATCCATAAGTACTGACTTGTAGGCACTAGATTATTTCAGCATTTGATATGCAATCATTAATAGTGCTTGATCATTTCCCTTTTGGACATAGAATGCTGATAAATAGAGACATATACTATATAGCTATTTTTTGCTCCGATAAAGAAAGGTAAACTTTTAACATTTCTTGGAATGAGTGTGAAAGCCATAGCTTAGTCCTGCGGCACACGAACATATATGAGATTGATGCTTATAGAATATTCTCAAAAGTCTTATGCCCTATCGATGATGTCTGTAACATTAGTTTCTGTTATAAGAGTCTTTTTTTCCATCTTTGAAGTTATCCAACAATGGCGTGACACCTGGGACCATTGATTGATTCTCCCATTGAGTCAAGTTGTTTAATCCCAAAGGATACTAGTACCATGATTAATAGAATCGTTGAAAACTATATTATGACTAAACAACCTAGCTTTTCTGCATTGTTTACCTCAGTTACTAGGGGATTTCGTGGAGGACCTATGCAGGGCACCTTTTGGGTGTTAGGTGCTTGTTTATCCTCTCTTTGTCTCTCTCATTCCTTATTTAAATAAGATACCATAATCATTCTGATACCATTTGTTATGAAATCAATCAACGGATTGAGATGTTGAACTTATATGATACAATAATGAAGTGTTTGATCACAAACAAAAGAATAACAGAAGGCAAAAAAATATGACATATGAATTAGGAGATTTTATTACACCAATAATAATGGAGAAATATACAATTGATTCTAAACTTCTAGTAATCTATTTTCTCACAATATTTTCACACCATGAAACTGTATAAAAGAATCTAATATTTATAGGGAACATATATGGGACGTTCAAAGCCTCCTAGTAAAGTTGTTGATGAAACAGGAGGTCAAAAAATTGAGTTCAAAATGAAATAGGAAAGAAAGATGCGAAAAACTCGAAATAGGTCATGTGGCGCCGACAGCGTCGGGACGCCCATGCTCGGCGCTGCGGCGCTGAGAGTTATGCCCGAAAAAAAATATTTTTTGTTCCCAAATTGTTTTCTCCATCCAAACTCTTCTTCAAGTCCAATATCAATTTCCAACTCCCAATGGGCTTCCAAAATAGAACTTCAACTTGACATAAGACTCCAATAGCATTCTAAACTGAATTCTTCTTGACATTCACTTCAATTAGAATTCTGCAATTACTTCAACAAAGAATTCAGGTCACGCCTAAGTTTTAACAATCTCCACATTGACAGGAATGTCACTGCAACAAACAAAGCTCCAAAATATTCTCCACTTGGAAAAGAAAATTCGTCTGCAAGAAATGAACCGAGTCTTCAACAATAACCAAAACTGATTTCTCCAACCAACACAAAATATTTACCTCTTCCAATGAATCCAAATACTACTCTACAGAATTACTTCAAATTCCTAAAAAATTATAATGATTTTAAAATTTACCAAATTGGGCTGTAACATACCCAAAGTAGAATCAAATCCAAATACTTTTACAGAAGACTCATTCCTAGATTGTACACGTTCTGCTACGTTGAAAGCATGCTCAATAAAATTAGTATCCATATACCTCTTACCACTGGGTCCGTCCCTAGCAATTGAATACAATAGTACCACAGATGATGGTGGCAAAACGACATTATCCATATCTCATGAATTCCACTAAGTAGTATTCTTCAAATCCAACCATTTACAAGCTCCTAAATGTATTATACCAAATTGAATGTTCACCACAATACTGAACGTGTGCTGATTGACTCTTCTAGATTCTGTATGATCCTGCAAAATGTATAACTGAGACATCTTCTATCCCTTCGATACAACCAAGCACTCTTACAAACCTTTAAATCTCCATTTTCACCAAAGAACTTATAACCCTTTGAATTAAGGATACACAAAAAATGAGATTCTTCTTCAAATTCGAAACATGTGGAACCTGACCAAGTATTCTAGTTGTCCCATCCAATAGTTTCAATCTGACCGTATCAATTCCAACAACCTGACAATGTGTGTTTTCTCTCATAACCATGACACCTTTGGAAACGGTTTCATATGTAGTAAACAAGTTCTTATTAGTACACATATGAAACGCACACGCTGAATCAATAACCCAATCCTCCTTTGTTTAGACTCGATGTCAAAAATAGTTAAGAGATCTCCCTCACTTACAATGTTATCTGCAAGTTCTACTTCATCTAAAGTCTCTGATTGCTTCCCATATCGACTTGCAGCCAATTTTTCTTTATTCTGCAATTTGTAACAATCTTTCTGTCATTCGATGAGAGTATAAACGCTCTTGTCAATTCTCAACAACGCATCATCCAAATCTTATTGTGCGAGTACTGCACGCATCTTAACTTTTCGTAGCGAAAATCTAGTGCTTCGATCCATAAGTGAAATGTCATACTTCATGGAAGTTATCACGAACAAAAATCTCGAACAAATAAAACCTTGCGCTCTTGCGGAACTGCTGAACCTAGGCTCTGATACCCTTTGTTGTAAAACAAACGAGATACCAGAATCTCTCTGATACCACTTGTTATTAAACCAACCATTAGATTGATATGTTGAAGTTATATGGCACAATAAAAGAAGATAAGAAAATATGGCAGAGGATTATGAAATTTTATTGCACCAATAATAATGGAGAAATATACAGTTGATCCTAAAATTCTAGTAATCTCTTTTCTCACAATATTCTCACACCATTAAATTGTATAAAAGAACCTAATATTTATAGGGAATCGGTAAGGGACGTACAAACCCTCATAGTAGAGTTATTGATGAACTAGGATGTCAAAAGATTGAATCCAAAATGAAAAAGAAGAGAAAAACGTGAAAAACTCGAAACAGGTCAAGTGGCCGCCGGGACCCACGCTGCGGCGTCCATGCTCGGCACCTGGCGTTCGCCCAAAAAAAGTATTTTTTTTTTCTCAAATTGTTTTCTCCATCACAATACCAATTTTTAATTCCAATAGACTTCTAAAATAGAACTTCAACTTGATATAAGACTCCAATAGCATTCCAATCTGAATTCTTTTTTACGTGTATTTCAATTAGAATTCTTCAATTAATTCAACAAGGAATTCGGCTCACACCCAAATTCTAATAATAATCTATTTTGACTACCAAGGAAAGCTGATGGCTACTTAAAAGCAATGAGTCATGTAGACTATGATTTCATTTTATGTTTCACATTTATATCCATTGCCTTGAATTTGTAAAACGCATATGCATTGCACGTTATCATCTTTATCATCACTCATTATCTTTACAAATAAGCATGAATATTTCCCTTGTCTTGCCTGTGCTGCCAGTTTTCTTAGTCTTTCATTCTCCACGGGTTATTCTTCAGTGGATTTGGAGATGATATATTGGGATCGACTACAAGAATGTACATGAGGAGTTCTAGCCATTCAATAGATGAGAAGACTATATGTTGGTAGAGAGCAACGGCTAGTCCCCCCTCGAGAAAGCTCTTAAAATCGTAATATGTGTTATCAATTCCTAATTACGATACCATGTCATGATGCTACCGTATTCTGTCCTTGAGAAAAGGGGTACATGGGAGATGTTGCTTTGATGAGTATTTGGCCGATCAAGATTTCATCCTCAGAATTTAGTCGAATGTGAAAGACATGAAAGTAAAAATATTAGGCCTTTGTGAATAATTTGCTATTTTTATGCTCAAATGTCAATAGAGTAGTTCATTCGAGATGCACTTTTAGCATGTATAGAGGTGGCAATAAGCCGAGCCGAGCCGGCTCGGCTGTTGCCCTACGAGCCGAGCTCGTGGCTCGTTACAAAACGAGCCGAGCTTTTGCTCGGCTCGTTGCTCGTGGGCGAGCTCGGCTCGGCTCGGCTCGCGAGCTCGTCTATCACGAGCCACGAGCCGAGCGGCTCGGCTCGGCTCGTGAGATTTGATTTTTTTTTTATTTTATTTTTTTTTATTTGTAACTGTCCTTATATGAAGAGAAGAAAAAAAAAATGGATGAGCCGCTTGTCTAAAACGAGCCGAGCAGGCTCGGCTCGCCTACCGAGCCGGCCTGCTCGGCTCGTGCTCGGGCTCGTTTTTTGACGAGCCCGAGCGGCTCGTGGGTCGCTACAGTACGAGCCGAGCGGGCGAGCCGACGAACTACTCGGCTCGATTGCCACCACTAAGCATGTATGTAGCGCTGGACGGTACAATGCTGAACAACATTAAGGAAAACAAGTTAAAATCTTATTCATATTGTATTGTCTAGTGTCTACTCTATACTGTGGAACTTTGACTATTTGTACTCTGATATCTTTCCACCTGTGATGCACTTATGGTTCGCTCTGTAGAAAAAGATGATAAAGCTTCTCTATAACACTGCCTAACAAATAATTTCCTTGGTATAAAGCAAGGTAGCCTTCGGCTATTATGCAAAGGAGACACCTTTAGTCTCCTTTATTGACTTTATAATCAAGAAAAGGACCTTACATGGGACAAATTCTTTTGCCACTACTTGTTGATTACACAGCTGAAGGTTGCCCGAGATGGGGAAAATATGGGTTGAGATCTGCTTAATTTCTGGTCGGGGACTCCGGCGCACGTCGGCCCTTTGGAAGCTGCAATGGTTTGCAGTTGGATGGATCGATCCTAAAGACCAGTATAGCACCAAGATTGATGCTTCAGGAAACAACAACCCAGTTTGGAAAACCAAATTTTCAATTGCGGTTGACACTTCCGAACCAAACTTTCGAGATTTGGCTGTTCATGTTGAAGTTTATAGTAGAGAGCCAATCTTTCTTAGGCAAAGCCTCCTGGGAACTGCAACTATTGGTTTGAAAGAATTTATGGACAAATACATTAGTGATTCCGAGGTTCGAAAGCCCGTTGAAGAAGTAGGAAGTTTTCAGCTAAGAAAAAAGAACTCCAACAAACCTCAAGGATTTGTTGATATCTCAATTCAAATATCAGAGGAAATGAAAGACCCCGGTTCATCTTCTCTAGGTAATTCTTTCTAGTAACTTATCTTTCTTAGCACTGGATGTATGATATTGAATTTTTTAATTTTTTTCAGGTGGGCAGGAAGATTATAATCTCATGGATCATAGTGGCGGCATTAAGCTGGTTAGTCGATATGGAACCCAAGGAAATTACCAGCCACAACTGCCGCAGACACAACCTCAGCAACTAGCAAACCATCCACTGACAAATAGCCAATATGCACATCCACTGCCAATTCCTACAAATTATTCCCAGCCACCAAACTATCCACCAGTCGGTGGACCTAGCTATCAACCATTTTCTACAAATTATTCACAGCCACCAAACTATCCACCAGTCAGTGGGCCTAGCTATCAACCGGTCAGAGGACCTAGCTACCAACCACCTCTAACTCCACCACCTCCTCCTCCTCCTCCTCCTTCTAATGTTGGTTACATACCGACATTCCTCCCTAGAACAAATAATGTGCCACCCAGTTTTGTAAATATGCCATCTTCAGCAAGACCACCAGGAACAGGGAGGGGTGGACCTGGTTTCGGAATGGGGGTAGGAGCAGGAGCGTTAGCCGCTGGTGCCATGATATTCGGTGATGATTTCATGTCAGGATTTGATTTTCCTGGTGGCTTACAAGATGCTAGTCTTACCATATCAGCTAATCCTCCTTTTTAGAAATGTTGTAGCGTTATTCATACGTCCTGTGTCAGCAGTGTTAACTTTGAATGTTTCTTTGTTGAGAACTTTCTCTGTATGTAATTTCATATGCAAGAATCTATAAAGTGGATTTTGGAAACATTAATTTCTGATAGAAATACAAAAATCACAAGATGGTCGAAATATACTCTTGTAAATTTCCATATAAAGAAACATGTAATACTTACGGCACAATTACAAACTGTATTTCCTTATTCCATATTGATGTTTCCATTGCCTCGATGAAGATGTTCTGTTTGTATCCCCAAGTCGGGAACTTGTTCCTTGGTAAAGGTGTGAAGCCCTCAACATATGAACTTCATTTCAAATCTTCAATTTTGGTTGAGATGAGATTCCAGTATGGCCTTACTACTAACTTTATTACATGTAATGAATACCAATGTCAAGTTACTGGTTGCAGGCAAGGCTCTTCAGCAGTGCCAAATACTGTTGGCCGGAATTTTTCAACAATAGACACGAACTCGTTCGCCTTTTCATCTTGGGGTAAGTGACCACAAACTCTTTGCTCCAGGTACATACATTTGTTAAAGAACTGAAGCACACAATTTAGCTCATCCATCAACACACTCAACAAGAATTCTTTTTTTCCTTTGCTAAATTGTATTAAAATTCTCGTCATTATTTTCATTTCAATTGCACAATTTCAATAATCCGAGAAATTGAGTTATTTCTTACCTGGACATGAGATTTTGCTCAGGCTTTCTGCCACTGGTGGCTTAAATTTAGACGCAGATCTTTTAGCATTTCCACAGTGTATTCCAAAAGAGCCTTAACACGGCCCTTGACCGTCAGTAGCTGCAAATTTCAAATGATTTCAGCTTGTTGGAGGAACGGCCAATCATCATGCATTCCAGAGTCACGAGTCAGCGAAGAAAATGCTTTAAGAGAAATCAACTTCGTATAGTGTTCACGAAAATATGTTTCGAATTTAAATCACCGCAAGTGCACAGTTCGTTGACAAGTAATAAAGTGGAAATCCTAGAATTTCGAGTATCGTTCCCACGAGGATTGATTTAACGTGATTGTTATTATCTCGACCTTAACCGAATCTATTAAATTCAAGATGATTGTTCTAGATTTTTATGAATAAACTATGACTAACATGCAAATTAATCTAAAATTACGACTAAATGCAAAAGTGATGGTTAAATGCAAAAGTTGAAGAAATTAATGTATGAAAAAACGTACTAGGATCCCGAATCACCAAACAAGTTCACTTTTCACTCCTATTTCACAATTTGACAACACGATGAATTGGTTGAAGAATCAATGTTTCTTACTTATTCAATAATCTCTTTCGAGTAGAATTAAATATATTCTAGCATACCATTTGACTATATTTCTATGACAAATGCAATATACAAGAATGCATGACGTTTTGTAAACACTTAGAGATTCACATAAAGCATAGCGGTATATTTCTATCCCCTATCGGACCTTATGATGATTTATACCTTGTATAATCAATTTCCCTTCTTTCGAATGCATAAAATAAATCACCCAAACTCATACAACTATTGCGCATATAATTGTAGAGACAAGAAAGTGTATATAAATCATTCAACATCCATCAAACGCGTTTAAATTTCAAATTGCAAAATAGAAATTAAAAGTTCACAATACAAGGTTCATCATTCACCTAGTACATAAAAAGTCTAGCCTAGCATGAATAAAATTAAAGAACAATAAAAATAATCAAGAGAAGACATCACCAAAGAATTAGGGTTTAAAGCTTGAATCTTGAATCTTGAAGTGAAACTCTTGTTCCTTGTTCTCGCCTTTTTCCTTGCTCTTCAATGGTATTTTTCTCTCTAAGAATACCTAATCACCTAGTCTAGGACGAGTTTAGGCTTTTATAGTTGCCCTAAAATCATTACCATAAGAGTTGTAGTTAGATAAGGAAACTTAAGAATTTCTCGCCCAGAATATCCCTTGCTATAGCAAGGTGTATTTCCATGCTGTAGCATGGGCAAAGTAAATCCTTCTTGAAAATCACTGTTGAGGTCTGTGCTATAGCAAGGTATAATCTCATGCTATAGCATGGATGAATTTTCACTTCTAGTTCAAATTGGTCCCCAATCTTCTTTTCATTCCACTTTTGGCTTTTCTTCCTCTTCCATCTTCTTCTAGTCATCCATAATATTGACAATTAGATCTTTAGCGAGGTTCCATGCTCGGTTCAAAGTTCGGGTCAACTTATGAATAATTGCGATTTAGTCCCCTAACTTTCATTTCCTTCCATTTCGGTCATTTTCGCATTTTTTCGCGCATATTTCATTATTTCCATCAAAGTAAACCTACAAACACAATTCATATTGGATTAAGCCGTATTCAAGTATTTATATAAACAATTAATCATGTTTTGTCGCATAATTAAGTGCACAAAACGCACTTATCAAATCCTCAAACTTGAATTGGTGTTTGTCCTCAAACAAGATGATGACCTAACTTTATGCAAAACATGGTTTAACAGCTTGACGTATCTCAGGATTAGAATTCAGTAATTAACCAATGAACAGTTTCCACAGTGTAAACTCAAATCAACCTCCACCTATCACATGCAGAACTTGATGTGTATGTGTGTGCATACTCATGCAAAGCATACCAAACTGATGATGGGTGCAAATCCCGACCTGCAATAGTTAAATTTTCTTTCTTTCTTCGCTCGAGAGATTCACACCCCCCCCAAACTTATTCTTTTCACTCAACGATCCATGGATGTGTTCTAGAGTGTAGTTTTGATTTACTTAGTCCTCACCCTCTCTATTTGGATAGATCTCGCGGTCATGAGTTCACAATTCGACAAGCATGAATTCTCCTATTTCTTTGATTGTTTCAACCATTAAAACTAGACTAGGTTACTTGCTTCGCATCAGAGATATAATTCTATCAACAAGATGTCTGGGGCTAATCAATGCATTTCATATATAGAAACATGTATAATTTCCTCAAATGATAGATTTTTGTTCTTCTTTTTTGTTCAAGTTTTTTTTTTTCTGACACCTTCTATTTGCTTTCTATATAACCCTTGTAGCGAGCTTTAGGCCGATAACTCCCAAGTCAGATGACCATAGGGCACCAGGTTTTAAACCCTTACAAGATTAATCACTCGAGTTATACAGGCTCAAACAGATGTCTTAGCGATTCAATGATTAGTGCAATGCCCCTTTTCTTTTAGACACCCAATTTCTAGACCCAATCTCTGACTTGGAACTTTTACCTCGTTTTTGTCTCATTGGTCTAATCCAATCCACACAATACAATTCTCACACACGGAATCTATACTTATCTCAATGTTCCCCTGTAACAGCTAAATCATCTCCAAACTTCTAAAATGATGATTTTTCGAATGGTGCAATAGAATTTTTCGAGGTTGACCTATCATGTTCAACTCCACTATGACTCAAACATCCCATCATTAGCTTAGCATGCCCAACACAATTATTGTGCGCAAAAATGTCGAGTTCCACATAGACAAGTATCGATCAATTAAGCATGCATAATTTCCCTTATTCATAGCTATACTGATTCCAATATTCTCATCATTGCCGGCAAGGCCATTAAACTCACACAAAAATACAATTTTTTTCACACAATCACACAAACGTATATAGAACAACATTGTCTCACCCCCAAACGTATATAGAACATTGTCCTCAATGTTTAAAGAATAATAAAATACAAACTTAGCAGCGCAGAAAATCAAGGACAAATTCACAGGAGATAAAGAATAAAGGGTGATGAATACTCCCCTGATCGATAGAGATGCGAATGTGACGATGGTGGAGGAAAAATAATGTGGACCATGCATAGGCTCTTTTATTACCTGTAGAGACGATGAAAAAGTAATCTTATTAAAAATTATAAAAAACTTAAAAAAGAAATTCCTAATTTAATGCATAAAGCGAAATAAATAAAAGGGAAAAATTGTTGGGTTGCCTCCCAACCAGCGCTTGTTTATAGTCTATAGCTCGACTGTATGACGGCTAATCACGGGCACCTAAAGAAAGCTTTTGATGTTTTGTCCATCTTTCTTCTTTGGCTTTGGTCCACTTTTCATTTGATCTCCACACATCTTCCTTGCCATTTTCAACATAATATGACTTATCTATTCCATCTGACTCAACTTCAACTATGTAGATCTGTATTTCCTCATCGGGCTTAATCACAAAATCAATTTTTGGACAATCAATAAAGTCGAAAAAATATGAGTTGATTTCCTCCTTATTGATCGCTTCATCCTCGCTGAGCTCCACTGTGATTAAATTTTCACTTGTTTTTTGCTCTTCTTCAATTGATGAACTCCCATCAGGTAGAATGATTGGTCCGCAATCTAAATCCATAGGCAATGAAAAGTTGGTCCTTACGACCCTTTCAAGTGGATTGTACCCCTAATAACGAAATTCTTCCCAATACGTGCAATCTCCCAAAAGCATATCGCCTTCATCCAACTTGACCAATTTTCCAAAATACTTTACAATTACTTTTTCATGAAATAGAGGAGGACCATCTCCTACCAGTTTGAAGTCCTCATCCCAATTGTCAGGTATAAACTCACAAACAATCAGCATGTACCCTTCATGGTTTTCGTCAATTGCTCGCTTCCGACACTTTAAATATTCTCTAAATATCATAAGTTTCGGCGTGTTGAAACAAGGGTGCCATCGCAAACATTGTCAAGTACAATGCATCTCGTAGCAATTATAACAACTCGGGTATCCTCCAAACATATCTTCATAATGTATACAGAGATTATCCATTGCAAAAATTTCATTGCCTTACCAAGTTAGAATCATGCAATCATCTGAAAAAGTATAGGGAGATAGTGCAAACACGAGATAGATTAATAGTACGGGGTTAGCCAAAAAATAAAAACAATAATAAAATAACAAAATAAAAAAAAAAGTTTGAATTAGTGTCTAAATAACAAAAATCAAATTAATACTCAATCCCCGGCAGCGGCGCCAAAAACTTGTTCACGAAAATATGTTTCGGAATTTAAATCACCGCAAGTGCACGGTTCGTTGACAAGTAATAAAGTGAAAATCTTAGAATTTCGAGTATCGTTCCCACGAGGATTGATTTAACGTGATTGTTATTATCTCGACCTTAACCGAATCTATTAAATTCAAGATGATTGTTCTAGATTTTATGAATAAACTATGACTAACATGCAAATTAATCTAAAATTACGACTAAATGCAAAAGTGATGGTTAAATGCAAAAGTTGAAGAAATTAATGTATGAAAAAGCGTACTAGGATCCCGAATCATCAAACAAGTTCACTTTTAACTCCTATTTCACAATTTGACAACACGATGAATTGGTTGAAGAATCAATGTTTCTTACTTATTCAATAATCTCTTTCGAGTAGAATTAAATATATTCTAGCATACCATTTGACTATATTTCTATGACAAATGCAATATATAAGAATGCATGACGTTTTGTAAACACTTAGAGATTCACATAAAGTATAGCGGTATATTTCTATTCACTATCGGACCTTATGATGATTTATACCTTGTAGAATCTATTTCCCTTCTTTCGAATGCATAAAATAAATCACCCAAACTCATACAACTATTGCGCATATAATTGTAGAGACAAGAAAGTGTATATAAATCATTCAACATCCATCAAACGTGTTTAAATATCAAATTGCAAAATAGAAATTAAAAGTTCACAATACGAGGTTCATCGTTCACCTAGTACATAAAAAGTCTAGCCTAGCATGAATAAAATTAAAGAACAATAAAAATAATCAAGAGAAGACATCACCAAAGAATTATGGTTTAAAGCTTGAATCTTGAATCTTGAAGTGAAACTCTTGTTCCTTGTTCTCGCCTTTTCCCTTGCTCTTCAATGGTGTTTTTCTCTCTAAGAATACCTAATCACCTAGTCTAGGACGAGTTTAGGCTTTTATAGTTGCCCTAAAATCATTACCATAAGAGTTGTAGTTAGATAAGGAAACTTAAGAATTTATCGCCCAGAATATCTCTTGCTATAGCAAGGTGTATTTCCATGCTGTAGCATGGGCAAAGTAAATCCTTCCTGAAAATCACTGTTGAGGTCTGTGCTATAGCAATGTATAATCTCATGCTATAGCATGGATGAATTTTCGTTTCTAGTTCAAATTGGTCACCAATCTTCTTTTCATTCCACTTTTGGCTTTTCTTCCTCTTCCATCTTCTTCTAGTCATCCATAATATTGACAATTAGATCTTTAGCGAGGTTCCATGCTCGGTTCAAAGTTCGGGTCAACTTATGAATAATTGCGATTTAGTCCCCGAACTTTCATTTCCTTCCATTTTGGTCATTTTCGCCTTTTTCGCGTATATTTCGTTATTTCCATCAAAGTAAACCTACAAACACAATTCATATTGGATTAAGCCGTATTCAAGCATTTATATAAACAATTAATCATGTTTTGTCGCATAATTAAGTGCACAAAACGCACTTATCATATAGCCTTGTAAAACATGCTCAGAAACTTGATCTGAATCATACCATATTCCGGACGGCAAGTAAACCAAATTTATCAATTATCAACCTTAACTGAAACCACAAGAAGAGCTTAATAGGTGATTTACATAAACCAAAATTAAAGCATGATATTAACTCAATATATGCAACATTTAGCAAAGAGAAGAATGTTTTAGGAAATTTACAGAGCGGTCGAGAATATTGTCGGATAGTAAATGGTGCTTTAAGTCGGCCAATATCCAAATAACTTAAACCTAGCAAATCAGTGAATTGAACCAAAGTAATATTCATTATAATAGTCACACCAAATGCAGAGCGCAGAATTCTCGATAAAGATTTCTTATATAGAGAGTTGATCAGTTCTCCCATCCCATCCGTTTCACCATACGCATCATTGCCTCTATAGCGTATTTAGTTAACTTTGACAAAATGCTGCAACTCTTGAGAAATTGATTCTGATGGTTATTTGAATCCGAGTTGCTTTCTTGGATCTGGTTGTCTCTGCCACCTTGCTTTTCTTTGACAACTGTCTGTGCAGTAAATGGTTCAAGAATTGCAAGGACAACAAGGATTAGAGAAGCTACCCATTCTGGCTCCTCAATATATGCTTCTACAGCTACAAGGGAACCAGAAGAGTGCATGGCATCCCATTAGTTTAACAGGGCTAGAGAGAGCTCGGCTTTTCAGACAGGATAGGAGGAGAACCAGAATAGTTCATGAAATATTACCTACTTCAAGTGATGGTATAAGTACTAGTAATCTTATAATACTTGGCTCTCAAGTACAAATCTGTTAGGGTTTTAACTAGAAGAAAAAGAAGAACAAAAATTAATAAAATATCTTTGATTCAATTGCAGAAAATTATAAGTAAATGATAAACAAGACTTTTTTTTTCACTCAATATTTTCCTGATTACTAAGCTTCCTTCTACCCTTGTGTATAGCCATTCTCTAACTATTTTTTCCCACCCACTTGCTCCTCAAAGAATTCTATTATTTTCCACTCCTTCTAGAGTCTTCCAGGATCTTCTAGAAGAATTCTGCTGGGTGTGTACAGGAACTGTACACCACAGAAACACACGAGACCACACACAAGCACGTGGGACTCGCCATTTTTTGCTATATTTAAATACGCTATGAGGCTCGCTGTTTTAGTCTATTCTGGCCAATTTGTGTTGCTTCTTCTTCTGTACAAATGGGAAAAACCCTTTTAGAATTGGAAGCTAATTGCTGGAAAAAGAGTTGAAAAAAATGAGTATGTGGCTGACTTTGTCATGAGTTTTGAGTGGGACCCATTTGGCTATTTTGGAAGATAAAGATTGATTTATATTCTCCTCCGTGAGTACATTAAAATCATGTATTTACATGTCAAAATTGATGCTCGGGTGAATGAGAAATTGAAATTCAAAGTATGTCAATTAAAAGGAGTTTGTGTTGGTGAGAAATAGAAATGTGTTTGTCCCACATAGAAAGTGGAAGAAAACAAAACTCACTTTAAATATGGTTGCACTTTGGAATGGTGTAATCATGTGTAGCATAAAGGCTATCTCCATGTGCATACGTAGGGGGTGCAAATTACGGATCGAAATAGGCTTCGGACCTTAAACTTGTGTGCGGGCGCGACCTGCTTATACAAATGTCTAATCGAAATGACCAAATTGGCCCTTTAGGAGTGCCCACGTTTTGCTACATTTTTATTTTATTCAACTGACTTTTCATTTTTTGAAACTGTTGAAACTCATGTGATAATTGTCATTAAGTGAATGGGCAAGTTACACTCTCAAGAACTAAGTATATATATGTCTCATTATTCCACTTTTCTGCACACATGAATTCATGTGAAAATACTATTCGAGTTCTGTCTGCACTCTATTGTTTACCGTTGTATCTTGGGAAACAGATGCTCAAATTAAACAGCAAGCACATTCGGTGAGGGGGAAGTCTGTTTTAAGGAAAATGTGATCACACAATCCTTGATTTTAAAGTTAAATAGAATTATTTATGTTTTATTGTTTAGATTATTTGTTCTATGTTATTGTGATTTATTTAATTTATTGTGATTAGCAAAATCTGCTATATATTAGATATTATTATGTAAAAATATTGTCTATACGGTATGTTAGTTACATATACGATATGTTGATTGCATATCTGGTAAGTTGCATATTTGGTATGCTGATTGCATATACTGTAAGTTGTATATTTGATATATGTTGTAACTTCAGTGTTTATTAAACCGGTATTTGTTCACGTTTATTTTTCCTAACAAATTTAAAACAAATTCTAAAAAGAAAAAAAATTAGTTTCTTATATTATTCATTTCAAAAACTAGTTTTTGTTGTGTCCTAAGCTGTGGCTACTAAAACTGTGGCTGTGGACTCTGATATAGCTGCAATGCCTAGTTCTGTTATGGCTTAGATTGTGGCTAAAGTGTCAAGTCATGTTGTGAGCCAACATGTGGCTACTGTTTCGGTTAATCATGGTGAGAAATCGAAGAAATTCAATGACCTGAATTTCAAGAAGTAAGAGTAGAAAATGTTGTTTTACCTGACCACCTTAAATCTTGTAAGATTCTTGATTGAAATTGCTCCAAAACTCCAAAAAGGTGAGGGAGATGTTCAAGCTATCAGTGCACTTGATATGTGGAATCATTCGAATTTTTTGTGTCAAAACTATATCATGAACAGCTTAGCAGATTCGCTATACAATGTATATAGTACTATGAAAACTCCTAAAAGAGTTGTGGGAGACATTGGACCGGAAATATAAGACTAAAGATGTCGAGGCAAAGAAGTTCATTGTTGACCGGTTCTTGGATTATAAGATGGTGGACTCCAAAACAGTAATCAGTCAAGTCCAAGAATTCCAAGTGATTCTTCACGAAATTCATGCTGAATGGATGATTTTAAGTGAAACTTTCCAAGTTATTGCAATTATTGAAAAATTGCCCCCCGGGAGAAAAGATTTAAAGAATTATTTGAAACACGAATGAAAAGAAATGAACATTGAAGAACTTATTATTAGACTTCGAATTGAAGAAGACAACAAGAGTTCCAAAAAGAAATTGTTCAATCCTAGTGTAGCTAAAGCCAATGTTGTGAAATATGGTCAAAGTAGTAAGAACTACAAAACCAAGATTGGGCCATCCGGTGGAAAAATGACCAAGCTGGGACCAAAAGCGGGCATTTCTAAGAAGAAATTTCAAGGAAAGTGTTTCAATTGTGACAAAGTAGGTTACGAATCTTCGAAGTGCAGATTGCCAAAGAAAAGAAAGAAACAAATGTAGTTAACTACATTGCACATGATGTGTCGGAGATGAATCTCGCAGCCATCATTTTTGATGTAAACATGGAGGGTTCTAACCCAAAAGAGCTGTTTATGGCTTTCGAAGAAATTAAAAATTGAGAGATGTTGTTCATGAAAACTTCAGTAACTTCTAAAATCAAGGGACAATGTAAGGTGGTTCTGAAGATGATTTCGAAAAAAAAGTTGACTCTTAACAATGTGATGTGTGTGTCGTAAAATCTGTAAAAACCTAGTGTTCAGGTCGCTTTTGAATAAGCATGATTTTCGTATTGTATTTAAGTCAGACAAAGTCATTTTGTCAAAAATTGGAATGTTTGTCGGAAAATGCAATGTTTTTTATGGTATGTTTAAATTGAATGTAATGATTATTGAGCCAAAAATGAATAAAGAAAACTCTTCTACTTACTTGTTTGAGTCTCCCAACTTGTGGCATGGTAGACTAGGACATGTTAACTATGATACTATATGTAGACTGGTTAACTTGAATTACATACCCGCGTTTCACATTGATTCCAAACATAAGTGTGAAACTTGTGTTGAGACAAAATTGACAAGGTCGTCATTTAAATCAATTGAACGGAATACAAAATCACTTGATTTAATTCATAGTGACATATGTGATTTAAAGTTTGTACAAACAAGAGGTGGCAACAAGTACTTCATTACTTTTGTCGACGATAGAACAAAATATTGTTATGTGCATTTGCTAAAAAGTAAGGATGAAGCGATAGAGAAATTTATTCTCTATAATAGTGAAGTTGAAAATCAACTTAACAAGAAAATTAAGGTATTGAAAAGTGATAGAGGTGGTGAGTATTCAGTACCGTTTGCTGAATTATGTGCAAAACACGAAATCATACATAAAATCACTGCACCATATTCACCGCAACAAAATGGTGTTGTTGAAATAAAAAATCGCACCTTAAAAGAAATGATGAATGCAATACTAGTAAGTTCTAGGTTACCTCAGAACATGTGGGGGGAAGCTGTGTTGTCAGCAAATTACTTTTTAAATAAGGTGCCCCAAAAGAAATTGAAAAAGACCCCTTACGAGTTATAGTCATCAACTATAGAAAGGAAGTGCTTATTGCCTCCAAAAATGGGGTCACTCTCACCACCCCATAAATCTGAGTGGACATAATCTAGGGGCCTAGAGGTGGTGTGTAATCCAATCTCAAAGCTTACCCTATGAGATTTCCCAACACACATGTTTCACAAAATTCAAGAGGTTCGATCATATCTTTTTCAAGTAGTTTTTGTTTGCTTAGATATTTCAAACCCTTATTTCATATATGTCCCATTGTGTTGTGCCATAATTTGGATTTATTTTCAATTATGGTCAAAGATTTTGCTTCTTGAGGAGTAACGGTCTCTCTCTTAAGATAGTACAATCCATTTCTTTTAGGTCCCTTAAGAATTACCAAAGATTCATTCATCGCTTTCAAAGTGTTATTTTCTAATTTGAATGTATGTCCCTCATCTTCAAGATTTCCCAAAGAGATGAGATTTCTTCTAAGGTTTGAGGCATACCTTCTTCAATTGCCTGACAATACAATCATACATTCTAATGGTAATGTCGCTAATATCGAGAACACTCTGAGAGTTATTATCACTCATATATACCTTCGTGGGTTCAACTTCTTTGTAATTAATAAATCATGACCTATTCGGACACATATGGAATGTACACCTTGAATCTAAGATCCAGTCATTATCAACTTTTTCATTCGACACAGTCATTACAAGTAGGCTATCTAACTTAGAACCTACGGTTGAATTATTCAATTCATCATTATTGTAATCTTTGTGTTTCTTCTTCCATTCAAAGCAATCTCTCTTGAAGTGACCTAATTTTCTACAATGGTAACACTTCTTATTGCTCTTATCTCTTGATTTGGATCCGGTCTTAGATTTTGGTTTGAGTCTTCTGTTGTTGAAGTTATGTTCTTTCTTTTCAGTTCTCCATCTCACAAACATGCTCTCCTCTCTAGTACTTCTTTTAGATTCTTTTTTAATCTCTAATTCTCGATATCTTAGAACATTAGTGACAATTGTTTGTGTTAGAGCATCTCTTGAGTATTTGATAGCATTCTTTATATTCTTAAATGAATCAAGTGAGGAATTAAGAAGAATTACGGCAAGGTCTTGGTTATCAAATTTCTTTCCATTATGATCTAGGCTCTAACGAGAATACTAAAATCGCTCAAATTAGCTTCCCAAGTTCTTTCCACTATCCATTTTAAAGCTAAATAA
This sequence comes from Fraxinus excelsior, assembly GCA_019097785.1. Classification (NCBI taxonomy): domain Eukaryota; kingdom Viridiplantae; phylum Streptophyta; class Magnoliopsida; order Lamiales; family Oleaceae; genus Fraxinus; species Fraxinus excelsior. Next base: position 30,424,502 of record CM032631.1, on the reverse strand, counting down.
TTTCTCTAAGATGTAGATCTTATTAAACAATATCTTAGTTAAGAACAAAGCATCTAAGGCATTCCACAAGTCCCTAAGAGTAGTATGTTCTTCAATTTGTCTTACAATATCATCAGATAAATGCAATATAATAGAACTATATACTATTTCATTCATATTTAGAATTTAGCCAGGCTTAGCTTTCAATTCATCAGAAAATGTTGTGGGATCATCAAGGGCTTTAGCAACCCTTTGTTGGACCAATATGGCCCTCATTTTCTGCTTCCAAATTGAGTAATCCTCATTTCCATTGAATTGTGATAATTCAACATTCGAACCTATCACGGATTCTATAAAAGGGTGGCTATTACTCGTGGACATAAGTGATTTTCAATCTGAAAATCACTTAAGTTGCAGAAAAAGTTTTGTGCAATGTATGACAAGTAAGCAAAACACCGAATGAAACAACAACACTATTAAAATATGCAAAAATTGAAGTAAGAACGAGATAATCAATAACTGAGTAAGCACAGTTGGTACCAAAAAACACTCAGATTGATTAATAGAGAAGATAAACCATGTACATACTCCTATTGCAGGCAACCAAATGATTCAACATGCAATTCACAATATAGATAGAATTATGAAGTAATACTCAGCATGCAAATCAACTTATGAAATAACTAAATCACAGTTTTGACAAATCTCACATATTCCTCATGCAATTGGTAATTAATTACTGAAGGTGTTATTGGAGTGATCTCACCAAAAATAATGTAATTAACAGTATTTTAATTCCAATGGCAATTTCTAGGTATGTGTTGCACTCTACGGGTATCCACATTCCACAGCCTAATTAGCATTGAGTGACAAAAGAAATTGCACAGTTGAATACACGTATCAATATGAACAAGAAACTGAAAATCAAATTGAAAACCCTTACCCACGACCTTACAGTGCTCTGATACCAATTTGTTGGGTTTGAATCACCCAAGAATGCATAAATCGATTCAAACAGTCAAGAATAAAGAAATTGCATGAACAAAAATTAACACAGAGACTGTTCACTCGGTTCGGCCAAGCCTAATCTGGGGGGCTTAGAGATAATCCGAATCTTCCAAATCACCCTACACTATACAATATTCGTCACTTCACATCCCCAAAAACAAGTGCAAATTATCGGTTAAATTTAGAGTTAAATGGAACTCAAATTCAATCTAAACACTGAACCCAAAACAACAACTACTACACCCATGGCTCAGTCACAAATTATACAATATCAGTGCCAAGATTAATACACCAAGAGACTAAAATTAAACCCTAAAAGAAATCATCATAAATCGCCTAACAGAGAGATTAAAATGAAACCGTGAGAGAGATTGGGAAGAAAGTAATGCTACAGTGGCCCAAGTGAGATTATATGCATCCACCCTCAACTATTGATTAAGTCCAATGGCCTAAGATAGCTCCGAAGAAAGACAAATCCAAGTGTAGTAAAGTGAGCCAGTAAACAAGTGCCAAGTGGATAGGCCGACAAAAGGAAAAGTACATTTTTCACTTAAAGAGTCGGGTTTAATAACCACAACTCAAAGGAAGATTACAAATTGCAATGGAAAAGTATTGTTTGTTATAATGAATCTGATCCTTGAAAGCAAATGAAGTATGCATTTTTCAACATGTACCCCTAAATGAACAAGTTTCATAAACATGATACAGGAAATCAATTTTATTTATACAAGTTTCAAACATGTGAAATAATACCAAATTCAATATTCAGCCAAACCTGTAGAAATTTTTTTTTATATAAGTTACGTACATGTGAAACAATACAAAATTCAAGATTCGGCCAAATCTATCAAGATTTAACAAAAAACAAAATTGCCACATTTGATTTTTGTTTTCCATCCATTTGGAGAGATGAGAATTAAATAAGTGATGAACATGTAATTATATGAAAATGTGAGTGGGTATTGGGTTACTCATTAAAGATGAGTAAATAGCAACAATGTTAAATTTCAATGAGTGTTGATTAAATTTACTTGTTCTTCAAATTTCTTTATTAGAGATACATTGCACATAAGGTGTACATAGAGTAAGTTTAATCAATGCTCACCAAATTTTACTTTAAATTACTACTTGTTCACCGAGTAATAAAAGATAAACCGTTGCTCATCCATCTATCCATTTACTTTTCCGTCAATCACCCATCTAATCTCCGCCAGCCTCAACTAATGGAATGTTCCATGTGGCGGATAGAAATCCGACATGGCATATCATAGACTTTAAATCATGCCAAATGGGCCAAAAGCGCAAAAAGCCCATGATAATTTCTTTTCTTTATACTGATTGTTGTGCAGAAATTGAGGTGGGTATCTCTTCTTATGCATTCAGCCTTCAAAAGCAACCTTCAAAATGCTTGTTGTGCAGAAGATGGGGTGGGTATCGCTTTCTTTCATACCTTCTAGCTGAACAAATATATCTAACCTGCAAAGAGTGGCATTATTATAGACCTGCACAAGAGAAATTCAATCTTACTATATGTACATCAAGTTTGATATTATTGTAAGGTGACAACTTTTTATACATTGATTTAGCAACACTTTAAATAATCAATAACACAAATTTTGATACATCTCACAATATCAACCTTAATGTACACTTTAAATATACAACTAGCATAATTGGACAAAATTATTTTATAGCCCCTGTTTGAAACCCATTTTGAAAGAAATAGAAATTTTGGAATAGTGATTGATGTGAGAATGTGTGGTGGAAAAGTGATGAAAAGTTTTTGATTTGTGTGTAATATTATTTTATTTGAAGAATATGTGGTTGAAATGAAGAATGAGAAAGAGAAAGAGAAATTAATGGGTGTCAAAATAATTGACTGCAAAAGTGATTGTGTTTGTGGTATCAAGACTCATAGTATCCCCAATTTCACCCCTCTCAGCTGCAATCCTCTCTGACATGGACATTGCAGATATCTTTATGGGCTTAGTACATATGGTATTGCAAATTGATCCCCGTATATTTTAATTCAAACATCCGCGATGAAATTCAAGATTTCAGTTGGGATTTTAGGGGCGATTTTTAGGATTCAAGGCGAATTTTTTTTTATTTTTTGTGGAGCGCCTACATAGAAGCATGTTAAAATTATCATGGGATTAAAGTGCTTTTGGCCCATTTGGCCTGATTTAAAGTCTGTGATGTGCCACGTTGGATTTTCATCTGTCATGTGACACATTCTGTTAGTTGAGGTTGACGAAGATTAAATGGGTAATGAACGGGTTGATAAGCAAGAGAATCAGTCTACTTTCTCAAATCTTAGTACAACAGAGTTATCACCAACAGTGTCAACCTCTGCAACAAACATATCTACTCCAACAACTTGATTTAATCTTTGCTTCCACATATCTTGTACTTAATACTTATCATATGTATTTCATATTTCAAATGTATTCTTATCTTGTAGTTGTAACAACATGAACTATATAAATAAACCAATATACATACTGGTTTGGTATTGAGGCCATAACCCTTCATTCATATCTTGTTTCTTTTATGGTATCAGGGCTAATCTGCTCACGCACTTCTATACTGATCCTTTAGTTTTTTTTTCTAATGGCTGCCTCATCATCTGTTAATTTTGTTACTCCTAGCCTTAGCCAACTTGTTTCGGCTAAGTTGGATAAAACCAACTATCTCATGTGGTTGTCTCAAATGGTTCAGTTCTCAAGAGCCATGATCTAATGGGCTTCGTGGATGATTGTCTACCGTGCCCTTCTCAGTTTCTCATTGATGCTAAGGTAAACAAACAACTACTCTCAATTCTGAGTATATCATATGGAATCGAAAGGATCAATTTGTTATAGGTTGGATTAATGCCACTCTGTCTGATAAAGTGGCACCATCTGTGTATGGTATCAATTCGACGTACCCTGCTTGGCTTGGCTTAGTTACCAAATTTGTGTCTCCATATCGGTCTCGAATTAACCACTTGAAGCGGCTCCTCCAAACTCTGAATCAAGGTTCCATGAAGTATGTTGCTTATCTTAATTTGGCCAAGCAACTAGCAGCACAACTAGGAGCAGGTAAGTACATAGATTAGGATGATTTAATTGCTTATATTGTGAGTGGTTTGAATCATTCATACCACCCTTTTGTTACTTCTCTATCTTTTGCCACCTGAGACAAAGCTCTCTCCTTTGAAGACTTCCAAGCTGAACTACTATCATGTGAGTTATTTCTAGAAACTCACCTTCATTCAATACCACCTAAAACCAATAATTTGGCCTTGTTTGCTTCCAGACATTCCCAACCACCTTACAATCAAAAGCCAAAATACCCCCACAAAACCCCACCCACAAACCTCCCATACTCCATACTACTCTAAACAATCTGCCCCTAAGACCCACTCTTATCCTTTTCCTCGACCACAGTAATCCCAGCAAACATTTACCACCCCATGGACCCCTTGCCAAATCTGTAGCAAAACCAGCCACCATGCACTTGACTGTTTTCATCGCATGGACTATGCTTATCAAGGTTGACATCCTCCTACTCAATTAATGGCTATGGTAGCTCAAACCAATGATGTTCATGTTCCCCGAAGATCATTGGTTTGCTGATAATGGGGCTAATCACCATATTACAGCCAATCTTGAGTAGCTAACTCTTGTAGAATCGTATACTGGACAGGGGCATGTTGCTGTTGGTAATGGACAAGGTTTGAATATCAAAAATACTGGTTCCATCGTTCTCCATACCCCTACTTCTTCCCTTAAACTTAATCATGTTCTTCATTGCCCACAAGCCTCTACTAATTTATTATCTATTAATCAATTATGTCATAACAATCACTGTTTCTTCATTCTAACTAATTCTCATTATTTTGTCAAGGACAACTGCACGGTGGCTCACTCTCTTGGTAATTCATTTCCTATCTTGTTTCCTTCCAATTTCAATTTTAATTTAACTATATCTAATATTGGTTCTGATCTATATCTTAGCATTCATACAGATTTAACTAGGGGTGGGCAAAAACCCGCCCAACCCAACCCGACGGGTTGGGTCGATTTTTTTCATTTTTTTCTTGGGTTGGGTTGGTTGGCAAGGTTAAGTTGGTCGGGTTGTGGGTTAACTCATCCAACCCGACAAAAATCACCCAACCCGACCCGCTAATTAAAAAAACTAAAAAACTTTGCCAAACTAAAACAGAATAAAAGTGAGAGACCCGATCAAAAAAAAAAGTGAGACAAAAAAAAAATCTAACATATCTTCCATCATCTCTCTTACACGGCGGGCGTCGTCTCACCAAATCATCAACATTGGTTGTGATTTTGGATGAGATCTCTCTTCCAATACATCTCTCTTTAACGCAATATATTAATGTTGCTTTAAATTTAGTACTTTGGTGACTTTAATGTTTGTTGATAGGTCGTCCCAACTCCCAACTTAACCTGACCAACCCGACCCGACCCGACCGACATTTGGTTGGGTTGGGTTGGGTTGCGTTTCAATCTTTACATGGGTTGGGTTGGGTTGAATTTATGTCAAACCGACCATGTTGGGTTGGGTATGGGTTGGACGAAAAATCGACCCAACCCAACCCACGCCTACCCCTAGATTTAACTACCCCTCATAATATTTTTAACCAAACTCTTTTACCATTTCCACCTAATTTCGGTCCTACCACTTCTAGTTCAAGTTTGGATACCTTTTCACATAATCTTGTTCCCTCCACATCCAGTTTCAGTCCGAATAATTCTCAACCTTCACCTCGTTCATTTCTTGCACCCACATTTCCTCTTACCTTTCAAAGTTCTCATCCTATGACTACTCGATCTCAAACAGGACATCTCAAGCCTCGAACCTTCCCTGAGTATAAGACTTTCTACTCCACAAACATCCTCTTAAGGCTCTCACCAGTATAATCATGCCAATTGAACCTCGTTCTTACAAACAAGCCTCATTGCTTCTTGAATGGTGTACGGGTATGCAAGAGGAATATGATGTTTTGATTGAAAATCATACATGGACACTCTGTCATCCATCCTTGAATCATATTGTTATTAATAACAAATAGGTCTACAAGGTAAAACAAGCATCCAATGGTCAGGTTGATCGGCTTAAAGCAGGCTTAGTAGCTAAAGGTTTTGAACAAGAATGTGGCATAGATTTCACTGAGACATTCATTCCAGTTATTAAACCCTCCACACTTCGAGTTATTCTTGCTATTCTATTCACTTTGATTGGAATATACGACAATTGGATGTTTCTAACGCTTTCTTGCATGGTGTTTTACAAGAGAAGGTCTATAGGAAGCAACCTTAAGGATTTGTTCATCCAGATTTTCCTACCTATGTTTGCAAGCTTGAGAAGTCTTTATATGGACTCAAACAAGCCCCACGGGCTTAGTTTATGCACCTATCTCAATCTCTACTTCAGTTTGGATTCATTTCCTCACATGTGGACTCTTCATTATTTGTTTATCATCAAGGCAATATTCACTTGTTCTTTCTCATCTATGTGGATGAAATTCTTGTGATAGGCACACATCCTTCTCTTATTGCTTCTCTTATTAGCAAGTTGCAAATGGAATTCAAAATGAAGGATCTTGGTTCATTAAATTATTTTCTTGGCATTCAAGCTCATTGAGACTCTACATACACCTCCGGCAATAAAAGTACATTGGTGATCTCTTCCATCGCACCAAGTTGATTGGTGCCAAACCTTATCCTTCACCATGCTCCTCGGGGCTTAAGCTTTCAATTCATGATGGTGAACCTCTCTCGGCAGCTCAAATTACTAAGTATTGACAAACTTGGTGCTCTACAATACTGTACTTTGACTCGTCTGGTTATTACCTTCTCAATTAACCAACTATGCTAACATATGCATTGTCCAAGATCCACTCACTGGTCTGCTGCCAAGCGGGGTCTCCACTATCTCAAAGGAACAATTGATAGTGGCTTATGGTATCCAAAAGGATCTCTTACTCTCCAAGCCTATTGCGACTCCGATTGGGCCGGTAATCTTGATGATCGTCGTTCAACTACAGGCTATGGTGTATTTCTTGGTTCTTGTTTAGTGTCTAGGATAGCAAATAAACAACCTGTTGTAGCACGCTCCACACTGAGGTAGAATATCGTGCCTTAGCACTCACCACAGCCGAACTCTATTGGGTTAGAATGCTTCTCAGAGAGCTATGTATACTTCTCTTTATCCCTCCCACAATCTAGTATGAAAACATTGGTGCCTTAGCTTTGGCTTTTAATCCTGTTTTCCATGCTAAAACCAAGCATATCGAAGTGGACTACCACTTTATCCGTGAGAAAGTCCTTAATAAAGATATTACGATGAAGTTTATTTGTTCCTAAGACCAAATTGCTCATGTTTTTAAAAAAGGATTAAGCAAAGGTAGATTTTGTGAGTTTCGGCACAAGCTGCAAGTATGCCTATCCCCTTCCAGCTTGCAGGGGGTGATAAGCAAGAGAATCAGTCCACTTCCTCAAATCTTGGTACAACAGAGTTATCACCAACAGTTTCAACCTCTGCAACAAACATATATACTCCAACAACTTGATTTAATCTTTGCTTCCGCATATCTTATACTTAATACTTATCATATGAATTTCATATTTCAAATGTATGCTTATCTTGTAATTGTAACAACTTGAACTGTATAAATAAACCAATACACGGACTGGTTTGGTATTGAGGCCATAACCCTTCATTCATATCTTGTTTCTTTTACGGATAAGCAATTGGATACATGGGTGAACAACATGTTATCTTTTATTATCTGATAAATAAGTAGTAATGTAAACTAAAGTTGAGTAAGCATTGATTTTGAGTCGGCATATAACAACCACCTGAACACTAGAACCACTTAGGGAAGGAGAGAAAGAAGAAGATGCAGCTTTGGTAAGAAATTTCCATTTTGAAATGGATTTTTCGAAACAAAAAGAAAATGAAGATATAACTCATTTTCTGCTATTCTGAAATTGCAGTCCAACTAGTGTTTTTTTCTTCTTTTTAAAAACAAAATGGTGATGTAATATGTTTATACACACCACAAATACTTGTATGAATTGCTACTTAGCAATCTTGAATATAAGAAATTGAATATAAGTGGAAAATTAGACAAAAAAGGGCAATCCTACTTCAGCTGATTCGGCAAGTAGTGTAATTTTTCCCCAATTACAAGAAATGATGATGAATCAATATGGTTAAGGGTTAATTTTTAGGTAAATTTCATTTCACCAAAAAAAATTCACCTGAAATCTCACATCGAAGTGGGTCCCATTGTGAATAAGATATTTGCAAAAAATGCGGGCCCACTTGTGTTGTGTCTTATCTGTTTGTTTTCTGTGTGTACAATATTCCGTACACACAGCAAAATTGTAGTTTTTAATGATGGCCACTAAACTTTGTACTCAGTGTCACTTTGGTCACTGAACTTTATGAAATGTTCGATTCAGATTATTGATTTAGTTTGACGTTCGGGTTAATCCTACATATTCGTGTGATAAACTATGATTTACTGTTAAATCCTACAATTCTGTACACAATGATGTAGAATGTTCAGTTGAAAAATGAATGCTAAACAAAGTGCGAGGTTTAAATAAAATATTTATAAATTTAAAATAAAATTAAAATTCACTGACTAATGTGAGTAAGTTCAACGTTCAGTGGCCATTAGTAAAATTAACCCATCAATAAAGCTAATGGTTAATTATATTTGTACTTCGCACCACTAAGTTTTCTCATTTATCCTTTTGCACCCCCAAAAGGTGAATTTTGCCAAATGACATACTAAAATCGATGACTATAATTGGAAATATATGATAATATATTAGATATTACAGCCCAAAATTGATGTTAGGTCTCATGATGCATTTTGCCAATAAATTTGTAAAATTAGCGTAAGAAATAATTTAGAAAAATCGTTACTTTCAACTACTACTTTAATTTTATCAAAAAAACAAATAGATAAATAAATAAAAGACAACCCACCAAGTAGGGCTGGACAAAAGTTCATGGATCGAACCGAACTGAACTGAGCGATTTTTCAGAAATTAAATACTCGAACGGGTATCTGAATCGAGAACCGATGGGTTTGGTTAGGGCTGGACAAAAGTTCCGGGACCGAACCGGACCGAATCGAGCGGTTCTTCATAAATTAAATACTCGAAGGGTACTCGAATTGAGAACCGAACGGTTTGGGTCGGGTCTCGGGTCTAGACCAACAACCGAAGAACCGAATAAGACCCAAATCTAAATAATTTTTTTTATTTTTATATTGAATTAATTAAATTTTTTAAAACAAACTAACATATTAATCTAGCCAAATTTATTTTTTATAATATATTTATTTACTAAACTGTTCAAGTTCATTTGAAAAATTATTTACAAAACTCAATTTGCTATTTAGTAGCCTGTTCAAGCCCATTTTAAAAAATTGAAACTCAATTTGCCATTTATAACTTTATATAAAATTAAAACAAATTTTCAAACTCTTACCCTGTGCACGATCTTTTGTCGAGTTCTTCCAATTCTTCGCCATTACGAAAGTTCGAAACCCTTATACCGTCGAAGTCCGCCCTCTACCCCAACCGATTCAGCCTAACTTGCTCACTGTTCTTCAGAGAAATAATTTTTTATTCAAGTATAACGAAGGCACGAAACTATTGATGATTTGATTCTGCATTTTCTTACCAAATAGTTGCTAAGTATTACCAATACTTAAAAAATATTTTATTTTGATAACTTTTAATTTATATTTCGTTTTCTTTATACAGACTGCTTGAAATAAATGAATTATTAATGTGGATCATCGATATTTTAATATTAGTATCTACTTTTTGGTATTTATGTTAATTGAATTAATCTTATTCAACATCTTGTTATTTATGTGTTTTTAAATTATGCTACGTTAATTTTTAAAATTTACGAATGAAAATGTCATTAGTTGTATTTATGTAGGGTTATTGTAAATGTTTAAAAAAAATTAATTATGGTATGAAACCGAACCAAACCCGAACGGTTTCATAATTATATTTGGACCCGACGGTTCCATTTATTAAATACCCGAAACTTTTGGAACCTAAAAAACCCGAACCGACCCGGCCCACGGCCAGCCCTAGGTTTGGTTCGGTTCTATGCCAAAAACCGAATCTAAATAATTTTTAAAATTTTTTATATTAAATTAATTAATTTTTTTAATTTTTTCTAAAAAAATTTGTAAATTAATTAGGTAAATTTAATTTTTGGTATTTTTATATATTGAATTAATCTTATTGAATAACTCGTTATTTATATAGTTTTAAATTGTGCTCATTAATTTGTAATAGTTACGAATGGACATATTATTAGTGATATTTATGTAGTGTTGTTGTAAATGTTAAAAAATTTAATTATGGTACGGAACCGAATAGAACTGAAGAAAACAGAATCGAACCCGAACGATTCCATAATTATATTTGAACCCGACGGTTCCATTTATTAAATATCCAAAAATTTTGGGTCGGTTCGATTCTGGAGAGAGCCGAACCGAACCGGACCATGTCCAGCCCTACCACCAAACCCAACACTTTTTTATTATTGGGAAAAATATATAAGGTTTCAAAATATATTTTCAAAAATAACAAACTCGTTGAATTTTTTCAAAAATCAGGTGATCACATTTTTTAATCTCTAATAAAATATTATGACTTATAATTTAATTAAACATGTCACTATCAAATAATACTAGTTCAAATCACACAAGATAACAGTCATAAAGACAATTTATGGGCCACAATATCGTATTTTAGTCATAATCATACATTATTTAATAGATTACAAATCATTTATTAGTCACAAATTACCTAATTAGCGGGTAACAATCACTTTTCATTTCATCACACCCCACTGCACCGCCATCAGTAACATCCGTCGTCACTACCTCCACCTCAAATCCAGCACATCTCGTCCTCCAACCCACCATAGCGACCACCTGAACATCAAATCCACTACCAAGCATCTACACCCAATACTACCAGGGGCGGACGTAGAAGATAAAAGTTAGGGGGGCACACTCGAACTTGCAAAGAAGTTGAGATAAATTTTACACTCGAAAATTTACGTAAAAAAAATCATATCCGATGTAATTTTGCATCCGAAAATTTACATGGGATATGACTTTTTCGAATGTAAAATTTCGAAAATTTTTGATGTCATATTCCATATAAAGTTTCCTAATAAAATGATGAAAATTACATTGAGGTGTATCGCAAAAATAGTAAATGTTAGTGAAATAATTGATTTTTTTTGAAAAATACGAGTTAGACGTTTTTCTTTAAGACTCACTTTTAACGTATTTGTAACTATTTTCGATATATATTTGGATTATTCGATATACACATAATGTAGTTATCGAAATAAACTTTGAGATTATATAAGCAATTTGTAGATTTGATTAGCGTACAATCGTCGATGAATTTTCAAAATTAGCATGTTATCGAAATTCAAATTTATTGTGATTTTGCTCTTGTTTGGTGGAAATTAAAATCAAATTTGTAGTAAATTTTGATAAAAGTTAAAACGGTTATGGATTTTATGAAATATATTATTAAAACTTATTGTTAACTTTGATTTAGATTAAAATTTAGATTTCAATCGATACCAAACACGAAGAAAAAAAAAAAACTCAAAAGTTTGGGGAGCACGTGCCCCCCAAGACCCCCTCCGTGTCCGCCCTTGAATACTACCCCTTTCGTCAGGCTCCCGCTTTTTCGATATTTGTGATCCACGTCCACCTCCCTCCATCTCACCTGCCACCATGTGTGGTTCCCATTGCTGTTGGGGTTAGGATCTCTTTTTCGATGTTTCTACCACTATTTCCACCTCCAACCCTCCACCATTTGATCCTCAATCCACATCCACCAGACTACAATAAATCATCGCTGTCCTCAGCCAATTGGCGACGGCAACGAAAATGGCGCGATAGAGAGAAGCATAAGTGGCAACACACCGAGAAGCAGCGCGATGCAACAATAAACTCAGTAGCAATAGTAGTGGCAAAAGTTTTCTTTGCTACAATTGAAGTCATCGTTTTTTTAGGGTTTGATGTAATTTTCCCTTTCTTGTTTTTGGTTGCTTAGGTTCATTTCTCAAAAAAATAAAAATTAAAAAGGCTTGCATGCGGGTCGACCCAAAGCACGGCTCATCCCAACCTTGGGCCAGGTTGTCCTGCATGGACTTGCACCTCTAGGCTATTATAGCATCTAACAGGCAACAGATAAAAGGTAGAATCCAAATGATATACATTGACAACAGGATTTCATCAACAGTATTGCCAATGAAGGTAAATTCTTGTCATTTACAGACATTGTTATCCTCTTATATTTTATACAATTATAAGAACCCAAGAGATTAAATGTTGAATAGACACATGATATATACACGGAGAATTCTCAACAAATTTATACAGAAAATAGAAGGCATGCTGTCCTATCTAGGTCTGGTTTCGGTTTTCAGAAAGCAAATATGTTCTTGCTGCATCATCGGCCCTCCATTCACTGGATCAAAACTGCATCTGTAAAAACTGATAGTTGAGGGAAGAAAGAAACAAAATGAGATAACTGGATTTGATGAACTTCAAGGTCTACTTCTAATGTGACATCTGACAGAAAACTGATGCCGAATTGTCAGAAATGAATTCAACTTTCAGTTATATGTGCAAAGCTAATGTTAGAAATGTCGAACTACTGTATGAGAAAGGAAAGATGATGACAAACTTCTCCTTTACCTCCCATCCAAGCCCACAATAATGACTGTGTTCTGAGAACCAAATGCTGTCATGAATTGGGTACATTCTGGTAAGTGAAACTGAGCAAATGACCATTCTGAGCTGAAATATTTAGGTAAAACCCCTGGAAAAGTTCGAAAAACACGAGACTTACAAATATTTCATCATAAGATATGCTAAATGCCTCAAATTTAATGGACCAAAGCAGAATTTTACATAAAGCAATCACGTCGAGGAAATCATGCAGGTTTGGCAATATGTTTGAGTCACATCTTTAGAAGGCTCTAGTTTGTGTAAAAACATCATTTCAAGTCAAGCTGTCATCAAGCTCAAGTCTACGCAGATAGTTATTTACAGACAGAATAAGTTTCAAATATCAAATGCTTATTTCACCTTTCAGGAAAGACAATGATGAGCTGGGATTAGCACCAGTATTTGGCGAGAGGAGACCATCAAGAGAGTTTGAAGAACCTTGATGATATAATGCTGAACCATTAACACCAGTGACCTCAGTTGACAGGTCATCACCAACTACCCGCACTCTGAGACTGAATATGTGGACAGTGCCTTTGTCACTCGACACGGCCAACCACTGAACATTTGGAGATAGGGCAATACTGTATATATCTGCTCTGTCTACCCCTCTGCGTACCTGTAACAAACAAAAGCATTAAAATATGAAAGCCTCACAGGGGCATGATCCATGAGTCAAAAGCCATGCAAATACGAACAAAATTAACACACCCGCTAATCGTGGGATTTGGGAGACTTACTTTTTTTCCGTTTTATTATTTTCTTATTCTCAATTATAAAAAGGGCATGTTATCATTTTAGCATTAAAAAAAAATTTATACATCGTGTATCATTCAATGTCTATTTATCTTTAAAAAATGAAAAATAAAAATCCTTAAAAGTCTAATCAGATGGATTTTGTCTGCAAAGACCTCTTCTGTTACATTAAAGAAAAGTTGAGGACTATGGTGACAATATTTGAATATTTGGAAGATATTTGCAGTTTTAGCAAAGGTTAGAACTTCTGTTGCAATTTTCCCTCACTTTTACTAACCGAGTAACCACTAGGGAAAAATTAACTTTAGTGACTATATGGGTAAGAGAAATACTTTAATGACCATTCCGAAATTTCTCACATACTTCAATGACAATTAGTGAAATTAACCCAGAAATTAAACTATTATAAGTGGTAAAAACCAATGGTCCGAGCTTCTTCCTTTCACTTCAATTATTTTAAATGCCTTGTATATTTGGCGATTCATGAACTTGAAAGGACTTTCACAAGGAAATAAAGCAAGTGAAATACCTCTTGTAACCGAGTTCCGTCCATTGTGTTGAAAATTCTTATCAAAGTGCCTCTTATGCTGGCAGTTGCAAGAAGAAGTCCATCCATTGTCAAGGTCATGGAAGCTATCTGAGAGTCATGGCCATTGATAAATTTTGTCACGTTCAGGCCAAAATGTTCAACCCTGACCTGTCCTCGTCGTAGACCAGGGCAGGCCAACACAGATGTATTCAAGTGGTGTGAGAGGCAACAAAGTCCCCTGGGGTTTGCCAGAGTCTCCATTTGGTGAAGAAGTTTCAAATCCATAAAATTGTAAACATATATCTTGTGTTCAACGACAATAACAACACGATCCTTTCTTAGTTTAACTGCACGAACCTCAGATCTAAATGAGAACTCACCAATGCACCGACTCTGATGATCATCCCATATAATCACTTTGTTTGGAGGATACTGGGCATTGGTTTTACTTCCGACAAGTGCTAAGATATTGCATCTGAACAGCATCTCAACAATCTTAAATCCCCCACTTTTTAGATCTCGCCTGAAGGTTTCTTTGAAATGATCACAGTTATATATGCGAAAGCCGTGGCTTGTACCAGCAGCAAAGCAACTGTAATCCTGATTCCAAGACACAGAATACAACTCAGTTTCTTCATTATCATTGATCTCTGGTAGTGAACAGACAAAAGAAGCTGAAGGCCCAGCAACGGATGATTCATAAACACCGAAACCTGCTGGTGGAAGTACCCCTTGAGATGTTGAAACAGATGAGGTCATGGGAGACGATTGAATAGTCATCAGCACTGGAGCAACCAAACAAAGTTCAAGTTAAAGATGGAAGACGACTGGGCTATCAAAGATAGGATGCATCTGCAGAATACAATCTCTACAACTTAATTGATTCTCTTTCTAAGTTGACTTCAAAAACATCTATACATCATGGATTCTTTAGCTTCTTACCCATTTCCATGAATATCAAATCAAGAAACAACAGCATCTAACATCCATACATCGTGAATTCTTTAGCCTCTTACACATTTCTATGAATATCAAATCAAGAAATAACAGCATCTGCCAGAATGTTTCTTGAAGCCATTCTGCAAGTTTGAAGTCACCAAACCATAGTCGAGATATTCATTTAAGTCACCATAGTCAAAAAGAATTCAAGTCTGTCAATTCAGCAATGTCATCCCAAGTTGATTTTATTATCCAAACATCAACATAAAATGCTAATCCAAAAATTCCAATATCGAATTCCCCATTAAGTTCTAAGCATTTTGGAGGTGGTATAACATTTATAATAAAACCAGAGAATAAAGATTAAGGAAAATACACAAATTAAGAATAATTGGATCCCTAAAAACAATATCGCGATCCTTTATATTTGGCGATTAAAAAAAAAAATCGATATCAAATCAACACAATCAAACTACAAACACAATTACTCAATAACTACTTAAATGAGTTTCGATGCTTATATTATTCTCTAAATTCTACAAACTACCCATTAATTAACACGATATCATTCACTTGGTCTAGATTCAAGAAACGCTTACATTTTATCCATCGTCAAAAGTAATAATTCAAACACCTGCAATCTTCTGGTAATTTAAATCCCTTTTCATTTTGGTCAGAACCCACAAAATCTCAAAATCTAAACAGTTATAGGGTATATGTTAGCGCGTATATATGAATTATAATTATACATATGAAGGGTGTGAAACTTCACCTGCAGGTGCTGAATTTAAACTTCCATGAAGCGCCCCAGATTTTCCAAATCACGAAGAGATTCAGAAAGAAATCTTTTTCATCAAGAGAGAGAGACTGAAATGGCACGTCATGACAGAGATCTGAAAGTATCGACTTACATATTTCGGATATAAATACCGCATTTAAAGCTTGAATATTTTTATTTTCATAATTTGAAGCCTGTGTTGAGCCCTGCTCTTCCTCCTCCTTTTTCTTTCTTTTTCCTTTTTTTTTTTTTTAAGGAAAATACATTTTGAAATAATATTTTGACGAAGAATGCATGATTAAAAAAATATATAAAAAATTGAGTTTGTATGTAATATTATTCTATTGAATAATGTATCATTGAAATAATAAAGAAAAAAAATTATTTTGAAAATAATAGAGATCAAACAATAGCTGATCTTTTTTCTTTGAATAGTGATTTTTTTTAAGAATAAATAGGAAAAAGTAGGAAGAAAAATCGGATTTACATACAAAATATTTTATTTTATAAATATGTGAAAAAAATGAGTATACGAATTAGCCCATGTTTGACATTCCAAAACTCTTCAAACCCATGTTTAGTGGCCTTAAAATTTACGGAAGTTAATGTTTTTGATAGAAATTTTTGTTCCACCGTTAACTTTGATGAATTCCGTTAAGTAGCAATTAAGACTGTTAAGTAGCCATTAAGGCAGTCCATTTAAATAGTTAATTAATTAAGTTAATGAGTTAACATGAGAGTGACACATGTAGTTTTATAGGTTATTAATTGGTTCTTATATAAATGAGAATGGTTAGTCAACCACGTGATATAATTGAAATGGTGTCAAATTATTCTTTACTATTTCAATGCCTTGATTTTGGGGATATTTGTAATGATAGCATGTCACTTTCGTACTTTTGTGGATGGGAAATGAAGTCTTTTTATTTAATTGCATGTATTATCGGGATTGAGAACTATTGGAGGAAAAACACGGTAATTCATAGATTTTTATATACCGTGTAAAAGAAATCATTTTCTACCCAAAAGATAAAAAGAAAAAAAGAAGAACACAACATAGATACGTATTACGGACGTGAAGTAGAAATTGAAGTGTTGGGAAAATAAATTCAAGGAAATTGTCACCGTGTAAGCCAAATTGAGAAAATAGATTCCCTAGAAAAAACGGGAAATTCCATGGAATTGGATGGCTATCAAACACACCCTTATATAATCTTATTTAGTGTTTGAAAATATTTATTTTAATAAACATTAAGTATTTAGAGTTTATTCGGCTATAATGGCAATTTCCCTTGCAAATGGCGAAGTAAGAACATAGTTTTTAAACTCATTGTTGAAAAGTATGTATTTTTTCTGGAGGGTTTACTAATGTCTAAATTCAAGTTCTACAGAGAAAGCATCCGGATTGGCAAGACTTGTGTGTATTATTACTTTGTTTGTGATAAATTCAACCATTAGTTTTATTGAGGAGAACGATGCAGGCAACGCAGCAGCAACTCTCATCGCCCGTCTTGCTCCAAAAGCTAAGGTTAAATTGATATTATCTTATGTTGGAGTTACCATGAATGGTTTGCCTTGTTTGTTTTTATCTGATAAATAATATCAATTATGATGTAGGTTCTTAGAAATGTGAGGTGGCGTGAGGAAGATGTTGCGATTTTAGATTCCGGTGATATAATCAGTATTAAACTTAGCGATGTTTATTTTTTTTAATATATCACAACGTCTAATTATTTAACAATTACATAAACATTACATCATTAATTATTTAATTAACCAAAAAAATTACATCTTTATTAATAACAATTTAATTCTCAAACGAAATTATTAAATATAAATTAAGCAAATGTGCATTGCACGTTGCTTACACCGAGTATAAACAATAAATGGGAGTAAAAAAAAATTAGAATTTACGACAATTATCGATGAATTTAGGCAATTGTGACTACCGAATAAACAGATATTTCCATTTGAACGTGACTTCAAGTAGGAGTATGGTTGCTATAATTTTGAAAATAATTCCACGATTAAATGTGACCCCGATTTTAGAACTGTGACTTCGATTTTGTAGTCCTTCATGTTCGTCGCATATTAAAAAAATTGTGATTTGTGTCCTTCGAAATGTGTACAAAAATATTTAATAATGGGGTTTTTCATTGTGTCGTTTTTATTTTTTATTTGCAACAATATTTAATATTCTGGAAGTGATTAAAGTTCTCTGTCACTGATGCATGGACGAAGCTGTTGATGGATTGTGACCTTAGAAAATTAGTTTGACGTCAAAATTCTCACTCGAACCCTGCTACAATTACATGGCAAAAACTTAATAGATTCAGGCAAGACACAAACATGTGGGGTCCATTTTTTTAATAATATTTAATTCATATGGAGCCCACACACCATGTGAGTATCTGTAAGAATTCTGGTATTGAATAGTTCTATACATGGAGGATAATTTTTCTCATAAAATACTAAAATAGGCACAATCATGTTCCGAATTTCTTGAACCCATCTCGAATCTTTTAATTTTTTATTTTTTTTTATACTTGTCAATAAAAATATTATTAAAAAACTAAATAGTAAATTAAATGGCGATAAATTGAAATATTTTAATTTTCTTCGTACCCTCTTTTTTTCTAAAAATCCTCGACGAGGCAAGACTCCCTATAAAGCATAGACAATGAACCAAAAATAATTTGTCTATTTTTAACGTATATTAGTATAGTGACTTGTTAAATTTGGTTTGCGTGATATTATGGATTTGATTAGGGGTTTTCATTTGGGGATCTTTGAATACAACTACGAGAGCACGAAATTAGGAGTAGGGAGAGAGAAAATTTTATTAAATCAAAAATTAGTACCTTTTTGTGTATTCAATGGTTAGATAAAATTAAAACATGAAATATAATGAAATCATACATACACTAGTTCGTGTCTAGAATTTGAAAATTATGAGGCCAACCAAAATTGTAAAAACAACTAATATGACAATTAAAAGCTTGTTTGGGAAGTATTTATAGATAATTTAAATTATAATTATTAATAGATAAAAATGAGTACTTGTTCATGTGTCATTATTTCAATTATGTCGATACTACGCTAAATTTTCTAAATGGACTGAGGCTTTAGTTTCACCAAAATTTTAGGAAAGCCAACAATCAAAAACTTGGGGTATGTTCTCTTTACTGTTTTCTGTTTTCAATTTTTTAAAATAGTGAAAACGCGTTCTCTTTCCAATTTTCGAAAATGCGTTTTTGAAAACAAGTTAAGAATTTATAAAGAAAACTCAAAACAACAAATTTGTCGTTTTGAGTGTTTTCGGTTATAATCAAATCAAGATTTTCAAAACGCATTTTAGATGTTTTCAAAACAATTTTTCAAAATGTCAAAAATAACAAATTTTCAATAATTTCAAAATGGACACTCAAAACACAAATTCAAAACACCAACCACAAAATTGAAATACAAAGAGAACAACATCTTATCTCTCTAGGCCTAGAGTTTCATAATGTTATATCCAATTCAAAATCAAAAATAATAAAATTTTCTAATCCACACTCATTTTGGTGTTACCATATATGGTATCAACCAATCGACTTTGAGATATTTTGACTGAGATCAAAACACCGAATGAATATTCATTTTTTATTTTATTTTTTTTGCCTCCATAGATGTTTAATTTATAAACAGATAGAAATGAATAGTGGACAAGTAGAATATTACTTGTCGATATTTTGAATTGTGTACTTGAAAATGGAGATTGAACTATTGATATTGTTAACAAGATAGAGTAACAAGGTATTTTCCCTTGCCCCTTTTAAGAGAAAACATGTGCTTTTGCTTTGTGTGGTCTACCATTTCACTGTGCCTCTCGCAGTTCTCTATGACTGTCCCCTTTTCTCTCTATCAACATTTGTCTCTAGCTTCTGTTGCGCACCTCCTGTGACCTTTGTTTGCTCCATTTTCTCCCCTTATTTCGATGTTCCATTTTCAACAGTCTTATGTTTGCTCCTTGCACGATCGTGTTAGTGTTGGGTTAGTCTAGTTTTGGTGTTGCCTTGTGGTTTAGGTTGTTGATTTGAGCCCTGTAAAATTCATCTATTGGTGCAAACTTTGATTTGGAAGGGAATTGTTTGTCTTGCTTAATTTACAATGTTTGATTATTGTTTATCAATTGATTTTGGCTAACTTAGCTGTTGTTTGACAACTATTATTTTCAAACTCTTTTTATTACGTGCAATTTTCAATTACATATTAACACAATAAAATATTTTGTACATATACCCAAAACTTTTTCCTACCTTCTTACCACACGTTCTCTTAAAAATCACCATACAAACTCTATTTTTCCCAAATAATGATTGTCGAACAGGGGCTTAGTGATTAGTTTATTAATTAAAGATTGCATTTTACTCCACAAAAGTGATGGTTGGCGATTGGGGCCGACGTTAATGGGTGGTTGGGACTGTAGGGATGGTAGGGGTTTGGGGATGGAAATGGGGACTTAGTGGTGGCAATGCTCGGTTCGGCCCATACGACTCGTGCGAGCTTGCGGCTCGTGGGTTTTTGGGCGATCTCAGCTCGTGAGCTTGTTCCTTTTTTTTTTTTAACTACTACTAAGTACTAAACCTAAAAAAGAAAAATATAAATACACATTTTCTAAAGAAATGTGTATTTAAAATATTGTTTACAAAATATTTCTTGATCGTTGCCTTTTAAAAATTGAGTTTTGTTTTTTGTTTACCATTTTATACTATATTAAACCTAATATATATATATAACATTTTTATTTTTTAAAATAAAAAAAACAAAGGTATTCCCTCCTCCTTTATCCGGACTTGGGATCGGCTACTTCAGTTTTGAGTAGGCGGAGTTAAAAATTGTATACGAACAACTTGTTACGTGTACAAATTTTTTTTAAAAATTATAAAGGTGTGAAAATAAAATTTTGTGATAAATACAGTGAAACTTAATATCACTTATTTGGTTACGTGCAATTTCGTCATATTTATCTTGAATTCGATAATTAACGTCTTCTCAGTCCTTCACACACATTAACGCTTCCAAAATATCTTTTTTTAGTCGACTTCCGACTTCGGAGAGAACCCTCTTTCCTGCACTAAAAGCAAACTTCGAAACTACAGTGCTAACAGGAGGTGTTAGTAAATCTTTTGCCATTACCGAAATTACTGGCTATCGACGTTTATAATTTCACTAGAATTGAATTACCTCTTCTGAACTTTTTTAATTGTTCTGTTACTAAGCATAGTATGACTAAAGCAATCAATTAATTCAGATGGCAACGCATTTGGACTATTGCTCGAAGTTTGAGTACATGTAATAGAAGACACGCTACTCTACTACTAGAGGAACCACATGCATATGCAGTTGAATCATATATATATGAGTTCATACTTTCAAATAAATTTAAAACTTCAGCATCATCATCCGTTATACTAGTAAGAGGAGCAGATGTAGGTACATAAATAATATGTGTACTCATTCGTGAAGCATATAATTCTTACATTTCACGTAATGTTTGTTCCAAATTCCTATAAATAATAGGTATATTAAAATTTAAAGCATTTAAATTTGATCAATTACAAAATTAGTACTCAATAATTTATATCGGGGTTCATGATGCATGTTAAAGGAAATAATATAGGTAATTATTTTCAATATTTTCTAAATTTTAATTCCATGGAATATATAACGGCTTGAAAATCGGGGCCATTTTCAAATCTCTTAAAAGCTCTATCAATTATTGATGTGATCCAGACAAGGTCTCAAACGAGTGAAGAATCGAGAAGCATTAAGAAGGGATCAAGGACGGGTTTGAGGATGAGTCGAGGTTCAAAACAACCTAAAGAAGCCATGCAATCAAGTGATCGAGCCACGAAGATCATGGGGACAAAGTTAACAAGTCATTGGACAAGTTCCATGTTGGGGTCGAAGAGCGAAACGAGTTGGATTCAGTTTGAGACCATTTTTGGCATGGAATACGTTCGCATTTGAAGAGCTGTATTCTAGAGTATTTGTAGCCCTTGAAGTAATCTTCTCAACGCACTTTGAATCACTTCAATCGGATATCAGTAGAGAAAGTTATGGCCAAAATATTGAAAGCTGTCCAGATTGGACGAGAATTTTCCGAGAATTTTTCATGTTTCCTATTTAGACTCAAATACTATTTTTTAATATCTTTTAGCTTATTTTGAGCCCAATTTCATGACAACTAGGGTTCTTTCATACTTTAGTATAAAAAATATTTTCATTCATTGTAAACAAGAGACTTTGATCATTATTGAGATTGAATACAAACTTTAGGAGTTTATTCCTTCATGTTCTTGATGGTTTAAAGTTCTAACATTGAACTTATCAAAAGGAGTCGCAGTCCTTTTGTGGCGTTCCCACTTCGTTGTTCTTGTTCCGGGTAATCAATTGGTCAGATTTCTAACGCGTGATCTTGGTTCTTAGTACGGGTCGGGTTGCTATTGCGAGACGTGATTTCTAGCTTTATTGGGGTGGTTTCAACTTGTTCGTGGGTTCCCAAACAATATATTTGTAGATTCATAAAACTTGTCAAAAAAAATTTAATCTTATAAATTATATTCCAATCAGATTCATTTAAGATAGTATCGTCTTCGTCTCTAACATGCATATTGTTATAAAATTCAGTAATTAAATATTCAAAACCTTCACATGATTTTAATAATAAGTAAGTTGAGTTTCATCTATAGCCTATGTCGGTAATAAAGGTTTTTGTATTCGCTATCTCAGCTTCTTCACAAAAGTCTTCAAATACTTGTTTTCTACTAAGTATAATCGTGATATATACAAGTGCATTTCTAATTCGGTTAATTTCATCATTCACATGTTTTAAACTGTCTTGTACTATTAAATTAAAAATATAACATACACATCGAATATAAAATAAATAATCACCAAAATCGGGTTGAAGTACTCTATACAATTTATTGATAACAACCTTATTCACGCTAACATTGTTGAACGTAAAAGAACGAATTTTACTCTCGCATTTATACTCTCTAATAATGTTCATGATAGCATTAAAAATAGTTTGGACATTGTGCGGGTATTCAACAATTTTAAAAGCAATATTTTTTTATGCATGGTCCAAAGTGGTTCTATATAGTGTGCAGTTGTAGCTATATATCATCTCTTATTAATCACTTCCTCCATATTAGAAGTTACTCAAACTCGGGTACGGGATCAACGTGAAAATTGGGGAATTAATTGAAAATACCGTGTAAGCCTAAATTCAGGTTACAAACGATAGAATTCTGACCCAAGTCTCACGAACTAAGAACCTAAGGTATTAAACCCTAGACCCGTTGATGTGTGGAAACAAGAACCATGATTTTGCGAACGCCATAAAGGGTGTCTAATCCTTTGATAAGTTCTAAGGGTTGAATGCCACAAATATAAAAATATATTTGATAAGTTCGATAGTTCATTCAAGAACCAAATAAGAGAAAAATCTCGTTAATACATTATCAAAAGTCTTAATTTTACAGTGAAATAAATATCATATTTATACTAATGTTAGAAAACCTAGTAAAAACGTAATTAGGTTACAAAATATTGTAAAATTGGAAATAAAATAGAATTCTAGTATAACAAGGAAATTGGCGTCAAAACAATTTTCTTAGATCCGGATAACTTTCAGTATTTTGGTCATATATTCATCTACCAATATCCGATTGAGGTGATTCAAAATGCGTTGGAAAGCTTACTTCAAGGGATACAAATGTTCTAGAAATAAAAATCTTCAAATCCGAACGTATTCTATACCAACAATGGGTCTCAAATTGAGACTAAAAATTCGAGTGTTTTCCAACTCGTTCCGACTTCCGTCCCTAACATGTTACTTGACAATTGGTTTGTTGTCTTCAATATTATGGACTCCGTTGCTCAAACATATAAATGACCAACTTTATCAACTCTTTGAAGTCTCGAACTTGACTCTACTCTCTCTCCAACAATCATCAAAATCTTGATAAATTGTGGCGCACTCCGGATCATATCATACTCTCCCTCTTCAAGAGGATTCGTCCTCGAATCCGTACCTTATATGCCCAAATTATAACCCTTGCTGACAATCAATGTAAGAACATGAAACGGTTCATCACCTCTAGGATGCAATTTGGAACTCCTTCGAACTCAAACCCGCCGCCTTCGATTGTAAACTCAATCACCTTCACCTGGATCAAAGTATGCTTGATCTTGCAAGTTTGGGATGCTCCCATAACAACTCCATCTGATGAATATCTATGCATTCTCCTTTCTTTACTTGGTCCATACACTTATAACAATATCACTTCTAATGTATCAATGTTGTCCCTTCGATCATCTTCTTCACTCGGCCCTTTGCATATGAAACTCCTCCAGTACCTTTGATACTTCGTCGTCTCCTCGGGAATCACAAAGTCAATTTTCGACAAATAAGAGAAATTCAACTGAAGCTCAATCCTTGGGTCGGATGGTACTCCAATGGGGTAGTTTGGTGGAATAAAATCTTTGATAACCTGTAAAACAGAAATAGCCAAATTAGGGAGGGAATTGTTATTTTTCACCAAAGCTCTCTCTCCATCACCCTCATTTTTAATCAAGCTCACTTCTGATCTTTCTTTTCTCCCCGAAGAATCACTTTCTTTTACCTCTTGTGGCCCCTTCTCATTTTTTGCTACCTCTTCACTCTCATTTTTGTTTTCTACGTCTTTTCTCTCATGTGTCTCCTCTCTTTTTTCATCACACTTAGTCACCTCACTCTTTTCTCTTTCTCTCTCTCTCTCTCTCTCCTCCTCTCTACCTCTCTTCTCTCTTTGGGTTGATCATCATAAACCCTTTGTGTTGCCAAGCCAGCTAGAGTGATTTTCACCCCGTCCCGAAGAAAGCTATATATATTCATCACCACATCATACACAGCTTTCTTCTCACGCCTCCAAGGTTTCCCTAACAAGACATGGAACGACTTCAAGGGAACTATATCACACCACACATCATCGATATACCTCCCAAAGGTGAATTTTATTAGAGCCTACTCGATCACATCTACCTTTCCACACCGCTTCAACCAAGTCATCCTATAAAGACAAAGTGTTGTTGTACAGGTAACCTCAATTCTTCAACCATAGTCATGCTAGCCAAGTTTGATATGTAGTCTCTATCAATAGTTAGACTGCATATCTTACTACCCACATAACACTGAATTTGAAAAATATATCCCCAATCACCATCTATCATTTACGTAGGCATAATTAAGAAGACTCAAGAAAAGAATTGGACAATTGGTTAAATGATATTTAAATTCAAGAAAGTGGTTCTTGAATTTTTGAATTGGAATGAATATAAACGGATTTTGGATTTTGAATAGATAATATGATAATATCAACTTTCTCAAATGAACAAAAAAAATTTGGACTACAGTACCGTACGAATGAACAGTAAATTTTTTTTTTAAAACTCGAAACTCAATTACGAAACTGACAAAAGAAACGAGAGTTGATTTGGATACAAGATTAGTCAAAAATAACTTTTGACTCTTTTTTTTTTAATTTTCTAAATCTGAAACTCAAAAATATTACTGGACACAAGAACATAAAAGAACGAATAACAAAGGAAAATAAAGACTCAAAGAAAATAAAAAAAAAAGATAGAACCTGAATCTGGAACCCAAGCTCTGATATCAAATAATGCGAAATCGGGTACGGATCAGCGTGGAAATCGCGAAATTAATTGAAAACGTCGAGAAAGCCTAAATTCAGGTTGTAGACGATAGAATCCTGACCCGAGCCTCACGAACCAAGAACCTAAGGCATATTAAACGATAGACCCGTTGATGTGCAGAAACAATAACCATGATTTTGTGAACGCCACAAAATGGTGCATAATCCTTTGATAAATTTTAAGAGTTGAACACCACAAATATAAAAGTATATTTGATAAGTTCTGTAGTTCATTCAAGAACCAAATGAGAGAAAAATCTCGTTAATTCATTATCAAAAGTCTTAATTTTACAATGAAATAAATCTCCTATTTATACTAATGCTAGAAAACCTAGTAAAAATATAATTAGGTTACAAAATATTGTAAAATTGGAAATAAAATAGAATTCTAGTCTAACAAGGAAATTCACGTCAAAACAGTTTTCTCGAATCCAGACAGCTTTCAGTATTTTGGTCATATCTTCCTCTATCGATATCCGATTGAGGTGATTCAAAATGCGTTGAAAATCTTACTGCAAGGGATACAAATTTTCTAGAAATACAATATTTCAAATTCGAACGTATTCTATACCAAAAATGGGTCTCAAACTGGGACTGAAAATTCAAGTGTTTTTCAACCCGTTCCGGCTTCCGTCCCCAACATGTTACTTGACAATTGGCTTGTTGTCTTCAATATTATGGATTCCGTTGCTCGAACATGTAAATGACCAGCTTTATCAACTCTTTGAAGTCTCGAACTTGACTCTACTCTCTCTCCAACAATCATCAAAATCTTGATAAATTGTGGCAAACCCCGGATCATATCAGGAAGTTAAAGATATGACACCCCCATATTTTTCTAAATCCACAATCAATAGTTGTTTTGAATGAAGAAAATATTCAGTTGTATCAGAACGAAGAGTATTTCGACTTACCCCAACATATCTCAGATGAAGATATGTTTTGACTTAGTTCACGAAATATTAGTTGTCCGTTATTGCTAGTGGCAATTCTGTCGCGACAACGAACTTCACAATTCTTGTTTGAGCTTCCTCCTCTGAATACATCCACGTAGAAAGTGGCGTAGTAGTAGCACCGGCGCCTGGAGTACCAAACTGTAGTTGCGTTTGACCAGCTGAAGAAACCCATGTTTGACCGTACATGTTTTGTAATAACAGTTGAGGTGGGTAGTTCCAATACCTTTTTACCATGTCAGTCGTTGTTGGCAGTATTTAAATACTGCTTTGGTTTCGAGAAGTTCGTTGACCATACGACTAGTTTAAACCAATTTAAAATGATCACAACATTTTGTCTGCTTCTTCCCCTCTATCTTCCATCTTGCATTGAGAATATGTAATATAGGTTCTTAATCTTGTTCCAAATCAATTGGAACACTATGATCAACATCAACGTCATCCAAATCAATTGGATGACTATCTTCATGAACGTTGAAATTTTGAATGTTTTCTTGAATTGATAATTCATTGAGATTGGCGAATTCATTTCCAAATTGATTTTGGGCAAGTGTTTCGCCTTCCAAACTGAACAAGTTTTCAACAAACGATCGTGAATCCATTTGTGAATAATAGAAATTGAATGTTGAAGTCTTGAAATAGAAATGTAAAATGTAGAATTATAGAATTGAGAAGTGAATGACGATTATGTAGCAAAGTATAAAATGAATTGTAAAATCAAGATAATAACGTAAAAAAAATGTATAAGAGGATTATACAATGAATGAATAATATTGTCGATAATAATTTGTAAATGATAGAGAATAGAGTGGAGAATGAGAGATTGATATTGATAGTAAGTTTGGTAAGAAAAAGTGTTATAATTGGTGGGTATTTATAGGGAAGAAATTAGAAAAATGAAGAAAAAAAATAAAAGGATCGAACGGCCGTTCAGTCCAAATGTGACCGGAACGGTAACTGGA
The DNA here is from genome assembly GCA_019097785.1 of Fraxinus excelsior. NCBI lineage: Eukaryota > Viridiplantae > Streptophyta > Magnoliopsida > Lamiales > Oleaceae > Fraxinus > Fraxinus excelsior. Next base: position 30,397,034 of record CM032631.1, on the reverse strand, counting down.
TTTTCAGTGACCGTTCGCCACGAGCCAAGTAGCTTGTGGGCTTGTCTAAACGAGCCACTCGGCAAGCAGCTCTCCGAACAGCTCATCTCATGGCCCTCTACAATACGAGTTGAGCGGGCGAGCCGACGAGCCGCTTATCTTGATTGCCACCTCTAAATGGGTTTAAGGTTAGTGTTTTTGCAGTAGGTGGGGTGGAAAGAAAATTCATAGCAATTTATGAAAATTAAAATTAAAATATAGAGTTTGAGGTAAATGTGCCAAAAAAAAAAAATTAAATAAATAAAAGAAGCCAGGACGCACATTGGGCTGTAGTAGGAAGTTTGATCAAAATAAACCAGAAGATTTTAACCCTACTTATTCATTAGTACTCCTGAATACAACAATACCAAGCCCAGACTTGATTTAGCTAAAATTCACGTGTATAATAGATTTTGACAAAAATAGATAAAAATTTATAGTCGAAAAATTTATAAAAGATGTTAACTCCATAAACGCATGGTTGAAAATGAATTTGAGGAAATGAAAACTGAATATGGCTCTATACCTCCTCTATGTTCCTATAGCATTGCATATTTTGATTTCAACATTTCCTCGCACTCTCATCTCACTTAAGTTGGTATCATTTTCATTTTGTTAGAACTAAATACGCTCTTGTAGAAGTCAATCTTGTTACCTATTCTTCGAAATAGTTGGTTTGTCTCAACTCGACTCGACTAGAGACCTCTCTAAAGGCAAGAAAGTGCGCAATCCATCAACCTACGTATTTTTACATCCCACCCACTACTGATGCCAGTGAGGTTGGAGTTTGGCATGCCAAAATCTTCCCTCCTATGCAATATAGATTTCACCACCAATAACTGTAGCCATCAATTAAAATTTGATTGAAGCAGCAAACAAATGCACATGCAACCGACAACTTTAATTCAACTTTGAGTTTCAATTGCAAGACTACAATTTATTACCAGTATAAAATATGTATATGGGACCGCTAAAAGGTGAGGGATTTCGACAAATTACTCAAAAGGGCCCCACATTTTTGGCCTAGTACACAATTAAAAACGAGCATTTCAAGATCGCTCAAACTCAACCTGAATGGTCAGCTCGAGTAAGAATTTGGTTGATTTCAAATCCCGGGCCAATCTTAAACAAGCCTGGATGGAGCCTCGGAGGAGGAGGAGGAGGTGATTGCTCGAGAAGCCTTGACCGCCTTCAGAGGTGGGACGGGTTGTCGGGAACCCTCCATGTCCTTAACCTCAAGTGCAATTGCAATGAGACAGCTCTTTCTATTATCCCACTTAGCAGCCCTACGACCACAGAGAAGATTAAAATACAAAACTTTGACAAACAAAAATCAAATGCCAACTTTATTATGTTCATATTATAATATATCAAGAACCAATAATGAAGGACATTTACCCCAATAAAAAAAATATAATAAACATTAATATTTGGGACCACCCTACAAACAGAATCTATTGATTCCCTATGTACATTTAATAAAAGGATATAGATAAAAGATTAAAAACATGCATAAATAAAGCTTAACAATGCTAATCATTTCAAGATGAAGCTCAAATTTCCTAAAAAAGGATCTAAACTAGAATAAGCTCCTTCATCCCATTTTTGGCAAATATCACATTATCCTATAATCTTGCAGCCTTGAATGGGAACCAAAAGTTGCATGGCCTGATAATGAACACTTCTTAAATATAATATGCAGCAAAAAAATATTTTAAACCGGCACTACGGTACTGATATGCTGGTAAGAAAATGTGTTTTAAGTGTACTATGTAATAGGTAAACAATTGTTCATGTGAGATTTTTAAATACAAGTATGTACTTCTACAACATGTGGACACTAAAAGTACACAGCATACCTGAGTTCAAATTGAGATCTAGCATAATTAATTACGAAAATAAGAAACATGGGTTTTCATGATAATTAATCAGAACTAAGTGCAAAAACCATGCCAAATAAATCGCAGTTCAAGAAAATCAAACTACACATGCTTCTACCATCTTCATAAACATCGGTGTTACCCATCTCGGATAAAAGTTTATGCTATTAGAAAGTGATCTAGTTTATCTATTTAAATTTAATCAGCAATGCCTCTCGGGGTTCATTTCATCATCAAAGGCTATCACGTGCACAATTTTCATAAATCCATATATACATACCACAGATATTATATGCTACATTTGAACCTCACACCATAAAATTTCCTAATGGAAAGAGAAGTAAATTCCTCGCAGTACTGTAGAAAAACTTCAGGATCTTAATTAGCACTAAGAGTGTGTTTGAGCCACATTATTTTGGAAGAATGTATTCCGGAATAGTAGATTGATGAATAATGTGTGGTTGAAAAAGAAGGAAAAGTTATTGATGTGATGGAAAATATTATTTTATTAAAGAATGTGTGGTTGAAAATAAGTAGAAGAATGAAAATGAAAAAAATAATGTGTACCAAACAGAGGCTAAGGTTGAAAAACTATATATTGAAATAATTGAAACAAAAGAAACCAAAAAGTACCCTGTAACACGCATAAGGTTAAGTGGAAACTCAAATAGGGGGCTTTCCTCAAATGTTTTGCTTATGAACAAACAAATGAAATCTGCAAAACAGTTTGAAGCCATCCTCAAAAAGCAAAAAGGGGATTCATTCAATCATCTGAGATCATCACACATCTGATACTGACCGTAGTGGGTTATTTCAGCTTGCATAATAGATGGATACGACTTATTTAACAAAGGAAACAAATAAGCTTTTTATCTGCAAAAATAATAGCTATATATAGTTGGCGAAACCTGTCCCAAGAAAATAAAGAATAACATACTCAATAATGCAAATGCTGAACGAACCAGAAGTGAGCAAGAGATATCCAGTGGAGATGTTTGGTTAATCACGGACATCCAGTAATATTTTCTTAAGAATGCAAGGATCATAATCCTTCATTTTCTGATCAATGTACCAAACAAGTTAACTTTAGAGAATTTGTGAACTTCGTAGAAAAAACTGAAGAATTGTACAACTTTGGTATTTAACCATAAAAGAACCCCAAATAGTAACAGCCAACAAATAATGTCGGAAATCATTCATTTTACATTGAAGAAGTAAAACAAAATACAATTAAGTCCACAGAGATGACTGGGGAAACAAAATGAGGGCAATGGCTAAAGGAGCTCCCTTCAGTCCAAGCACAGAAAAAGAAGGACACGAACTATCTCCCGCATCATTCACTCAATCACAGTAGCATAAAACTTCTCTCGTCTACTGAGTGGTTAAATGAATGAGTCGGCAGCTAATTCAACCCTTGATCTCATCCATGAGTGGACTGAAGGAAGCTCTCTTAGACCATCTCCCCATGTATTATCTCAATGTAATTTATCTCTTAAGCAAAGTTGTATTATACCCAGAGAAAAAGGAACATATGAAAATATTATTAAAGTTGCTAAATAGTTCAACTGAAATTTTAATCTTTCATTCTATGTTAGCTCATTATTTGTCAAAGACAATAGTGAACGAAAATTAAATCAGCTAATATGTAAGTCCAAATATTGAAGAAAAGTATATTCTGTTTAGATATATAGTTGAAATTAGGATATCGATAATTAGGATAACTTCTAAACATCATAAATAAATATTACCTCAAGCCTCCAAATGAAAGAAAAATAAACAAGACGACACTTATAGCAGAACCAAAATAATTAGCATTTACGACTGATATCCTTTTAAATTTTGGGAAAGAAAAAACAGGATTAGAAGAAACTATTTCTATTTAAGGACGCCCTCAAACGTCCGTACAATAAAATTAATCAGGCAACGAACATATAGAAAACATTAAGATTGGAACTTTTCAAGGCAATTCAAACAAAAAAAAAAAAGGAATGGAGAGGGAAAGGGAAAGATCAAGAAAAACAAATCTTACCCTTTGAATTTTCAATTAAGTGTCAATATTAATACATATCAGCAAATTGCACTGATGAATAGGTTACTCAAATAGCTAGAAATTGAAATCTGAACTTGATGGAACATTTGAAGAAAGCTGTGAAATATCTATAAATTTCATGATTCTTTAACAGATTCAACAAAAAAAATTTAGTAATAAAATAAATTCCTCTAACCTTTTTGTAGATTAAATTCACTATGAATTTGACTTCTCTTTCCGAAAACCCTAATTCCAAAGCACAATATTAAGACCTATAATAAGAACCCACCTTCCAATTACCCTCAACCATGAAGATCCATTAAAAAATCATTCAGTCTGCAAAAAGGTCACACCATTGTGATCATACATTGGATCCAAAAACAAAAAATGCAGTAAATCTTGGGGAAGAAAAACCAAATGGGTTCTAAAAAGGAACTAAAAAAAAAAAAAAACCCAAAAGCTGCTAGCAGGAAATATAAAAAGCCAATGAAAAGAAGAAAAGTAGTACCGCTATTTAGCTACTCATTCTTGTTAGTTATAGAGGCCTTACAGAATAGTTGAAACCCTAAGTCTTCAAATGATATTATGACAATATGCATTTTCTTTTTGAACTACAAATGGGTTTCACTGTCACTCCACTGGCTATGAAAAAGATAAAGAAAAGCAGGTTAAGGTACCATATAACATGATCAATTTATCTATTTTGTCGAACAACAGATAATAATAATAATAGATACCAAATATGTAGGGTATCGCAAAATACGTAAGACCACTGAATATTAAGTAAATCCATAGAGGAAGATGATGAGTCGCTTTCGTCATGAGAATCAGAGAAGAGGAAAGCGACTCTCGCACTACACCTTTCTCTCTCACACACATAAACGTAGAGAGAGATGGTGTATTTACAGAGACTGATAGGAGTTAACGTTCCCATATAGCAGAATCTGCAGTGAAGTTGGTCTGAAAAGGGTAAAACCAATGAAACTCATCTCTCTAGATCTTGCCGAGTGAAAGGGAGATGAGGAGACTCTGTGTGGGTGAGTGAGAGAGAGAGAGAGATACTGTACATTGGTAAAAGACTGAGGGTCCGTGTAGTGGGCTGCAAAGAGAGTGTGTAACTTTGACTATTTAATGCCCCATGGATGGTGTCTCCCTCTTCGTTGTACACAAGGATACCCCACTTATGCTGCACTTTCCGTGGGAAGAGAACACCCCGATAATTGAGATACTTCGTATTCCGGATTATTTGCAATCTTAAACACTCTGGTTTGTAATGTTTTATTATCAATGGTACTCAAGTCTGCTGTCTAATTTTTTCTATTTATTTGATTTTCCATTTAATTAATTATCGATGTATTATTTCTTTAACTACTCCTCATACTTAAAATATGTAGCACTTTAATGTAAAATAATATTTCAATAACTAATTGGTGGACAATAAATTAGACGATAAAAATTGAATAGCAGATCATAACTCTACTCTACTCGACATTTATCCAAGTAGAGTGGAGCTCACAATCCTCAATTGATGAATTTGCATCACTTTGGTATATAACATTATTCTTATAACTAATTGTGACAGATACGATGTGCGCACGAACTTACTTGCAGCATCATTAGCATATTAAGAATCGGGTTAATTATTACTTAACTTTTATCCCCACTACAATTAGGCCATTACACTTCAATTTGCAGCAATCGAGTCATTTAACTTCAATTTGATTGCAATGTTTTTTTCTCAAAGTTTTTGCAACTTGTATAAATTGGAGAAGCTTCTTCCTTTTAATATTATCAAAATGGGTGCTAACTTTAGGAAATGCTTTGAAATAGAGAATGTGTGATTGTGTGTTGAACTACATGGGAAACCATTCGTTTATAAGTTGTCAAAAGGTGTAGAGAATGTTAATCTATATTTAATCATCATTTTTAACATTGGTCAAAAGTTACACATAATTGTAAGTTACAAAAACACGAGGAAGGCTGAAGAATATGTGTTTAGCGTGGAAAATCGGGTCACGCTAACAATTAAAAAAAAAACTCAAACGATTGTGTAAGGAATAGACCTCTTGAGACAAAGTTCCAAAAATGGGTGTTTTATTGAAGATTTACAATGGGTGAGAAAACGAAATGTCTCCAAGGGGCGCAAGCACAAAGAACAATTGAAGGTTAAATGCGATGAAATTAAAGATAATGAAAATTACATAGTCACTGTTCGAGAGTTTTTTATTCGGGATCCCTTTCTTCTATGTCTTTTCCTCGTTTTTATACTCCTCAGATAGTTGTTGTAGAACCGTCTAAAACTGCTGGTTGTCATTTAATTATCCACGTTCTTCATCATGGCCGACTTGTCGTAGAACTTCCGTTTCTAACTAACGTTGGCTCCACCTTTGAACTATTGTAGGACATGATGAGAACATCATTTAACTGTCTTGGTAACCGTTACTTGAAAGTATCCATGTATCCAAATTTTGGGCGTTCCGAATTTTGGGCGATAATAATGTCGTTGCCCTGGGTATCAATAAGATGCTGTACTCGTCCAGTGTTTGGGCGCTTCTTATAGGCTTAGGCGATGATGAGTCTCTATTGCACAGTTCTTTCTTGGGCCTTTTACATGGACCTCCTCACTTCTTGGGCCATTTAATTGGGCCGCATTTTTATGTCGTCAACAATTACCCCCCCAATATAGCAGGATTAATATCGATTATTAATCTTATACCATATTCATTTTTTGTACCTTCCTATAATACTTAAATTTCTAAGGAAAAGGGGAAGAATCTCAGTCATAATTTTACTTGGCGGTGTCCTTATATATTCCATCAAGTGAAATATAACGTCATTCTCACAAATCAAGGATACGCCATTTCTTTCCGCCATTACATACAATTGTATTTTCGCAGCTTTGTGAGATTACTGTTCATTTCCTTGGTTCTTTCAAACGTCTGCACTCTACCATCTTTAAGAAACTCGTGATAAATGGCGACGTCGGAGAACTCCTTTAGGTTCAAAGATTATCGAGAACTTCTCACCAAACCCTACGTAACTCCAAATTTCATGTCGTCATCAAACTCTGATCTTAATGAGTTTTATTTGGGCCAATCATTCAATGATGCTGATTTTGTAGGGCAAGCCGCGGTAGGCCAGTTGTTTCCCTGCACTCAAGATCCTCATTTTCTGAATCCCTTTCCATTAAAGCCAATCCAGGAGAAAAGTACTCGTACTTGGCCCAAATCTGATGCTACTTTTCATTTTTGGCATACACGTATGATAAAGGATGGCCCCACTAAAGCAATTTTTGATTGTGTTAAAATTTCTAATTTGTTAGAAATCGCACTTCACCCTCCAACTTTTAACTCTGTGCTTTTTTCCATTTCTCCGAGCTTTTGGTCTTCTAGTATAATGCATTCATTTTTCCCCTTGGCCCAATGTCTATTACTTTAAGAGATGTTGGGCTTTAGTTAACCTTCCGCCTTTGGGCGACACCATCTCTCCTAATATTACGGTCACTGCTACTGCCCGAAAATTTGATAAGAAACTCACCGACTCTTATTCGGCTATGTAGGAAATTTATAAGAACACTACCACTGAACCCACTCACGCTAAGCGTGTAGCCTTCCTTCAAGTTTGTCTATGTAAATATGTTCTGTGTATGCCCAGCATGAAGCCTTCTATGTCTTACTTACCATAGCACACAAACTAGCTCGTGGTAGGCCCCTGAACCTTTGTTCGCTTTTCCTAGCTGCCTTTTATAGAGGCATGGCTTTCCTTCAATCTCAGCTGCGAAATGGTGCATTTCCTACTTGTAGTGGGCCTCCATGGCTTACTCAATTGTGGTTGAGAGCATATTTTCCACAGCTTGGTATCCTCTCATGTCTTCCTAGATCGATTAACTGTTACAGGCTATTTGTCAATCAAGTGAGCCCTGTGAGAATGTCCAGTAGGGAGGTTTTCGCACTCTTTTATACTTTAGACTTCATTCCTTTTTTCTTCCCTTTCTCTGTTAATCAAATCCCTATTTATGTACAGCCTCCCTCCACCATGACTAACGCGAGTGTTGTTTTGTCTGTTTGGGTTCAATTTTTGATTGGGAGGGAACTCTTCCATGATATCTTGACTGGCACCAATGCCAAGGCTGGGGTTGAGATATATGCTCCCCATTTCTTTTCTCGCCAATTGGGTTTTGGCTAAACCTAGCCGATTCCTTTATGCTTCTTCAAGAATTTGACAGACCGTTTTCATACCATTACTAAAACGGAGGCAGAGGCCATTGATACTCGTAATATTGCTTTGACCCAAGGTTTTTCTATAGCTCCTTTTAATCCTACTTCTGCCATTCATCATCTGTTTGCTCAACTCTGGCCGGTTGTGAAGCACATGTTGTTTGCAATTGATGTTAATCGCGCCTTCCACTTGCTGGAGAGTCCTGGAGTCTCTCATGTTTCTCGTGTTCTTACTATTCTTCCACCTTCCAAGAATCCCATTTCTCCCTCACGGCCTTCTCAAGTTCGCGTTAAACATTCTGCAATCAATCCTACTCCGTCCGATTCTTCTTCTGTTCCAACGACACCAACAAGGATACCCTCAGCTGTAAAAGGCCAGCTTCTGCTTTGCCAAGTCTGCCTGATGATGTTCCCCTTATAGTCAAAAGAAAGGAATTAGATTTTGCGCCTTCATGTAAAGCTTATTCACTCGTAGAGATCCTTCATAGGTTAATTTGTTGCTTGGACTATGCAGAAAAGTGTTGTTTCTCCTTTGAAGGCCCAGTCTTCCTCTGATTTTGCTCTTCCAACTTCTACTAAGGTTTCTTCTTCCAAGTCGTTTGGAGAAAGGACTTTTGCTTCCAGTCAAGTTAGAGAAACTCCAATTTCCCAAGACGTGGACCCCCCGCGCGTTGAACCAACGGATAGTGCAGAGTATAGGGTCACTTCCTTTGTCTATATTGTTGAATTATGACTCATCGTATGTAACGACACGGGTCCCACTTAACGGGATGTCCCGGTCGTTAGATTGATGATGTACTGTTCTCACTGTACCAACATGGGGCTTTTCAGCATGCTTTATCCTCACTCGCACGCTCTCCGAGAAAACTTCCCAGGGGGTCACCCATCATGAAATTTCTCCAAGCCAAGCACGCTTAACTGTGAAGTTTCTAACGATGGGCTTCCGGAAAAGAAGATGCACATTGTTGGTATGAGTAGTACCTATCAAATCTCTTAAGCTTTCGTGGTATGAGGGTATTACAATCACCCATCGTTAGACTCACGACGTCCTCATCGCGCTTGATCCATCTGAGGATCCGTTGCCAGGCGTTAGGATTCTAGAGGTGGCTCCCGTCCTTTGGCGTAGCACTTTGTCCCGCATAGCACTTAGTTCCCGATTTCTGACTAGCAACCCGCTCTGATACCATTTGTAACGACCCAGGTCTCACTTAACGGGCTGTCCCGATCGTTAGATCGACGACGTACTGTCCCCACTATACCAACATGGGTCTTTTCAGCATGCTTTGTTCTCACTCGTATGCTCCCCGAGAAAACTTCCCAGGGGATCACCCATCATGGAATTGCTCCAAACCAAGCACGCTTAACTGTGAAGTTTCTAACGATGGGCTTCCGGAAAAGAAGATACACCTTGTTGGTATGAGTAGTACCTATCAAATATCTTAAGCTTTCATGGTATGGGGGTATTACATCGCAGCTTGGTTTTTGCAGGAAGCCTTGCAGATTTGCCCGTGGTGGGAGAAATAGCTAGTTTAGGTAAATGAAAATCTCCTCGAGTGGTTGGAGCATCGGATTATTTGCCACTGGCTACACAAACTGTTGACGTGATATTCTTTACTTTGTTTTTTATCTTTAACTTGTGCACTGTAGTGGGATCGTTGACTGCTTGCCTTTTCTTTGTAGGAAGCTGTCTCTATTTTACGCTATATCCAAGACGTGCTTACCTCTTGGGAGCAAGCGAAAACAAGCATGACTTGTTGCTCCTCTTCAGTTAGCCATCCTGCTACCTCCTAAGAAGAAAACATGGAGGCCCTTAGGCAATCCTTACTTGAATATGCTGCCTTCATGGGCATGGATGTCCACTGAGCAAGTGCTTCTGGCTAGAAGGATAAGTTTGAGCAGTTGAATGCCAAAATGGCTCGCTTGAGCTTCCTTCGCTCACTATTTCAGCTGATTTAAGACTGGCATTGAAGATCACTCATTCAGAAATTACCTCGTTGATGGCCAGGAACATCAAATTGAAAGCTGAACAAGTTCAGTATCTTCGTGCTTCCAATGAGAAGGTGTCTCTATTTCAAGAGCTCGAGAAGACCAAGGTACATTTGAACAAACTTTCTTCTGAGGTAATGGTTGAAAATTCATTGATGACAAAGTTGGCTGCGAAGATGAAGGAACTTCAAGCCAGAATGGATGACTGTAGGGCCAGGCTGGCTGCAAAGAAACGCGTTGCTGCTCAAGAAATTGAACGGCACAAGCCCTTGCTTGAGCGTTAAGCTAAGTTAGAGGTTGATGAGAATTATGTAATCGCGTTATCCAATGCCTCCAATAAGCAGGGCGATGAGTGGGGAAAGTTTAGAGAAAGTGCGCTCTATGTGGGCAAATTGTAATTAGGACATTAATCATTGACATTCTTTTGTATGACGTTTTCGTCCTATACTTTTTCCTTGTAATCGTGGGTGGCAGTCTGATAGTAGCCATTTTTATTAATGAAGTAATCTTCTCTTCACCTGTGTGACAATTTTCCGTATGTACTCTAAGATGGCATAATTGACGTATCTTGTCCTCGTCAATATTTTTCGTTTTAATGACTAACCTCATATCACGTCCTTGTATATTTCTTTTAGCGCACTTTTATGTAGAGTAAGACTCTTGACTTTCTGACATCTCTTTGGAATTTGTTTTCCTTCAATTTCAATTACTGCACATCTGGCTATTCGTATTCTGCCTCTTCGCATTTAGACCTCTATAAAACTATGTATTTGTTATGTGTTCACCATCTTCACCCTTATTCTCCAGCAAGTCACTCTCCTACTATTCTCCACAATATCAAAATGATGGATCTTCTGTACCCAGGAGATCAGCTGCTTTATTTTGTGATAACCCTCTCTTTTTCTAAGTTTGCTATCTGTTGTTAATATGCCCTTTGGTGCGGGAGGTATAGGAAATGTTTTCGGGTCAATGAATGTATTCTCAACGCCTTTTCCATTCATGATTTCCAGTGGAGATCTACATGCGAAAACAATGGCTTGCTGATGACCTTTTTTGGCCCAAATTGCTTGTTGAGAGTGCTTCTCAACCTCTCTGACTGTCACTGCAGCAATGCATTTAGGAAGGCAAGGAAGACCGGTTTCTCTCTTTCTGTTGCAGTTGGCAGGAAAACGATTATGGCCTGCTTCCAGTTGCGGCTAATCGTATTTTGACTATTTTGTCTCTCTGGGTTTGTAAGAAATGTTATAGAGAAACATCTAGGAGTGTGAGGAATGCCAATTTACCTTTTCCTGTTGTAGTTGATAGAAGAAGAATATTAGCCTGGTTTGTAATATTTTGCTTATTTTTGTCTCTTTTTTATTTGTAAGAAATATTTGATAATAAGAGATCTTATTCGAACGTATTTCGCTCTTTGTTTACTCGAACGTAATCGTCCACTTTACTTTTATGGTGTGTGCCTATATTTGTTCACTTTCCCATATAGAAATAACGTACTTTTTTAAGTATTTACCATTAATGAATCATACATGCTTCGTACCGTCTAAATCCTCCAAGTGGTAAGCTCCATTAGGTAATACATTTTTTTACCCTATATGGTCCCTCCAAATTGAGCGACCACTTGCCATACTTCGGATCCTTATTATCCAAAGGGAGTATTGTTTTCCACACCAAATCGTTCAAGCTAAAGGATTTGGCTACGACTTTTTTGTTATAAAACTTAGCCATCTTTCTTTTTGGATCTGTTGTCTATCTAGGATGTCCAATCTCAATTCATCCAACTCTAACAGACTTTGGTTTAATGATTCTGCATAATCACCATCATTTAGATTGTTTTACAAACTTACTCTAATTAACTGCACATTGATTTCCATAGGCAATACTACTTCTTGTCCATAGGTAAGTTGAAAAGGAGTTACTTGGGTACTTGAACGTAGTGACGTCCTATATGCCCACATAGCTTTATATAAACATTTGTGCCAACTTCTGACGTTTTCATCTATCATCTTTCTTATAATATTTTTCAGAATCTTATTGGAAGATTCTACATGTCCGTTTGATTGAGCGTAATAAGGTGTGGAGTTCACTAGTTTAACTCCAAATTCGCTAAAGAATTCCTTCACTTGATCTCCATTTAGGGTCCGTTTAATAGGTAGGAAAAAAGGTGGAAAAGGAAAATGTTTTCTAACTTTTGTCAATTAACGGTGTTTGATAGCGTTTCTTTTCCTGGCAAAATATTTTCCACATTTTTCTAGGTATAATCATTTGATGCACAAAAGCTTGATTTTGTTTTCCCACCTATTAGGTGGGAAAATATTTTCCACCTTTTTTTTTAGCAATAGCAACCAATTCTATCAACTATTGTAAAAAGAATTTTCATTTTTATTGACAATTTCTATGTAAAATAAAGTCAAACGAATATGGTAATTTTTTCTAATTGTTTAATTTTTTTTTACTTTTTGGTAATTAGAACAAATTATATACGTATTGGTAGAAAAATTATCACTTTAATGGATAATTTTTATAAAAAACGAAGTCAAACAGACACCAAACTTTCAACATTTTCCAGGTAGAAAATTATACCAATCAAACACAATTAATTACAATTCCCAGCAAAACAAATTCTAGACAATTCAATTTCCAGTAAAACATTTTCTTTCCACCCATTTTCCACCTTTGCAATCAAACGGACCCTTAAAGAAATTCTGTGATCCATCATTAAAGTTTCGGTATCCCAAACCTATAGATGATATGATCGCGAATAAAGTCTATAATGCTCTTCTGCGAAATCTCTCTTAAAGGTATAGCTTCCATCCACTTAGTGAAGAAATATGTTGCAACTATTATGAATGTATGTTGCTTGGACGATGGGAAATAAATCTTCCCTATCAGATCTATCGTCCAGCTTTTAAATGGCCAATGCTTAATAATAGATGCCATTTCTCTTGCGGCGCCCTCTGTATTGGGTCATGCCTTTGGCATGCTAAACAACTATTTGCGTACTGAACGCATGATTCTTCCATCTTGGTACAAAAATATCAACTCCTAATGATCAACCACCTCATTCTTTGGCCAACCTGATGGGCTTCACATATCACTTCATGTACTTCAGCCACGATTATTTCAGCTTCTTGCAGACTCAAGCATTTCAACAACACACCGTCTGGACGTTTCTTGAATAATTGTTTGTCTATTAGTGCGTAATTCAATGAACGTAGTTTCATTTTCCTGTTTCCTTCTTTGTTGGGTTCTTTTAAAAACATTCTTATTTCTTGCCTCCAATCCATTGTCTCTCCATATCTTCATCGCCCTCCTTTGTGCTACAGGCAAGATTACCCCATACTCGCAAGTGGATTCTACATTTAGCACCTTTGAGTAACCCGAAGCCATTTGGGCTAGCTCGTTTGCCAAGTCATTATACATCCTGCTAACATATTGAAGCTCCAATTGATCAATTTCCTCTAATAACTTTTGTGCGATTTCGTACTGATTTATGACAAAGTCACTTTGACATTTAAAATCACCAATTAATTGGTAAATTACCAACTGGAAATCGCCTCTAACAATTACATTCTTTACTCCTAATTCTAGTAACAATTCCAATCCTACCATCAGAGCTTCTTACTCAGCCTGATTATTGGTGCACATTCTATCCAACATAAAGGCGAATTTATAATAAACATCTAAAGGATTTATTAAAACGATTCCTACCCCTGTCCCTCTGGAAGTTTTTGACCCATCAAAGTATAACACCCAAGGTCTTAACTCGAATGAATTCACTTCCAGTTCAACTTCTTTGGGCATATCAAGGCATGGATGATCAGCCAAGAAGTTAGCCAATGCTTGATTTTTAACTGCTTTTTTATGGTATGTGTTGTATTTCAAATTCTGATAGTGCCAAAGTCCAAAGGCCTATCATTTGATGTAAAATGGGACGAGAAAACATATACTTAACTAGATTAATATTAGAAATTAAGTAAATAGTCACATGCCGTAAATATGCCCTCAGTTTTATACATGTGAAGTACAAAGTCAAACATATTTTTTCAATGGCAGAATAATTACATTCACATTTTGTTAACTGTCTACTCAAATAATAAATCGTCATTTCTTCACCAAACTGGCCTTCCTGCGCGACCATTTCGGCTATTGATTCTTGTTCCGCCTTCGTACGCCTTCATTAGCCGTCCTTGAATAGGTGATACCAACACTGGAGGACTTGACAAATATGACTTCAGGCTATCAAAAGCTTTTTGATGTTCTTCCTTCCAGACAAATTAGTCATGTTTTTTCAGCTTTAAGAGAGGCGAAAAAACTTTTGTTCGCCCTGCACAGTTAGAAATAAAACGTCTTAAGAAATTTATTTGGCCTAAGAACATTTGCAGTTCTTTTTTGTTACTATGTGGTTTAGCCTCTAGAATGGCAGTTGCTTTGTTTTTATCTAGTTCGATCCCTCTTTTGTGCACTAAAAATCCAAGGGAATTCCTTGCATTCACGCCAAATACACATTTTAAAGGATTCAACCTTAATTTGTGTTGCCTCATTCGATCAAATGAGCATCTTAGTTGTTCAAAATAGTCTTCTTCTTTAATAGATTTGACCGATATATCATCTACATATACTTCGACAAATTTGCCTATCATATCATAAAAAATCAAGTTCATTACTCTTTGGTAAGTTGCCCCTGCATTCTGTAGGTCAAAGGGCATAACTACCCATTCGAAGTATCCTAAAAATTCAGAACACATAAAGGCAGTTTTTTGTATATCTTCCTTAGCTATGTAGATTTGGTTATAACCTGAGTATCCATCCATAAATGAATACATAACGTGCCTGGCAGTTGAGTCTATTAAAGAATCTACCGCATGCATTGGATACTCATCTTTAGGCGTTGCTAAGTTTAGGTTCCTGAAATCTTTACACACTCTGATCTTGCCATTCTTTTTTAACACAGGCACTATGTTAAACAACCATTCAACATACCTGGCTGTTCTAATGAAACCTGCTTTTAAAAATCGTTCTATTTCTTTCTTTACTTCTGGCAACACATTAGGGGCGAAACGCCTAGGATGTTGTTTATGAGGTTTAAAGTTTAGCTTAGTTGTTAACCTATGTTCAACCAGACTTCTATCTAAATCAGGTATGTAACATATTCCCAAACAAAACAATGTTTATATTCTTTTAATAAAGCTATTAACTTGGTACTTACCTCTTGATCGAGCATCTGGCTAATGAACGTTGGACGATCTTCCCCTTCGTCGTCAATGTTCACATTTACCAAAGGATTTTGTGCTTGAGCGTACTCAGTCTTTGCAATTCCAATCATCTCCTCGTCTGAATTTTTTGGAGATGGTTCCTCCTCCAAACAATCCACCTTGTTGACTTCTCGGCCAATATTTTACTCCAACTCAAACACTGCTATTTTATTCTTTAATGTCTCCATTGTTGCTTCTTCTTTTGTTCTTTTCTCACACTCTTTATTAAAAGTCATCAATTTGGCTTTGAAGGCCTGAATATCGGTCATATCCTTTTGTCAATGACAATTCATTCAACTTCTTTGGTTATATTTTTGCTAATTATTGGCTCCTTAAGGGCCACTATGTTTGGCCTCATTTAATTGAAGATCTCAGTTGTGCATCTATCGAAAATGGTTCATCACTCTGTGCGACGACCTGAATCTTTTCTCCATCTTGAACTATTCTTACATGTCCATAATTTCCTTTACACATGAACCTTTCCACTGAATTTGCTTCTGCAACGAAAGGTCTGTGGTCCGTTTGTACCACTTCGCTTGGCCTTTATCGTTCTAGAAAACCAGACATTGATGGAGTGAGGAAGATATACAACGACTTCCATGAATCCAATCTCTTCCCAGCAACACATTGTAACTGGTTGGACCATCAATTATGAAGAAGACTGTGGTCCTAGTAGTTTTTCCAATGGCTATATCCAAGGGCATGACTCATTTGGCTGAAGTTGCTCATCTGTTGAAGCTGGTAAGAATAACCTCTGTTGGGATCATATCACTGTCTGCCTTTGCGAACTTCCTCAGCATCCTAGATGGGATGGTGTTAATGGCTCCTCCGTTATCAATAAGCACTTTCGCTACTGGTATACCATTAGCCAAGGCCTTCACATACAATGGTCACAAATGCTTGGTCAGCTTCATAGCTGGTCTCTTGAAGATAACTTTCTCAGCTGTACCTATTTCTACTTCCTGTTTATCATCTGTTGATTTATTTTCGTGCGACAAGTCCACATACAATACTTCGTCTTGGTTTGCTGTTTTACTGACACCTTCATTGCCTTCTTCCAACACTTCTCCTCCAGTTACCCAACCGATAGGAGGATGCAGGATTCTCGGAGGTGATATTTTACAGCCCGAGGTACTCTCATCTTCCTCTTTGGCGTTCTATATAATATATAGAAGTCAAAGGAACGCCCAGATGGTTCGCCCAGTAAATCCACTTCGCGGATCCCTTCATGATGCAGCTGCTTTAATAATGTGTTGCGCGATACTCCTCTTCTTTTTCTTTCCGCTTCCAAATCAATTTCCTCTTCCATATCTGTCATGCCGTCATCCTCTTCTTCACTGTGTGCTGCTCGAGATGTTTGACCTTCTTCACACTCCAGCATCCTCATTTGCTTCCTTTTCCTCCTCTTCATTCTGCTTGCTTTTGAACTCGTTGGCTAATAAATAATTGTTAGACACAACAGAAGGTAAGGTGCCAAATTGGATGGTGAGTGATTGACCTGGATCCTCTTCATCTTCAGGCTTCCTTTCTCGTTCAAACTTCAATCTTCCAAAGGAACTTTCTGGCAGTTCTTCCACTGATTCGTCCATACTGGCCTCTTTCTTACCCTTGAGGTTTTTTTGGTTGGCCACCTTAAACCATTTAGATGCCTTATGATGTGATGATCCCCGTTACTGTCTCATCATTCATCCATAGTTACGTTGGAAACGCCTTTGCTACTTTCTGGTCATTTCATTGAAGGGTACGACCTTTTCTGCATTGTACTAGAAGGAATGTCATACATTTGGTTGGCGAGGATACGGCATGAATGTTCTCCCACTGTTTATCGACCTAAATTGCCTCTCAAATGGCGGTTTCTCATAGAATGGCGTGTTCTGTCTTCCACTAGATTGGAAGTTTGGAATAATGTTGGTATGGTGGAGATATGGCTGCCTTTCTAATACATCCACATTCTCTTTTATTTCTCTATCACACCTGTCGCATAACACAACTTCGTCATTTCTAAATTCTCTTCTTGTAATTCATTCAAAGACACTGGGATGTGGCCTATAATCTTCTTCTCCGTCGTCTAAGACTAATTTGAACTTTGGCAACCTACCTTTGAGGCCAGACGTCACCATATTCACCCAAAGTGGCTGTGGGAAAGGATTCTCATCCACTGTCATCTTCTTCTTAGCTTCGAACGTAATTCGCTCTGACTCAATAACATCCTGTAATACATGACGAAAAACCAAACAATTATTAGTCATGTGTAACCATGCATTATGTCATTTACAATATTTTCTACCCTTGATTTGTTTAGGGTATGGCAACTTGTGTTTATCGCTCAGCTTAATTTGATTATCCTTATATAATTTGTCAAATATAAGGTCAGCCTTGGTCACGATAAATGAGAATATCCTAACCTTTTTGTTTTCATCTTTAATAGGCTCATTCTTTTCTATTTTTTTAGATTTGACCATTATAGGACAATCATGTGCTTCTCCTTTAACCAATTCGGCTAAGCATATCTCAGTTTGATCATATTATTCATTACCAACTACATGAACATCAAAGTTTGGGTCTTTGTAATAAGTCCCTTTGCTAGAGTTTTTCATCTATTTTTATTCTCTCACCAGGCGTTCATATCTAATCACGTTAGCACTTAACTGGAAGAGATCAGAAAATTCCCTATCTTGGAATTTCTTTTTCAAATCAGAGCTTAAATAGCTTTGAGCGATTCTAACGAATTCTTTTTCAGGCAAAGGCACGAAACACTTACTTCAAGCTATCTTAAACCTCTGGATGAAGCTTTCTACCCATTCATTTGGCAATTGACGTAAGTTTGTCAAATCGACTAAGGTAACTTCATATTCAATTTTGTAAAACTGGGCGTAGAACAATTGCTCTAATTGTTGCCATGGTTGGACAGAGTTTGTTGGTAGATTAATGAATCACAAAAAAGTTACCCCTGTTAATAAACTAGGGAATAATCTCATCTTATGAAAATCAGTTGCCTCGCCACACTGTAATGTGAATCGCCCTACATGTTATAAGATAGAAACTTCTCCCATACCCGTAAATAATGAGAATTCTGGTACTTTATACCCTATAGGCCACGGATACGCTTGGTCTACCCAATCAAGATATGACTTAGTGTAAGTCGGTCTGGTAAACGGTCGCATCCCAAAAGCCATTTGATCTTGTACTATTTCTTTAATTTGATTCATCAACATAATGTTGGGGGTCATATAGGACTCCTACAGGCTAATTCATTGGTGGGATTGCTTGTGGCCTAACGTTTAGTGCTTGTTTTGCGACAGGAATGTCGTTACCTAAGCCATTGTTAGCGTTAATTTGGGCATTTTCACCATCATTAGCCCGCATAGTGTTCTGTCCATTGATTTGGACATTATCTCTTACATTTGGGTTACCCCCCAAATTTGGTGTTCCATTACCGGCATTTAAGTTAGCCATTCCGCCACCCCACTGGTTTGAGGTAGATGGTCCAAGGGTGGTTCTATTCATTAATTGGGACTTAGGACCGGGGAATTATGACCTACAATCGTTCTAGATTGGAAATAATTCCCTATATTTGGTATAACTAGTTGACACATTTGGCCTACTAATTTATTCATGACTTCATTCAAATTGTTTAATTGTTTGGCCATGTTATCATAATGTGCATTTTCACTTTGGATAAACCTTTTCATGTTATGAACATTTCGTAAGTTTACTTGTTCAACAACGTCTTGTGTGAGTTCACTTAACAATGAGCGCATGGTTCGAGAACTCAATTCTGTCATTGGTTCGTAACGACTTTGACTTTATCCATCTGTTCCTGGAGAGTTCTGCTGCTCCTCATATCTCTCAATCACAGACTGGACCATCTCTGGCTTATTGGCTCTTTATCAGAGTTTCTATGAGATATATTGCTTTCACTTTCGTATCTTCAACACCAAACTGTCCCACTGGGCGTGCCAAATTGTTTTGCGTGAAAAATCGGGCCTCGCTAACAATTAAAGAAAAAACTCAGACGATTGTGTAAGGAACAGACCTCTTGAGACAAAGTCCCAAAAATGGATGTTTTATTGAAGATTTACAATGGGTGAGAAAACGAAATGTCTCCAAGGGGCACAAGCACACAGAACAATTGAAGGTTAAATGCGATGAAATTAAAGATAATGAAAATTATATAGTCTCTGTTCGAGAGTTTTTTTATTCAGGGTCCATTTCTTCTGTCTTCTCCTCGTTTTTATACTCCTCGAACAGTTGTTGTAGAACCGTCTGAAATTGCTGGTCGTCATGTAACTATCCACATTCTTCATCATGGCTGACTTGTCTAGAATATTCGTTTCTAACTAACGTCGTCTCTACCTTTGAACTACTGATAATCGGGGTTTCCTGGATCGTGGGACATGATGAGAACGCCATTTAACTGTCTTGGTAACCGTTACTTGAAAGTATCCATATATCCAAATTCTGGGTTTTCTCAATTTTGGGCGATAATAATGACGTCGCCCTGGGTATCAATAAGATGTTTACTTGCCCAGCATTTGGGCATCTTATAAGCTTGGGCGATGATGAGCCACTATTGCACAGCTCTATCTTAGGCCTTTTACATAGACCTCTTCACTTCATGGTCCATTTAATTGGACCGCATTTTTATGTCGTCAACAATATGTTTATCAGTTCTAGAGAAGGCTCGAGCAACTTGAGATGAGAGGTTTATGGAAGTAATGGAAGGAATAATTTTGATATTAATAAAAAAGCGAT
Source organism: Fraxinus excelsior (assembly GCA_019097785.1). Taxonomy (NCBI): domain Eukaryota; kingdom Viridiplantae; phylum Streptophyta; class Magnoliopsida; order Lamiales; family Oleaceae; genus Fraxinus; species Fraxinus excelsior. The sequence continues at coordinate 30,376,897 of CM032631.1, read as the reverse complement.
ATTGTTAGTGATCATTGACGACAATTATGGATGATAATGTCATTGGTGATGTCAACAACCATCGATAGTTCTTTAGTCGTGAACCGGCAATGGAAAATCAATGATATCAACAACGTAATTTTGTAATTTCTATATTTTCTAATATGTTACTGGCGATTAAGTTCATATATGTTATTAATCTTTAAGGGCATGTTTGAGCCTCATTTTTTGTGTTGAATGCATTTTGAAATAGTATATTGATGGAAAATTTGTGGTAAAAAATAAAAGAGAAGTTTTTGGGTCGTGTCTAATATTATTTTATTGAAAAATGTGTGATTGAAAAGAATAGAGAAAAATGTATTTTGAAAAAAATTGGGATCAAACAAAGTCTAAATATATGAAAAAAAAAACTCCATTCTTAATCTTAAATAATTATTATTTTGTTAAGCACAAATTTTTCCGTTGATTATAAGTTTTGCTATTTTTATGAGTTTACCTAGTAATAGAATTTTCATCTTAAATTAAATTTATTAAAATCATTTTGTTTAATTATTATAGATGGAAAAACCTAACCAGGGTTTCCATTTTGGCAAAATTATTTGGGATTAAAGTTTTTAAAATTTGGGGTCTTTGGCAACTGCCCTGCCTGATTTGGATGAAACTTAAAAGTTGAGCCGACGTCTCCAATATACTGTTGCATCTTGATTCTTGACGAAAAAGATGAAGTTAACAATAAAATGTATTGAGATTTGCAATGGTTTTTGAACTTTCACTACACCATTCTTGACGTTCGATGCACGTAACATAGAACGATGTTTAAAAGCTATCATAAAACGAATGTAACAATTTCTTATGAAAATTTATGAAACTTTAAACTTTATAAAAATAGAAAACATAATTACTTTATTGTCAAAATCATCGAGAAAATTAATAATTTGATTTTTTTATTATTGGATCTTGAATCTTGATTATTCGCTCTTTTGATTCTTAAGTTTTTTATCTTGATTTTGGTTTCTTACTTTATAATATGTCTTGCTCTTCAATTTAATTGCTACTATTATTTTTCTTGATTATTGATTGTAATTCTTGATTTTTTTCAATCGTTGTTATTGATTGTGGGTTTTGAATCTTCATCTTTAATATACTTTCTCTTTTATTCTTGTATTAATATGATAACACAAAGAATAAGAAGTTATGTATGAATTGAGGTCATAACTCTATGTATATCCATAAGTATTTCACCTATTATGAAATACAATTTTAAAGGAATCTAGTCTCTACACATTTAACCATTGTTTGCTGGAAATTAATATCGAATTTTTAGTAGATTTTGATAGAAGTTAATGAAATATGTGGTTGAAAAGTTGTGGGACCCATAAAATATGTGGTTAAAATAAATTGTTGACTTTACTTTAAAATAAAATTTAGATTTTAATCGGTATCAAATATGAGTATAATCCAAACTACACTTTATTTAGATACTCGAAACTCATAACTTTAATTTTTTATTAAATCATTTTAATTAGACTTAGCCACCGTTTGATCAACATTATTATTTCATTAAAATGAAAAATATAACCATTATTCATCACATCAACATTTAAATTCAAGTTTTCTATCTCTTGTGTGGGCCCAATAACGACTATATTTTTTCATTCTCATTCTACAATAATTTGGCTTAAATAGGGCCTTAACTTTAAAATAAATGTATATACAATTAGTTATATATATAGGTTCACTTGACAAATTAATAAACTCAACATGAGCGTTGCATGGCCCACATATAGTGGTCGATGTGAGATGAATTTTAACATACTTTTTATTCACTCGTATTTTTGCTGCTTCCACTTTGATTTGTTTGCTAATTCATCTACAAACTTGCAAGTTGCAATGACTTGTCTATCATTTTTCAGTTTCCAGTTTTCACATTGTGACTAGAATCCATCCAAAAAAATCCCAAGTTAGTGTTAGTTAATTGAATTTGAATTAAACTTATTTGGAGAGAGAGAGAGAGAGAGAGAGAGAGAGAGAGAGAGAGACTCGTTGACTTGTACACACATGGAAATAGAACCATACGAAACTCATGTGAATTAAAAAAAAAAAAAAAAAGGAAAAGGAAAGGAGGATTTGAGGCAGCATAGCGGAATTGATTGAATTTTCAATCATGTTACATGTACATTTTTCTTTACATACATTCTTTCACATGGATCCATCAAATTCATTTATTTTGAACGCATCTATCACATCACTGTACAGATTTCTTCCACATAGATGAGAATGTCAACAAAGGTGTCATTGGGAATATACATCTAGCATTATTGTCAGGGTTATGCTTGGGTTACATAATTTTTTATACATAGAAGTGTCCACAACCGCACATGAAATGTGACCCACCCTTATGTATCAATTTTTATTTACACCAAGAATAATTCTCATTGTCATCGTGCCTGTTTTTTGTACAAATTTACCTTGTTTGCTTGTACTTGATCCTTGATTTTTTCCCAAGTCCTTTTTATTCTTCTTTCACCTCGAACATTCCCGGTACTGTTTGCGCTCTATTAAAATGAAATTTTGGGGCGGGGGTAATGGATTCATAATTTTTTGAAGAATGTGTGGTTAAAAAATAAAAAAGAAGTTTTAGCTTTACTGCTAACATTATTATATGAAAAAATGTGGTTAAAATGAGTTTTGCAGAAAAAGAAAAAAAAAACATTTTTGAAAAAATGAAGCCAAACTGGGACATATTTTGACAGTTATAATCATGCAAACTAAGAAGTCAATCTAATGGGGGTGTATTCAATTGAGATTTTTAATGACTTTTAGGATTTAAAAAGTTTAGGGGTATTCAATGTAAACTTTTGGAGACTCTTTAATAGTATTGGTGTATTCAATTGAAACTTTATAAACTTTTAAAAAGCCTCTAAAAATTACGGTGTATTCAATTAAAAACTTTTTAGAAATCTCTATAAGTTTTAGAGTATTCAATTTTTTATGACTTTTAGAGATTTTTTTAAAAATCTTCATGGTACTAACTTTTAAGCAGAAAGTACTAATATAAAAACTCAAAATTTGTCTTTCATTAATCACAAGATTTTGGAAGATTTTCACATCAAACAAAAAAGAAATTAATATGTATTTTTTTTAATATTCTTCTTTCCTTTTCTCTTCTACGAATATTAGAGTTATGATTAAAATTATTTTTTTATTGATTATATTAGTTTATATTTTCTTTTTTCTCTTTCTTATTATTTATTTATATTGTTTATGAAAGAATTAAATTGTATTCTTATAATTTTTTTCTTTTTTCATTCTTTTTTCTGGAAAAAAATTATTTTTAATTAAATTATAAAACTCTATATAGACTAATTTATAATTAAATTTTAATATATATTTTGAATTTATTTTTTAAAGGTATATTTTATTAATAATGATGAATATTAATTATTTATTTAATTAAGGTCTTAAATTCTTATTCTTTTTAAAATATTTTTTATTATATGGGGGAATGAGAATAGTGAATGGCGAGAAGCATTACTTCGTATATGATAATTTCATAATATTGCACTAGATCCACATAAGTTCTATCTCAAATAAAAGTTTTCAAAAATTTTGAATTCTATAAAAGTCTTTAAAAGTTTTAATATGAAAGTTTATAAAAGTCTACTTCCACTAATTCCATACAAATGTTTAAAAAATTCACGAAATCCACATAAATTATCACTTAAAAAAATCTATCAAAGTTTTCAAAAATCTCAATTGAATACACCCCCCTAAAAAAAGGGATGGGTCGGTTCGTCACTATAAGAATGAATTGATTTCTGACACCATGATTATGTCATAATTATTGTAGAACATTATATAATTGACACGATAGTTGGAATCGAATATGACCTATTGACCAAACATTACACAATATACACATGCACACATTTCATCTAGAATGTATATACCTTTTCTTCAAATTAAATAGTGCCCTATGCACATTCAGAGGATGTGATTCAAATGAAATGTAGTGGCTTAATATATTGGGGGCTCAAAAGGCACCCAAGTTGTGTGCACGCAGCTGCTCGGTTCGGGTTCGGGTTCTGAATCAATAGAAGAATTGCTTTTTTTCAAAAAAAAAAAAAAAGAATGGCGGTGGTGGTGACTGACCACGCTACTACTGTTTGTTATATATTTATACAATAAATATAATATGTGAAAGAAATAATTAATTAAGATAAAGTGCCCAACTGGTAAAAACGTGGAATTTGTGTGGGAGGTCAGGGGTTCGAGCCACGCCTCACGCATTATATCAAAAAGTCTTTGATTCTAATAAAATAATAATTATTTTTTAATTATTTTCGGAATTATTTAATGAGTCAACTAGCCAGTAAAATATGACTGTTTTAACTGTCTAGTTTTAATATCCATTACCATATGCCATTACATCTGCAACTTAATGCTAGATCATGGTGGAAGAAGTTACATCTCTTTATGTTTATATAAACACACTTTTGGGTATTAGAAAACTACAACAAAAACGAAATTGTCTCTTCATATATACAGTAAAATATTATACTCAAATTGTCTTTTCATATTTTCTGGAGTACACTTGAGAGTTCTGAAAACCTTTTGTGATTGCTGCACAATTGGTTTATTTGATCGTTGTATCCTGGAGGTGATTGTCCACGGAGGTCGCAGCAGTTATCGACGGACAATTTCGCTTTAGGACATCGTGCTGTCACAAGACTCGATCTATTGATAAGTTTTTCTGCACTTTACCATTATTTTTTCCAACACTGTTCAGATTCACTTGCAATATAAATTATTTTGTGAGAGAATAGAAGCACCAAAAATAATCACTTTTTGTATAGTCGTCTATTGCAATCATGTTGATTTACTCATTATTCTTAACGACATGAGCTCTACTGCTATTGGTACGATATGAACGTGGAATGATTATAATGAGATTCTCAAAGTCTAAAGGAACCAACGTCCATGAGACAAACATTGCTGTTCTGTTCTCCATTTCATTCTATTACCGACAGAGAAATGAGCAATTTCAATCGTTCACGTCGTTAGTGGATAAAGATATATCACTATTCATATAAGTAGAATAGTACTTACGTACAGATAATGTTCACCCTTGTTGGTGGAACGCGTTCTTTATTGTAGACGATTGTGTTACACGTTCATCACTCAGGACAAGAGTCGTCCGAGAAAGTCTGATCGGTCAATCTCACGTCATTGAAGAATGCTATGAATTTTCGAAAATTTGTTTATGCGTTATAATTAAAAAGAACAAGAAAAGAAAAGGAGAGCTAATATCATAATATTTATCTATAAAATTGGTTGTACAATAGGATAAAAGCATCGATATTTCACTTAATGGTAGTGGCAAAATGCCCCGGGCACATCCCCCCCTGCCTTGTCGGGAAATCTTTGAGGATAGGAAACATGGTCTCCACCGGACTCTTCCTTTAATTTTTTAAATACAGGGCACATTAAGAGTATGGGGCCAGAGAAGAATACTCCACTCTACTTAAAAGAGTTATTTTTATTAGAAGTTACTCATCGAATATAAAATAGATATTTATATAATTAAATATTTTACGTAATCGATAAAAAATTATATAATTAAATAATTAATTTTAATTTTATAATTACTAATATAATTAAATAAATAATTTTAATTATTAAATATTATATTTTAACAGATTAGGCACTTCTTATTTTTTTTCTTTAAATTTTATTATAATTTAATAAATCGAATATAAAATAGATATTTATTTAGTTAAATATTTTATGTAATCGATAAAAATTTATGTAATTAAATAATTAATTTTAATTTGATAATTACTAATATAATTAAATAAATAATTTTAATTATTAAATATTATAATTTCCTTTTATTTTTTAATTTAATTTTTTTTTTTTTTTGTGTAGTTGTTACAATTCGATTCACTTAATTTTCTGAGATTATGCTGTATTTCATTATCTTATGTTCGAAATGCTAATATTTAACTTTGGCAGTGAAATGAAATGAAATAACTCCCTATGTTTTTTATGAAATGAAATATCACATAATATACATTTTTGTTTTGTTTTATGAAATGAAATAACTCATGTTTTTTATTGGTGTTTCCTGATGTAGCACATCGACCGGCCATGGAGTTATGTGAGATTGAGCTCAACGATATCCGCGATCATTCGACATGCCCGATCGACTCATACTGATTTTTGTATGTTGTTACCATTGAGCATCAGTCGCTACAATGTATGTGTAGTAAGTACGTGTTGCCTAAATGTATGGTCGAATGGGTCGTAGGGATGTTGCCGAGAATCGGGGAAAAGGTATGGGAGGCTTGTACACATATATATGTTCCAGCGATCGTGAATCATCATACCATTGCTGTGGAGATTGTTTTTACTGACTCCACGATGTATGTGTACGACTTTGACCATTCATGTCGACACATGGCCAGCTCGAGCAGCATTTGGAGCTGCTTGCACTGATCGTTCCGTTGATGGCTGCCCGAGAGGATGTTATTGTTAATGACATGTTAGCCATCGTGCGGGACTAGACGACGACGAGACGTCGAGATCGTAAGTATTTATATTTTGTTTTTAACTTGTAAACTTAGTTTTTGTCTAACACGTTTTCGAACTAACACGTTTATTATTCAATTGTAGGGGCGATTGCGGCATTTTTGCAATAAAGTATATCAAAATTTTGAGTATATGACATAAGGTTGATGGAATCAACTAGGCATAGATACAAATTTGGAGAACTAAATTAGCGTGCGATTTGTACGAATTCGAGTGTGATCCGTAAACGTTGTACATTTAATTGTCGATTCATTTATTTAATACTTGTAAAAATTGTACATTGAATTTTGTAATATTGTAAATTGAATTTTGCTCATTTATTTATGTATGAAATAATTGTCAATATAATTAAATAAATAATTAAATGTTACGTAATTAAATAAATAATTATATAATTAAATAAATAATCTTAATTTGGTAATTATCAAAATGTTAAATAAATAATTATATAAGTAAATGTTACGTAATTAAATAAATAATTATATAATTAAATGTTATGTACTTAAATAAATAATTATATAAATAAATAAATAATTTTAATTTGGTAATTATCAAAATGTTAAATAATTAATTATATAAGTAAATGTTACGTAATTAAATAAATAATTAAAGCAATTCTCGCCTTCTGTCTCAATGAAAAAATTGGAATTGTGATTAGTTATCCCTAAATTATGGTAGTATCTGGCCAATTTAGCATAACTCTTCTATGCCAAGCCCATTAAATCCTCCAACGCGCATTCTTTGGCCTTCCTGGCCTTCGGTAGCTCATGACCACTCCATACTCTCGCCGGACATCGTTAATGATGCCCGAAGGTTTGTAGATCGTCTGTGGGTCCTAATACTTGTGTATTATATGTCGACCAATAAACCATGATCGAATTTGTCTGTGATCGTTTTAACGAATTCCCAATTCGCAAGTATGTTCCCTTGTATACGTGCGAACTACAAATGATTCATTTGTATCCATCTTAGTCGCTAGCAACCGACGCAAACAAATGTCAACAAGGATTTGTTTGATTTTCTTTACCTTGAACTCAAAGTTGAATTTCAATGATAGCAGGTGCACAGCTTCCTGCAAATCTTTATTCGTTTCAAACAGTTGATCAACATGGAGATCTTCATCATCAGGAACCACATGTGAAGAATTAGATAAAGGTCCGCTCATTTTGATCCCTGAGCTGCCACCTTACTCGTATCTCTGACGGGATAAAGCAATTAAATCATCATTTGTAAATTCATTTGCATTATCGTTGTTCCAAACTACAGATGTAGTTATGTGCATTGCATTAATGTCACGATGAGGAACAAAAGTCTCGAGAATATTAGCATCATCATTGCGAGCAATCTCCACCGTATCCCAAAAATCATTTGCATTATCATCAACTTCATCTGAAATTTCATTTCTACCTTCCGCGTCGTCCTTCCTCACTAAAGTCACGAAAATCGGTGTCGCTCGTTCTTTGATCAGATTAAAAAGAAAATTCACATCAATATCAGATGTTACATTTAAAGGTGGAATTGAATGTAGCAAATTATCTCTATATTCATATCTCAGTACCATATTGTATCGAGAAGAATCGACGTTCAGCTTGTTTTGTATATCATGGTACAGTTTCGAATACGATGTAGTCTCTGTTATATATGTTGGCACACTACCTCGTATGTTATCCATCAATTTCCATACCCATCGATTATTTTCATCCAATTCAAAATCACCAAAATAACAAATCAAGAGTATAATCATCATATTTGTGCATGGCAAAACAGAATTTTTGTAAACGATCATTCAAAAATTTAGCTAATAGTGGGAATAAACAATAAACAACAAAACAGTCGATTTAACAACCGAAAAATCGACTGTTAACAGCCATAAATTTCGACTGTTAACGGCCAATCCGATATTATCGGCTGTTAACAGTCGTAAATTTAGGATATTTGCATATTTTACGACTGTTAACAGTCGATTCCGTCTGCTTTTTTCGTAACAAAAGGTGAACCTAATCGGAAAGTTGTGCAGATGAATTTTTTTTTTCGTTCATGCTTAAATTTTTTTTAAGATTTGCTAAAAAATTCTATATGCGACAGCCTATGTCGAATCTTAATTTATCGAGGAAAAACGTATAAACATTTAATGAAAACGAAATTAAACATATATATATTTACCGATTCGAAGTAATTGACAGGAAACAATTTTTTTCTTCAACTATGGATATTTTTAAGGTTTTCAGAGTGAAGAGAGTTTTTATCTGTGTTTGAACAAATTCTATAATTTTATGTAGGGAATGTTTTTTATTTATTAAGCAAAAGGATAGTATTGTCTATTTAATAAACTCATATTTTGTAATTGTTTTATTCGCTTAAAGATATTTTTGTCCTTTGAACGCCCTTAGACCACTTTGGAATTGTTGAGATGTAGAAAAGTCAATGTGGAATTTCCCTCCTTTGACTTGGCCATTTTTAAATGTATCCCTTTTGAGTAAGAACTCCTTAGATTAGGAAAGAGCTCTGAGCTCTTCTATGGAGGAAACATTCCTTTCCCGAGTTCACAAGTCCTTGTGCTATGGACTCCCTCTTACTAGAGAATTAAGAGACTTTCTTTTATGCCCATTAAGAGAAATGGACCAGAAATGGGATATTTTAATCCTCAACCCGACTCCCTGAAATCCCGGTGGGGCGGGGTGCCAGGGAAGAGCGACCCAGCCCCGTTGTGCCCTGTAACACTCATCAATAGTGTTCTAAAAGTGAATATCTAAAAAGAAAAAGAATAAAAAGTAAAACAAAATTTATCTGATTTCATAGTGTTATTTGTGTCCATTTTCATTTATAACTTACGGGCATCCTCCTAGTTTCTGAAAACCAGACAGGAAGTACGAATTAGGACTGGAGGTGTCAAGACGGACGGGACCGACCAGACCCGTGAAAATCGGTCCGGATCGACCCGGGACTGCGAGCCGACCTGTGACCCGAGCGGGCGGTTCCCGGGTCAAGGAGGTGTGACCCGCGAGCTTCGTGGGTTGCACCTTCACGAACCGCGGTTAATCGTGGCCCGGGAAAAAAAATTAAATATTATATTTAAGTAGGTGTCAACCTAATTGAGATGTACTTAAACTATAAATTAGGGTCCGTTTGATTGCACCATAGAAAATAGGGTGGAAAGAAAACGAATTTCAGGGAAAATATTTGCCTAGAACTTGTTTTACGGGGAATTGTAATTAAGTGTATTTGATTGGTATAATTTTTCATGAAAAATGTTGAAAGTTTGAAATCCGTTTGACTTCCTTTTTTATGGAAATTGTCCATTAAAGTGATAATATTTTCTACTATTGGGTTAAGAATTTGTTCCAATTACCAAAAAGTAAAAAAAAAAAATTTAAAACAATTAGAAAAAATTACCATATTCGTTTGACTTTGTTTTGCATAGAAATTGTCAACAAAAATGAAAATCTTTTTTACAATGGTTGATAGAATTGGTTGCCATTGCTAAAAAAAAAAAGTTGGAAAATGTAGGTGGGAAAACATTTTCCACCATTCGTACATCAAAGGGTTGTACCTAAAAAAAAGGAGGAAAACATTTTCCGTGGAAAATTTAGCATATCAAACAGTCAAAAAATGGAAGTAGAAAAATATCGTCAATCAAACAGAGCCTTATAGTAAAAGTAGGTACCAACCTAGTTGGGATGTACTTAAACTATAAATATTTAACAATAGTAATTAGAAATGCATTTAGTTATTATTTGTTTAAATTAAATTTAACTTTTCAAAGTTATAAATAATTCATGTAACATTAAATTTGAATTCTATGTAAACATTTCTTGGTATATATATGAATTTATCATTTTGTTCAATTCTTAGTTTACATTTTTTTTTAAAAAAAAATTTGCTATAAATATGAAAAATTACATATTTTTATAATTTTATTTATACAATTATACGGGTCAAACCAGAACAAACTATATCCGTATGGGTTCGACCCGGATGGGTCAGCGGGCGGGCCTGGATTGTAGTCCAAAATTGTGGACCCACCCGTAACCAACCCGTAACGGGCGGACTTTTTTTCACGCGTGACATTACCGGGCTCATATGTTGATGGGCAGACCCGACCCGAACCACCCGAATTGACACCTCTAAGTAGAACTAGAAGTGAGATGTACAAAGGAATATATCACACATCTCTTCAGAATCATAGCAGAATTCTTCATAGCATAATAGCATTGATCTAAATCACAACTATTATACATGCACAATATAAATTTAAAAAAACTGTTAACGAGCACACATTTCGAGATCACTGAATGAAGATATTACCAATAAATTTAGGACCTGTTTGATACCAATAATTTTCCATGGAAAATGGAAACTTTTTACCTATTTTATTGCAAAAAATTTTCCAAGTCGTGCCTCTTTTCCTTCGAATGGATGAATTTGTTTTCCTTTTGTTTTTTTTTCCCCCCCCCCCCCCCCCCCCCCCCTTTTTTGGGCAATTGGGAAAAATTCTAGACACAATAGTAAAAAAACTTTTATTGACAATTTTCAAGCAAAACAAAGAAAAACAAATGGTATTCGATATAGTAATTTTTTTTAAGTTTTTTTTTTTTTTTTTTTTCAATTGGAACAAATTCTAGACCCCATGGTAGAAAAAAAAATTATCACTTTAATGGACAATTTTCATAAAAAAAATAAAGTCAAATGGGCACCAAACTTTCAACATTTTCCAAGTGGAAAATTATACCAAACAAACACAATTAATTACAATTCCTAGTAAAACGATTTTCATACAATTCAATTCCTTATAATTCATTTTTTTTTTCCACCCATTTTCCATATATGCAATCAAATGGACCCTTAGATCAACTCAGATCAACTCTATTCTTTCTCTGCTAAAAGAATGCCAACACAAGAAAATAAAGGATCATTAATCTTAAAATTTTTTTTAAAAAAAAAAAAACTATTTTTATGTGGTGAAAAGATCGTCTCATCAGAATCTTTCGAGCTAGCATCAAACCTTTTCACATACATCATACAAAAATATAGCCAACAAACATTCGATATTGGCATAGTTTCCTTGCAGAATCATCGGGAGGAAGTCCAAGAATAGAGCAACAATTACTGTAGAATACCTTAGTGATAGTGATAGCTTTTTCTTTTGCTAATCAAGTTTGGGAGAATGCCATTGTGAAGTATAAATTGCTGGGAGACGAAACGGAAGTTCTAAAACAACTGGTAAAAAAGACTGGTTGATCCATCTCCATATGATCTAAGATCAGCAGGTCTAACCAGGGCCCTACATAAAGGGCAAGTTCTTTCTCTTTCGAACCTGCAAAAGGAAAAAGGTAGTGTCGTATAGACCTCTCATAATCAGAAATTCTGGAATTTATTGGTTGATTAAAATTAGTGATATCGCAACCATAAGAACAAGTTAGTATGTGATTATTACGAAGAGGGAACACTTATACATCAACTCCATTCTGTACTTGATATTTCTTTCTTAATCGAAGTAATGACATTGAATTAAACTATTCACACAATCAGTTCGTAGCATGACAAGCATTGGCATAACAATGGTCTTCCCAATCCTGATTGGTTTTTATCATTCACTGTCACAAACAACAAATTTTGCTGGGATTCTATGACTAATTCCAGAAATTTCAAAGAAATTAGACAATACCCAAACCCAAATTTGTTATCATGCGCTAGACCTCAGCTATTTTGATCTTAGTATTTTAATTAGAAACCTTGATATCTTCATCGTTGTCAGATAACATCATGAACCATGAGCATACTCAAAATCCAAATACTTAAAGCTTATACCAGCTCTTAAGCTGAAAAAATGACCTCATAGGGTTCACTTCCACCAATTAGAGGGAGAGGAAGCAAATGATAGCTAAATTACTTAAATCATATGGCACTCGCAGCACTCCCTCCATTTAGAAGTTAGAAAACTTGGTCCCACTGACAGTAAACTAATGGAATCAAAATAAAGAGAGGTTGAAAAAACAAGATGTGCCTTTACATATCATCTTTCTATAAAAGATCAAAAGCTCATTCAAGCTTCAGCAAACGGGGATTCTGATTTAGAAGGCAGACAAGGGACCACCGTAATTCAATTATATGAATTTCATTACTAGTAAAAGTAAATTATAAGCAAGTAGCCATCCATGCCAAGCACAGATTGTAAAGAATATTCCCATAAATCAATGATTGCCCAAGAGAAATTAGCAAATGTGCAATCACATACTGCAATGAAACTAACCATTCTGAAACACAGTCTTCACAGAAGATATGTTTGCAGCGCAATAAAATTGGAACATGCATCTTCTCCTGGCATATGGCACAAAGATCTCCTGCTGCAGTCACCTATATTGAATAATTTAAAAGAATTAGTTAAGAAAACAACTTAGTCTTATTACGTCTTAAAGCTAGCAAAAAACACATTTTTGCAGTGCATAGAACTCAAACATATTATGTGACCAAGAATTCGACACAGGGCTAAGAACGATAAGGTATGTCTAGTGATTAAGTATGCCTTAACCAGAAACACTACTCCAGGGCATAATATATTGCTCCCTAGTCCCTACTTAGTGTTGTAGTCAGGCTTGGTCAGCTCAAAATGTAAACAAGAAAATGGTGGTTCACAACAACTTGAGTGGATAAATCAATCTACAGGAACATGCAAGCACTAGCTATGAGCCAGTGCCTAAGATGCAAGGATTCGAATATGAAATTTGGATACGATACGATATGGGTGCGTCAATATAGCCTTTTTAAAAAATTAGGATACACAGACAAGTGTATAAAATATAGAGCGGAGTTTGATTATAATAACATGTAATTTATTAATACATGTATTAAACATTTCAATACCATTATCTATTTCTAATAATAAACTTATAGAATGAAGATTTATTGCATAAAAACCAAATAGTCAAATATAAATCAAACTTGACATAAATTGACACCTGGTTGAACCACTTTTAAAGATAAGAAACAAACAATCGACCCACTTAAAAGATTGTTGACCGATTGACCCACTTTAAAAAATGTTATCAATTTTTTAAAAGAAAAAAAATATTAATTTTTTACTTAGGGTTTGGTTTTCAACTTTCAAGCATCGTTTTTGTTTCAGTGAAAATAATGCTTAGGGTTTGACCGTCTCCCTCTCCATCTCCATCTCTATCTTCCATTGCACTTGTTGGCGAAAGCCTCTTCCACTTCACTTGCCAACAATAGCCTTTTCATTGCACTCATTGGCATGTTAGTTTTTCTCTAATTTTCCAAAGCACTAGCCATAATTTTCCATGTTCACAAATATGTGGGATCTGGAAAAAATAAACTAAAAACGAACACATGCCACATGGCATTTTCAAGACGTCTGAATGTCCGTACATATCAGACAACATAGAATTTAATGTTATAATCACTACATTCAAGGATCAGATTCTACTCTAACCGATACATAGAATTTAGTTAGAAGGGTTATGTTAAAAGGAGATGTGCTAAAAAGACGACAGGAAGATATTTTGAAGTCAAAAGGCAAATTCTGCAGAATGATTATGATGGAGCAATATAGATAGTTTAATTTTGACTAACTTATTTTAATTTTATTATAGTTTTTAGTTTAACTAGAATAAGGTATTATGTTATAAATTTTCTAGTTTGACTTAAATTAGGTTTTATTTCTTCTGTTTCCTTCTCAAATTAGATTTGCTTAGACTCTATATAAAGAGGGTCTATTCTTTGTAATATTTAGACTTGGATATGAAAAAAAAATGACATTTTCTCCCTCAATATTCTCTGTATTTTGTCCCCCTTCTTAGATTATTAGACTAGTAATGCTTTATGGCACTTAGTGGTGGATGATTACTAATAAAGGACCATGAGTCCATAAGAGGAAGAGAACGTAAATGAGGATGTTAAGCCATATTAAAATGGATAAAATGAGAAATGAGACTATATACATAGAGGTCACACCATAAATTGAGGATAAATTAGAGGGGAGGTCAACTTAGGCCGTTCGGAGGTATCTTCTGAAAACTTGAAACTCTCACTGACAAGTATGATGCAACTGATTACGACACGTTAAACCTAAAGATAACCAACTCCAAACCAGATCCACATCAAGAACTAAAACATAAAGTCAAGCATGGTTGTCATGTAAAGCCATTTAGTTTATTGTGCACTTGAGAACATCTGAATGGAGAAGAAAAGGTAGTCTCAAGCATAATGTAAAATTGAAGCAAATGAAAGACGGTTACTGAATGTGTTTGACTGCTTTTTGCAGTCTGTTTTTAAACAAGTCTCCATATAGACTGTTACTCCTACTAGAAACTTAAAATGCTAAAAGAAACAAAATACCTGTTCTGACGTGGCATGAGATCCATAATGGATTTCCTTCCTCGATAATGCTTTTAAGGAAGCAAAGAAGGATTGGACCTGTACAGCGACATGAAAACGAGAGAGAACACATTTTTTAGATTGGTTTTCCAAATTCAACAGGGACAAATTAGAACATTAATATAAGATGATGAAACAACTTACCTTCTCTACAATTGACGTAAGCTTGAAAGTTAAATACAACCCCGTTGTCAACGATGAAAAGAGGCTTCCATAGTCTTTGTTCAAGAAGAATCTATACCAGACAGGACTTGGTAACAGTGCACGGTATAGAAGCAGTGTGTACTCAACCAGAGTTAACATTTGACCCTTAATGACCAATATACTACAGTCAAATTTCTAACCAATTCAACTGTGCATTATTGAATACATAATTTAAGTTGAAATCTTTACCTGTCTGCGGAAATTGTGGCCCCTACAATTCTTATAATAGATTAGAAGAACCAATTTCAAGATCATTGCAACCTGTCGCACCATTGTATCTGACAGTAACAAAAGTCAGCTCAAATATACGAAAAGTTAACATTCATATACCCTTAACAGGATTCAGTCAGTAGGGGAAGAAAAGGAAAAGAGTAAAAAAAGTCACTCTCTTGGGCAGCTTTGAAGGTCGCATTTCCATTTTGTGATGCCCGGAAATAATGTCCCACTTAAAACATAAATGTTCTTTACAGAAATATACAAAAGTACATTATATGGCACAAAAGAATCTTGGCCGCTACTTTTGGGGGGTAAAGTTACGTTTAATACTCGCATTTTCCAACTCTTACACAAAACTTTGTGACAAATTTGAAGGAAGGAATATTAACATTTGCATATGCTAAATACGATATGGCAATAAATGTCAATATATTTGAGGATGTCTGAATTATTAAAAGATAACAGGGAACCCGTTCAAGCTCCTGTATGCTATTGTCAGAGAGAGAGAGAGAGAGAGAGAGAGAGAGAGATTTAAAAATTATGTATTTTCCGAGAAAATATGAAAAGGAAAGGAAAGAGACAGAAGTTATTGGAAATTTATTAAAATTAACAAAAGAGGAAAAGCTACAGATATTAAGTGATCAAAAGCAGATTACAAAGGCATCTTGTTAAGTGGATTAAACTAAGAGTGTTCAACAAAGCATTAGATTCCGTATGGGGAGAAGCTGCGAAAATTTAATTTGTGACTACCAACAATGCCAAATGGATAGATGTATGGGCCATGACAATTATTGCATGAATAAATTAACAAGCAGGTAAAGAAATCCATACCATTTACCAGGATGGTGAATATTGCATGCCAGAAAGGCGGGACTGCCTTTGGAGGAACCATGAATAAAGAATAGAAAAGATCATCTTTCTGATACCACCAGTAGATTCCAAATACATGAAGCATGAAGACCACAGAAAAACCAACCAAGACAGAAATCTTCCTCTCTCCCTGAAAAAGCGTTTGTTTGTAAGTTTCTGGAGTTCTCCTTTTTCATCTTTATTCCTTCTAGCCCTAGGAATAGGAGGTGGGCTAGAAACTTGATTTCACACGGATAACACTACAAAAATGTTCATCACATGAAACAATGATCATACCTTTAGAGCTGTCTGCCTCCGAACAATGTCATTAGACTTGAACAGTATGGCAGTAATCCAAATGGTAGCAAAGAATCCTGAAAACCATACAATAGAGAGAAATAAAACTAGTTGTATAATACAACAAAATCAATCATATATACTATTTCGAATGTGGAACCAATTTTCTGATAAGTATCAAAAGTATATTTTTGAGACTGTAGAAGCAAGAGCTCACACATAAGAACAGAAAAACTGTTTACTTTTAAGTGGAATATAATGCTTGAATTATCTCCTTGACAAATATTCTCAGAAGTACAATAGGAAAGTTTTGAGGACCATATAGACAAGAACTGTGCTCATGAGACAAAATATAACAAACCCTTCACTCTCGTGAAGTGGAAGATCTTGCCTGTGTTATTTTCCCATGATTCCCTATAGGAATAAAATCAATGTTAACTATCAAGCAATCGCAAAAAGAACACTGGCAATGGTCATATCATCACTTGCGTCCGCACTTATTTAAACATGAGCATTTTGAGTGACCCAACAACTCAATAGAAACGGGCACCAAGAATTGGCTGTTGTGTAAGTCAGACATAAAATGCATCTCTCAATGTCTTTTCAAGTAAAGCATAATGGCAATCAACAATTTAAATAAATTTCAATGACAAGTTCCACCAACCAGACAAATGTCTTAGTTGATATTACTCAACAGCTGCAGGTTATCCATTCTCCTCACTTTTAAGTACGTACCTAACTCTTTTTTATTCTAGTTTTGAACAGCATTAAAAAAGAACAGAAGTTTAATCATGTATTGTCTGTGTAAAATTTAGGTTAATAATAGAGAATGAGAAACGGTGGCTATCATAATAATACCTCTTGCTTCAAATTGGTTTATGATTTTTTATTTAGTATGGATAAAGAAAATTGCAAGTTTGGAAGTGAGACAGCAGAGGGTTCACAGCTGGGTTACAATGGTAATAGGCGATGAATGGCATTTCAATCATGTTTCACATGCAATACAGAAACGAACATGTCGAGAGAGCCATTACAACACAACAACACAATAGGTATCACACGTTTGCGCATGAGAGAGAGAGACTGTTGAGTGACCATAAGCATAAAGATTTCCATTCATTGATTTCATTTTACAATTTACCCCAGTAAAAAGGGTTTACAAGTAGTCTTTGTGCACAGATTTTCTGGTCACAAGTTGCAGAGGACTTTCGAGGTGAATTGTTCACTAAAACAACGAAAATGCGTGGCGACTGACGATTTAGTTTCAAGCATTCCTTACCTAGAAAATATCTAGCATCAAGAAGTGGAAATGTAGTAAACACTTATGATGCCACACATAGTTTAGTTTCTACTCTATTCCAAATCTGGAAGAAAATTTTATTTAAAAATTGTTGTCATCAATTAGAAATGACTTTCCTACATACAATGTAATAATAGTTTGTTAAAGACTTTGGAAGAGAGGCCATAATGATATACACTATTATTAAGATGTATTTCCATTTTGAATTGACTTAGTGATCTAAAAGGAGATCCGGATAAGGATGGTTGCAAGTAGTCTAAACAAGAAAGCCAACGTGATATAATATCTCATCATCCTCTAGATTAATGCTCTTATCTAAATTGAATTCGTAGAAGGAAGACAAGAATAAGATGGTTGTAAATGCTCATAATAATTTCAAACCAATGAAGTCAACAAAATTTTTAGACAATTGAACAATAAAGAGATTTTATTAAGGAATTATTGTGTTTTAGCCAATGCAGCAAGATCAAAATGCAAATCACCAGTGACAATAAAGTAAAAGTAATTGACACGTGAGAGAAAAGATAAAAGGTGCTGCATTTTCTCTAAAAGCATAGTTAAATGATCATAATATACTTCTACTTATCACCCTTCGCACTAGATAATTGAATAATAAAAATCAATTTTATCACAAAACAAGAATAACAAAATATTATAGCATCAAACACATTCACATATCTAATATCAAGACTCAAAATTCAGAACATTCACCTTGCAAGTGCTGTCGGATGAAAACCACCAATAGAAGCAAAGAGAAGGGAAGAATCTGCTCAATCCACCTTGCCACCTGCTGTATATCATATCTCTGATATGACGAAGATTCCCCATTGGTCTCATTATTACTACCGCTAGTCCCATTCCCATTAAAACCATTGGTCACCTCTACAGACTCCTCCGTGCCCAATCCCAATCCTGAAACCGGTTGATCATTCTCACCATCACTTTCAACAACCCTATCCCCATCCTGATCCCCTGCCCCAATAATCCGAATCGATACCTCCCCATTATTATTACTACTATTACTAATATCATTGATGTTAATTGAGTTTAAATTGTTGGGAATTTGGGCATTAGAATGGGTGTTTTCGGGTATGAGGGGGTGGGCTTCGGAGTAGGGATGATCGGGTCGGACCCGAAGGACACCGGTGTGGTCAAGTAGGGTTGAGATAGGGGAACGGATGAACCGGAGGAAAGGGAACTGTATCCTGGAATTTCCTCCGTTGCTTGGTGATGAAGGTAGTGAACCTACATTGGAATTATCAGAATTCGCACCATTTGATGTCTCCATAACTTTTTTGCATGCAATTAAAAAACCCACCCTCCAAAATCTATCAAAATTAAAGTATCAATAAAACCCAGCAAGAAAAAATCGAGACAAATGACTTCTGTTAAATGAGAGAAATGATAATATAACATTACACGTTAATATCTATACACATACATACAAACAAATGCATAAATTACTGGGGAAAAAAATGAGGGATATACAGTTACAGACAGGACGATGAAAATATACAAAGCGGAAGGTCAGCGTGATAGGTTACTAATAATTTATTTGGGAATTATTGAATAAGGGCTAAACGTGTAACGTAATTCATGAGCAAATTTTGTTTTCAATTTGATTAATGAATCAGACACTGGAATTGCAGTAATAAAAATCTGTCTTTTTCTCCATTGGCGTAAACGGCGAGAAGATTTTTGAGGATCGATCCGAAGCAGATTTGTGGGTATATAAGAAATCATTTTCTTTTGCTGATTCTTGATTATTTTGGGGGCGAAAGAGCTCTCTCTAATGGTAAACCCAATTTTGGCATTGTTTTAATTTAGTCCCTCATGATTAATCTGTTTCAAAAACGTCATGAGACTTTATGTTTTATTTCAGATTGGTCATTTATTTGAGCCACTAATTTTAATGTAATTAATGGAGATAATCGAAATGATCAAATTAAAGCGTAAATATAGAGTCATTCAAATTGAAAGTAACCAAATTTGAGCAATGATTCAAGCACTCGTTTTATCCTCATTTTTGCAAAATTCATTTTTTTTTAAACCTCATTTTCAATTTTACATTCGCATAATAAAATATTTTATAAGTAAAATTAAAATCTTTCTCTACCACATTCGCCGAAAAGTCATTATTCCAAAATTTATTAACACCAAATTGTGGGGTTCAAACATGTCTAACATTGATTTTTTTTTTTTTTTCCTTTTAAAATTTTTAGTTTTTCACAAAATATTTATGGGTCACACCAAACATGTGAATGAAAAGTTATTACCAAACAAGGGCTTAATATATGATTGGCAATTTAGCTTTTAAGATTAATTTTATGATGACTTTATTTGTAACAAAGGAAAATGCTTGTTATATATCATCATTTATAGATTTTTTTTTTACAGAATAATGAAGTGACAATAAATTAAATTAAGCCCTTGTTTGAGTCGCATTATTTTTCACATTCTCATTCTTCTATTCATTTTCAACCGCACATTTTTCAATAAAATAATATTTTTCATCACATCAATAACTTTTCCTTCATTTTCAACCACATAATCCTCAACACATCAACAGTAAAAATGCATTTTTACTCACAAAAATGTGCACCAAACAAGCTCTGAAATTGTCAAGATCTCTTCACCATTTACGGTTGTGCTTATATAATATGGGTTAATGACACGAGAAAAAAGGGAAATTCTATTTATTTTTTTTATTTAGTTGATGAGATTTTGAATTAGTCAAATCTCGTCACATTATCTAATTATAAAAAAAAAATCTATAAATTGTAATGTACATATAGCACAACTATATTAATAAATTTTGTATTTCTATTGCTGATTTTTTGTAATGTTCCATCTACATTTTTGTTTACCAAAGAATTTTCTATCGGTAGTTTAGTTCCAAAGACACTTTATGGGATTGAATTTGAGCTTATGCTTTCTCGCAACTTTGAACACTTCAACAAGCCCCTAAAGGTGACTGCAGATTTCTAATTGATAACCATGTCATATGTCAAAAGCATTTTTTTCGTCATGCGTTTGTGACTAAGATTTGATGGTAGCCCAAAAAATGCATTTAAGAAGTTTAGAGTGCGTTTGGCTTTTTTTTTTTTTTTTTTTTAGTTTGTAAAATATCCAAAATTTGTTTGATATAATATTTTTAAAAATGTGTTTTTTTGGAAAATAAGCTTTTCAATAAAAATTCTAAAAACTGAAATTCTAAAAAAAATAATTTATTATTTGTTTGTATTTTATTTTTGCAGCAAAAAAATATATGATAAGATTCATAAACTTTAAAAAATGAATATATTATTTGATAATATATTAACATAAAATTATTCTATTTTACAAAATAACTGAATTAATGAAATAAAAATTTTATAATGCATTTTCTCAAAATTCCAAAGCAAACGTGTTTTTCAACTTTCTATATGAACTTAACAATTTAAGGGTGTGTTTGAGCCACATTTTTTTCGGAAGAATGTATTCTGAAATAGTAGATTGATGGAGAATGTGTGATTGAAAAAAAAAAGTTATTGATGTGATGTAAAATATTATTTTATTGAAGAATGTATGGTTAAAAATGAGTAGAAGAATGAAAATGAAAATTTTAATGTGTACCAAACATAAGCTAAATACTTAATTTATAATAATATTTATGAAGAGGAAACATTTTATCATTTGCTCGAAAATTGAACTAGGGATAATTTGTTTCATGTTTATAAACGCGCTATTATTTTTTTATCCACAATTTTAAAAAAAACTAACGAATACACACCACTCATTTGTAGTTATTTATAATTTAATTAGTGATTGTAGCCACAATCTCAAACCTTTTAATTGTTGCACTTGTGGTTCTGAACCTTTCAAATCTTTGAAAGTTTTATCTTAACCTTTCAGCATTGCACCTATAGTCCCAAACATTTCAAATGCTTACAATTGGAGGACAAATGTGTGGAATTGAATTCGTCCAATTTGACACTAGTTAACTAAAAAAATGACATTTTTTTTCCATTTAAGTAAAGTGCAAAATGGCAACTTCATATTTCTTTATATAAAATAATGAAAATATTCACAAAAAAAAAAATATAAGAAAAGAAATAGAAAACACATTCTTCATATTCTTCTGCTTTCTCACCAGTCACCCTACTCCATTCAAAAACCCATCGTCACCACCAGTCCACCACCTAACTAATTATAAGTGACAAATTTATCTCATAATGTATCACATAGATTATTTTGAAAAATGGGTGATATTTGTTTGTTTAATATTTATTGTATTATTAGTTTATTACTGTTTTCATTTCTCTAAAACTCTAAGTACCTAAATATTTAAAGTAAGCATTTTCTCATTTACACAAATGTTTATTATTCTATATTAAGTGAAATTATTAGTGATATATATTGCTTAATTACATTTAAAAATTTAGCTAATTTCATCAATGGTTACTAAAATTTGTAAGAAAAGAAAATATTTTTTTTACCTAATAGGTGGGAAAACATTTTTTTTTTTTTTTTTTTTACACAATGGGAACAAATTCTAGACACAATGGTAAAAAAAAATTCACTTTTATCGACAACTTTCATGCAAAATAAAGTCAAACAAATGATATTCGGAATGGTAAATTATTTTTTTTTCAAAATTTTAATTTTTTTTTTTTACAATGAGAACAAATTTTAGACTCAATAGTAGAAAAAATTATCACTTTAATGGACAAATTCTATAAAAAAAAACGAAGTCAAATTGAAACCAAATTTTCAACATTTTTTCATGAAAATTATACCAATCAAACACAATTAATTACAATTCCCAGTAAAACATTTTCTAAGAAAATCAATTCCCTGTAAAACATTTTTTTTTCATTCATTTTCCACCCTTGTAATCAAACAGACCCTAAACTCCGTTGGCTTGGGCTGTGGCTGTGGAGCAATGTTGGTAATAGGAGTTGGAAGAGGAGCACGGTAAAGAATATTCACATATAAATCCCGACCAAAGTGGAGTCATCTAGTGGGTACTAAACCTTACATGTCATCTCATCTTCCTACATAAATATATTTTGCACCATCGTTGTTTGCTCCTCGCCACTCGATCGGATTTCACGAACTTTTGTAGGAATCATCGCCTCACTCCGAGCACTGTTGGAATGCAAAAGTAGAATTACTGAAAATTAAAAAAATTCTTTAATTCAAGAAACAAGATCATCTATATCTTCACGTGTATGTTATAACTAGGGACGGACGCAGAACTTTAATATTGGGGGCACAATCGAACTTTCAAAGAAGTTGAGAGAAATCTTACAATAAAAAATTTACGTCCAAAAAAAGCATACCCCATGTAATTTTACATCCAAAAATTTACATAGGATATAACTTTTTTGGATGTAAAATCTCAAATTTTTTTTGAAAATTTCCTAATAAAATGATGAAAATTACATTGAAAAATTTGTATAGCAAAAATAATAAATGTTAATGAAATAATTAATTTTTTTAAATGCGAATTAGACGTCTTTTTAAAGACTCGCGCTTAACATATTTTTAACTATTTTCGATATATGTTTGAACTATTCGATATGCCCATAATGTAGTTCTTGAAATAAGTTTTGAAATGATATAGCAATGTGTAGATTCGATTAGCGAGCATACGATGGTCGGAGAATTTTTAAAATTAGTATATTATTGAAATTCAAATTGATTTTGATTTTGCCTCTGATTGCTGGAGATTAAAATCAAATGTTTAGTAAATTTTGATAAAAATTAAACAGTTATGGATTCCATGAAATATGTTATTAAAATTAATTGTTAACTTTGATTTAGATTAAAATTTAAATTTCAATCGATACCAAACATGATTTTATATATTTAAAAAAACTGAAATTTGGGGGGGGGGGGGGGGACACGTACCCCCCGGACCCCCGGGTCCATCCATGGTTATAACAAAAATAAATGATTCGAATTTTTACTTAAATTCGATGATTGATTCATTAGTTAATTCTGAATCACGAATTTCTAACTTTTTGGATTACGAGCTTCTAGCTTTTTAATTCTAAGAATTTGATACTCCAAACCTCTAAATTCTGAATCACGAACTTCTAAATTTTTTATGGCATTCTCCAAAATTGAAACTACACTAGTGAGTAGGCACATTTTTTTAATTAAATCAAGAAACTAATTCTTGAACTGGATAGTTGAATAAAGTAAGAAAATAATTCTTCTTATTTCTCTCTTCAAACTTGAACGCTATAGAATTATTATATTATGTTCAACTACGATGTCAAGGTTCCATTCAGTCTCTATTTGTAGAGATAAAATAGTTTCAATCCATTTACAATAAGAATTCCACATTTTAATAGAAGTCTTAATTAAAATTCAAATATGAGTTTTAATTAAAATCAATCTAATTACTACATTCGTCCCAATTTTATAGGCTTGTTTCGTTTTTAACACGAATTAAGAAAATTTCTTTAATGTTATTGAAAAATTAATTTTTGCTAAGATCTTTCCTAATTTACCCTTATTTAATTTTCAATATGTAAAACTAAATTATTGTTGGAATTAATAAAGAGTTTGAAGAAGAAGAAGAAGAAATAAGAGTTTTTCCATATTTTTAAGAAATGTATGTATTTGGATAATTTCAAGAAGTTAGCATATTAAGTAAGTGATGAAAATTTAATAAGTATATGTTGGTAAATGAACACAATAAAATATTCTACATTATGAAACATGCCTATATATTTGAGACAAGAGAAAAAAGAAACTCGACCTATATAATTGGGACGAAGAGAGTAATTTTTATTTAATTACATGCGTAGTCTTAGAACTTCAATCATAATTACAATTATGTTTACAACTTTCATAATAATTATAATCAAGTACAAAACTTTATTGAAATTATAATTAAGTCCAAAACTTTTATAATAATTGCAATTAAGTCTCATACTTTATAGAGCTACCAAATGGACTTGATCAGACACATATTATACAAGTTCCAATAATCAAATCATGTGTAGTCGATCGGAGATCATCCAATCTAATTATTAGTCTTTAATATTTCTACTAAAGCCAAAAAACTAAACTCTTAGAATATATAAGATTACATAAACCAATAAATATGTATTACTTTCCTCTAACCTGTCATATTTGTATTTTATCCTCGTTCGAGATTCGATAATTAAGTATGAGCATAAATAACTTTTTTGCCCTTCTAATTATTCTCACTAACTTAAAGGGTTAATTTCACAAATGGTCACTGAAGTTACCTGAAAATTTCAAAACGGTCACTGAAGTTTCAAAGTTTCAGAAACGGTCACTAAAGTTTGAAATTTCTTTCACAAACGGTCACTGAATTTTCAGATTTTTTAGCCAAGTTTGAGACAATTTTTCAGCAACTTCCGACTACCAAAATCGTCAATTTCGGATACCGTTGGAAAGCCCACGATGTCCTCTTCAATTACCACCAAAAATCTCCCAAAAACTCCAAATGATTCGGCCGGAATAAACCCACAAAGTCGGCAACCGAAAATTATGAAAATCTGCCCAAATTTTCAGATTTCTGGGGCAAGTTTGAGGTAATTTCAGCAACTTCCGACCACCAAAATCGTCGATTTCGGATATTGTTGGGAAGCCCACAGTATCTTTTTCAATTACCATAAAAAATCTCCCCAAAACTCCAAGTGATTCGACCGGAATAAACCCACGAAGTCAGCTACCCAAATTGGGCAGATTTTCGAACTTTCTTGGTAGCTGACTTCGTGGGTTTTTTCCGGCCGATTCCCTTGAAATTATGGGGAGATTTTTAGTGATAATTAAAGAGGACATTGTGGGCTTTCCAATGGTATTCGAAATTGGCAGTTCTGGTGGTCGGAAGTTGCTGAAAAAATGTCGCGAACTCGTCCAAAAAAATCTGAAAATCTGGGCAGATTTTCATAATTTTCGGTTGTCGACTTTGTGGGTTTATTCCGGCCGAATTACTTGGAGTTTTGGGGATATTTTTTGTGGTAATTGAAGAGGACATCGTGGGCTTTCCAACGGTATTCGAAATCGACGGTTTTGGTGGTCGAAAGTTGCCGAAAAATTGCCTCAAACGTGCCCAAAAAGTCTGAAAATTTAATGACCGTTTGTAAAAGAAATTTCAAACTTCAGTGACCGTTTTGAAATTTTCAGGTAACTTCAGTGACCATTTGTGAAATTAACCCCTAACTTAAATATTATTTTCTTCAATGGTCATGTGAACTAATTAAAGATGTCGAAGTTTAGTCATCGCTAAACACTAAGCTCAGATTTTAACTGTTCAACCGAAAATAGTTAGGTAGTCAATCTATTCATTTTTCAAGGCGAGGATTCCCGACACGAATTCATATTCTCTACTCGCTCGTTCTCGAACACCTAACTCACCGAGATATTTGACAAATTAAATTGATTTAACCTATTGGTGCATCGAAGAATCATTAAAATTATGAAAAAACATATATGACAATGTCATGGAATTTAGATGAAATACACGGAGATCAAGTTGTGCTTAATACTTTGCAAGATCATGCTACAGAATTAAACTCAACACGTAGTCCGTTTAATACACTTCAATTATATTAGTGTCACCTTTAACTATTTTTTATGATAATAATAAATCACAACATGAATAGTGAATCGATCAACACTACAACCTTTCAATACAAGGTGTCAATCTATATACATTGGTTGTGAACAAATAATATATGATTAAAATATAAGTTGTGTTACAATCGCACTTCTCAATGCATGCATCCAACTTATATTATCGCAAGCAATCATATGCAATTTAATTCGCATGTTCAATAATAAATAAGTGTAAAAAATAAATAAAATCACAATTTATTTAATATAAATTAGTATTTTATCATAGCGAAATATAGGGGAAATATATAAGAATAGCCTAAATAAGGAGGCCATTTATACACTTTGGCCTTTGATCATTCAAAGGTAGTAAACTACCAGAAATACCCTTAAATATAAGATTTACAACCAAAGTAATCATAATATAAAGAAAGTAACAATTTAGTCCTAGAAGATTTATTATAATCTTGAAATAATAATTTCTTTTCAAAAAACTAACTAAACTATGACTAATAATTATAAAATGAAAAGACCTAGATCTAAAAGAGGTCCATATAAAATTAAAACTATTGTAAAAAAATAAAAAAAGAAATTGAATTTGAAAATGAAATCGATAAAATAGGATATCAAGAACAATTATATGCTGCTCAAGAAATATTAAAATGTTTTAAAGAAAATTTAATAGAAAATTTTGCCAGAGGAATTGTTAGATCTATAATTATAAAAGATATACAAGATATAATAGATAAATTAGAAAAAATGAAAAAGAATATCTCAAAATATAATATTCCTTTTGAATCAAATATAGATATAATAACAGATATTGACATTATGAATTCTCAAATATTATTAGACTTCGAAGATTTAATTAAAAACATATAGATGAGGAAACCTATCACAAATAGATTACCACAAGAATATAAGAAATTAAGGTTTAATTTAACCCTGAGATTTTATATATCTATAACTAATAATAGATTAGAATTTGATAAATTAAAAGAATACATAAAATATACGACTATTTAAAGATTAATTAGATTTTAGATTTTAAGTATTATTTGATTTTTGTTCGCTCTAAGTAGCCCCACAAGTGATGGTATTAGAGCCATAGAGGTCATGGACATTACAATTACAAAAACAGATTGATATTACAAAATAGAAGAAAGTAAAGGAAGTAATATATTTTTAGAACATATTCCTAAGAAAATAAAAACAATAACATTAATGATAATTAAAGAGTTACCTCAAGAAATAAAAGAACAAATTATAGAGAACCTTATAATAGGAACATTAAAAGATGAATATATATATGAAAAAATTATTATTGAACTTGAAAAAGAAGAAATTATGTTATATTGCAAAAATTATGAGTAATAGAATTATAAAAATAGATAATTATTATAAATTAGAAACAGAAAAAGAAAGTTATATATTTTTAAAACCTATACCCGATAAGTTAAAAATAATAACATTAAGAATAATTAGAAAATTACCTATGGAAATTAAAGCACAAATACTACACAAACTAATTATAGAATCAATAAAAGAAGGATATATATATGAGAAAATAATAGAAACTTTTGAGAAAGAAGAAATCAATTTATATTATAAAGAAAAATATGAATCAAATGATTTGTAAAAACTGTTAATGGAATTAATGGAAATAAAAGAAATTTTAGATAAAAAATTAGTAAGAATAAGAGAAATAAATCTACAAATACAAGATGAACTTTTAAAACCTGGAAATATAACAAACTCACAACAAAAACAAATATTAAAATTAAAACAAGAAAGATATAAAATAAGAGCAAGTTATTACGAAAAAATGAAAGAATTAACAAATAATAATTATGTAAGACAAAAATGTGATAAAGTAATAAAAGATTGTAAAGATACTGAATGTAGAACATATTACTTATGTCAATCAAAGAAAAGATAAATGTCAATTGGTGAGTATATAGAAAAATTAAAAACACTAATAAAAATATTAATAGATGATGTTCAAAACATAAATAATGAAATAAAAGAAGTAAGAAATGATATTAATATTCTAAAAATTGAAATAAGAAAAATAAAAGAAAATAATAAAGGAAAAGAAAAGATGATAGACAAAAAACTTATAGAAAAAGAAATGTCTAGAATAGGGAAAAAACATACTGAACAAGAAAATATAAGAATAGAAGCAGGAAGTATGGATGATGAATTTAGGAAAAAGATTTTACCAAAAATAATAGAAGAAGAAGAAAAAATGGAAAAATCTAAAGAAAAAGCAATAGGAAAATTAGAAATTAAAGAAAATCAAGAAAATCTAGAAGATAAAGATGAATGAAGAATTATACTTACTTATAGAAAATTTTGATCAATTAAGTTTAGAAAATTTAAATGAATATCAAGTCCTAATGAATACTGGAGGAGGACCAAATAAAGCAGAATCCTCTAATAAACAAGAAATATTAGACCCAGATGAAAGTTATGCACCTATATACATTAAACCATATAGACAATATTATGAAACAATAAGAAATAGACAACCACCAAGAGGAAACAAATATAGTAATAAATTTGAACTAAATGATAATTATGATAAACCTGTCAATCATGGAGGAGCAAAATTAGACTTAGATTGTAAAATAGATATTAAAAAAGCCTTAGTAACTTGGGCAGATTCAATGATATTATTCTTTTTATATAACAAAGATGATACATGGGAAATTACTGAAAGAATGATAGACTTTTTAGTAGCATCTTTTGAAGGAAATGTTAGAAATTGGTGGGATGGAATAAATAATGATACAAAGACACTAATAAGAAGAAATATACAAACAGAAATAATAAAATCAGATAGAGAAGGTATAGAAAGATTAGTAAACTATATTTCAGATGAATTCTTAGGAGAAGATTGGATAAGAAATTTTGATGGAGAAGCAATAAAAGAAAAAGAAAATGCTAGGATAAAATTAATAAACCTAACAATATGTGATATGTGTAAAATCAAAGAATATACATGTGAATTTAAGGAATATTATTATACCCAATTTTATAGTAATGAAAATCAAGATGTGTATAAAGATATGTACTATAATAAGTTACCAGGAACATGGGGAATATATTTTAAAATAGAATTTGAAAAATATATCAAAGAAAATCCTGAAGCACCCAGATCTTTAGGATCAAGAATAAAATTTTTATTTGAAAGACTTGCATACATATGTCAACAAAGACAATTAATGAAAAAATCAGGAAGATTAACTAAGATATGTTGTAAAGATATGGAAAAACCTACACAATGGGGATGTAATCCTGAAAGAAAAAATATTAAGAGAAAATTCAAAAATAAAAAATTTAGAAAATTTAGAAATTTTAAGAAAAAATATATAAAGCCTAGAAGAAGATATTATAAAAGGAAATATAATCCGAATAGACAACAGAAAAACAGACCTTATAAAAAAGATAAAAACCAATGCAAATGTTGGAATTGTGGAGAAATAAGACATATAAACCCTGACTGTAAAAAGAAAAAGGTTAAAATATTACAAAAAGAATATTTAGATATAGAAAGTGAATTAAGTGAAATATCAGATATTGAACAATATTATGATCAAGAAGTATATATAAGCGAATCAGATTCAGAAAAAGATAATGAGTCAGAATCTGAATAAAGAAATTGAAGAAATAGAAAAAGATAATATAGATAAACAAGAATATGAAGGAATAGAAGGTTATGGATTAAAAGTAACATTTGATAATAACAAATTCAAGAAAACGAGAAAATTATCTTTAGATTTAAAAATAGGAAAATGGGAAGCCTTAGATAGAATATGGAAAAGAGAAAGAATAGCAATAAATGAGTATCATAAAATTGAAAAAGCTATAAATGTTAGAACAACTCAAGGAACACATAAATTAAATCTTTTAACAAGAAATACAGTAGATGAATTATTAACAAAGATTAGTAAAAAACAAGGAGAAAAAATTCAATATGTCTATTTAGCAGGAATACAGATAATGTTTAAATCCTTATTTAGAGAAGGAATAGATTCACCTTTAACCGTAAGTTTACATGATGAAAGAATAATAAATTTAAAAGATAGTCATTTGGGAACTATAGAAGGAAACTTGGCATACCAAAAATTAATATTTACTTGTTACCCAAAATATTGTGTTTCAATTACAGATAAGAACTTCAATGAAGTCTTAGGACTACATTTTAAGTTACATAGAAATGATATAATGGAACCAGGAGACAAGATTATGACTATAGAATATAGAGCTTTGTACACATTTACTAACTCCAACTATGGAAATATATACTCTAAAAAACCATACATAGAAGTTCACAAGGAATGCAAGGATATTAGTAAAATAATAGAACAAAGCAAACAAATAAGCTTAATTCCTAAAGAATATGAATTTAGTATACTCAAGGATAAACCTGAAATAGCAGAAGATTATTCTGATAAAATAATGTTTAGAGATGGAAGGTTAATTAAGAGGTCAACAAGTCTTAAATTACATAAAAAACATTTAGAAGGAACTAGTAATATAAAAGAAATCAAACTTCATAGAAATGCTGGAAACATGAAAATAGAAGGAGAATATTATAATGGAAGAGAATATATTGAAGGACCAAATATACTAATTGATACAGGAGCAAGTGAATGCCATATAGCTTCAATTAGAAATAAAGGATTAATGACTCATAAGATTGAACCATATAGATATGTAAATTTTGATGGACAAATACATACTACAGAATTAGAAGTCAAAGTACCAATAAAAATAAGAGGAATTAAAATGGTAGTACCATGTTACATGGATAATAGTATGAATACAGATCCTCATATATTATTAGGAATAAGTTTTCTAAATGGATTAAAAGACTATAGTATAAAAAGAGATGGATTTTATATAACACATAATGATCAAACTATATTATGTGAGAAAAGACAAATGAATAATCAAATAAGTTTTCCATTAGCCGTATATATACAAGTTACTATAGTAGAAACAAATATAACAACATGTGCCTTAATAGATACAGGAAGTGATATAACAATATTTAAAAACTTCTTAATAAAATCATGGAATGAAAATAGTAAAATAAAAATAACAGGAGTAACAGGAGAAAGTACACAAATAATTAATAGTGCTGATAAAGTCAGTATAATACTTGGAAGTAAACAAGTAATAATAAATAAAATATATAGTTATAATAAATTAGATTGTGATATACTATTAGGAAATGACTTTATCCAACAATTTCAATATTACAAACAAAATAATTATATGATAATGTTACAAACACCATGTGCACACTTATTAAAAATTCCAAGGGAATTTAGACCCTATAGAGTTCAGCCAGCCCAGCGTGGTGATAAGTGGGAGAAAAAACCAATCATAAATAAAGAAATAAATACAAAAATTCTATACAAAAAAGTATTAAAAGCAGAAATAGAAATAAGTATAGAAAAAATTATAGAACAATTAGAAAAAACATGTGGAGAAAATCCATTATTATTTTGGAAACCATACCATCCTAAAGCTAAAATAGAACTAACAGAAAATGTTATAATTAGAGTCAGACCAATGATGTATACTATACAAGATACACAAGAATTTAAAATCCAAATAAAAGAATTACTAGAACAAAAACTTATTAGACCAAGTAATGAACCTCATAGTAGTCCAACCTTTATGGTTATGAAACATTCTGAGCAAGTTAGAGGAAAGGCTAGAATGGTAATCAATTATAAAGAATTAAACAAATATACTAAATTTGATGGATACTTTTTACCAAATAAAGAAGTCCTAATAAACCTTGCAAAAGGAAAACAATATTATTCCAAGTTTGATTGTAAATCAGGCTTTTGGCAAGTTAAAATGGAAGAGGATAGTATACAATATACTGCATTTAGTACACCTCAAGGTAAATATGAATGGTTAGTAATGCCTTTTGGTTTAAAAAATGCACCACAAATATATCAGAGAAAAATGGATAATATATTTAGAAAGTTTGATGAATTTTTAATAGTATATGTTGATGATATATTAATATGTTCTAATACTAAAGAAGAACATAGAAACCATTTAATACAATTCATAAATGAATGTAAAAAGGAAGGAATTGTTCTTTCAAAAAAGAAAGCTATAATAGAAAAACAAGAAATTGATTTTCTTGGATTATCAATAGATAAAAAAGGAATAAAATTACAAACCCATATATCCAAGAAGATAGAAAGTTTTCCAAATAAATTAGAATCAAAAGAACAAATACAAAAATTCTTAGGATGTTTAAATTATGCAGAAGGATTTATTGAAAATCTTTCAAAAAAGAGACATAAAATACAAGTCTTACTTAGAAAAACAAATACTAAAGGATGGAGTGAAGAACATACAGAAGCTGTTAAATTATTAAAAGAAGAATGCAAAAATTTACCAAAATTAAGATTGCCAGATGAAAAGGATAATTTGGTTGTTAATACAGATGCTTCTGATAAATATTGGGCAGCCATATTAAAAACAGATTTAAATGAAATCTGCAGGTATTCAAGTGGAACTTTTAACCAAGCAGAAATAAATTATACCACTCATGAAAAAAAATTGTTAGCAATTATTAGAGGAATAAAAAAGTTTTCATTATTCCTATTGTCTAAAAAGTTTATTGTTGAAACTGACAATTCTAATGTTACAGGATTAATTAAAAATAAGTTGCCAATGGAGCCTCAATATAGGAGATTGCACAGATGGCAAGCATATTGTCATTCTATAACTTCGATATTATTCATATTAAAGGTATAAACAATTATCTTGCTGATTTTTTAAGCAGGAATATCGAGTTTGGAGATGGATAATATCAAGCAGGAGATATCAGAAATAAAATCTACGGCAGCATATGCCAAAGATGAAGCTGATGATATAAAAATTGGAATGGAGGCATTAGCTGAAACCTTAAGTTATAATGTCAAATTATTACTTGAGATCAGTACGTCCCATACCAAAGTTACCAATGAATTAAAAGACCAAATTGATGCTCTTGAAGCACAATTAGAGTTTACAAATACCAAAAATACAGGGATTGATGCTTTGGCACAATCTCAAAATACCAAACAGGGAATACAAACAGGTACACCAAGCGGAAGCAGCAGTGGACCCAGTCAAATAAAAAGAGATACAATCATGGAAAGTCCCCGAAAAGTGACAATAAAAAATGATGATAAACATACAAGGGTGATCAAAATCAGAGCAGATGAAGATGATGAGACCCCTTTAACACCAAGAGAAGAAGAATATAAAGCTTTTGCAAAACTTGTCTATGAACTACAAGATAATGAATCATATTTCATCTCCCCAGGAGAACATGTTTACCCAAGGATGATCATTACAAACGATGGAGACCCTAACATGGTTAAAATGGCAGCAGACTATGAATTCTTGGATTTAATTTATCCTGGAAAAGATTTAAAAGAAATTGAGAAATTTGATGATATCTTCCGAGGAGAAGTTTCAAAATTCACCAAAGGAAGACCAATATATCTTAAATTTTACTCAATCAGTCCAGAAATTGATGGAAGGATATATTATCCTGCAGAACATATTATTACAATTGGATATGTAGGCCGAAATTTCCAGATTGAAGTAGGTCAAAATAGAAAGCCATTGCCAAACATTAACAGATCATGGATGAGATCCCGAAGAGTCTTAGGGATGAAAGTTCTCTACAACATGACAAAAAATCTATATGATAAAAAATTCCAATGTTCATGCCAATATGAAGGATGGACACTCATGACAAATAATGGGAAGGATAAATCATCAATTTTAAAAGAATATATCCAAAAATTTGATATCCATCAGATCCATGAAAGTCTATCAACCATACATGAATCGTGTCAATTGAGGGAATGTCCCACATGCTATCCAAATGAAAAGAGGACAAAAATATAAAGAGATAAGAGACCCCGCCACTATGAAGAATCTTGACAAACTCTATATGAAGACAATAGAGGAAAAGAAGATGTGAAAGAAAGGTGGACAGCTGGAAGAAATAATAGAGCTACAATTATGTAGTGGGAAACTGTTGTAATAATAGAACTCCATTAGTGGAGTATGAGATAATGGATGATGTAAGAGGCCAATAATCGAGCCTCATGTAGTTGTATAAATAGAGGCTTTTGGGCTAAAATAGAGGCAGAATGAGTTGAGAAAAAACACTTGAGCCTTAGAAATTGCAAAAACACTTCTGTCTTTTGATATAATCTTTGTACCAATTTCAGAATATCAAATAAATAATCCATTTCTTACATAGAAGAATGAGTTTCTAAATTTTCATTCCCATAGATTCTTGATAGATCCAATAAGAAATTTCTTTCTTATTTTAACAACAAAAACAGTTTTTCTTTAATCCAAGTCTAGGGATTTGTCCTTAGAAACGATACAGTGAAGGCAAGAAGCTGAATAGCAAGGATTCCGTTAAGGCAGGAGGCCGTTGAAGGAAACAATTTGTACATTCAGAGCCTGAATGTCACTCGATTCTAAGAATAAAGAGCCAGATTAAAATTAAGGTAGAACCACTATTTCTTGTTAAATTTTGAAAGAATTTCTTAAGATCTTAGATAATCGCAGGGATTATAAATGTTTATGATTATTCATGATGTTTGGATTACTGTCTACCATGATGTTTATATTACTATGATAATGTTTATATAATATCCAGTCATGCCAGGATATACAATTAAAGGATTAGATGATTTGTTAAGATTATGCTAATATACTAGATCAAAGAATGGATTTATATTTTAAAAATCAAAATATAAGAAATACAGAACAAATCCGAAACCTACTTTAAAATAGAAGGATATGTCTTGCAATAAAGAAACCTATTTCATTAAGGGTAAAATAGACTTTTCTACGAAAATCTCAAATAGACTAAGTCAACAAGCCAGTTTGAATAATCCCCCCGAAATATATTACATGGCCACGCAACCCAACAATCACCACTGTCGCTGCCAAATTGAGCTTTCTTTGAATATCGTTAGTTCTGACTCTACACAACAACTTGATCCAAACCAGCACACAATAATTCATTTCTTAGTTCACTACATGCAGCAACCGCTTCATGTCTATCAACCCCTTACGAAACGCCTTTTAGCCAACCACTTATGCAAATCGCACCATTAATTGAGTCGAAACACATTATTTTGGGGCTGAAACGTTTGGGCTGATCCAGTCAATTTCCAATTGGAGAAAAGGAGAATATATTGAAGGACATAAATTGCTTTTTGTAAAAGCTTTGAACAAGGATGGAGTGGATGTAGGATTGAAAATAGATTGGGTGAGGTGCAATATGGCGAACGAAGTGGATGAGATCAAGGTACATACACACTTGAATTGGAGAAGGGAGTCTTGGCTGTTGGTTTTCGGTGCGGGACGGTTTGCAATTTAAGATGGTGGTGGTGGTGGCAACTACGATGGGGCTTCGTTTGTAGGGGCAGAGTTAGGAATTTAATCAAGGTTGGACTCTAATTTTTCGACCATGTATTTAATAATGGTAAAATATAAAATAATATTACGATCATGAAACTAAAAATGATATAGTTTATAAGGTACACTTGTTCCTTCCGAGTTTGCATACTTTGATATGTCTACATGTTGGTTTCTTTGACTATTCTTGAAATCCATTGTCCAAACTCCAAAGAAAACAAATAGGGTCGGAACGTAGAAGGGTTTCAAATGAAAAAGTAAAACTTCTCTATTTTAAGAAAAAATATTTATATTAAATGAATTTAAAGGAGCTTTTTTAAAAAAGATACAAATTTCTTTTGTATTTTGTATTTTGTTGAAATATAGATAACTTTAACCTTCGATTACTATCATTTTGGTTGCAGCTAAGTTATATTACTCATTGTTTATTGAATTAAGAAATTATTTTTTCTTCTTTTTTTCTCATTTTTACGTATAATTGTCAATCCTTCTAAAAATTTAAATTAGAATTAGAACACATTTGAATTTAGTGTTGAGTGTTGACCATACTCTCTCACGTGCATCTCATATTATCCTTTTATTAAACATGACATGTTTACGATTCTCATAAATCGATAACAATAAAACTTAGAATAACATGAAAACCTCCTTAAAGAAGAAAAAGAAGAATGCAGTAGAAATGAATATGAAGAAGAAAAAGAAAAGGAAGAAGAAGAAGTAGTAGTAAAAGAAGACGACATAGAGGAAAAGTTTTAATATAAGATATATACATGCAATTGAAGATGCAGATTCAAGCTATGACTTCTGCTTCTTAAGCTCTGCATCTATATATATTATTGTATCACATCTTCATCAAATCTCACACTTCAAAAAAGAAATAAAAGAAGGGACTGGGACTGGGCCAAAATTCAGAGCAAGCATGTGCTTGAAATGGATTACAGGTGGCTCCGCCCCTGTTTGTTTGGGTAGGTTGGTGGTGGCCGACCAAATGACTATGAGTGTGTGGGGGCTTTACTGGTTTGGTTTAGGGCTGTAAGTAAAAATCGTCAAATCGAAACTGCATTTTAGAAATCGTTGGTTTGGCGTCACGTGGACCCGTCAACTAAATGGTTTTGAACACCGTTTTTGTTTAGGTTTGAGAATTTTAATTGCGGTTTAAAACCGAACCGGATCGGCAAAAAAATAAAAAAAATGATTTTTTTTGAAAATTCATCTAAATATATAAAATTCAATAGTTTTGTTATTTGTGTGTGTTTTTGTCAATTTATAATTTTCTATTATATATATATTATTATTATTATCAAATAATCCTAATTTATATCTAATAATCTCAAGACTAACATAATCTATCAAAAACTCTTTTTCTCTTCAGAATTCAAATTTTTACCGTTGCTTCTGAGTCTGCATTCTCAACTAGAGGTCAGATACTTGATTCATTTAGGGATTTATTAGGTGTAAGGATGATTGATGTTTATATATGTGGAAAGAATTGATTGCAAATTAAGAATGAACCTATAGTGCTACGACAATATTTAGATGAAGTAGAAGCATTTAATGATTCAATAAAAGTTGTGACGGATGGTTTATATTTTCTATTATCATATTTTTAAAGATTCTTTTATATATCTAGTATCCAACACTATGATAATGTAACGAATGCATTTGTTTAACAATTGAGACTATGAATCACGTGTGACAACAATTGATGTTTGAGTATATGTGAGAAACTAAATTCGTAACAATATACAATAGTAAACTTGTGTAATTGTTATGTTTAGATATTATAAACAATTGATTTATTATTATGGTTGGTTATTCTCTCTATCGAATCGGTAGATTTTTCAGATATGATGATCACGAGGTCTTGTTGAACATCATTATGCTTTTTGGGCTTTATATTTAGTTTAGTAGACTTGTATTGTAACGTTATCATTTACGTCTTAACCTAAAATGACAAACAAAAAACTACATTTTAGTTTATTGTGATTTCACTTTGATTTAGTTGGTATTTCAATTTGTAGTAGATATATTTAGTTTGTTTTAGATTTATTACTAGTAAGATATAAATATATATTGAATTTAATGAATTAATGTCATAAAAGTAGACAAACAAAAAAATATACGGCGAAACTGGCAGTTTAAAACCGGATCAAACTGTTAGGTTTATGTTTGAGTTTTTTTCAAACCGTTCAAAATGGTTTGGTTTAAGTTTGAGTTTTTCTCAAACCGATTTAAACGGTCTAGTTTGAAAATTTGTCACAAATCAGTAAAATCGGATCGCTTACACCCCTAGTTTGGTTATGAAAAAAGCTTTCATTTTTTCCTTTTCCATTTTTTTCCTTTTTAGTTATTTTATATAATAATATTATAAAATTATAATTTTATCCTTCACTTAATTTATTAAAAAAGGCCAGATTTTTTATTGGTCAACTGCAGCAAATTTGACGAATCATATATTTGTCCTCCAGACGCACGTACTCGAAAGATTTGTGACCACGAGTGTAACAAATGAAATGTTAAAATAAAACATGCAAAGATTCGAAAGGTTTAGAATTGTGACTACAATTATCCCTTTAAACTATGTATAAACACTGCCAAACATGCCCTAAATTAACATTAAATTTAATTTCAATAAAGCTGAATTTATTACTTTGCCGTGAATGCCAATAGCCAATACAATTGCTTATTTAGAATCGAACTCGACAAAAAATTTATCAAATACTTAATTGATTCTTCCGACAACTTCTTCTTTCTTTTAACACATTTAAAGCTAAGGCAATATCAAATGACACGGAACGTATAACCTTTTATGATAAATTTTCAATGGATTAGTAATTTACTTCGTACGCTTTTAATATTGGATCAATCTATTCGTCTATCGGTTTTGCTACTGGTACATCACAATGTACTTCGAAGTGTACACCCCCCTCACACGGGGGTGTGACCCACTTTAATAAAAAAATATTTTATACAATTGGGTCCCATCCCCATATAAGGAGGGTGTACACCCCGATGTACATCTTGTGATGTACAAGTAGCAATTTTCATTGAGAAATTACAAAAAATCAGGGACCAAATTTCATTTTTCAAAACTTGAGTAAAATATAAAAAGTCTAACCCTAATTCTTCACTCACTGCTTGCTGCTCGCAGCTATTAAGCTGCTGCTTCCGGCAGCAATATATATATATATATATATATATATATATATATATATATATTTTTTTTTTTTTTTTTTTCTTGAGTGGTGCGGTGGAGGTGCTTTCGGCGTGTGTTGCGGAGGTGGCAACGACGGATCTGCTAGTGGTTGGTTCGTTGTTCTTTTTTTTGTTATTAAGTGGTGTGCTGTGCGTTGGTGAATCTACGGTGGTTTGGGTGGTGGTCGTGAGGCGGTGGCGATTTTGTGGCGGGGGCGGCGACGTTGGTGGTTATTGTTGGTGGTGTGTGACCAAATATTTGGTCATCTGTGACCAAGTATTTAATTTATGACATAAAAATTTTGATAATATGTGACTTAAAAATAATCTGTGTCCAATTAATTTAAAAATATGTGATCTCGAAATAATTTGTGATAAAAAAAATTAGACGATATGTGACCAGTAAATAAATTTGTAACTTATAATTATGAATCTGTGACCAAAATTTGATGATATGTGACCAATAATAAATCTGTAACTTATAATTATGAATCTGTGACCATTAATCATAAAATGTGACTTTATTTAATAAATATTTTTAATTAATTAAATGCATACCTGATTTTTGAAAATTTAAACTATTTAACCTTATTTTTGAATGGGGAAATTATGCCCAGTATGGCTTAAAATCCATAAAATCGAATAATACGTTCAAACTGTCCAAACACTAAATTATACGCTCAAAATGCCCAAAGCCATCAGCTCACTTCTTCGTCCCCTAAATTGAAACCAAATCTGGATATCGTCTCCAAAGCCATCACCTCCCTTCACAATGATGAGACAACACTGCCACACCCATCTCCACCTCCACCTCCACCACCGGTCGGCACCCCCATTCACACCATGGAATCACACAGGAGAGAGGAAGAGTATTCGCCACCGACACGACCACACCCCAGGAAACAGTGTGCAAGGGAAGTGACCTGTACATTGTGTGCTTTAGGAAACATGGTGCCTGCCTAAA
The DNA here is from genome assembly GCA_019097785.1 of Fraxinus excelsior. Taxonomy (NCBI): domain Eukaryota; kingdom Viridiplantae; phylum Streptophyta; class Magnoliopsida; order Lamiales; family Oleaceae; genus Fraxinus; species Fraxinus excelsior. The sequence continues at coordinate 30,336,848 of CM032631.1, read as the reverse complement.
GGTGAAGATTTCCAAGAGTTGTGGTTTACCTTTCTAACTTCTTTTGTGAGCTATTTGTTTTTCTCTGTCATGGAACTTAATTTATTTTTGGCAATGTTCAGTGTAGTTACGGTCACTGTCAGAGTACATTCCATCTTACTTGTGCTAGAAGTGCTGGTTTCTACATGAATGTGAGGACTCATGGAAGCAAGTTGCAGCACAAGGCTTATTGTGAAAAATATAGCATAGAACAGAGATCGATTATATGTTTCATTTTGTATCATTCGAGGAGGGGTGAAACATACAATGATTTTGTTAATTTTTATAGTTTTATTTATTTTTTCCTTTTTCTCCTTTTGCTCCCCTTTGCTTCGTTGTACTTCCGTTGTAATTAGTAAAAAGCCAATTGATTATGTTATTCAATGCTGCTTTCAAATATGTCCACCATGTGTTTGATGAAATGTCCAAATGGTGGAAGCTTTTTTTATTGACAAAATTTGACAAGCTTTTTTGTCTTCTATCTTCTCAAAGCTAAATGTGTAAAATTGTGATATTTGTCACTTTTTTGAATTTGTATCACTTTTTAGTATGTGTATGTCACTTTTTTTGAGTTTCGTCACTTTTTTTTAGTTTGTATCACTTTTTGAGTCACTTTTTTTGAGTTTTGCCACTTTTTTTTTGAGTTTATGTTATTCAATGTTGCTTTTAAATATATCCACCACGTGTTTGATGAAATGTCCAAATGATGGAAGCTTTTTTTATTGACAAGCTTTTTTTGTCTTCTATCTTCTCAAAGCTAAATGTGTAAAATTGTGGTATTTGTCACTTTTTTAAGTTTATCACTTTTTTGAATTTGTGTCACTTTTTTTGAGTTTCGTCACTTTTTTTTTTGAGTTTGTATCACTTTTTGAGTATCACTTTTTTTGAGTTTCGCCATTTTTTTTTGAGTTTATGTTATTCAATACTGCTTTCAAATATGTCCACCATGTGTTTGATAAAATCCAAATGGTGGAACCTTTTTTATCGACAAAGTTTGACAAGCTTTTTTGTCTACTATTTTCCCAAAGTTAAATGTGGTAAAATTGCAGTATTTGTCATTTTTTTAAGTTTGTCACTTTTGAATACGTGTCACTTTTTTTTTTTTTTGAGTTTTGTTACTTTTTGAGTATGTCACTTTTTTTTAGTTTTATCATTTTTTTTTGAATTTGTGTAACTTTTTTTAAAAATGCAAAAAGTGACAATTTTTATAAAAAAAGTGACACGTCACTTTTTTATTTTACACAGTATTTTTTATTTCCTAAAAATTTTTCACATGATTTTTCAAAACATTCCTAATTTTAAGGGTCTTTTTGTAAGTACCTCTTTTTGAATTGAGGTAAAGAATACACATTAAATATGAATTTTTCCCATTTTCATTTGTCCAGGGCCACGTGAGTGTTCCAGGCCCAGGGCCCATCCTCCTTTAATATTTATGAGTTTCACTTTATAATAATTTTATTTATTTAATTTTTTTTTTAAAGGAACACTTGAGAATGGAAGATCATTATTCATTGGCACGTTAATATCAAACAAAAAACCTTATTTTCAAATTATCGAGTGCAAAGCCGCGTGTAATTCGGAGTATATTACTAGCGACTGAGACTTAAAAGACTTTTAAGGTCTTACGTTAGGACTACGAGGAATATTCATCGTGGGAACAAAATCAGCGCGTTCGTCGTGGGTGATGGTAAAAGGATTATACAGTACAATATACGCACGTGGCTTGTAGTGTGTTTATTCGTATACTACTATGCTCGACGACGCTTTCCTCTCTCCTCTCTATATAATGTGTATAGTAGCCGGGCGATTTTTTTTGGGAACGGCTTGGTTGATTTTCTCTTAGCAAGTCAATCAATCATCCTTCTCCGAGTTTGGGATTTCCGTGAATCTAATTTATCTATACAGAGAAGAAGACCCAAAAAAGGTAAAAAAAAAAATGAAAAAAGAAAAAATGTTAGTGGGTTCCTCAAATTTCTAAAAAAAATTCTGTGGAAAACCCACCAGCAGCGGTGAAGGACGATTATTTGGGATATAGGGGCTTGCCTTTTAGAAGAGGAATTATCTAATTGTACTGGTTGCAGGTGGGATTGTGGTGTGCTTTTTGCTGTGGAGGGCTGGAATTGCTAATACTCTGGGCATGGCCAAGAATGGGTTTCTTGCTATTGCGGTCGCGTTTACTGTAAGTTCTTATTTGCAAATTTTTGCATTTTTTCCGGTTTATGGATTCTATATTAAATTGATAGTTGATTCTCAAGTATGACATAATAAAGGATTAGTGTCTCGTTGGCCTATTTATTGAATAGTTTTCCTAAGTTGTCTTTTCAGTCTGCAGAATTATGATTATTATTTGGGTTGTGAATGACTATTCGCTTCTTCAAGTTGTAGTACTTGGTATATGATATGAAGACTTTTCACGTTTGAATTCTTATTTGTAGGAAGAGTATTTATAATATTTATACTTGATTATTGATTAATTACAATTTCCTCTATAATAATTCTTACTCATCTCTCTGCTTCTCCGATTCCTCTTCCCTCCCCCCTCTCCCCCTCTTCTCCATTTTTTTTTTTCCATCTCTTCCCCTTTCTTTTCCCTTCTTCTAGAAGTCTCGCTCTTTTGTGGATTGTGTTGCACGTCAAAATGGCATCTCTCAAGTATTTCTAGTAGTTATATGGGAATTTTTATTGACGGAAATGTTGAGGAACTTAACTTTGCATACCTCAATTTTGATGATAATTGAATGGTTATTAGTGTACTTCGAGTAATGATTAGACACAACCAACTCGAGAAGAATCTTACTTTGGGTGCTCCTGTAATTGAGGCAGTGTGTCCTGCTTGAATGGCAGTTATAATCATGGTATATTATTAATTTATATATTCTTGAAATTCAATAGTACATCATGCTTATGGTGCTATTCATGTTGCTTGAATAAAAGCAACTACAACCAGCTCTCTCTACTCACATTATGCCTCAAATGAAAGGTAGATACCTCTTTTATCACCTTTTGAATTTTGCATTGTTTCTCTTTCATATAGAGACAAATGGATGTATGGTTTGCACTTAATTTGCTGAGCTTGACTGCGGGAGGGAAGTAGGCAAATATGTCTAATGGGAGACTCCAAGCTCCCTTGATTATGTCGAGTAGAGTTTCTAATGGCACATTCATTTTATTCCCTCGGAATTCAAGCTGGTTCTTATTGATGGTTAACATTCTACTGTAGCATAATGAAGGCTCATTATCCAAATGTAGTAAAAGGAGTAACAAAGGCTCAAATAAAGTGCATCATCACTTACCCATATGATGAAATTCTTTACATATGAAAGGACCAAGAGAAAAAGAATTTGTGGTTGGTGGTAAACATTTTTGTCTGATGAGATCAATCTGCTCTTTTAGACAAAATAGTCGGGTCAACTTACTCTTAATCCTTTTTGCTATCACTTCAGCATGTTGCTTTGCTAAGTTTTTCTGAGTGTTTAGATCTTTACGTTAATGGTTTGATAAGTTTATAGGCTACTTGTTTTTGGTATCCAGCCACTGTTGGTTTTGTTGTTTGTGTCTCTGTGTGTGGATTTGTTTGCCCTTCTGTTTAGAATTCTTTCCCCCATTCCTACTCCTCGTCTGGGCCTGGCTATTCTGGTAATTCCTGTTCAGGACAGTGTCATTTTCATTCAGGTTTTCCAGTAGTGGAGCCACAAACATGATTTACTGAGGGCAGAACTTAGCAGTTTAACGAGCGATATATTAACTGATTTAGCAATGAATACGTAGAGATCTGTCTTAGCAATGAATACATAGTCAGTAACGGTGAATATTTTGAAATGAACCTTTACAAAAGCTCGTCTTTATCCCCTCAAGCAGAACACTGGTACTTGAGGTGTTATGCTATGGATTTCCCAGAATGAAAATGACAGTTTGTCCTTAACAAGAATTACCGGAATATTACCCTTTTTATAAAACAGGAAGAGTAACTTGAGTAGAGTTTTAAATTTGTCCCTGCTTATTCCCTAGCTTAATAAATTTTTGAAAATACTCCTTTTTTTTTTTTCTTGATTTGCATTCCTTTTGTTGTATACCACTATATTTTGATTTACGTGATTCAGATTTTAAGTAAAATTGTATAAAAATGAAGATAAATAAAAACATCAGAAAAATTTAAATCATGCAGAACTTAAAATAACTTCACTCTTTTGATAAAACATAATAAATTATACTAATACATGTCTGAAACCTATAAGCTACCCAAATTGAAGCTCTTTGTTGGACATCTGCAGTGGGACACAATTTTGTGTTTTAAGAAGCAGATGAAGGACTTGATAAACCCCCAATTAAGTTTACATATATAAGACGTAAAAAAGGGGCCAAGCAAGCACATGGAGGGGAGCCCACAACTTGACAGCAGGGCATAGTAGTGGTCTCTAGAATTATGCTGAGTCATTAAATTGTTAAGGGTAACAGTCATTTTGTTAGAGTTAGTTGGGGATAGGGTATAAATAAACATGTAAGGGTAGGGGAGTAGGGTATGAAAGAAATTGAGTAAGGTAGAGGGGATTGGAGAATCGTGTTTTTCCATTAATCTTCATTTACTACTGCATGTTCATCTTTTGAAGCTATATTACAGAAAACAGAAATACATCTTCTTCAGTTTTTTTTGGACTGCTTCCTATCAGGACTTTCATGGAAAAGACTGGAGCAGGCAACGATTCACTGCATTATTAAAGAACACTGGTGATTGATATACCAAAAAGAAAATAAAATAAAAAGGAACTGGGGCAATTTTTCACCCTGCAGTTTTCGGTTTTTATTTGTGGTATGTCCTGGTCCGCACACCAGTCCCAAGGTGGGCTAGGTTGGGCCTACATGCTGAACTTTTTTAGAAGTGTCAACTTGTTATATAATTGAAAATAAATTCATAATTATAGAGGTTATATCTGAATTTTAGAAAGTAATTTTTTTAAACTGACAATTTACTAGTAGATGCATTATATAGTTGAAGGTATATCCCAACTAAAACCTACTTAGCTATCAATCATTTGTATCTTATAGTTTAATTACATCATACTAGGTTGGCACTTACTTAACTATAGTTCAATTATTTGCAATCATATGGTGTCTATTACGTCGAGATTTTGGAAGTCTTAAGAGATATTTTCAACATTTTGTTCTTATATCAATGTTGTATCTTCCCAATCCTTCACACAAATTAGACTCTCCCATATATCTTCTTCATCGTTGGCCTTCTTTCGTTCAGCACCTTGTTACCAGTGTTAAAAGTTGATTCCAATGCTGTTGTTGAGATTGGATATTTAGTGAATTATAAGCCAAGCCATAGCTGTGGATACGACCATTCATGTGTTTTCCACTGTATAAAAATATCTTAAGTATTGTATTTGTTCTTGTTTAAAAATTCTAGTGTAAACAATGTCATAGTATGCAAGTAATTCACACTGTACAATCAGTACCATGACCTTTTTCTTTGTCAAGATATTATAGAATACAACAATGCTTTGCCTTTAGAAATTGTTATAAAGGACAACTTTGTTGTTGCCATTTTTAAGAACTGAAATACTATACATTCAATTTGATACCTGTTTTAAATATTAAGTTTAATTGTTATTTTAAAAGTCAATTTGGTAGAAATCTTCTTTCATTTGTTCTTGTACCTTTAACAAGCAGCATGGCTGGATTTCCAGAAGTACATCTGAAAAAGGTTGGATATACTTTTCGTTGTGCACACTCTCTGCTTATACGAACAACTTCTATGAATCACTCCATTCTTTCTCTATTTTCTTCCCGCGAAGAAGAAAAACTTGTCGGATTAATTGACCCCCCTAGAACAGGATCTACTAGAAGTAATTTGGGTTTGTGTGGTATTGTATTATTGCGCTTTAGTTCAAGTGACAAGTGCCAGAACCCTATTTTGAAAAGAAATAGACTACTCTTGTTTCTAATTTTTCTAGCCAAATTAATTTCTTTAGTGAAAAAGTTTACAATAGAGAAAACAGAATTGTTAAAAAAAATTGAAATAGAGCTAGCCAGCTAGGCTATCTTCATTTTATATGAGTGAGAGCAATGAGTCTTTCTCAAAAAGCATTGCTCTCATTGAACCTTTTTTTTTTGGGCCCATGCAGGATGTCCCCTATGGGGATTTGGGCTTATTTTGCAAACCTGACATGGGCTTATCACGGGTAGCCTTCTAGGGCTCGACTGCCTAGTTCACTTTGCCACCAGTAGGTTATGGGTTTATCACAGACATATACATACTTAGAGAACATATACCATGTCAGGAGGGGTCATGGCACTCGAGCACTTCCAATCAATGGTTAGAAGCAAACCATGTTTTCTTATTGTCACCATAAGAGGTTCACAAAGGAAGGAATAGTCATCGTTGAAGTAGAAAGCCTAGGTTATCTTTAACAATTGCTGCCTGTTTATTTCTTACATGAAGTAATGCTACCTATAGACACACTGATTTGTCTTCTTTCTGAATTACAGTACAAGTTGTTAGTTGGAGAGAGGCTTAAATAAATAGTTTCCTCCCCATACTTAAAATAGTTTCAATGACTTCACATGGTTATAAGATGTAGACTTTTGACTATTTTACTACACAGATTTTGAGAACTGATTTTCTAGGAAGAAGAAATTATCATTACATCATTCTTATATGGCATCTATTTCTTTCTATTATCTGCTTTAAGATATGAACTGCTTGGGTGCAGGATCCTGTTGTCAAAGTGTTAGCAGAAACTAAGGAGTTCAAAAATCTTGACCAATTGAAGGACAAGCATCCTGAAGGGAATTTCAAGAAGCCAAAAGAAAATAGTCGAGAAATTGAGAAGCTTGAAAATGGATAGTAACAGCAATTACTCTAATTTGAGTTTGTTCACTCCACCGTACTCTTCTAGTTTGTGCCCGTACAAATCCTCTTAGATGCCTCTCCTAAAGATCATTAGATAATTCAAAACTTTGTTGAAGGTACTAGTTGCTTAAGCTATCTATATATCTGTAGGCAATTGTTTGCACGTAACAGAACTTCAATTCTGAGTTTTTTGTGCCAAGCTTCATTCTATGTTTATTTTATCATATGAGCCACGCTTTTCTAAGCTTTGAGGCCCGTTTCGTATAGCTTTACTTTTGTTTTTGTTTTTCCTTCCCGTAGAAGAGTTCTTAGAGAAAGCTATCTTAATTTTTGTTTAGAAACTAATTTTGAAAGAGCTTCCTATTCTAAAAGTACTTTTAGAGGAAGTCACGTTTGATCAGATTTCTCTAAAAACTCTTCTAATTAGAATAAACACTTTTTCTAAAATTAGTCAAATAGATTCAAAAGTAATTTTGAATCTCAAATACTATTCTTGACTTTTCGAAAGTTATGTCAAACGGGCCCTGAGTCTAGTATGAGGTGGAGCTCTAGGCTTGTGTGGACGACAACGGCTAGGAACAAAATGTTGGCGGTGCCGGCATTGAAGTGTCTCAAGTGAGACACCACATAAATATCAAGCTCATTGGAACTCGAAGAAGGCAAAGTTTATTTTGAGTACGTGCAATTACCAAAGCATTCACGCTTCTTTATGTGCCTAAAGGGACTGACCCCTACCATAACAGTTGAGCAAGATTAACGAATAAAATGTATATATTCAAGTTTGGGAATATACATGTATATATATAGTTTTGTGAGCGGGAGGGCGTCGTCGAGGCTTTTTCAGAATTGGATTTTTCCAATTTCGACTTTGATGCTTTGGCCAGGCACCTATATAGTATGATCGAGCAAGGATGAAAAAAAAACCTACATTTTCCGTTTCTCCTATTAGTTAGAGGGGAGCAGAGATCGACCTATCTTATCGGTTCTTTTTCTTCACTAAAACCTTAGCCATGAAATGAATATCCTGATCATCGCTAAAACCCTTGACTGGACTACGCTATTATACACGAGTTCATATATGTTGTCGATGTGTCTCCATCTTATTATCTCATTAGTTGTTCAACCAATCAAATTTTGACACATCACTATATAATTTAAAATGATAATTTTAGTGGGCAATCCAACCATTAAGAAAATAAAAAAGAAACTATGTCACACTAAATTTCGACACACGTCAAGATTTGATTGATGAAATAGTAAAAGGAATAGGTGAGATGGGGATAAGACATCTCAACTAATTTAGAGCAAACACTACGAGAGAAAATTCATACTTTTCTAGTAAATGCCCCCACTTTTGATAACACGATAACAATTATGAGAAATATAATTTATTTCTAGCATTCATTAAAGGATATAAAACGTGCATGGCCAGTGCGTAACACTAAGCAAACTGTTAAAGACAACTAATTGATTTATGACACGCTTGTAGGTTCTATGCATTTACATATATTATTTTCGCATTAATTTAGATCCGTTTAGTGGGAATTTAGATTAAAATTTTAATTTAAGTCAAAGTCAACTATTTTCAATCAAACTCACAACCTTTTAATCACATTTATCAATTTTTATCAAAATCTACTAAAAATCTAATTTTAATCCATATCAAGAAAGCACCGGTACAAGAAAATATGTCCATTTTCCAATATTTCCAAAAAAAAAAAAAAAAAAAAAAAACTTTTATTATTATTATTATTAAAATTTAGTAATAAATGTTAATCAACATGGAAATTAAAAACACAACGGTAACTTGTAAGCCAGTTACAAAAAAAAATAATGAGGGAGTAATTAATGAAATGTAGCCTCTGAACTTCCTTCTAAGCACATTATCGTTGGAAGCTTTGCATTTAAAATTTTTACATTTCTTGACTGGATCCTTTAGTACATGATTTAACGGTCACATCTACAAATTTAATTTTTTTGCTGTATAATATATACACAACACATTTTCTTTTCATAGCTTTTCAGTGTTTTTGAGAGGAACCCATGTTGTAACTTGTAACCAGTAGAATATTTTGGCTCCCTTCATTTGTAAGTCTCTCTCTCTCTCTCTCACACACACACACACACACAATTTTATTGTATCCCACTTTGCTCGCGAAAGGCGAGTTATAAGCATTTTGGACACTCTCTCGTTAAAAGCTGATTTTAAAGAAGACTTCTACCAGAAGTAGTTGTTACCTTCTTATTTTCCTTTTCATAAATCATTCTTTTCTCGAATGATTTATGCAGTATTGGACATGAGTTGACAGCACGAGGATATGATTTTTGCTTATTTTTATTGCTTAAGCTATCATGTTTTTGGCATTATTGAGCTCTTTCTTTATTATCAAAGACAATAATTTAATGCATAGTCGGTGCAATTTAGTGACACATAATGGCTAATGGGTGAGAATGTTGATACACCACTTTCCAGCATAGAATTCCATGCCTTTCAAAGAGAAAAGTAACTATTTAGCATTGGCTTTTACTTTAGCTTTATTGTGAATCTTGTTTCTCAATGATCACATAGATTTCCCACATGGTTTCTTAAACTTTATAGGCATGTTAATACTGATTTTAATTTCTTTTTCTTCTTTAATATTGCCAGAGAAGTTGAATACACACTGCTAAACATAATGTTTGTTTATAGTTCTGCTGTAAGTTAATTTCCTTTTTGATGCACCATGATAAAGTGACATTCTGCCTTTTTTTCACTTTGATAAAGTCAATAAAGAATATATTGCTTTTAACCTTTGTTTAAAATAAGGTCCCCTAATACATGGGCACATCAATTTGCAATTAATTAATTTTTTTTTTGCTTCTATATGAAGTCTTCAGTCTCTCTACAGTGTTTTCATGAATGCACACCTTTTTCTTACTTTTTATGTTGATTAAGGTCAATTCAAGAATCGACTATTTTTGCTCTGTGTTGTGTGATCGTGATGGTTTTAGTTAAAGCATTTCGCTTAAATGTTCTGTTTTATGAGAGTTTGGTTTAGCTAATGCGATGCTTTTAAAGCTAAACTGAATGGCTCTCCTTTCTTACATGAAAAAGTCTGAAAAGAATGGTTTTTTTTTTCAAAAGAGTGCCAAACCATTATAGAGATGTGGAATTTTATAATTGAAAATTCAAAAGTTCAAATTCTGATTCAACCATTTACTTCATCTGATAGTTTCCAAGTTTCTGGTTAAGGCAATTATGGTTCCTTTTGGGAGAGCACAGTGAAGGAGGTACTTCAACTTTTATTTTGAAATTGCAAATCAAAAGAGAGAGTAGGGTAGTGGTAGTAACCTTGAGTTCATCCATGTTTTTTCTTTCATTTTTCAAAGGGTGGTGAGAGCGGTATTTTCTTCTTATCTATCGGTTTAAAAATAGTATTTTGTACAGAATCTTGTTTGGTATATTATCTTTTTCATTCTTTCCAGTCTCAGTTTCTTGCTTCGGCAGTACACTTGAAACAAAATTATATTGCTCTGAAAAAAGTTCACTCTTAAGTACAAAACTTCTTGCATTGCTCGTACTGAATTAGTGCTTTCTCTAGTATACTTTATTGTACTTAATAGATGCTTTTTTTTAAGATAAAATCAGCTACAATTATTAAAGTGCGTATTTTTATCATATTATCTGTTTCTTCTCCAGGATAAAACAAGAATTGAGAAAGCTTTCTGGGATCAAATTCAACTACTTGTGTTATCTGCAACATCTGACCAAATGAAACTCCTGTTTCTAGTGGCAGCCGTTACAGATCTCTTTCTGTTATTACCGAATTTTCAACAGATTATTGCTGATCTTGATTCAGACAGGAGGGCTCTACTTGATTTTGCTGATGCTGTCCCACATCTCCGAAAGCTCAACTGGAATACTAACGTTTCTCTATGCTCTTCTTGGGTTGGCATAATTTGCAACAAGGATGGAACAAGAGTGCACGAAATCCATCTTCCTGGGATTGGGCTCTATGGATCATTCCCCGCCAAAACAATTGGAAAACTCGATGATCTTAGGGTCCTTAGCCTTCGATCCAACCATCTCAATGGAGGTCTTCCTTCTGATATCCTATCCATTCCTTCCCTCCAATCCATCTACCTTCAACACAATAACTTCTCTGGTGATGTCCCTCCTTCCCTCTCTCCTCGACTCAGTGTAGTTGATCTATCCTTCAACTCTTTTACCGGGGTGATTCCTTACACAGTTAAGAACTTGAGGAGATTATCTACTTTAAATCTCCAGTTTAATTCATTCTCTGGAGAAGTCCCCAATCTTGACCTCCCAAGGCTGAAGAGTTTGAATTTGAGCCATAACTTGCTAAATGGCTCAATTCCATATTCCCTACAGAAGTTTCCGATTTCTTCATTCTTAGGAAACTTTCGTTTATGTGGTTCACCACTAACTTCTTGCTCTACAATATCTCCACCCCATTCACCTTCGATTGTCAATTTTTCTCCTACAACTTCTGGAAGACATAATGCTTCTCACTCCAACAAACTTAATTCAGGAGTTATCATTGCCATTGTGATTGGTGGCTGTTTAATATTGCTGCTTCTAGTTTCGGTGATGTTATTCTTCTGTTGGAAGAAGAAAGATAGGGGCATTAGTGTGACAAAAGCTAAGGCCTCTAGTGGCGGAAAGAACGAAAATTTAAAGTCCGAGGACTTCGGAAGTGGAGTACAAGGAGCCGAGAAGAACAAGCTCGTATTCTTTGAAGGGTGCTCTTATAGCTTTGATCTCGAAGATTTGTTAAGGGCATCAGCCGAAGTACTTGGTAAGGGTAGTTATGGTACAGCTTACAAAGCTATTCTAGACGAGGCAACTATAGTAGTGGTGAAACGTCTTAGGGAAGTTGAGGTTGGAAAGAAGGAATTTGAACAGCATATGGAGATCGTGGATAGAATTGGTAGACACCCTAACATTGTGCCACTTCTTGCTTATTATCATTCCAAAGATGAAAAGCTTCTTGTTTGGGAATACCAGCCTGCCGGCAGTTTGTCTGCAGTCTTGCACGGTATGATTTCCTTGTTCTGTTAAATTGTGTAGAGCTTAATTATAGTGTTAGTTATTCCCTCTTCTATGGAACACCCTTGATCCTACTCTACATAAAAGGAGTTTGAGGAGACAATATTTGTGTAGTGTGAGAGATTAATATATAGACAATATTTGCTTACATTTATTTCACCAGTAAAGATTTCCCCTTGACATATATTCTGTGTGATGAACCACAATAGGTAACAGAGGCACTGGGAGAAGTCCACTAGATTGGGACTCGAGGCTGAAGATTTCAATTGGAGCAGCAAAGGGAATTGCCTATATCCATTCTGAAGGTGGTGCTAAATTCACTCATGGAAACATAAAGTCCTCAAACATTCTCCTCAACCCAGATCTTGATGGCTGCGTTTCTGATTTCGGCTTAAGCCCTCTGATGAATTATTACCCCAAGAAATACCGAGGTGCTGGTTATCGAGCTCCAGAAGTGATTGAGACACGAAAAGTCACTCAAAAATCCGATGTCTACAGCTTTGGAGTAGTCTTACTTGAGATGCTCACTGGAAAATCTCCCATCCAATCTTCAGGCTACAATGATGTTATTGATCTACCTAGGTGGGTGAGATCTGTTGTTCGGGAGGAATGGACGGCTGAAGTTTTCGACGTGGAGCTGACAAGGTACCCAAACATTGAAGAAGAGCTGGTGCAAATGCTTCAGATTGCTCTTGCTTGCGTGGCAAAAGTGCCAGATATGCGACCAAATATGGATGATGTGGTTAGATTGATTGAGGAAATTCGACAATCTGAACTCGAGAACAGGCTTTCGTCTGAGGACAATTTGTCAAAGGGATCCAATGTGCAAACACCAGACTAATTTGAGCTTTTACCTTACAATTTGATTCTTGAAGGAACTTTAGTCCATCCAAATCTTCCACCAATTCAAAGCCATCAACTATTTCTCTGCACATTAAGATTAGCCTTGTGCTTCCAAGTTTTTGCCTCTTTTATCTTGATGCAATTTCCCTCACATTTAAACCAGTATATGTTTTTTTCTCTTTACATCTTTTGGAACTTTGAACAAATCCATCTTTGCATAAAGAGTCGTGCTATTTAGCACTATTTGTGTTTAATACCATGTCAGCATTACTAACACTAAATTACAAATTCAATTAAATGAAATGAATTATGGCCCATTTAATAAGACCCATAATATGCTGACACCTAAACTGGTGTTTAAAAAGACTAGTGATACGTAGCATTATTCTTGTATAAATTATAAACTAGTGTTTAAAAAGACTAGTGATACATAGCATTATTCTTGTATAAATTATAATTCAGAAGCCACGTTGGAAGTAAGATTCATGTGTCAAACTACCCAACTTTTTGCATGTTTGATTGACTAAATTTTCCATGGAATTAGTTTTCCACATTTTCTTGGTTTTTGAGGAAATACTTTTTCCATGGGCTTGGTGGGAAAAACTTTTCTAGGCATTTTTTAAAATAAATTATATTCTCAATTGTAACAAATTATATTCCTTTAATGGACAATTTTCATGGAAAATAAAGCCAAACGAACACCAAAAGATCCAAAATTTCAATATTTTCAGGTGGAAAATTATATCAATCAAAGACAATTAATTGACAATTTATAATAAAACAATTCTATGCAATTCAATTATCTAGAATTCATTTTCTTTCCATCAAAATTCCATTATTGCAATCAAATGGACCCTAAATATTCATTTTTTTTCTAACCTGTCTTGAGTACATGACCAAAAAACCCTATCTCAATGTCAACCAATCTTTTTATACCTAAGGGCACTTTGGTAGTCCGGCTTTTATCCAATATTATCAAGATTTTCTGTAATTGTTCAAATCTCCGCATTTTCATCCATCTGGATGTCTTTCTCCCCCCACCCTCACCCCCTCCCCCAAAAATGTTGCATTATCGAAGGCTTCCACTTCACACGATCTTAAGGTATTTTTTATTTTTTTTATTTTTTTCAATCCATTTCTTGATCAATAATATGATCTGCAAGAAACAGTGTATTGGATTTTCATATATTTAGTTTTATGTTCAATTCAATCAAGGATGGATGAGATTAATTCTTGAATGTAGTTGAATTGTTTGTTCTCAATGAGAATTCCGCTTATCAGATCCCTTTCCTTCAAACCGAGAGAATAATTTTTAAGGGTTATTGTGAAGTTGGTTAAGGAATTACAGAAAACACAGGGGTGCAACGGGATGTTTTCTGATCAATATTAGTTGGATATCCGAAGCCCTTTTTGTTTCTCGTGTCTAAAGGATTGACTTATTTGTAATGATCCGATGACGATTTTCAAGTTGCTACAATTCCCTTTTTCCTTGGGGGTGGGGGGGATTGGGGTGGAGGGTTGGTTTTCATTTTGCTTACAAGGTGTAGTTGAGTCTTGATATTTATGCAATATTTGTAGCAGGGTTGTTTTGCTTAAAAGGCGTATTCTCAATTCTATTAGATTGCAAACAAGTTGTGGCAGGGTTGTCACTTTGACTACAAGGTGTATTCGAGTCTTGATCTTTAGATTGCAAACAAGGTAGCATCAGGGCACGTGTTTGATGAATTGCAGCAACTAAAAGTGTGAAGTTTGTCAATATTAATACTGAATTATGAAGGTCTCCATAACCTGCACAAAAAGAAATGCAGGAAGTGAGACTTGATGATCTCTCGAAATTATGATGATGCACACAAATCTACCATGAAGCATGAGTTCGGAATAGATTTCTCTCATGTAGTGTCCTTCCTTGGACTGCTACGAAAAACACCGTCGGATTTTAAAGTAGCACAATCTAATTGAAATTTTCACCCAATTGAGCGTGTCTAGCATATTTTTTCACGGTAGCAGGATCACTATAACTGACTCCGAAGTAGTAAACGAGACTTAATACAGTTTGCAGCAAACATTTAAACCAATATTACCGTGCATTTGCATTAATTGGGATAATTAGGTGGAAGAAAAGATAACAAGATTAGACTTCCGGTTTTGTTGACTTGAGGGGATACAGAAAGGAATAGTTTTATTGAGTTAAATAGCTTCATGTGTTTATTTGATTTACCTTTTAATATTGTTTAATTCTAATTGGCACTCATATGCCTGGAAATTACTCAAAATACATTCTGCAGATAAAATGTTATCGAGTCTGTTTCATATCTATTTTTACATTATCATATGTTTGCAATCTGACTAAGCTGATTACTTTTAGCTCGCAGCTGTAGTCCTTTCCCCATTGTTCAGCTGTACATAGGCAATGGGGCAGTGCTGGACTAAGGTAATCAATGTTCAGACACCAGTCACATTGGACAATTATTTTCGTTTTCTTTTATGTGTTCTTGAGATAACTGCCATAGGTATTGGTTTATTTAGGTTTGCTATGGTTCAAGAGTTTCTTTTGTTTACCTTTAAGTTGAGACATTCTTGCTCCGGACAATAGAACTTTCTTTTCCGGTACATAATGAACTTATCATCGCAGTTTTGCACGCAAAACGATAATGTAAAGAGTACTACAGCAGAGCTCGGAGGTGAAAATGTTCACCTTATCACTACCATGGAGAAGTGGGAAGAAAAGAATTCCGAAGCAAGCAAGGAAGGCAAGATAGTAAGTTGCCTTTGCTTTATTTGACCATCATTCTAAACTTATTGCCGATCATGTAATTTCCTCCAAGTAGGCAACCACTGATTTGCTAGATTGCATTATGATTTCAAACACTGTAATTCCTATCCGGGGTCAGATTTTAGCTCATGCAACACATCACTTTCATCTGCACAGCATCAATCTGATGTCGTTTGTGCATTTTTGAAGAAGATGTGTATCTCTACCTGCTAATGTGTGTGATTGTGTGTCAACTTGAATACTATTGTTTGGATTTTATTCAGTCATTTTTCGAGATTGATTTAGGAGTTGGCTTTAATCAGCCAAAAGCCATAAATTTGGAGCTTGTTACAAATTTTCGATATTAGAACTCATCTTCCTCATTTTTCCTCACTCCAGACGTTCTTTTTCTTATTCGTACTTTCCAACAGGTAGTGGTTAATTTCAGTACATCTTGGAGTAATCCTTGTAGAGAGATAGCACCATCTTACTCTGAGCTTGCCGATAAATATCTTTCAATTCTATTTCTAACAGTGGACGTTGATAAATTAGCAGTAAGTTCTCACTTTTTCTTTAAATGCGTATGAACTAGTCTATGTTATTTTTGCGCCATATCTATTTCAAGAAATCACCTAACCTTAGAAACGGAATATGTTGATATATGAAAATGCTGTTCTGGTATGGTGTAGGAGTTGAGTACCAAATGGGACATCAAAGCCACTCCATCCTTCTTTTTCTTGAGAGACGGACGACAACTGGACAAACTTGTAGGTTCCAACAAGGCAGAGCTCCAAAAGAAGATAATGGCCATTGCCGAGTCAATTTGAAGGTCCCTTGATTGAATCTTCCTGTTTTGGTTACTCTATGTGAACATTTATAAATTGTTTGGTAAAGTGGATTTGATAATCTTGGGCAGAATTATATAAGAAAAAAAAGTTAAAAATATTGTTCATAGGGCTGTCCAACATTGTCTAGTAATGTACCAAATATGTCATTGAAGTAACAATAACACGTGGAGCATCATAGTTTTGTTACATCATGTATTTTGATATTTGATACTTCAAGAATGCGAAGACTTAGCCCTAATTAATTTATAATACATTTTTTTCTTTCTTATTTTTAATCACACGTTCTCTAATAAAATAATATTACACATAATCTAAAAAAATTTCCTTCTTTTTTAACCATACATTCTCTAAAAAAACATTATTCCAAAAATTATAATATCAAATAATGGGGGCCAAACGAGGGCTTATTTTAGGGTACATTTATTTTCCTCTTTCTGTTGAGCCCCATTTTTTTCTTTTTGTCAAAAATACATTTTGGAATAGTGATTTGATGGAGAATTTGTAGTTAAAAAATAGGAATTTTTTTTGGATTTGTGTGTAATATTATTTTACTGAAAAATGTGATTGAAAATAAAAGAGAAAAATATATTTTAAAACTAATGTGACCAAACAAGGGAGTAGCTACAAAAGTGATCAAAAAGTTTCTGTTTGTCAAAATAAGCCAATGTAAATCTTAATATTGAAGCAATGTTTTATTAAAATCTCTTATTCGCTCTTACAATTTTTTGGTATCTTGAATGGTGGAACCACAGTTCATTTTAAGTGTATATATGATGACGACTGTCGACCTCGAAAATGGCTCCAACATTTGGTCAACAGAATAAGTCTCCATGTAAGCTCCTCCATGCGTACGGTAGCACACCTTTAGTCACTTGTAACCTTTTCCAGTAGGGGTGAAAGCGATCGCGAGCACTCCAACGATCAAGTTAGTGTTTTAGTAAATCAGAGAGTGACGTCCGATGGTGTGTGTATGTGCATGTTCTTCAGAGTTAAGAATTTTTTAGGTTAGGAATTAGAGTGCAAAGATGGTCCCTCATCTTACCTCAATAAGGGAGTACTTATACTAAGAGGAAGAGGAGAACCAATGGATGTAGGGACACGTGGCTTTGGATCCCGGGTAAATCATCCCTTCATAGGCTTCAATCTGTCCATTCATAGGTTGGCGGGTATTAAATGTTTCTTGACATATCAGTGTGAGTTGACCATTTGGAGTCTGCCACACGTTCTATCAATTAGGCTAAAAACTTGATTTTGGGGAGATCTTCTCACAAAAGATATTGACAGGCGTGAGGAAGTGAATATAGGGTATGGTGAACACAGAGTGCGTGCCTTTGCATTCGTAGCGTGCGGCGGATGAGTTCGAATCTTCTACAAGCGAGCAGTATCATTTCAATTCAGGCTATTGGATTTGGTCTGTTCATACGAGGTCGGTTCGTCCGCCACGTGGAAGTATAGAATCTTTTTCGTACACATATTGCCATAGAACTAAGTCACAAGGTCAAGGCCACTTTAATTCAATTCGTTCGAGGTGTGGCCGTACGAAAATCAGATTATGCTGCCACGTGGCGGATGAGCTGGATGGATGGGTAGAGGGCTCATGAGAGCCCGTAACAACAGTTCCTCAAGTCCCTGTATGAATATTTATATAATGCGTGGACTTCAATGTGGCCATAACGTGTCATTTGGTTGTGTGAACATGCTAATCGTCATAGAACAACTTCAAGAAAAGTTGTCGCAAAAGCGAAGGATGAAGCGTTGGGTGTTTGGCAAGCAAAAGCGAAGTGTTAAGTGTTTGGCAACTTCAATAAAAGTGTTAAGTGTTTGGCAACTTCAATAAAAGGACGAAGTGTTAAGTGTTTGGCAACTTCAATAAAAGTTGATGCAGAAACGATGTCCTTACTGAAAGACGAAGCGTTGAGTGTTGACAACTTTGGGAAAAGCTGTAGCAGAGGCCAAGTCTTTGCCGAAGGACGAAGTGTTGAGTGTTGGCAACTTTGGGAAAAGTTGTTTCAGAGGCGAAGTCTTTGCTGAAGGACGAGGTGTTACGTGTTGGCAACTTTAGGAAAAGTTGTTGTAGATGTGAAGTCCTCTGAAACGATATTGCTCACTTGTAGAAGATTCGAACTCATTCGCTGCATGCTACAGATGCAAATGCCCGCACTCCACATTCAGCTTACCCCATATTCACTTCTTCACCCCTGCCAAGATTTTTTATGAGAAGATCTCCCCAAAATCAAGTCATTAGCCTGATTGATGGGACGTGTGGTAGACTCCAAACGGCTAACTCACACTGATATGTCAGGAAACATTTAATACCCACCAACTTATGGATGGGCAGATTTACACCTATGAAGGGATGATCTACCCGGGATTGAAAGCCACGTGTCCCTAAATCCAACAGTCCTCATCTTCATTTCCCTTAGTATAAGTACTCCCTCATTGAGGTAAGAGGAGGGACTTTCTTTGCTCTCCAATTCCTAACCTTAAAAATTCTTAACCCTGAAGAACATGAACATACACACACTTTTAGATATGTCCTGGTGACCACTTCACCGTCGGACGTCACTTTCAATTTACTAAAACACTAACTTGACCGTCGAAGTACTCGCGACTGCTTCCACCCTCGCCGAAAAAGGCCATGAGTGACTAACTATGTGCTGCTGTACGCAGGGAGGAGCTTATGTGGAGACTTATTCTGTTGGCCACGTGTTGGAGCCATTTTTCAAGGTCAACCACGACAACAAAATGAACTTTCCTTCATCGCTAGATCTACGGGAAGAAATCATTGGTGACTACCACAAGCCATGTTATTAGTGTTGGAGATATTACACCGATAACGCACATGAATTATATTCTCAAAATGTATCTTCTACTTGTGCAAAATCGAATATAGTTTCGACTTACCAAAATAGAATTTGAGAAGACGAAATGATAATTATTGAAGCCGAATACGTGACGATGGATTTAATCATTTCCATTCTTCGACGAAAAACATTTCTTATAATCAAAAGAATAGTTAGTTTTTCTAAAATCAAATCTCAAATTCGAAGAAATCCGAAAATGAAATAGAAAATTCAAGTGATTAGATTGGCCGAGGTAATTGTTTAACACTTTTTCCTTAAGATGAATTTACCCCGCATCGGTGCTAACGATTTTTGGCAATTATCTCCTAAGATACAACAACCACACCTCACAATAGGAGCACTCCAAATTACGTAGACCAACGAACTCTTAATGGAATTTTTTCTTTACCAAACCATATTTGTTGCACCTATATATTACGTGGCATCGACTATTTTATTACAATGGACCTATTTAATCAAGTCAGATATTTTTGGCCGTAAGCTTAGGCCTATTAGGCTCACATGCCCATTTACATTTCCTATATATATATACACGTGTGTGTGTGTGATTCATTTCATAATTAAGGTATGTCTTTAACCCTATCATCTTTCCCTCTTCGCCTCTTGCCCTCATTTTTTTCTTTTGTCCCACCGTTGACTTGATCGTCAGAGTGCAAATGGTCGCCAAACTTTTTTCTTGATCGGCGGACTTTATCTCCTAATAGGGTGTTCAGTGTACAGGTGATGTTCACGTAGAGGGGATGTGGTGGGAATTCTGTTGGCACATTTTTTGGGGTCAACAGATTGGCGCCGTCTATGAAAAATGATATATTAACCATGTTATTCCACAATCAAAAGGTCACACGAAAATATGGTTTTAGAGCAGTTTCGTCTATCAAAAGAAAAAAAAAACAGCCATAAGAAATGAAGGAAAAATGACTATTAATTGCGATATGAAATCTACGGAAAGAAAAGAATTTTTCGACCACGGCATCTGTAGTGAAAATGGTCACAACAAGCTGAAGATTTTTTGTTCGGCATGAAAAGGTGAACGGAAAATGGCTGCTAGAGGTCGAGAATATATCATCCAAACAAAGGCTACAAAAGAAGAGAGCTACCGAAAAATGAATTTTTTGGAAGCCATTCGGCTAGCATTTTTGATTCCAGTCAAAGCAAGGAAGAAGAAATAAATCCTGTCCAAACTAATGGACAAGAGAAAAACATTCTCAGGTGGAATATTAAAGAAAACTTTCCTAGCACAAACATATTCAGAGTCTAAACTTTGCATTCAATTTGCTCCAACCTTCAACTTGTTGGATTTGCAATAATATATGTTATAATCAAAACCTTTATATGTCTTAATCCTCAGCATCAATCCAAGAAAAAAGAGGAACAAAAAAGATATTGGAAAAAACCATAGCTTTTGGCGACAACTTCTCACTCCATAAATGAGATTTCATCACCTCTGACTGCCTTCGGAACCACAATCACCGATGGAGTAACAACTATTGAGGCAACCTTGCATCACACCATCTTCTGCAAAGACCGTTGAGTCAATTACCTGCACTAATGGTACCTAGTTACACCATAGTGACCTGCAGTATGTGGCATCATTTTGTCTAGCGCGTCGACATTAAATGCTGATGGAAATAGGACCTTGAGGGTGGCATGATTTTCAAATCAGCATGGGCTGTATATTGCAGATTTTTTTCTAGCATGGGTTGTAGTCTTTTGTAGCAATTTGTCCTTTCTCGAAAATTGGATTTTTCTTTGATTGATTGGTTCACGTGCTTTTCCTTTGGGCCACTTGGTGGGGACATGTTAGTCCATAAGAAACTTGGGCCTTAAACTAGATTTAAAAAAGGGAAAATTCATAATTGAGGTGTATGGTTTATACCAATTCAAAAGTCAGGTAAATAGTTTAACAATTCAAAACTCAGGTATTAGGTAATTAATTAAAAATATTTATTAATTAGGTCACAATTATAAAATTAATTGTCACATATGCATAATTATATGTCACAATTTAGTTATTGGTCCCATAATTAAATTAATTAGTCACTGATGATTTCGATGTCATAAATTCATAAAATTATAGGTCACAGTTAATTTCATTGGTCATATATTTTTAAATTTATTGGTCACATATTGTCAAAATTTTAGGCCACAGTTAAATACTTGATCACAGTAACCAAATACTTGGTCATATACCACTGGCAGTACCACTTTTGATTATCCTCACCTCGCGATTGCCGTCGCCGCCGTCCCCACCACAAAACCACCACCACCTCACGATAACCAGTACCAACACCATCGTCGCAATAAAAACAACAACAACCACCACCACCACCACCACCACCAACCAGATCTGAACCATCGCATCCCGACGCAACACCATCACCACAACTCCATTCCGCCATTGCACACACACACACATACCGACTGCTCACGATGCTGCTGGAGTGATTGAAATCTCCATCTCAAAACCACCTACCACCACAAAACCGCTAGCACCACCACACCACCACCACCACCGCCATCAAGTCGCACCAACAGAGAGACAGATGCAGAATACAAACAAAATAGAAGCTTCGAATACTAAGATGACGCCGTCGAACTCAAATCGCGCGACAACATGCAACGTGATTTATACCGCAAGTGTACGATGTCAAGTTTTGTAATATAGTAGTAGAGTTGAGGGTCGAACCCATAGGGATTGTAATTTAATTCCTACCAAGTATTATAATTATTTCAGACTTTGCTTTATCTAGACAATTCAAATCTCAATTCAATGTTGTTATCCTAAAATAACATGAATGTGTAATTATTCAAATGGAAAGAAAATGATTTATAGGAGAATATCAATGCGAGAAAGCCTAGGGAATGATTTCACCTCACTATCAATTATGTCTAGCTATTCTAATTAATTTTCTCATGTTTAAAAGCAAGAATCATAATGTATTTATCTCCCCTCTCTCGAGTGCCAGCTAGAAATTAATCTTAGATTTCAATTCCAATATCTCTATTTCGAATTAAAATCAAAGATTTATCAAGTTCATGATTCTTTTATGGATTAAGCTTCATATATCCTATACTTTCTCTCGAAACCCATAAAATCTATGTTGTGTCAATCCTATGATCACGCCTAAATTTCCCTATCTCAAGTGCTGGAATTGACTAGCATCTATTAATTCAATTAGTGGCCAATTAATTGAAAGCATTAATTTCATAACACAATCAAACATATATGAGAAATCAAATAGAAACAAAAATGACAAAATCAAATCATAATATCAAGTTTGGTTACATCAAACCCTAGATATGGAAATTAGTTCATAACTCCTAAAAACAACATAATAAAATCTGAATTAAAGAACATGGAGGAGAAAAGAATAAGAAAAACTCTTTTGCTACTTGAATTCTCCTCCAATTCCTTGTCGTTTTAGCTCTAGATCAATTCTCATTTGTGTTGTCTTCTAAGCCGTCGTTCTCCCCTAGAATTAGGTCTTATAACTTGTATTTATAGCCTTTTAAAATGTTAACACGGAATGAGGTTTGGCAGGGCAGAAAAAATCAAGAAAATTGGTTTTTTTCTCTCTTCTAAGGTCGTGGCGCCTTGGCGCCAGTGATTCTGCTGATTTCTTTAAAGCTGGCACCACAATCTGCAAGTTTCTGACGTCTTTCAGTATATTTATCATAACTCTTGCTCTTGATATCCAATTGAGATGATTCAAGATGTGTTGGAAAACTAACTCAAAAAGCTACAACTTTACTTCATACATCATCCTCCAATTCGATGATTTACTATGTAAACAACAAGTCTCAATATAAGACTAAAAATCTGGAGCAAAACTTTTTCGGTTGAAATTTGATATGTGATCACTCTTTGGTTATATTTGATCCCTTTGACATCTTTCTTCATACAATTGACCATTAACACTCTCAAATCTTCATCATGAGGTTCAGCACAACTTTTGAGTATTTGTACTTTAGTCCCCGAACTTTGGATCTCTTACAAGTTAGCTATTTTCTCCAATTTTCTCTACTTTTGCTTATTTTCTTCAATCTCATCAACCTACATCACAATATCAAAATCACGTATTAAAACTTCAGCAACTCATAAGAATTAATCAAATAACAAGTTTAATGGCATTGATATCATGAGTGAAATATCACTCATCAGGCGTCGATGCCTTCAGATCAATGCCGTTCTCAAATCGATGGGCGAAGAGAGAGATTGGAGATGAAGAGAGAGATTGGTGATTCCAGTAATTGTCGGCAATTTGAGCTCGGCTGAGATATTGGAGATTGGAGGGGAAGCATAGAGAGAGATTGGAGATGAGAGAACATGGAGGTACGGTATAGAGAGAAAGAGAGAGAGAGAGAATATGTTAGGAAATAATCAGGGGAGGTGAGAGAGAGATATGAGGGGGTTGAGAGTGATAAATTAGGACTAGAGTTTTAATATAGTACCTGATTTTTGAATAATGAAACTTGGTACCTGATTTTTGACTTCCAATATTCAAGCACCTGAATTATTGTAATTTCCCTTTAAAAAATTGAAACCATTGGTTAAGTGGAATTGGGCCCCGAATTTATTTTCCTTGATCCTTACTATACTTGCATGGATAATTATTGGGCCACTAAAATTTATTCCCATTTCTACATATGTGAATTATTGTTGGGCTTACCAATTCATTTAGATTCTCGAATGGGCTCCATTGAATATTTTTCTTGGGCCGATTCATCTCATTTTATTTCTAGGATTGAGTTTCATTGGATCAATCTTATGATTATTCTACTATGCTCGTAATTTCACTTGGAGGTTGCACAAGAACAACAAGAAAGGATTAAGCTAGTCTTGTCTAAAATGATAAAAATTTCATCATCATCATTTGTGTAAATTACATACTTGAGGAATGAATATCAACTCTTATCTCTATCGTCCCCCCCCCCCCCCCCCCCCCGCCCCCCAATCAATTTTTAGTCAATGGACTTATTATGCTTCACCAAATTCAATTTTTTCATCCTATTGAAAACTTTCCTTCATAGATAAATTATTATAATGTTGGATAAATGTCATCTGCTTCATATTTCAATGGACTATTTGGGGTCAATTCCTGTGATTAACATGAAAAATTGGTTCAAGATCTTCAAGGTAGTAATACTACACTTTATTTGATGCATATAATTGAGCTACATGCCGTGTTGAATGTTTTGCTCCCTTGGCCCAAATTATCAAGTGTGTGCCTTCAAAATTTTTTTATCATCATTATATGGCATCTGGAGAAAATTTAGGATTTGATTGTAGATAAAAAGAACTCAATCACAGTAACATAAACACAGCACATGCATTCACTTTCAAACTCTCAAATTCCAATTGAAGAGTCACTATCGGCTAGTTTGGTTTCCACTTGCTACTGGAATTTAAATATCATGTAAAGCTAACATTGTAGCAAGATTTAATGCCATAGCATGATTTCTATGAAACTAAATTCTTTTACTACCTGCTAGCTTTAAACAATTATGCCACTTGATTTATGTGAATGTCCAAATAGTTTTCCACCATTTGCAAGATCATATTATGGAACTATGTAATTGTTCAACAACATCCTTTTCATGTATTTGTTGATATAAAAATTGTCACTCGGAGGGAGATAATTTGCAAGGCTTTTACAATGTATGCCAAATATTTGTAAAAGTTCAATGCTTAGATCTCTCCTATTCAAAGGCACTTTTGACCGTCATCTCTATTATTCGAGGCAAGTTCTAAGACCTTCTCTCATCTTTGAGGTGAGTTCTAATTCATGGATTTCTTATTATTGAAGGCTATATTTTGTAAGTCCACTTTCCTTGAATAAAGGAAGAAACAGTATTTTGGAGTCTCATTCTGTGAATAAAGGAAGATGCGGCATATCATGAAGTCCTCGTTCCTTGAATAAAGGAAGATACAATATTTTTTTAAGTCATCGTTATTTGAAAAAGGAAGAAGAAAATCGTCAGATGTTTATTCTTGGCCTCGCGAGATGGTTATTCCTCGCCTCTCACTATCATCGAGCCTAGCTGTAGGATCTCGTCATTCCGAGACTGCTTATAAGACTTCGATAGTTCGAGATCTATACGCGAGATGTTTATTCCCTGCTTCGCCAAATGCTTATTCCTATCCTCGCGATATGGTTATTCCTCGCCTCTCACTATCGTCGAGCCTAGCTGTAAGACCTCGTCATTTCGAGGCCACTTATAAGACTTTGATAGTTCGAGATCTATACGTGAGATGTTTATTCCCCGCCTCATTAGATGCTTATCCCCGGCTTCGCGAAATGCTTATTTCTCGCCTCTCACTATCGTTGAGCCTAGCTGTAAGACCTCGTCATTCCAAGGCCGTTTACATGACTCCGATAGTTCAAAATCTATACGCAGAATGTTTACTCCCCACCTCATCAAATGGTTATCCCTGGCTTCGCGGGATGTTTGTTCTCCACTTCGCAAGTTGTTTATTCTTTGCTTCTCACCGTTGTCGAGTCCAGTTTGAAGACCTCTTTTATTCAAGGCTAGCACATAAGATATCGAAAGTTCAAGACGAGCCTCTAGCTCGAGAGTCGTTCCTCGCTCTGTGAGATGCCTCACCTTACAAAATGTTCATTATAGTTTCATTTATCTTTAAAGAGCTCATGCCTCAGCATCGACTGTATTACAACGGCCTATCTTTCAAAGCTTTGTTTCTGCTTCAGCTATGTTACATCCACTAATTTTTAGAGAGTTTATATTATTTACCGCTTCATAAGGAAATGGACGGGCTCACTGTAATACCTACGATGACGAAGCCTTCCATGGCTAGATCAAATACCATAGAGGAAGCCCTTGACATGGATGCGCTATCCCTATGTTAGGATGTCAGCTTATTATAGCTAATTACAGATTCATAGCATCGCCTCTGTTACTTACAGATTCATAGTATTACCTTTACTATACACATTCAGAGCATTGCCTTTGTTACTTACAGATCTAGAGCATTGCCTATACTATATACATTCAGAACATCGCCTCTGCTACTCAGATTCAGCGCATTGCCTCTACTACTCAGATTCAGAGCATCGCCTTTGCTATACACATTCAGTGCATTATCTCTGCTTCTCAGGTTCATAGTATCGCCTCTGCTACTTACAGATTTAGAGCATCGTCTCTGCTAATTACAGACTTAAAGCATTGCCTCTGCTACTCACATTTAGAGTATCGCCTCTGCATCAATTTATTACAGCTGCTTATATATTTAGTCTTGTCTCTACATCAACTTCATCACAGTAGCTTACATTCCAAGTTCGACCAGCATATTAATATTCGACTTAGACTTGAGGGACCATTGTGATACTGGTATGTTGGTATCATTACATTATTACTGCTTCTTAGTATCATTAATTATTAATGCTAGCATGTCATGGAGATATTTTCATTATAACTAGTACGTATGTCATGTTATCTACGTTATCAACATGTTGCTTCACTATAGAACTACTATTACATTAAGTTGTGCAAGCATCATATGACCTATTATGATACTTGATAGGCTTTCTGCATATTATTTATTGGAAAAATGTGATATCTTATTATTCACTTTATCATGATAAGTAGTTTGAAGGGCAAATGGGTCCTGATTTATTTTATATATTTGCGGCGGAGATATTATGTTGTATTACGGGTAGGTTTTGTTCATATTATAGAGGAGATGTTGTCGAAATTTTGACAAATTATATGCATAATCTATCTTTCAAGGATATTCGTAAGTTAAGTCTTCATTTATTGGAGCGATTTATATTTTCGAAACAATTCATAAGTCCTCACATATTTGGGATCGATGTATATTTTTTGAGGCAATCTATAAGACCTCATCTACTTGACAAGTTCGACCCGCACATGAATATATGACTCAAACTTGGGGGACTATTGTTACACTTATAAATTATGTGTCATATGCTAGACGAAGATGATCCCACATTGGCCGACTTGACTATTTGTACTTCAAAGTCCGACTCGTACATGAATGTACAATTTAGACTTGGGGGACTATTGTTACACATATATATTGCGTGGCATCGACTATTTAATTACAATGGACCTATTTAATTAAGTCAGATATTTTTGGGCCTAAGCTTGGGTCCGACCCATTAGGCCCACATGTCCATTTACATTTCCTGTGTGTGTGTGTGTGTGTGTGTGTGTGTGTGTGTGTGATTCATTTCATAATTAAGGTATATCTCTAACCCTATCATCTTCACCTCTTCCGTCTCTTGTACTCATTTTTTTTGTTCGACCGTTGACTTGAACGTCGGAGTGCAAACGCTCGTCGGATTTTTTTCTTGATCGGCAGACTTTGCCTCCTAACGGGGTGGTCAATGTGCAGGTGATGTCCACATAGAGGGGACGTGGCGGGGATTCTGTTGGCACACTTTTTGGGGTCAACAATATTTTTATGCAAGAAAAGACCACTTTTACAAAGTTTTTTATGCAATGCAACCAGAAGAAATGATATGGAATTATGAATTGAACTAATAAAATCCAAAAACATGAGATCTATATATAGTAGTTGTAAATGTTTGTCCTAAAAGACACAAACATATAAAAAGGACACGCCTTTTGAAATTTATCTCTCTACATGAAGAGACATGCCCACTGAAAAATCATGCCAAATGATATGGATGTAAGGCACATTGTGAAAGCATTCTTGGCACTATTTTGCATGTGAAGAAAAAATTAAAAGATAGGTTAAACTCTCGTACGGATTTACTCATTATGGGTATTAGAAAAGATCTTCATCCAGAATTGAAAGGAAATACATATTATTTTCCCGCAGCATCATATATGCTATCCAAAAAGAGAGAGAGAGTTATTTTGTAAGAGGCTGTTTGATTTAAGATTACCTGATGGTTATAGCTCTAACATTTCAAAATGTATATCATTAGCAGATAATAGGATTTTAAATCTGAAGTCCCATGATTGCCATGTGCTCATGCAACAATTGTTATCAGTTGCATTAAGAGGACTTTGCCTATAGGACCAAGAAATACAATGTTTCGACTATGTGCATTTTTCAACGAGATATGTCAGAGAGTCATTGATAAAAATAAATTAGAAAAGATTGAGGAGGATGTTGCCGTGACTTTACGTATGATAGAAATGTATTTTTCCCCGTCTTTTTTTTTGACATTATGATTCATTTGACCATCCACCTTGGGCGTGAGGTTCGTTTTGGTGGACTAGTACAATATCGTAGGATGTACCCATTTGAGAGGTAAATTACTATTATACTTTTGTAAGTATTCAAAATGTCTTCTTCTAATTACTTAGATATCTAATGACTATTATATAGTGAATTGAGTTTATGAAAATGCTTAAAGGATATGTACGAAATCGTTTAAAACCTGAGGGCTGCATAGCAGAGCGTTATTTAGCTGATGAATGTATGCATCTTTGTAGTGGTTACATTAAACAAGCTGCTGAAGTAGGTGTTCGACATATTCGGAATGAAGAATTCAAGAATGAAACAATTATTGACGGACGTCCAATTTCTAAAGGAAAGTCAAAGACTTTGAGTCAAGAAATGATAGAGGTCGCTCATCGTTATGTGCTGTATAATAGCGTTGATGTTGAGTCATATATAACGTAATGAAGTTAGTTAGTGTATTAGTTTAATATTGAATAATGTTCTCTCATAAACTTCTCTTACTATGTGTTTATTTATTTTATTTAGGATGCATGAAGAGGAGGTTAAGAATTGAGATAGTCGCATTGCCAAGAATGAAACTTTATTACAAATAAGACATATGAAGACTTTCACTTCTTGGTTTGCGGAGAAAGGCAAACAAGACAATTGTAACATGTTTAATACATTAAAATGGCTTGCACGTTGGCCTAAATATAATGTGATGTCACATTCTGGCTATGTAATGAATGGACATCGGTTTCATACAATCGATATTAGTAGAAGTACACAAAACAGTGGTGTTTCTATTGAAGCTCAAACTATCTGTTGGTCTAGTGTGAAAGATACAAGTCATGTAGTTGGTAAAATATCTTATTACGGGGTTATAAGAGAGATAATTTTACTAGATTGTCATAGTTTTAAAGTTCCCATGTTTCATTATGATTTGGCAAATATAGATAGTGGAGTCAAGATTGAAGAAGAATTTACATTGGTAAATCTTCAAAGTGGACAACATCAATTTGAAAGGGATCCATTTATTTTAGCATCACAAGCAAAACAAGTTTTTAATTCGAGAGAGAGCGATACATCTAATTGGTATATTGTATTAAAGGCACCTCACAGAGGATTTCATGAGTCAGAAAATTTTGATGAGGAGGCTTATACTCCATCCACATCAGATGCATTAAGATTTGATATGGCTGTTGAAGATGAATGTTATGTAAGATATGATTGTGAAGGCATTGATATTGAATATGATAATTGGATATCTTTAAGATTCTTTCTTTCTTGCTTTATTTTAATTTTCTATTCATGTGGTATTATATTGATATTAATGTCTCTAATTCCATTATTTCTTACTTTATTTTTGTAAATGCAAACGATGAAAGCTAAGTATTGTTGTTGCGGATGTTCACACACGTGGAAATAAGATGACATATCATGGTGAAGTAAGTTCCCAGATTGTATATATAATATTTTTAATGATTCTACGTTAACTTTAAGTAAGACATTGCTTTCTTTTCTTATTCATTTAATACAGTCGTCTAATCAAGGCTATAAGAAGTCAAAACGAGCTAAAACTTATGTTGTTGTTGCCACAAGAAAATGGAATGAAGGGATAAGAATATCAGAAGGAGGTTCTAATTCTGTTCCAGACATACAAGAAAATGATGCGCACCATGATGTAGAAGTGTTGCCTAATAGTGCTAGTACTACAGAAAAAGAAAATAAGGGAAGTGGTCATGCAAAATTGAATTATCTCAACAAGGGAAAAAGCGTGAAGTTATCAGTACAGTTTAATGAAAGAGGGTAGCCAATTTGTAAAGGCTCAAATAAATTATCATAATTTCTTGGGACCACAACTAGAGATCTTACACCAACTACATGGAAAAATTGAAAAAATATCAGCGAAATTTTCTTGATGACATATGGGAGAATGTGCAGGTAAAATATTCTCTTATATAATTTATAAATTAAATTACTATTAATATTGTATACTTTAATGCAACAAAAATTTGATGTTGATACTTGTCATAAAAAATGGGAAAAATTGGCGAGAACATCGATTTAATGTGCTTAAAGCAATCAACAATAGAGGAAAAACAATTGGCATGACACGAGCTGCTGCTCTTCTCAAGCCCGATAATGTTGAATCAATGGAAGAATGGCAAGCTTTGTCAAAGAACGTAATTCTCAACCATATAAGGTAAGCTTCCATTACTTTTACATATTGACTGTGCTTTGCAACAAACTTTTAGAATGTTAATTAGAACAATGCATCATTCTTCTACTTGATTGAAATGTTGACTACCTCTTCAACTAAATTAGGTAGCAGGTCTGTCTTATATGATTATACAATACTAATTGATTTTGTAGGAAAAGAATGAAAGATTCAAAAAGATGAGAGCAAGTCAAACCATGACGCATACAACAAGTAGAAATGGCTTTGCTCGCTTAGAAGCTGGTAAAAAAATGTTAAATTTGCTTGAAAAAGTATAAACGTTTACAAACTATCACATATACGAAATATATAAAATGCAGCGTGCTAAAAGTGAAGACCCTGATTCCATAACAAGAGATGATGTTTATATTCGAGGACATACGCGAAAAAATGGTGGACCTATTAATGAATCAGCCGGGGAAACATTGGTAACAATATTGCTTTCAATAATTTTTGGTGATTAATCAAAGCTTATATTCATAATTTTAGTCCACTAATGTATTTCCTCATAGCAGAACAAAATAAAAGCATGTTCAGAGACGGTTACCTCTCCAAGCAAACACTCTATCAAAGATTATAGAGTTACAAGAGTACTTGGTCTAGAACGTCGAGGACGGGTAAGAGGTCTTGGTTTCGGTACAACTCCTTCAAAGTTGAATGCTTTGGTACACAATCATAACTTGCAAACTCAAGTCCAAGAGTTGAGAGATGAAATTAAAGAATTAAAAGTTTTGTTTCAAGCGAAGAGTAAAAATGCTGATTAAGAAGATAATGTAAGTGGAAAACTAGAATTAATGAATGTTATTATCAATTACATATACTCTCTATATTCTAAATAATAAATTGTGCAATTCAATATGAATTTTACAGCTTAAAGATAGAAGCTTGAATGGTTTAGATAACCTTCAGAATAAGAAATGCAAATTGTTATCTTGGTTTGGAAAGCTTTCATTGTTGCAAAAGGTGAAATTGCATCAATAAATCCAAGTGATCTAGTGCATCATGTACCCTTTGGTAGTGAATGTTGAAGAGTTTGGGTTAATGAAGTGATTGATAATGTCAGCTTATTTCATCCCACACATGAGCTTTTTCTTCTTGAAGATGCATTAGGAAGTACAATTGCATGACCAATTAGATACATCGAAGTGGATTCGCTGTAATTACAACAAATATATACTTAACTTCTTTTGTTATTTTAATTCCATTTACATTCAGTCTCAATTCTT
The DNA here is from genome assembly GCA_019097785.1 of Fraxinus excelsior. Taxonomy (NCBI): domain Eukaryota; kingdom Viridiplantae; phylum Streptophyta; class Magnoliopsida; order Lamiales; family Oleaceae; genus Fraxinus; species Fraxinus excelsior. The sequence goes on along the minus strand of CM032631.1, from coordinate 30,304,992 downwards.
TAAAATCAAAAAGTTGATGGGTGGTTTATTTCAATTGAACATCGAGTTTTTATTTGGTTATCAAAATGATTTATTTGAAGGAAATTACTTTAGTGATTGATGCTTATCTTTGTAGTTATGTCTTCTTTTTCAAAGAGTTCTCCTATTATTGGTTGTCATGTAATTTACGTGGACATCACACATGCCATGATGGAGTTTTGCAATGGGTTGATTTTATGTGTTGATGTTTTATGGCTTTATTTGTTAGTGATAAGTGTATTTTCTACACTTATTCAGGGCTTGAAACTATATAATTTTATTGTTCTTTTGGCAAAATACAACATAAATTGTGTTATATTGCATCTTGTAGGTGAAACTCATTGGTGGATGAAGAATTGAAGAAAAGAGCAAAATGTGACGAAAATGGAAAAATGGCAAAGTACGAGGATCAAAGTCTACACTTTAAAAGTTAAATGATTAAATTGCATTAATTCAAAAGAGTGAATGGCATGGAGGAACACAAATTAATTGGGCCTTGAATTTCTAAGGGTGTATTCACATGCATATATATATAGACAGACGGAGAAGAGAAAGGGAGCAGTCGGGGAGAAAATTGAGAGAAAAGAGTAGACTGTTGGCTGAAGAAAAATGGAGAATTAGTGTCTCCCATATTTTATCATCTATACACAGAATTAAAGGCAGATTAGGGGGCTTAATTGAAGGGATTATATACACATATAGTGGGCGGCAGATTAGGTTAAACGAGAGAGGATAGTGGCTGAATTATACACTTAAACATTCATTTGCCGGCTGATTTATAATCCAGATTTTTACACAGTTTGGCAGAAAATTGGGATTACACATTTACATTGGTAGTGGAAGGATATAATATACATACCCATTCACACTCACGGCTGGCCGGCAGCTTTGTGGATATAATTGGTTGCTGAAAATTCTTCCTTGATTGCTGAAATTCTTTGTTATATATATTGACATATAAGTCAATAAGTTTCTGGAAGCAATTGTGCACAAGGTGAGAATTCTGGTAGATTTGGGGACAAAAATTTTGGCATGAATTTACACATATAAACACACGGACGCCGACAGATTGCTTTGGAAGAATTTGAAGTAGCTTTTAATTTCCAAATATATACAACATGCTAAGTGGGTGGCTTTTGGAGAATGAAGCAAGGAGGTTCAACTGAAAATTAATCACGTTCCTCAAATTTATAGGTGATGTCGTTCTACTTCTATGTGTTTAATCTTGATAATATGCTATGCTAAATTCCTTTGTATTGGATGGATGACGAAACTAATTAATTTTTAGTGTTTAATTCGAGACTGTGATTTTAGTTTAATTATTTACGTTTGTGATTTCATAAATATGCTTAAGTATATTGTTTTAATGTTTGCGCACCATTAAATGATTAGTTACTTATTTGTAGTGTTGGAAAACTTATGATAGGTAGAACACTATTTATGGAACACACGGACAATAAATATTAGGAATAATGTTTATGACGTGTGCGATCATATATGATCATCCTAAATGTCATTGCATGCCTGTCATATGAATTCGGACTAGGAATATGATCGTCTCGTGGCAATCATAGGTTTATTATGTTTTGGGAAAGAATAGTAAATAAAAGTGAAATTATCGATCGTCACAATTGCATGAATTAAGTTAATTATCATTAGTTGAGAATTGAAACTAAGAATTGATTAGTGGAGTCGGAAATCCAATACACTCACACTCATTTGATTTAAAACCATTTTTTATTGTTTTCGTAGTTATAGAACGTAGTTAAATTCAAACCAAATATCTTTTGTTACATTTGCGAATTTAAATATATCTAATACACTAAAATTGTGCTTTATTCCCTGTGGGACGATAACTCACTCATCACGATTATTACTTGTCAACGATTCCGTACGCTTGCGAGATTTATATGAACAATTAGTATTCTAGCCTTACCCTTAATCATTTTTTTTGAAAGTATGCTGTTTATAGATGCATTTTTTTTAGAGCTCATATGCTAATCAAAATCTCTCGAAAGTTTTACTAATAATATACTCAAGTAATTACTTATCATATGTACTACGTTGATTAGATAAAAGTTAATATATTTCTTAATATACTTTTGATTTACGTCACTCTAAATTTATTAACCATACCCTTATTGTTTATATGGTGTGCAGGGAGTTACTATTTTGTGGGATAGCTAAATTGTCGGTCGAAAAAGTTAATTTTGATATGATTCAATCATTTTTTTTGAAGTAATAGTTTTTTGAGAATTGTTGAGATGAACTTTAATTGACATACTGTATTGAACCATATTCAATATTTGTATTTATCAAAACATTTTATGGATTAATTTTATTTTGTTATTATTATAGGTTTGCTGGTAATCAAATAAATAAATAATTTTTAAAAAATTAAATTGATATTTATGGCGTGCATAAGCATGCCGTAAATTGTAAAATAATTTACTGCATGCTTTCATTGAACGCTGTAAAAGGCATTTAATATACGGCGTACTTTTTAACACGTCATAAAAAGTGAGATACTTTTTTTGCCGTGCAAAAGCCTACATTAAATTGCACTTTTTACGGCGTCCAACTGGACGCCGTAAAATAAATTTACGGCGTACAACTGGATGCCGTAAAGTGAATTTACGGCATTCTATAGACGGCGTACTCTACACATTAAACCACTTTTTACGGCATGACTTTATATGGCGTGCGGCCGCATGCCATAAAGAGGTTTTTACGGCTACATTGCACGCCGTAAAAAGTACATTTTGTTGTAGTGATACAAGATTCCAACAATCCCCCACATAAATGAAAATTATTACAAATGACTATGTAGATACTAGTAGAGAGAAAATGAAAAACAATTGCATCAGGTAAGGTAGTGTTCGACCTTGAACATTCCTTAGTGAAATACTATTGGATTTACTTGGCTAATTGGTGAATGCGGTGTCTTGAACCATTCAGCCTTGGTGTAAACTAAGACAATAGTACTCACGGAATGTCTTTCCTAAACCGTTCATAGTTCTCATGGCTTGATTCATTTTGACCCTGAACCATCCTTGAGTTTCATAAGTATTTAGAGAATTGTAGCCTCGAACAATTCTTATTGAAACAGCTCCACTTCATACTTACATAAGTGACCTCATATTAGGAGTATTCTACCCTACCGCACTTGACCTAATCAAGATATATAAATTATTAAAAGGATATCTTAACTTTAACATTCTGCAGAAAATACTTTAATTATCATAGGAATGAGTAAGGAAACATTTTCCCAAGTACTTCATTGAATCTTCATAATTTAGTTGTCCACTTGAACCAAAATCTTGGGATCTCCAGTCAATTACCAGTACAAGAATCCTTACGTAGTAGGCTTTAATCCCATTCCTCTTGAAACATAATATACTTGATCTCTTGGTAATCTTTTCTTAGTAGATCAACGAGTTTGCACTATTTGAGATCAACTGATTTATGGTATTATGTCTATGACAAATATGTCTAGACTTACCATTACAATTGACTATGCATCTTATTAAATATAGCTAGCTATCACAATCGATTCATTTAATAAATACAAATTGTCACCAACTGAGAAATCCTCTTATGAAACTACATGCTTTTCACCAGTTTTATCTAAAGCTTCATTAATTTCCAAACATGGTAGGAGGATTTCTATCAAATCATTACACTAGCCATCACTTTTATTAGTGGATTTCATACGTGGATATTCAATTTTCAACATTTAACTATTACAGTGTATTTATGAATATTCTTCAAATATTCCAATTTGCATATCTGAACATCCTCAAACTTTTAAATAGTATAAGGGCTTTCTACCTTTTTACTTCGTAGACATTCTTATATGATTTATAAGGTGTATGAAATATAACTTGAGAGACATGCTACCCTCCCAATTCCTCAATTAGGAATGTATTCTATAAGTAGTATTGCAAACTTCACATATTTTGGATTAGGCTTGAACTCAACTCTTTTAAAAATTCGATTCATCTATCACAATGTCCATTTCTTATATTCCACCTCAAATCATATAACAATGATTATGAATAATAATATCACGTGGAAGTCAATAAACTTTCATATTTTTGTTGGCAACTCACACAATATACCAATGAAATGGTCCCAATAAAATAGGGGTTTAAATTGTTTCTTTTCAAAGAACACACATTTTTTCTTTCATGCACATGGATCGTTCCCTAAATGCCATGACAAAGTGAGAAAAACCAATTTATTTATTTCTTATATAAATGCGTACAATCTTCTTTCAATTTGCAATATTCTTTGATGATTAAAGAACACAATCCTGCAAATCTAAAAATTGCCATGTATGCAGTCTTTTCTTCTTCTCTATCTTTTCATTCTGTTTTCTTCAAAGGAAGTACTTTTCACACACATCAATTGGAGATGAACAAACAATCAATTTCATTCTTATGCATTTCAACATAAAATCCATATTCTACTAAATAATAGGACATGCCTTTTGATTTAGTATCCAATTTGTATGATCACGTGTTCAGAAACTACGTTGTGATCCCACTTCATGAATCAAGATATAATCAAATAAAATGAATATTATCTGTTAATGGTGATATTATCGCACCACACCCATACATTCTCGTTATTTATAATAAGTCAACGGTTGGGCAACTCCATCCATCGCCTCTCACCACCAATCGGTCATGGGTGTGTTCTCAACAGTCTCAAAGAAGCCTTAATCGGAACCGAACACGTATGGGTTCCAATTTATTCCTTCTAGGCTGACAAGGAAGTGCATTTGTGGGTTTGTAGATTGAGAGAAGAAGTTTCCAATAGTATAAACTATTTTCATTCCAAGCAATGGATATATAAATGAAAATGTGCGTACTTTCATTTAAATTTAATTGTTAATTAACTAAAACAGTAGAAGATATACACGCTGATGAAATAATGCATCTTCGTGTATGCAAATGAAAATTCAAGAAAGTTCACTCATTTTCAAGATTTATTGAACAAAAGCAATGCTCATGCACATAATAGACACGTAAAATTGATCAAAAAATACAAACTAATGGCCGTTAAATAATGCAGTCATTTCCAGTTTGATAATGATTCAACCATATAAATAAAGTCTAAATGGATTTCATGTAAAATATACAATTATCAATTCTTTTCCATTAGACAGATGGTTTTGTACAAAATCCAATTCAAGCATATATAACATAAATTCAATTCCTAATAATAGAATCTGATTTTAGATTGCAATAGATATGAAAACATAAAATGCACGAGAAAATTCATCTTAAGATTGTTGAAGATATTACACCGATAATGTGCATGAATTATATTTTCAAAACTACAATTTACTTGTGCAAAATCGAACATAGTTTCGACTTACCAAAATAGAATTTGAGAAGACGAAATTATAATTATTGAAGCTGAATACGAGACGATGGATTTAATCATTTCCATTCTTTGACAAAAACAAATTTCTTATAATTAAAAGAATAGTTAGTTTTTCCGAAATCAAATCTCAAACTCAAAGAAATCATAAAATAAAATAGGAAATTTAGGTGATTGGATTGGTGGAGACAAGTGTTAACACTTTCTGCTTAAGATGAATTTGCTCTGCATCAGTGCAAACGATTTTTCGGCAATCATCTCCCAAAACACAACAACCACGTCTCGCGATAAGAGCGCTCCAAATTACGTAGACCAACGAACTCTTAACGGAATTCTCTCTACTGAACCATGTTTTTATGCAAGCAAAGATCACTTTTACAAAGTGTTTTTATGCAATGCAACTAAAAGAAATGATATGGAATTATGAATTGAATTAATAAAATCCAAAAACATGGGATCTATATATAGTAGTTGGAAATGTTTGTTTTAAAAAACACAACTATACAAAAGGACACACCTCTTGAAACTTATCTCTATACATGAAGAGACACACCGATTGAAAAATAATCATTCCAAAAGTCACGATCTTTTATATGGAAAGGCACATCTTTCCATCCAAATATTTTCTAGAATATTTCGTAATATTTTATATGATTTTCCAACAATTCACGTATTTAACCAACTAAAATTTGGCTTAATTTCTCATTCACCAAATAATGAATTCTACTTAAATAATGATTTAAAATTGGTCAAAACCAATTTTCAATACAATATTCCAACAATTAGTGGTATATGCTTACCTTTTCAATTAAGTTCTACTAAAATCTCATCACTCTCGTAACAAGTTTCCAACTAACCAAGTTGTTCTCTTTTGATTTATCTTAAATCAACATCGCCCCCACTTGCTGTTGCATATCCTCATTTGTTATTATAACCATTTTGGTTACGATTATATATATTCATCTTCATCTCCTTATTTCCAAATTCTGCAACATTCATCTTTAAAACGATTTGTATGAAAAGAAAAATAGAATGTATGAAAGTATAATAGTTTAACAAGATCTCTTACCTTCTGGTCAGACTATAAAATAATGTATTTACATATTTTTCATGCTACGTCATATTTTCTTAGGAGCGTTAGCATTCCTTCTAAGTTACTAGACTTCCGCAATGCCTAAATAAGATTTGGGGATTAAATTTTAAAAATTTATAAGTTCAGTGACTAACAACGTTTTAAACCCTAACCCTAACAACCCAAAAAAAAAGGAAAGGCACCAAGAGACGACTAGAAATCCTTAACCTGCCGAAGGATGCTAGTTTCTGTTAGTGGACCTAAAGATAACTAATGATATTGGAATTTGGGTGTGACCTGAATTTCTTTGTTGAAGTGCTTGAAGTATTGAAAAATTCTAATTGAAGTACACGTTAAGGAGAATTCAAATTTGGAATGCTATTGGAGTTCTATATCAAGTTGAAGTTCTATTTTGGATGCCCATTGACAATTGGAAATTGGTACTAGACTTGAAGAAGAGTTCGGAATGGAGAAGAACATCATTGGAGACATTTTGAAGATTTTTAGGATGTAACCCATCGCCTAGGCGATGGCTTGCTGTTTTTCAACAGCAAGGTTGACGCCTAGGCGATAGCCATTGGGCACCCAAGCCTAGGCGCCACTGTCTTTGTTCCCTTTTTTCGGTTTTTTCTCTCCTATTTCATTTTGGACTCAATTTTTTAGTATTCTACTTCATCAACAACTCTACCAAGAGGTTTTGGATGTCCTCTACATATTTCCTAAAAATATTACACTCTTCTATACAATTTTGTAATGTAAGAAAATAAATTACTAGAATTATAGGATCCATTGTAGCTTTCTTTTTTCTCCATTATTATTGATTGAGAAAATCTTTTAATTCATCTACCATATTATTGTCTTCTTTTATTCTTGATCTAATACTTCATTATTCGCCATATAATTTCAACAATTCATTTCGGTGATTGGTTTCATCAAATTGTATTCAAACAATATATAATTCTTGTATTTCCTTGATGCTATGTCCAGCCTGCATTTCACTGCGTCAAATTTCACCGGCATGGAATCCTTATCGTCATGTAGCATGTACTCAGCATATTTGATGGTGAAGATGCCGCAGTCATGTTTGAACATAAAGTAACTGATATTAATAGGTATGGAACATGCTCAAAACAATTTGAAATAAAACATTCGGTCACAGACTAACCCGTTCTTCTGTTGAGGAAGGCTGCTGTCGATCATTAACCTCAAGTTCATACGATCGTCACCATCATAGTTAATGTGCTTTTTCCAAAGACCGACGGAGTTCAGGAGATATGGAATAATTTTCACAAATGGTTCAATGCCAAGACGAACAAGGAAGTTATGGTATGTCTTCCCAGCAAAGTTGAACACGTGTAGAGTGTGTGTGCTGAATTCCAGGATAGCAAGCATCCAGTGTGCCTTGTTTGTTGGTATAATAGGCATCAGGACAACATCTATTGTGTCCCAGGGAGAGCTTAAAGGTATGCTACCTTTTGTAATATCTACGAGGCTGGGCTCTGAAAGCACAATAGTAGGATCTTTCAGGAACTCAGAATAGATGTTTTTTTATCTTCATCTGGAACCAGGAATCCGTCGTGGTTGCCTTGAACTTGACCCCCTTTCCATATCTTGCCAACTGGCGGATATAGTAGAAACAAATGTCCATGTGCTGTGGTATAAGGAAAAATTATTTTCGATTACGAAACATGGATGCAACCTATGACTTCAGTTACAGTCATTATGTGAGAAATGTGTATATACTCATCCTTAATGTGCTGCTGAAGGAGGACTCAGAATTCACGAGCTCATAGAACAAGGTTTTACTTCCTACTTTGAATGGAGCAAACACAAAAGGAGGAATGATATAATCATCAGCATCGTTGAACGATTTCGTGTTAATGAGTGATGGTCCATCAGATATTATTTACAGTCAGGTGTTAAACAACCTCATTAGTAGAAATTGAACTTACTTATTTCTCGATTTGTATCCACGTTGGAACTAACCCTGGAATATAGCAACATCGGCATGTTCTGCATTGCGGGAGTAATGCTAAAAAACCAAAACATTATCAGATTGCTTGAGATCTTTTCCTTCATCAGCAACGAATGGAGATTGTAGTATCCTTGTCGGTCTGGATACCCTCTTCATTGGTAATCCTGAACTGGGTTCAGACACCGGGGATACCTGCATATTGATGAACGTTAAAATATTACAATGCGTGACTCATGACCTACTACATCTGTGACCTGCCCGCACCTCGTGACCAGGCAAACTGACACATTTGTTACCTGCGTGGTGTCGTGATCTGTTAACTATTACTATTTGTGACCTGCCTGGACTGGAGACCTAATGACAGTTCACATCTGTGACTTGCTAGGACTAGTGATTAAATGCCAATTGACATATGTGACCTGCATGGACTGGGAATCACATCCTATATGCACAACTGTAACCTGCCTGGATGGGAGACCTAATGACAAGTTCACATATGTGACCTGCCTGGACTAGTGATTAAATGCCAATTGATATTTGTGACCTACATGGCCTGGGGATCAAATCCTATATTCACATATGTGACATGCCTGGACTAGGGACCTAATGACAAGTTCACATCTGTAACCTACCTGGACTGGTGACTTAATGCCAATTGACATTTGTGACGTGCATGGAATCCTAACCTAGGGCGAAACTTTTTATGGGTACATCTAATCCAGTTGATGCTAAACTCTGGATAAAGACTTTGGAGATTATATTTGATGTGATGGAATGTTCAGAGGATAAGAAATTACGCCTTGCTGTATTTTTATTGAAGGGATGAGCTATTGATTGGTGGGTTTCGTTTCGATGTCGATATCCAGATCCTAGTGTTATCACTTGGACTATTTTCAAGAAAGCTTTCTATAAAACATACTATCCTCCATTTTATCGTGATGCGAAACAAAATGAGTTTTTAAGATTGGTTCAGGGGTCTATATCAGTTGTTGAATACTATGTAAAGTTTGTAGAACTGTCCAAGTATGTCAATGCTTTGGTTGCTAAGGAGAGATATAGGTGTAGATGGTTCGAGCAAGGATTGAGAACAAATATTCGACCTATGGTTATTGCTCATGGGCAACAAAATTTTGATATGTTGGTAGAGGCAGCATTGAGGGTTGGGATAACCATTCGAGAAAGACGTAATCAAGGAGCACAAATGACCTTCCGAGGTGGTAGCAGTCAAATAGGAACTTCAGGAGAAAGGTCCAAGAAGAACAAAAAAGGATTTTGGCTAGGTGTTACTAATTCCGGCGGTTTTAAATCTAAGTCTCGAAGTTCTAGGTCTAGTCGGGAATCAGGCCATAGTCAGAGTTCTGTACAATAATCGATGGTGAGTCATTCTCATGTTCAGAATTCTACACAGAGATTTCAAGGAGCGAGGCAGAATTTGAGTTCTGATCACCGTAGCTTTCCACGGTGCCAATCTTGTGGGAGGTTTCATCCATGCGAGTGTCTTAGAGGAGCTGGAGTTTGTTACCAGTATGGTCAGATGGAACACATAAGGAAAGATTGTCCAGCTCGATCTCAACATATTGGAGCATCTCAGATAATATTTTCTCAGCTATGGATCAGTACGGCCAAACAGAACCGGGATCAAAGTGCTAAAAAGAAGGAAAATTTAGAAATCAAACTTGAGATACCTCTTCCCCTTCTTCTTCTTTCTCCCTTTTTTCTCTTCTTTTTCCTTTTCTTTTTCTTCCTTTCTCGGTTTCTCTCTCTCCCGTTCTATATCTATGTGTATGTATGGTACAATGAAAAAAAAAATGGGTTTAAAATATCCAAGTTAGTGGTGCTTTTGCAAAGGAAGTCTCTTAACTTCCAATGATATATAAGATTATCCTCAACTTCAAATCTAATCCATCTTAAACCCTTCATTATTGTAAATTATAAAGTAAGCTCCAATAAAATAATTTATTCCACATAAGCCCTTATTTGACTATGACTATGACTATGACTTTGACTTTGAAATAAAATCTTGACTTTTGACTCGTAGGAAATGGGGGTGTAACAATCCATGCCAAATAAACAACAATTACAAGACTTAATAAATTGAGAGGCTTTATGTTTTCATGATTAGCATAACTAAATATCCTCGATTCTAAGCTCTTATTTAGCAGGAAAAAAGAGACAAAATAAAGGACAAGAAAAATTAGTAACAGGAAAATTGTAGGTCAAACAACCACAGGAAATTCCCTGAGTATGAGCCACCTATAATCAGCCACATGTAAAATCTGTCAAATGCATCTACAAGACACATGTAATATTGTAATGGTAATCCACAGTTGCAAGAAATTAGTCTAATCTTTGCAAATAAATCAATACTTCACCAACTATTGCAGATTCACATCAAAACTAGTTAGACTTAAACCATAAGTTAAGGGAAAACAGAAATAATAAGTAATGATACGTTCCCTAGGCGACTAATTATTATGAGCCCTTCAAACTCGTAAAAAATTTTGGGAGAAACACCCATAACAAAAGTTGGTACCTTCGATTTTGAATTGGAGTGCCCCTCTTGCAAGCTTGAGGACTGCAACTTCTTGCTCTCAGCGTTAGAATATTAATACAGGAAGTCAGCAACCAATAATCCAGGCGGCAGGCACTGAGGCACAATAAAAGTCCAAACAAAAATCACTAAAATAAAAACAAACACAAGAAAGCTTTTCTCAACAAACAATAAAAGTCCAATTTTGGGCATTCATGAATGACAAGAATTCTAAACAAACAATTTAATAAAAAAAAAACAATCACAAGAGCAAACACGTATGGATAAAGTCTCTGAGTGTGATAGATATCTTACCCCAAATCTTGTAGTCCGGCGTCCACCGTTCCACGTCCAAGCAACGATAGATATTGGATTAGTTGCCAAACTATTCCAGATGATAATAGGGATTTGAAATACTAAAATTAATCATAAAAAGCAATCTGAGTTCAGAAAAATAAGCTAAAATGGAAATGGGAAAATTCATTTGAAAATAAACAAACCCCCATTAAAGGAAATGTAAAACTCCATATTATTTGGAGAAACATCAAAAGGAAAAGATTTGATTTGGTCAACAAAAGAAAGAACCATAATTAATGGTGAAAATAATAGAATAGTTCCTACAAGACCCACACGCAACACATGAAAATCTAACAAATCAAATTCAAAATCATTATAAACACATTCAAATTCAAAAAAGTGATACTGCAATCAATTTCTCCCTCATTTCCTTCACGATTATTTTATTTTTCACACACAAAAAGTAGTAGATTTAAATGCAGTCAAAAGCTAAACTGCACATTCAAATTCAAACGCATAGAATTCAAAACTTTACCAGAGACAATGTACCAATTGCTCAAATGTCAAAAATCCATTATTTTCTTCAACAATAGCACAATAATTTCACAGATCCATCCAATTTAAGAGAATGCTGCTCAATAAACATTAATTTTATTCATATTCATATTGAAAATGCTGAAGAATAGAGGAAAGAAATGGTACCAGACTATTGAAATTTGAAATTTGGTGAGAGACCGTTGAAGAAGTCGAGAAGAAGACCGAAGAGTTGAAGACGTTATGGAAATAGGAATTTGAGGGATTTTTGATTGGGGCTTTTTCGGCCTTTTTTTAGGGCCCTTTAAAATTTGAGGTGCAAAGCAGTGGCTTGGGTTTTTTTTAGGTCCCTTCAAATTTGAGGCTCAAGGCAGTGGCCTTACTTGCCTTGGGCCAGGACCGACCACTGTCCACTAAGGTTGGGCGCCAACATAACTTTCCTTAGGTTTGAATCGCAGGGAGGCAAAGGAAAACCCAGGTTGGTTATGAATGCGTAAAATAGAGACCAAATCCGCATGGAGGGCTTGATGGTCGAATCCTGTGGCCATGGTCGGGAACGTATTTTTACATAAGTGGTAATTACATAAAATCAGATATTAAGTTTGACATTTTTAAAAATCAGGTTTTGTCTTTATTTAATCAAAAATCGGGTTTTAATTTCACAATTAATATTAATAATAATATTTTAAATTAGATTAATCTATATACCCACCATACCACCTACCCCACCAAACTTAAATCTCATTTTCCAAACCCTAATCATTTCTCCTCCTCCCTCTTCCGTCTCTTCTCCTCTCTCTCCCCTCCTCTCTCCTCTCTCCTCTCCCCCTCCGATTAGCAACGCGACGCTGCTGAACCGCAACGTTGACGCTGCAATGCAACAGCGCGATGAAGCTATGAATCTGGAGCTACGAAGCTGGCAGCAGCGCGATGAAGCTGTGTGTGTGGGGACTGCTCTGTGTTGGTGGGTGTGTGTGTTGGTGTGTGGGGTGCGCAGATCTGTGGGTGTGGGGGCGTATCTGTGTGTGTGGGTGCGCGGTGGTGCTGTGTGTGCGTTGCGGCGTTGTATGTGCACGATGGTCTTCGATTCGGTGATGTGGGTGGAGGATCTATTGTTGGTGGTTGGCTGTTGGTGATGACCGATCAGTTTTCGTCCTGTCGTGTGTTCTGTGGCTGGTTAGTTTGTATTCGTGTGGTGGCGATATGGGGCCAACAATATTGGTGGTGTTGTATAGGGGGCGACGGTGACAGTTGGTGTTATTGTTGAAGGGTGGTTGTGGCGGTGGCGACAGATATGAGACGATATGTCTGTGACCAACTATTTGGTCGATTTGTGACCCGTGACCAAGTATTGGTAGTGTACTGGGATTGGGTGACGGGTGCAGTGGATGGAATGAAGTGTATGTGACCAACTATTTGGTCGATCTGTGACCAATGACCAATTATTGATGGTGTATTGGGATTAGGTTTGTGACCTTAAAATTCTTTAATCTGTGACTGAAAATATAACATGTGACCAACAAATTTGGAATAACTTTTTAAATTGTGACCAATTAAAAATCCGTGACCTCCACTAAAAAAATATGTGACTTGTAATTTTTTTATTAGTAACCAATAAAGTCAATTGTGAATGTCTCAATTTTTTTATCTGTGACCTCGAAATAATATGTGACCAATTAATTTAATTAATTGTGACTAAAAATTAAATTTTTAACTACTTAATAAGATATCTGTGATCTCGAAATCGGAGCAATTACCAGAATTAAGCGGCGGCGAAACGGTCATTGGAATAGTCGCCGGAATTAAATGTGGCCGAAGAACAGTTGCCGATCACTGGAGTTGTCGTCGGTCACCGGAATAATCGCCTGAGAAGTGGGGGTGGTGGAGGTGGAGGTGGGGTGGGGTAGGGTAGGGTAGGGTGAGTCAATTATATTATATTAAAGTTAAATATTTAATTTAATAGATTAAGTGTAAAATATAATAATTAATTCAAAGAAAAACCTGAGTTTTGTAAATTTAAACATTGGGGCCTGATTTTTTATTTCGTGAAAGATAATCCATGACTCATGAATTTTTCCCTTTTACATAATTCCATCAGTTTGAATCACTTATTCAATTCCCAATAATTTTCTCAATGTTAATTTAAACCAACTATGTTCACATCAAAAAGAGAAAAAAAAATAATAAAAAATTATATATCAGTATAGCGGTAGGGAAGATAACTATTGTGGGATGAAAACAGAGTCGATTTGCCGCTTAAATAACTAACTAAATAACCCTACAATCACTTAATTAATTGGTTTACGTCAATTTTTATTGGCATGTTCTAATAGGTTACATACGTTAGGCCAAGATTGATGTCTAACACACTTTTCGAAAATTTCTCCAAGGATAATTAGGGCATGTTTGGGCCCGATTTTAATTTGATTTTAATCTAAGTCAAAGTCAAACAATAATATCATCAACATCTTTCGTGGTCCCACATCTTTTTAACCATACATTTCAAATTTTTTTTTATCACAATCCACTTAAAATCTGATTTTAATCTACACCAAACACCTTGCCAATCTTTCATATATGTAAGTCATGTCCATAATTTGTGAATTTATGTCTTCAACCTTTTAAAAATTATAATAGTGCGTGGGGTTTTACTTAAAATGTTTATTTAGATATTATATTTTTACGCGTAATGTTTTATTAGAAAGTAAAATAGTCCAAAAAATAAAAAAGATTTTCTTTATTTATATGAAGTGTTTTTGATAACAGATGGAACCTAAGTAGTAATCAAACATTAGGGATATGATCCCAACTATTCATCCTAATAAAAGATATTGCACTAGTTTAGGATGAAAGAGGTATAAGTGTAGGAAGAAGTGATATGTATCAGTAATAAATAAAAATCAGTGTCTGAGCGGTGTTGCCTACCCTAGATTGAAGAAAAAACATTAAGAAGAAGCGGCATGGCATTGATAGCATCAATGTCATAATAAATACCCACAAGTGGGATGAAAATTTTGAAAATAAAAAATGTGTGTTTTCTGTTGTTTCTCGAGTATGTCCTTCAAAACAATTTGACAAAATTATCTTAATGAAATCTGTACAGCGTAACGATATGATCAACAGAATGAGAAATTCAATTCGAGCCCACCAATCGTTTTCAAATGGTGCTAAAAGCGTCCAACAATCGTTTTCCAGGATATAACGAATTTCATCTTCTATGTAAGCAGCACAGCAATCTACAGGAGTTCCAGCGTACTCAATGAAGTGTATTTACTTTGAAATGAATATCAGAACGAGAGAGAGAGAGGATGAGATTCAATGCAGAGAATGTTTGCAATGAAAATGATGTAATTATTTTGGCAATGGGGCTGGCTATTTATAGAATCGATCGTGGCTATTCGAACAGTCGCCACTGTTTAGTTCTACAAGGACGCACCCATACCCGTACACGAACACGAACTGGACCGGACCGGGCTCGGGCTCGGGCTCGTCGAGCCAGCCGGTCGGATGGACGGAGGCGACGGCGCGCGCATATGGAGTTTGGACCGCATCCCATAGGATATAGGTCTCCCACCTTCTAAAAACTATTGGTACCCCTTGGGGTCCAAACCCAATTCCCAAACTTACACTATATAAACCACACCAAAATTTCATAACTTTTCTATGTGGGACAAGTGTATGGGAATTTTTCAATATATCAAATTCTTCACTATTTCATAGTTCCAAGTGGGTTACTTTGACATTAAATATTTCATTCAATACTAAATAATTTTCGATAAATAAATATATCACATTAATCATCTTGCGGAGTAGAACGTAAATGTGCCAGGTCCCGTTAAAATTAAAGCACGGGTCCCACTGAAATTTGGGCTCAAAGTTGACCCATTTCACAAAATTAAACCATTTACCAACAATCCCACACTTGAATAAAATATATCGACATTTTTCCAAATAACAACATCCGATATATTTTTCGAAGTAAAACTGAAGAAAACTGCATTGGGATAAGTAGCCAAAGACTTTGAACTTTCTCTAGTAAAATATATCGGATATACTTAGCCAATCAGTAGCAATATGCTTTGAACAGTCAGCCATTTGTGTACACCTAGACAATAGAAGTCACACAGTTTCCTTTGAACACAATTGGTTCTCATGTTTGTGTCCATTTTGGCCTTGGACACCTCCTGGTTCATGAGTGTTTTTTAGAGAATTATTTCCACGTAACTCTCTTAGAAGCGGCCCCTTCTTACCCACATAGGTGATTTACATAAAGAGTATTCTGCTATATTCCACTTGAACGAATCAAGATATTGAAATCATTAAAAGCATTAACTTATCCTATTTCATCGCAGTTATGCACTGTCTCATCAAGGAATGGGTAAGAAAAAATTTCCCCAGTGTGTACTAAGTTTTTCAGAGTTCGGTTGTCGCATTGAACCTAGATTTTGGGATCTCCAACCAACTAGGTTAGGTTGCCACTAGGAAAACTTTTAATTATTTTATCAGTTTTAATCTCATCCCCTTCTATGAACTTTCGACTTGCTCTCTTGTTAAGCCTTTAGTTAGCGGATCCCCGATATTCTCTTTTGATTTCACATAATCTATAGAGATAATACCAGTAGAGAGCAACTATCTAACGGTATTGTGTCTATGACGTATATGTCGAGATGTACCATTATACATAGCATTATGTGCCCTACAATTGCTGATTGACCATCACAATGGATACATACCAACACAAAATATCTTCTAGAAATTTTCGTAGCCATTCGGTTTCTTCCCCAACTTTGTCTAATGCAATGAATCTAATTCCATTGTTGATCTAGCTATACGTGTCTGTTTTGAAGATTTTCATGACATTGCAGTACCTCCAAGTGTAAATACATATCCACTTCTTGACTTTGAGTCTTTAATATTTGACATCCAATTTGCATCACAGTATCCTTCAAGTACTGTTGGATATTTCGAATAGTGCAATCCAAAGTTTTTGGTATGTTTTAAATACCCTAAAACTCTAACAATTTCCTTCCAATGCTCAGTGCTTGAATTACTTGTATATCGACTTAGCCTACTGATAAAATAAGCAATATCAGGTCAAGTGCAGTTCATAACATACATTAAACTGCCAATTGAGAATTAATATCACTAGCATTGGAAACAGGATGCATGCTTGCATCCGTATGTGTTTTCATAGGGATAATGTTATATTTCTTGAATTTATTAAGAATCTTCTTAATGTAGTGTGATTGAGATAAAATGAGATCATCAGATGTTTTAGAAATCTTAATTCCTAATATAACATCGGCTATTCCCAAATCCTTCATTGTCAACATCCTTTTAGTAGTTTGAATTATGGTATCATTGTTACCCATAATTAGCATGTCATCTACATATAAACATGCCATGCCATATCCATTTTGAGTGCTCTTGACATATACACATTTGTCACACTCATTAATTTTGAAACCATTTGACATCATTATTGTGTCAAATTTTTTATGTCATTTTTTAGGAGTCTATTTTAATACATAAAGTGATTTAACAAGTCGACACACTTTCTTTTCTTGTCATGGGGCCACAGAACCTTCAGATTACTCCATATAAGTTTCTTCATCTAAGTCACCATTCAGAAGGACTGTTTTAACATCCATTTGATGTATATTCAAGTCATTCAATGCCGCTATAACAATAAGCATACGTACTAGTGAATATCTATCGAAATGATCAATACCTTATTTTTGCTTGTAGCCTTTAACGACAAGTCTAGCTTTATACCTGTCAATAGATCCATCTACTTTTATTTTCCTTTTGAAAATCCATTTATACCCCCAATGGCTTATTACCAGGAGGAAGGTCTATTAATTCCTAAGTATGATTTTGTAGTATGGATTCAATTTCATTGTTTACTGCTTCTCTCCAAAAGGAAGCTTCAGTTGATGACATAACCTTTTTAAAAGTTTGAGGTTCATTTTCTAACAAATATGTTAGAAAATCGAGCTCAGTGAGGTTGTCGTCCTTACCCTCTTACTTCGTCTAGGTTCTTCTTCATTTATAGATTCTTAATCTACAGCCTCATTATTATCACGAGGTCTTTTTAGTGAATTTGATTCACTTTGCAAGTTATAAGGAAAAATATTTTCGAAAAATATAGCATCCCTTGATTCAATAATCGTATTAACATACACGTTGGGTATTTCAGACTTATGGACTATAAATTTGTATGCACTACTATGATAGGCATAACCAATGAATACACAATCAATAATTTTAGGTCATATCTTAACCTTTTTAGGTTTAGGAACCGCTACCTTAGCCAAACATCCCCATACCCTTAAATATTTATAGTTAGGTTTGTGACCTTTCCATAATTCATAAGGTATCTTGTGCGTTTTTCGATGTGGCAATTTGTTGAGAATATAATTGGCAGAAAGCAAAGCTTCCCCTCATAAGTTCTTCGATAATCCAAAACTTATCAACATAGCATTCATCATCTCCTTTAATGTTCGATTATTGCGTTCAGTAATGCCATTAGATTGAAGAGAATAAGGCACAGTAGTTTGATGAATGATTCCATGTTCCCAACAGAATTGTTCAAACGGAGAATCATATTCACCACCTCTATCACTTCTTATTGCCTTAATCTTTTTGCTAAGTTGATTTTCAACCCCTAACTTATAGTGTTTAAACATTTCAATTGCTTTTGTCTTTGCTCATGAGTAATACACATAGCAATATCGAGTGCAATCATCGATAAAGTGATAAAGTACTTATTATCGCCTCTAGTTTATACTAACTTTAAATCACAAATATCGGTGTGAATTAAATCTAGTGGTTTGGTACTTCTTTCAACAAAACAAAAGGGTAAACGAGCCATTTTTGCTTCTATACATATATCACATTTGTGATTAGGATCTAAATCGCACTTTGGTAATAAATCCAATTTGATTAGTCTACACAAAGTATTATTATTTATATGTCATAATCGTTCATGCCAAATATTAAATGACTCAAACAAGTAAGAAGAAGATGTAATTTTATTCATAGGAGGTACAATACTCTTTACATTCAACTTAAAGAGCCCCTCATTTAGGTAGCCCTTTCCTACAAACATGTCATTCTTTGTAAGTACAAATTTGTCCGAGATAAATATTAACTTAAACCCGTTTTTGCTTAACAAGGAACCAGATACTAAATTTTTTTGAATATCGGGCACATGAAGAACATCGTTCAAAGTCTCATTTCCACTTGTCATTTTCAGCACTATCTTTCCATGTCCTTCAACCTTGGAAGATGAAGAGTTTCCCATGTAGAGTTGTTCATTATGATCCGTCACTTTGTAGGTAGAGAACATCTCGCGGTTTGAGCATATGTGTCGAGTGGCTCCAATATTCACCCACCATTCCTTAGTGTTACCAACTAAGTTGCATTCAGAAATGACCGGTGAAAGATTCATATCTTGTACCTTATCAGAAAAGTTGTCATGTTCTGTCACGTTGGCTTGATAAGTTTTTCCCTTGGCATTCTTAGGCTTTCGACAATCCTTGGACCGATGGCCAACCTTGCCGCAATTGTAACAGTTTCCTTTGAACTTTTTAGTAGTTTTAGAAGAACCAGTTTGCGCTTCGCCATTGCACTTCTTCTTCTTGTTAGTCTTTAAGCCTCTTTCCACAATGTTGGCATTTGATTCCAACGAGTTAGATTTATCATTCCTCTTTTCATATTTGCGATTGTCTTCTTCTATTCTCAACTGGACAATGATATCTTCAACTTTCATTTCCTTTCGCTCATGTTTAAGGTAATTCTTGAAATCCTTCCAGGAAGGCGATAACTTCTCAATGAGTGCAGCAACTTGAAATGATTCATTAAGTTTCATTCCTTTAGCATGGATGTCACAAAATGTAATTTGAAGTTCTTGAACTTGGGATATGACAGTCTTGTTATCAACCATTTTGTAATCCAAAAATCGACCAACAATGAATTTCTTCGTGCTGGCATCTTCAGTTTTGTACTTGGTGTTCAAGGATTCCCACAGTTCTTTTGCAGACTTCACATTGTAGTACACATTATATAATGTGTTGTCCAGTCCATTGAGTACATAGTTTCTACACAGAAAATCAGAATATTTCCATGCATCAACCGCAACCAATTTCTCAACATCAGAATCTCTCTCGGTGTATAAAGGTGCATCTTCTTTGAGAAATTTTGCCAAATTTAATGTTGCCAGATAAAAAAGAATTTTTTGTTGCGAACGCTTAAAATTCGACCCATTAAATTTCTTTGGTTTTCTATACTACTATTAGGGAGTATAGTACCAGGAGTTGTCATTTCTGAAACACAATAAGAAGATAAACGAGAAGGAGTAGAAACGGAATAAATTCACAAAATAGAAATTCGTTTTAAGATTGTTGTTTCTGGAGTATCTCCTTCAAAACAATCTGATAGAATTACCTTAATAAAATATGTACAACATAACGGTATGATCAACAGAATAAAAAATTTAACTCGAGCCTACCGACTTCACGATGCTTCCTTAAAACGAATTTGTTGCCTTCAAATGGTGATAAAGGCGTCCAGCAATCGTTTCCCAGGATAGAATGAATTTCGTCTCCTACGAAAGCAGCACAACAATCTGCAGGAATTCCAGCGTACTCAATGAAATGTATTTACATCGAAATGAAAATCAGAACGAGAGAGAAGGAGGATGAGATTCAATGCAGAGAATATTTGCAATGAAAATAGTGTAATTATTTTGGCAACAGGTCTGCCTATTTATAGAATCATTTATGGCCATTCGAACGTCATTCAAAGCTCTTCAGAATAGTCGCCAATGTTCAGACAGGTCCCAAAGATCCGAACAAGCACCATGGTTCGGTTAATAGTCGACTGTTAATTGGTTAAAAAACAGTTAACAGACCATCCAAAATAATTTTCTAAAAATAGGCACATTAATTAAAATTAATTTTATTAAGTACTCAAGAATTTGATTAATTAAAATTTGATCCAAATTAAATAAAATTTGTCCAAAAAGATAATATAGTACAAGGACGCACCCGTACCCGCACCTGCACACGAACCGAACTGGGCCCGAGCACGTGCTCGTCGAGCCGGTCTAAAGGACGACGTGATGACGCACGTGAGGTCTGGACCGAAGCTCATAGGATATATGTCTCCCACCCTCTAAAAACTATTGGTACCCTTTGGGGTCCAAAATCAATTCCTAAACTTACACTATATAAACCACACCAAAGTTTCATGACTTTCCTATGTGGGACAAGTGTATGAGAATTTTTCAATAAATCAAAATTTTCACTATTTCATAGTCCCAAGTGAGTTACTTTGACATTAAATATTTCATTCACTATTAAATGGTTTTCGATAAATAAATATATCACATTAATCCTCTTGCAGAGTAGAACGTGAATATGCTAGGCCCCGTTAAAATTAAGGCACGGGTCCCACTGAAATTTGGGCTCAAAGTTGACCCATTTCACAAATATTAAACCATTTACCAACATTTTCTTTCAAATTTTAGTATGCAAGCAGTGACAATTTTGAAATGTGAGGCGCTTCTTAGAGAAAGGAATGAGTGTTGTCAAAGAAACCTTAGAATATACACTTCACGATAGAGAGTGAACAATAAGTTTGGGATGTGTATCCTACTATAGGAAAAAAGAAACGATTGAGAAAATTTGGCCGAAAAATAACCAACCTAAAGGTATATTATGTTTGAATTGACTATTCACACACACATCAATCAAGCATTGATAAAAATAATTTTGATAGCATGACTAAGAAGCCTTCTATGAATTGTTTAAACAGATTCAATACTTGAGGCGAATACGATAAATCTTGTAAAACATTTATTGTTATGTGCTTGTATGTTAAGGAGATATCTTGTTTTCGACCAACAATATTTTAAGTTCGAAGATATTTGAGAAGTGTATATTACACTATTAATTGTTCTTTTGTATTTGATAAATTATTGCTAATTGAGAAAATATCTACCTAATTTAATGTAATTAAGCTAATTTTTGGGAAAACTCGCATTTGGATGAAATTGGTACAAAGAAAGATGATTTGAGCTTAATTGGAGTTTATTCAGAGCAATTGAAGGCTAACCAAATTGGACGTGATTTATAATAAGTATCAGGATAGCAATCTGAGGAAGTTCACAAATTTTAGAAGTGAAATTTAACATTTGAAAAGTTTGAGGATTAAATTACAAACTTTTGAAACTTGAGACATTAATTATAGATGATTGTGAACGATGAAGATTAAATTGAAAATGAAAGATTAATGACCTTCAATGTAAATAAGAAGGGACTCAAGTTGAACCAATTAAAAAGGAAGAAAATAAATCATACCTTGCGATCGCGCGATCGTATACCCTAGCGATCACAAGTGGAGAAATAAGTCACCAGCATGTTCAAGGAGTGACCGTGTGATCACAACCTCGTAAGCATGCAATCGCATGGCTTTAGGAGGCAACTCATATCTTTTTTCTAATCCAATTCAACTTATGCATGAAATGAAATTGAGACACGAGTTTTGACATAATTATGAGACTATAAATAATTATTTCATATGCCATAAAAAGGGGGGAAATCACGGATGCAAAACCATGCATTCGATGCACAAATTGAAGAGCTTTGTTTGGATTTTGGGAGGAGGAGAAGACACAATAAGATTATTCAAGAATTGTTAAAGAGATTTAAAAGTCAAGATTATTTTCCTTTTTTCTTTCTACAGTTGAATTTCGGGTTATGTCTCACTATTTATAGTAGTGTTTTTGTAATCTAATGAGATATTCGGCTAATTTTATAGACACTAAAATAGTGGTAAACCCTATATTTTGATGCTTTAATGAATTTTCAAATATTGACTTTAAATATTTGTTTGATTTGAATGATAGTTAGTTTATTCAAGCTTTTCAATTATTTGATCAATAATTGAGTATATTTATGATTTATATTTTGTGTGTGTGTGTGTGTGAGAGAGAGAGAGAGAGAGAGAGAGAGAGAGAGAGATAATAGAAATTATACCACGTAGTAACAATCCTAGTCAAATTCGATATGTAATATAAATATATCATTATGCTTTACATGATGTCATTGAATGCTTTTGAAACTTAATTCGTTTTCATATATCTGCATCATTTATAAGGATGTAGTAGAGTCATATCTTAGAATTATTTTAATATCAGATAGATTATTAAATAAAATAGGAATATTGATCATCAAATCTAAACGTGTAGTCAATTTCTTGGATTAATTTTAAAATGGAAGAAGGGTTATATTTACACTATATTTCTTATAATACACTACATTTAATAATATTAAAGGTCATTAATCTTTATTCGTTATTATACATATATCCTTAACTTTTTTTTTCTCCATCACATTCTTGTGCATAATGCATTTTGGAATAGTAAATTGATGAAAATTTTTGAATTTGCATGTAATATTATTTAATTAAAAATGTGTGGTTGAAAATGAAGAAAAAAAAAAGATGTATTTTAGAAAAAATGAGGATCAAACAATGGCTTAATTGAAATTTCAAAATATTTTTTTGTTTTTCTTATCCAAAAACATAGTGGATAACTGAGTTTTTTTTTTTTTTTTACTCTATTTGTTAAAAAAACTTTTTGAGAGAAATTATAATCACTAAGAATTATATAAATTTGAGAATAGAGTGTGATGAAAAACGTTTGATACCTAAATGTGGTAATATGTAAATATTATGAACATTTCATGCAATTAAAAAATAGTCTAGTTATTAAACATTGTGGTGTGAATATATTTTGTGTTTGAGTCACATTATTTTGGAAGAATGTATTCTGAAATAGTAGATTGATGGAAAATGTGTTATTGAAAAAGAAGGAAAAATTATTGATGTGATGGAAAATATAATTTTATTGAAAAATGTGTGGTTGAAAATAAGTAGAAGAATGAAAATGAAAATTTTAATGTGCACCAAACATGAGCTTAGTCATGAAAAAATATAGTGAGTCAATATCATAATGATTTTAATTAATTGAGTTTTATAAACAGTTCATAATTATTTTAAAAGTTTTATATTTAGTTAGTTATAGAGTTTAGTTTACCACTATCAACATCAACAAACTTGTGATATTTTTAGTAAAGTTATTATTAATATGAATTTAATTGAATTCGGTGTTTAAATAGGAACAATACTTTATTTGTTTTTTATTACTTGTCTATGATATCATATACTTAGGATTTTAGTGAACAACTTCAAAGGAAATATAGGATTTTAATGAACAACTTCAAAGGAAAAATAAATTATTTCCACGCTCCTAGAGCATGTTTATTTGTCGAAGCTTAAAAGTTAATGAACAAAATTTTATTTTCAAATATAATAGGTTATCTTTTTTCTTTTCTTTTTCTATTTACAATTAGTGTTCCCACGTTTAAGTTCATTGTGCAAAACGTTCATACCTTGTATTTTTTTTTTTTTTTTTTTTTTTTTGAACTTTCAACCCCTATTTACACATTTCATTGTGGAAATCATCATTTCATCCAATTTCTCAATAAAAAATTATGAAATAACGAATATACCCTACTATTTAAATACAACAAAAGTAAAATAAAATTTTAAAGAACAAATTGCAACCATACTCCCAAATATTTAAAAAAATGCAAACGAGTTCCAAATAAATTATTTAAAAAATAAAAAAAAATTACAAAAATTCTCTTTCTTTTTCCTTCCTCCACCTCCTCCACCACCGGGTTAAAGAACTAATGCTACTTGAATTTCCAGATAATAGAAAACCCATCGCTAACCCGTTCAAGGTGGTGGTGAAAACTGCAATTATCGTAAACTAACGTATTAACAAAAAGATCAAGAACTTTGAGCAATGAACCTGGTGGCGTTTCTATGCCTTCTCAGATATTGCGGTGAGCATGCCCTAGGCAGGGGTGGAACCCAATTAGGCCCAGGATGGGCACAGTCCCACCTTGAACTTCTGGGCTCATTTTTTTTTTTAAATAGTTATAGACTTAAATCCAAGCCCAAACTAACTTATATAATACCCAATGGCCTAACTAACTACCCAACCTAATCTTATTCCAAAAAATTTAAACCTCCTTCCCAATTCCCAAATCACAACTCCTGTCTCCAGCCCTCCACTTCGCACCACCTTAATCGCCTCCAGCCAAGCCTTTCACTTCGTCTTTACCTGAATCACCTCCACCCCTAACCAGAGCTCCATTTCGCAGCCTGAAGTCCTCCATGTCGCAACCTCCACCTCCACTTCGCACCGCAGTATCCACCTCCACTTCAATCTTCGGCCTTCGCAATCACAAAGTCACAATCGTCGCAACTTGACGACCTCCACTTCGCACTCAGCCTCCGGCCCCCCACTGGACCACTTCACAGCTACCAGGTGCCAGCCTCCACTTCGCAGAAGGTACTCAAGTTCAAGTAGAAGATTTTACTAATTTTCTATTTTTTCTCAATTTTTTTGTGTTGGTTGAGAAAAATGAAATCTTTAATTTGTGCGATTTGGCTTTTTCTGATTTTCTCCAGCCTTCGCCGACCGCCGCGCCTGACCTTGCTAAACTGACTGCAGTGACTTCTCTGACTCTCTCCGCCCGAATGGCTGGAATGGATAAGGTATGTTCTTCATTTCTTTAGGCTTTAGCAATTGGATTATTGGTGATAAATAGCTTGAGAATCTTAGATAAGATTGGATTTGTTCTTAAGTTCTTTGATAAAATTGTACGTGGTGTGTCCTAATTTTCAGCTCTATCTTTAGGCTTTTTTGTTCTTTTTTTTAATACTATATTTTGGATATTGTTGTGTGCTGTGTGCATTGCAGATTTAATGTTGTCTGTTATGGATTTGAAATTGGGTATTGCTGATTGCTGAGTAGATATGAGTGAAGTTTGGGTATTGTTGAGTTGAAATTGGTGAAGTTTGGGTATTGTTGAATTGAAATTGGTGAAGTTTAGGTATTGTTGAATTGAAATTGTTGAAATCTTATGAAGAGATACTTTCAAAGAAAAACTGCTTTGGACAACGTAAATGTTGTTGGGGGCGACGTCGAATAATGTGAAATTTGATGTCACTAAACTTCCAACTGATCCTAGTCTAAGGATACCCATTTTGGATTACAATGCTAAGATCCGAGATCAAGTTTGAAGAGCATATATGTTAATGGTCCTTGTCAACCACATAAGCATGACTTTCCAAAATAACAATTTGGAGTAACAGCTAGACGATTTAATCATTCTTGGTTTAAAGAGTTCGGTTTTTGGTTGGAGTATAGTGTAGAAAAAGATGCCGCTTATTGTTTGTATAGTTATCTTTTTAAATCAAGTTCTGGAAAGCAAGGTGGGGGTGAGTATTTTGTTGGAGAAGGTTTTACATGTTGGAAAGAGAAGAAAAAGCTTCATATTTATGTTGGAGAACATGATAGTGCACATAATCAAGATCGCATTAAGTACGAAGCTTTAATGAATCAAGACCAACACATTCAATCAGTTTTGCACAAGCAGTCAGAACAAGTACGAAGTGCATATGTTACCCGTCTTAATGCATCTATTGATTGCGTTCAACTTCTATTGCGACAGGGGCACTCATTTCGGGGACATGATGAGTCCAAAGATTCTCTCAATCCAAGCAATTTCTTAGTCAAATTAGAATTTTTGGCTCCTCATAATGAAAATGTTAAAACTGTGACATTTGAAAATGCTCCTTAAAATTGCAAATTGACATCATATGATGTTCAAAAAGATATAGTAAATGCTTGTGCCGTTAAGACAATTAATGTTATTATCAAAGATATTGGAGATTCGTTATTTTCTATTCTAGTTGATGAATCTCGTGATGTGTCAATGAAGGAGCAAATGTCAATTATAATACGTTATTTAGATAAAAGTGGGCATGTGAATGAACGCTTCATAGGACTTGAACATGTCATAAGTACCACTGCTTTATCACTGAAGGCTGCAATTGATAAGGTATTTTCTAGATATAACTTGAGCATGTCTAGATTGAGAGGACAAGGCTATGATGGGGCAAGTAATATACAAGGTAAATTTAATGGTCTAAAAACACTCATTTTAAAGGAGAATCCATGTGCCTTTTACATTCACTATTTTGCTCATCAACTCCAGCTAGCACTTGTAGCGGTTGCTAAGAAGAATATTCATATTACTAACTTCTTTCGTGTAGTCGGTGATGTGGTAAATACAGTTGGAGCATCTTCTAAACATTGTGATCTTCTTCGAGAGAAGCAATCAGATTTTATTGTTGAGGCATTGGAGAAGGGTGAGATTTTAAGTGGAATGGGGACTTAATCAAGAAACAACCCTTCAACGTGCTGGTGATACGTGATGGAGTTCACATTATAATTCATTGATCAGCTTACTTGTCATGTTTTCTTTTGTTATTGATGTACTTGCAATGATTGTTGAAGATGACTTATGTTCTTGTGACCAAAGATCTGACGCAACAAACTTATTGGAGTCGATACAGACATTTGATTTTGCATTTAATTTACAATTGATGAGAAGTGTCTTAGGGATTTCAAATGAATTGTTAAAATCACTACAACGGAAAGATCAAGACATTGTGAATGCAATGCAATTGGTGAAGTTATGCAAACAACGACTACAAATAATGAGAGATGAAGGGTGGGACTCCTTTTGGGAAGAAGTATGTTCTTTCTACCAACAGCATTATATTGATGTACTCGACATGGATGAAATGTTTGTACATCGTGCACTTCGTGGTCGCCCACAACGGAATCCTCTAGAACTTACAAATTTACATTATTTTCAGGTCGATTTGTTCTACTCTGTCATCGATCTTCAACTTCAAGAATTGAATGATCGATTCTCAGAGGTAAATACAGAGTTACTCATGTGTGTTGCTTGTTTATGTCTACAAGATTCATTTTCTTCTTTTGACAAGAAAAGTTTGATTCGACTTGCTGAGCTTTATCTATTAGATTTCTCTCCATTAGATCTCGTTGTACTTCATGATCAATTTGGGACTTATATTTTTGACATGCGCTCTAACACAGAGTTTGAAGGGTTGAACGACCTTGGTGATCTTGCAGAAACGTTAGTTCTGCAAAGAAAAATATGGTATATCCATTGGTTTACAAGCTTCTGACTTTAGCATTGATTCTACTGGTGGCTGCCACTACTGTGGAGAAAGTATTTTCTGCAATAAGCATTGTAAATGATAGATTGCTTAATCGGATGGGTGATCAGTGGATGAATGATAACACAATTATTTGTGTAGAGAAAGATATATTTTTGAAGCTCGATAATGAAGTTATTGTACAACGATATCAAAATATAAAAACTCGAAAGGAACAAGTGTAATTTATAAACTATGTCATTTTAATATTGTCGTATTATTGTTTTATATTTTTATTATCATTACATCTATAACAAAAACTTGATATTTAACATCGATAAGTTGTGCCCCCCGACAAGAAATCATGGCTCTGCCCCTGGCCCCAGGCATTCGGATTGAAATACTGAAGTGGCTGAGAAGCAAATTTTGCAGCCATTAATAATATGAACTCTTTGGGACTCTGCACATTTTTTGAGATAGGAGAAAAGTTGTCATCATTATTCTTGTTATTGGGATTATTACGATTGTTGGCATTATTGGGTAGACAAGAAGAGCTGGACTGGGAGAACACGGGAGAGAATGTTTGACAGTTTTCGGGGTCGGATTCAGGCTGGGAATTAAAGCCTGTGGAGTGGGATGGTTATCTTCCTCCTTCACCATTCAATTGTAGACACTTGAAGTGTATTTCCTATGTGAAAGGAGTTTGGTAATGGCAGGGATTTTTATTGCGTTTTTTATATGGCAAGTGTACAATATCGTAACAAATAGTATAGTGGACCTTTGAGTTTGAATATCGTTCTCATGAAAACTATATTTTAAGACTTAATCTAATTTTTCTAACTCCTATTTGAAAAAAAAAAAAAAACAAGTAAATAATTATGATGGTTGTGATTATTTTTTCTAACTACTTTTAACTAATTGAAAATATATAAAAAGATTGCACAGAACGGATAATTGAATATTCAAATATGTGATAAATATTAGAGCATAACAATTTCATCTATTGATTATTTTAATTCTTAATTCAATATTCATAACTTAATGTAGTGTTCGATTAAATTCTTCTATTGCATTCAATTTATCCCTCTTGAGTTCTCATTGAACCTATTTAACTAATTCAATTTCATATCTTTATGTGAATCAACATTGGTTAAACGAAACACTAGTTCTAAGAATTCAAATTATGATCGCAATATTTAGTATAGGTATCTCTATATGTTATACTAATATATCAAATTTTACTATATGGTCTAAACCTCAAACCAATCTCTCGATTCATAAGAGACTCACATAATCATCAAATTATTGATCAGGTAATGTAATGCATTAAACTCATAGTAAAACAACGCATAAATAAATAAATCACATAAATCTTGAATAAAAAAATAAAGAATCACAAGTCGACTACATTATTTTCTCTAATATAAAAATTAGTTATTCATACTGTAAAAATAAAAATACTCAAAAGTAGAACGACATCACAAAAAATTGACGAAACGCGAAACTCCTTGTATATGTTGTTTCCTTTCTTTTTCTCTTATCTTTTTTCTTTTCTTTTCTTTTCTTTTCTTTTTTTTTTTTTCTTGTTTTGGCCTTTTCCCACCTTTTCTCAGCATCTCTTCTATCTCCTTTTTTTTCTTTTTTTTCTTTCTTTTTGGCTTTTTTCTATCTCCATGTGCGTTCCTTTTTGTTTCCTTTCAGCTGCCGCCTTTTCTTTCCTATGCATTTCTTTTTTTTTTCCTCTAACTGTTCGCGCGCGCGCGCGCGCGTGTGTGTGTGTGTTTAATTTGGGCATCCAATTAAGATTTTCAATGCAAGTCTATTGAGATCCATTTAACTCGAACACATTTAATGTAATATTTTTCTGAAAGGTTTCATTTTTGAATTTTGCCATTTTTTCTCACTTTTGCATTATTTTCTCCAATTCTTCATACCTACAAAATACAATATAACATAAATTAGGTGAAATTTTATCCAAAAGACAATAAAATATCATGATTTAGGGTCTCCAATAAGTGTAGAAACTACACTTGTCCATTTTGAATGTTTTGGCGATGGGTTTTCTGTTATCTAAAAATCTAAGTGGGATTAGGTCTTTAACCTGGTGGTGAAGGAAGGAGAATGAAAGATTTTTTTTTTAATTTCTAATTTTCTTAATAATTTATTCGTGACTCGTTTGTACTTTTTAAAAATATTTGGGAGTATAGTTGCAATTTATTCTTTAATTTTATTTTATGTTCTTTTTGTTTTAGTTAAATGGGAAGGTGCATTCATCATTTCACACTTTTTTATAGAAACTGGATGGAAATAGATGGAAATGATGATTTCCGCAATGAAATATGTAAATATGGGTGAAAATGCCAAAAAAAAAAAAAAAAAAAGAAGAAGGTTTTAAATGTAGAAACATTTTGTGCTAATAATCATTTTTAAATATAATGAAAAAGTATTTATTTTGACAATAAATTATGGATAAGTTTCAAAATCATCTAATTTTGGCTAAAAACATTTATATTTTTCCACTTGTGTTGTAAGTAAAAATTTTGAAGTGTAGATGCAATAAGTGAAAAGAAAATAGTCAATATATAATGTATTAAATATCACATTAAGTGAGAATAGTTTTTGGATGGTTATAACCCTAATGCAATTCAATTATTTCAATGATACCTTATTTTTTCATTTTTCAATATGCATTTAATTTACAAACTGTAATAAATTCTACAAAATCCTTGTTCATATATGTATTTCTTGTTATTAATTAACATTCACATTTAATTAACTAATATTAATTAAAATCTTACATTCACATTCATGTCCATATTTTTAATTCTCAGTTAATTAACATTCACATTTATTATTAATTAAAATTTCACATTCAAGAATGAAATTCGTTATTTACGTTTATCTATGCTCACTTAATTGAAAATTAAATTATATTCATTTAGTATAAATGATTTAACATTCTTCGTCACATATATATTCATTGGTATCACTTCTAAATTAATTAACATTCACATTAATTTATGTATCGTATTTGCCATTCATTTTCATTTATGCATTCAATTGTAATTCTAATGCTCACATTCACGCGTTTCACTATTTACATGCGTGTGTAATAATTAACATTAATTTTCAGGGATTTGCATTTCTTTCATATTTAGATCAAATGGGTAAATAGAAGATCAAACATTTCACAACACTTATAAATCATTTTACAATAACGTTTAATGCACGTTCAACTCTAACTAATTATTCTAGAAGTTAGGAGTTACTTTCAAATGAATAATTGTCACGCATTTTATACAACTTGAATTATACCGTAAGTGTACATTGTCAAGTTTTATTATATAGTGATGAAATGGAAAATGTCGAACCCACAGTGATTGATACTTGATATCTACCGAGTACTATAATTGTATAGTTTTCACTTTATTTAGATGATCAAAATTGAATTAATATTGTGATTTTAATTTAACGTTGATGGAATAAAAATGGCAAGTGAACGGAAGGAAATTATAAAGAAGTTATCAAATTATGAAAGCATAGGAAATGATTTCATCGCACTATCGAAAATGTTTTTCAACCTATAACATTAATTCAATCAAAATTTTCTCAATTCATAGGCTAGAACCTTAAATTAATTCTATTCCCTCTCTCGAGTGTCGAATAAAACCTATCTCTATAGTTTAAATCTAATATCTCTATTCCGAATTAAATGTAGAAATTATCGATGCACGTGGTTCATAATTCAAATAAGCCTCAAAGATTCGTACTTTCTCTCGAAATTTACGAAACATAGGTTATGTTGTTCTTGGATCGCACCTAAATTTTCCTCTTTTAAGTGCCAAAATTTACGCATCAATTCATTCAACTAGTGGAAAACTAATTGAAAGCATTACATACAAACAACACAAAAAAAAAAAATTAAAATTAACAAAAAGATCCAAAAGAATTCAATAAATAGGAATCAAAACACGTTTCAAGTCAATTTCATCAAACCCTATATCTAAAGATTTAGTTCATAATTGAGACAATTGACATCATCAAATTAAACATAAATAACGTGGATAAAAAGAAAATATTTAGAAAAACTATTCTTTTTGCCGCTTGATTTCTTCACCCAATTCTGTCAATCGTCCCTCCCTCAATTGATTCTCTCAACTTTGTCTTCAGCCTTTTGCCTCCTTCTAGCCATCCCAAAAGTTCCTCTCTTAGGTCTTAATGTGTATTTATGGTTCCTCGAATTTAAAAGTTGAATTGAAGGTGGACCGGGCCGAAAATCTTTTGAAATCTCTATTTTTTGTACTCGGGAAACGGCGCCTCGGCGCCTGATAAGTGTATTTTCTACACTTATTTGGGGCTTGAAATTATAGAATTTTATTGTTCTTTTGGCAAAATACTACCTAAATTGTGTTTATATTTCATCTTATAGGTAAAACTCAATGTTGGATGAAGAATTGGAAAAAAGAAGCAAAATGTGTCGAAAAATGGAAAAAACCAAAGTACGAGGACCAAATTGGCATTGATTTCACAATTAAATGGACTCAAGAATTGAAATTCTAATTGGACCACATAATGGGATGCGTTGGACAGAATTAGGCTCGCATGTTGGACCTTTTTGTTTTAGGGTTACCTGCTGTTGAATGATAGATATATATACACACAGAAGACGGCAGAAAGGGAGCCAGGGGAAGAGATTAATTGAGAAGGAATCAGAATTCGGTGGCTGCCATATTTTATCATCTATACACACATTAAAAAGGTGATTAAGAGCTGAATACTTGGGAGAAGGGCTGGAATTTAATACATTATATAAACTCTCAAATTCGCCTGCTGATTTTGATAACAGAAGAGATAATACTCTCAAATTGGCGGCATAGTGGGAGACAAAATATTGGGAATCAATTCATATAAATGTTACACACTGTCAGCAGCAATTAGAAGAATTAGAAGTTACATTTTATTTATATTTAAATACAACACGTGGGGCGGCTTTTGGGAAACGGAAGCAAGGAGTTTCAACTGAAATTAATCACACTCATCAAATTTATAGGTGATGTCGTTCCACTTCTATGCTTTTAATCCTCATAACATGCTAGACTAAATTTCTTTGTATTAGATGGATGATGAAACTAATTAATTTTTAGTGTTTAATTTGAGATTATGTGATTTTAGTTTAATTCTTACATTGTGATTTCATAAATATGCTTAAGTCTATTATTTTAATGTTTGCGCACCATTAAAATGATTAGTTGCTTATTCGTAGTGTTGGAAAACTCACGATAGGTAGAACACTATTTATGAAACACACGGACAATAAATATTAGGAATGATATTTATGACGTGTGCGATCATGTATGATAATTATAAACGTCAATGCATGCTTGTCATATGAATTCGGACTAGGAATAGGATCGTCTCGTGGCAATCATATGTTTATTATATTTTGGAAAAGAATAGTAAATAAAAGTGAATTATCGATCGTCATAATTGCATGAATTAAGTTAATTATCACTAGTTGAGAATTAAAACTAAGAATTGATTAGTGGAGTCGGAAATCCAATACACTCATCCTCATTTGATTGAAAACCCAATTTTTATTGTTTTAGTAGTTATAGAACGTAGTTAAATATAAATCGACCATTTTTACTACTTTTGTGAATTTAGATATATCGAATACACTAAAATTAATCCTTATTCCATGTGGGACGATAACTCTTAACTCATCAATTCTATTACTTGTCAACGATCCCGTATGCTTGCGGGTTTTGCACGAACAAGTTTTTGGCGCAGTTTTCGGGGAATAACGGTGTTAATCTTGGGTATTTGATATTTTAGGATTGCTTTAAATTTTATTTTTATTTTTCGTTGTTTTTAGGCTATTTTTTACACTCCTGAGTTCTCTTGGATCTTGATTTTTCTTGGGTAAACTTGGTTTATGCAAGTTCTTGACGAGATTGGTCTAGCTCCAATAGATCACGAAATTGAAAGGACATTTAGAAATCGCAGGAGAGGTCAACGTCAAGCAAGGAGAATGATTGATAATCAGAGTCAACAACATAATCAGGCTAATGTTCCAGTTGACAATCAACTACCGCAACCAAATCAACAGAGAGCCATCCAGAATGAAGCTCTCATTTTAGTTGGGAATTATGTAAACCCAATTCCTGCACCAGTGCAACTAGTCGTGGTATACCCTCCATTTGGACAGCATAACTTCCACTTTAGACCGGATGTCATAAATCTGTTCCAAAATCACCAAGACATCAGGTTTTTTGGAAAAGCCACGAAGAACCCTCATGAACATATTTCGGCTTTTCTCATGTTATGTGAGGTGATCAGTCATGAATGGGTATTAGCAGATACTTTTCGAATGCATTTATTCCCTCATACTCTAAAGGATGTTGCTAGAGAATGGTTTCTTTGCTTACCTCCAGGAAACATACAATCATGGACTGATATAGTTCAAAAATTTACGATGAAATCCTTCCCACCTTCTCGAGTCCACCAAATCAGGAATGAAGTCCACACTTTCAAACAGAAAGACTTAGAGAATTACTCTGAGGCATGGGAAAGGTTCAAGAATTTGTTCCGGAAATGCCCTAGCCTTGACATTCCTAAGCAAGCTCAGCAGTATCTCTTCTACTATGGACTACAACAAGAGTTCGGGAATATGGTAGATGCTTCAGCGAGAGGATCGGTGATGAAACTTGACGTCGATGAAACTTATAAATTATGAGAAAATAGCCGAAAATCAGTCGATGTGGCCAACCAATAGGGAAGCTCCAAAGAAAACAGCAGGGATACACAACGTGGATACAATGACAGCGCTGACTGCATAAATGGAAGTTCTTACAATGAAAATTGACAATCTATCTCGGTCAGTTAACATGGTACACCAATCACCACCTGTTTGCGAAGGTTGTGGGGCAGATCATACTACTACAAGGTGCCATTTGGCCTCTACACATGCTAGTTAGCCTACGGAGGTGAGCTACGCACAGAAATTTCATAGACAACAAAATAACCCCTATACCAACACTTATAATCCGGGCTGGAGAAACCATCCAAACTTTTCATGGTCTAACCATCAGGGACAAGGACATGGAGAAAACAATCAGAATAAACCACCAGGATTCCAACAGCAGCAACAACAGCAAGTAAGGAAGCCATCGTTGGAAGATTTGCTAGCTCAGTACATTACTAAAATAGCTCAATGTTGAGAATATGATATCGAATTCATGAACTATTTCAATGTCATAGTACCAAAGTTAAATTTATACATTTCCAATGCAAAACATGTGAGTGTCGGGAATCAAATACAACGTTGTACATTCATAAACTTATTCAATTCCCGACCTTAAAAGTTACTTATCTCCTTACTCCGCTTATGAAATGGGTTGCTAACAATACTCCTTACTCTCTCTAGTTTAGGTAGTTGTCACTAAATACAGTTCAACATATCAATAAATGAGGATTCTCCTATTTTCGACCGCTTCAACCTCCAAGAATCAACTAAGTTACTAACCTCTTGTAAAAGACTTAATTCTCTAAAATGAGTGTTCGGGGCTACTTAAGGTATTCGTGTGTCTGTTGTTTTATGCACCTACTTTTTCAGCTATAAGTATTTTTTATTCACCCTTTGTGCGGACATCTATCCATTAAGCTTTCTAAATAACTCATGTAGCGAGTTTTAGGCCGATGACTCTCAAGTCAGATAACTTTAGAGCATCAAGTTTTAAACCCTTGCATGATTATTCACTCGAGTCATAAATGCTACGAATAGTTGATTCACAATAAGATTATTATAGTTGTCTAAATTTTTTTTAGACCATGATAGTGCAATGCCCCTTTATTAAACACTCGTTCTCGAAAAATTTACCCATAACTTAAGGTTTTCACCCAATTTTCATCCTATTGATCTCAATAGTCTACACAAATTTTAGCACACATGGAATCCACATCTACATCCATATTTTCCTACAACAGTTTCACTATCCAAACTATCATAAAATTGGTTATGGGATGTGAATTATTTTTAGAGGTTGTTTGGATCAAGCTTCTAAGGTCATTAATTTCACCTATATCATTTAAGAATCAACCTATTCCTGTCCAATGTTATACTCAATTCACATGCATTTATGTCACAATTGTTTGTAAGATAAGTAAGACTTTAACTCAAGCATATAACTTATTCATAATTCACAATCGACTCATATTCCCCAAATATATGCATAATTGCTAACAATGTTATCCAACATATATAAGCATGCGAAAATAATTTTTTATATATAACTTCGCAACACACAAAAACAAAAACAGTAAACCATCCCCAAACTTTAATAACATAGTGTCCTCAATATGAAAATGAAAGAAAAGATGGGAGAGTACCTCGGTAAGGACATTAGATGTCCTTACTGTCATCTGGTGGAGTTGGAGGGTAGGAGTGAGATGGGAACGTTGGTGGTGGAGGAAATGTAATCTCGGGATGTGTAGAGGCTATGGTTGCAATGCAATCATTCTGATATTGAAATTTGCTATACATGGAACTTTGTAGTTGGTCCATTCGTTCTTGCATACCATCTTGCCAATGGGTCATGCGCTAGTCTATTCCCTCGAGCCACCTAAGTATACTCTATATAGGTCACCAATTTGTAAAGATGGTGGAGTATGTGCAGCTGGTTGCGATGGTTGAAATGAACTGGCCTTGTGTCGATGCACATCTAGCTTATCTCGAAGATCTTGCGCGAGTGGTGGCTTAGGGTGTAAGACCTCATTAGATTCTCACGTGACGACACCCGCTTGTACATATAGATTATGTATCAGAGATGTATGTCTTAAATTCCCAGTGTCAGGCCCTACTACGATGCATAGGATGTTGTTTTGAATGACCTTGCCCACATCAATAGAATGTCCCATCTGGATGGCGTAATTCAATATAGCACATTGTTTTGTCACATCACTGATGTTGCTATTAGGAATTAATTTGCAAATATAAAATGATGCCAAGTTTTACAATTGATTGTCAAATCAGCTGCGGGAAAGTTAGTCACAACATTAGATTACATTTCCATTCAGTGCCTTCGCGAGCTGGTGTGTGAATCAAGCTATTGTGGTCAACTCCCTTGTCCCGTAATCTGGAGTAGTCATCATTGGGTATATCCTGCATGTGGTAGAATCTGTTAATAGAGACACTGTCAAATTTAACCCAACGACCATGCACAAAAATCTTGAAGTCTTCATGTTCTTTGGCATTAGCATAGAATTCCTTTACTAGAGGGATGCAATTCCGGTATACCATCGAATGCCGATATCTCCCTTCTACCGCGGCGCTTACAAAATGCCTACGATCATAAGTAATAGTAAAAGAAGGTGATTCCATGACCTTAGACTTCTTTTTCGGTAGCATGGTGAATTAGCTGACTGCAAGGTCACAAGTATAATAGAAATACACTAAATTCATTTACCCCCACAAATTTTGTCATATTAGATATGGAAGAAGATCGAGATATTCCAATCATTTTAGGTAGACCTTTCCTGGCTACTGGAAGAACATTGATTGACATACATGAAGAAACATTGACACTCCGGGTTAATGATGAGAAAGTAAATTTCAACATCTATCAAGCGAAGAAATCTCCAAAAAAGGCTGACTCATGCGATATGATCCAATCAGTCAAAACAGTTGTAGGTAATAGAGAAAAAATGGATTTATTCTATGACCCTCTAGTGCAGTACATGACTACCAGTTATTCATCAAGTGATACATCTCGTACTGGTAAATACTCATGAACCAATGAAGTATTTGATTTCATATTGGCTTATGAAGCCTATCCACCTGAGAAAAATGAGAGCTATGTGGAAAAGCTTTGGAAACCTCCAAACAATGTCAAATCAAAAGAGGTTTTAAAGGCTATATCAGAGTTAAAGTAGTCCAATTCTATCTGTCATGTTATAGTGAAGAAGAATATAAAGCCAAAGATAAATCTCAGAAACATGAGAGATGTGTCACCTAAAGATCCAACGTAGACAAATCAATTAAGTCAAACTAATGACGTTAAAGAAGCACTTCTTGGAAGGCAAAACAAGCGTTTTTTAAAATTTATTTATTCTGTTTTCACATTTTAGGATAGTTTATTTTAAAGTTATTTAGGACTCATCATCCATACCCCATTTTCACATTAGGTCGTTGATATGTTAGTTTATTAGATGTTAGAGTTAAGTAACACTTGTTCCAATTATTTGATCTTAACGCTGTATTTGATTTTTCAGGAACATGATGTTGAGAAATATTTAAATCAATTTTGACGAAGGGGCCAATGGAAGTTATAGGAAAGCTAGCCGTTGAATTACAAACCATATCAGGTGAGTATTTTCTTCACTTTCTTCCCCACCCCTTAATTGCGGATTTATGATTTAAGATATTGAGGTCAATGTCTAGTTTAAATTTGGGGGAGGGGGGGGGGGGGGGGACATGAGTTTTCATAGTTTTTTTTTTATTATTTTTTTCATGTGTTTTTGTGTTATTTGATTTTTTCAAAAAATTCAAAAATTTTAAAAATATATTCTTATTGTGTATTTGTGTGAGTTAGTTGGTCTGACTGACAATGATGAATGTATTAAATCATAAATTAATATATAGAGAGTGAATAAGTTGCATACTTAGATTAATTTTTTGCTTTTTCATGTGAAATTTGATATATATTGAGCATATAAATAAAGTTAAGTATTGTGCATGAATGAGTTGAACTCATAATTAGATAGGTTGAAGTAGCAGACCGTAGATGCTAAACTTAAAACCATAAAATTTTACATCATTGGACCAAATTTAGAATAGTTTAGGGGAATTTTTCCGTGTGTGAAAAAAAAAAATTTTGCATGGATTGTCTAAGGTCAATATGACGAAAATAGGTGAAAATCTCAAGTTAGAGGCCATTTTTTCTTAAATTGGTATTTAATGAGAGACGTTGCACTAATCAAGGTAATAAAAAAGAATTATTATTTTATTCGAAAATTTCTCTTCATAACCTTTATGACTCGAGCAATTAAACATGCAAGAGTTTAAAACCTGGTGCCCTATAGTCATTTGACTTGGGAGTCATTGGCCGAAAGCTTGTTATATGGGTCATTTAGAAAGCTTAAGAGTGAGAATACTTCAAATAAAGGAAAAAAATCAATGTTTTTTTTTTATAGAAAATCAGAAAAAGCAAGTGTATGAAACAGAAGACACACCAAATGTCTTGATTATGTCTTTTGAGAAAATTTGACTTTTGATAAGAGATTATTAGCTTAGTTAAGTCATAAAGATTGAAACAATCAAATTATGGAGAATCCTTGTTTATTAAGATATTGACTAGCAATTAGTGGAATTTGCCTAAACTAGAGAGGCGAGGATAGTACAAAACTCAACATTAGTTCACACACTTGAAATGAGTGAAAAGAATAAGTTTGGGGTGTGTAAATCTTACGAGTGATGAAATAATATATTTGACCATTGAGAGTTGGGAATTGAAACAACTTATAGCTTCATAATGCTATGCTTAATTTTTTTAACACACATGAGTCAATTTCTCATTGAAAAAGTAGATTTTAATTTCTGAAGCTGTGATTAGATTAATATTATGATTTCAATCATGAGATAAAAAGTCAAGTTAACTAACTAAATATTTTTTGCTTTGCTTGATTGACTGGCCACCAATTAGGTGATTAACATTGCGTGTTTATGTTTTTATTAGGTTTTAGTTTTGTTTGAGTACAAACAAAAAGTCAAGTTTGGGGTGTGATAAGTGTAGTTTTTATATTATTCATGGCGCTAAATCATGATATTTTATTGTCTTTTGAATAAAATTCTACTTAATTTATGTTAAATTGTATTTTGTAGGTGAAAATTTTATATTATTGAAGAATTGAAGGAAAAAGTGCAAAATAGTGAAAAACAAATGGTAAAATCCAAAGTACAAGGACCAAATTGCATTAATTCTAAAGATTTGATAACTTGGAGAAACAAAAAGTTAATGGGATTGAAAGGAATTTTATACTCAGTTGGATTTGCAATTGGATGGGGCTTATGATGAAAAGAAGAAGAAGAACTCTAATTCAACAACAACACTTCGGGAGAATTAATATTATATATACTACAATTGCCGGCTGCGGAAAAGGAGAGAGGGGGCTGAAATTTTATGCAGATTCATGCAACAAAGTGGCAGCTTTTGATTAAAGAAAACACACATTCACGCGTTGGGAAATTCTGGCAGAAGGAGTTGAATTGTTTGATATCAATATATATATCACACGTGTTCAGAATTTAGGAGGAAGAAGTCAAAGGCTGCAACTAATTTGATTAATATAAAGTTGCAACAGTGGCCAGCATAATTGATTTAGAAGGCAAAACTGAAGCAAATTCATCTATAAACACGCATAGTGGCGGCAACAGATTCAAGTTTTAACTGAAATTAATCAGGTTTTGTCAATTTTTGGTGATTTCTTTCTATTTTGTGGGTTTAAATTCAATATTATGAGTGGCTAATTTTTTTATTGTTAGGATTGATGATGTAGCTTAGGTTTTTATTATATGTTTAATTTCAAGATTTTCATGTCATTTTAATACTTGTTAATTAATTATTGTGTGTTTAATGTTTTAATTGTATGCGCAACAATTTATTGATTTAAGAATAATATTGAGATCGAGAGGTGATGTATAATTCTAGCTCATGAAATAATTTACATAGACATTATAAGAGGCCGAGAGATAATTATAATCTATGCGATCTTTGTTGAATTCCTATAGATTAATGCGTTTATTTGTGTGTGAATTTACATAGAGATATAGTAAGTTCGAGCATATGAATAGAATTAGTATTATTTGAGAGAGATCACTAAATACAATAGGTTAATTCGATTGTTGGCATGTATGAAAAATGACTGAATAAATTGGAATTAAGCATATGATAAATAACCTACTTTGAATTTTGAAATAGATTTGAGTTAGATTTAACATTTATTCAGATTTTCAAGGATTTAATCATATTTCTTCCATTGAATAATTAAAATACTTGTTTAAGTTTAATTTTCAAATCAATTACTGGTGTGATTTTAATTACTGCTATATGTTTGAGATATATAGTCGTCTTTTGAATCTAATTTCAATAAATTGATGTATGATTGTGATTTGAGAATCATAAATTCTAGGATTACATGTGAAATTTAATTGATTTGTATTGCTAAATCCTCCGATTAGAAAGTTAGGATAAAAACTTCTAATTAAGTAGAAAATACATGAATAATTGATGTGATTGATCCAATCCAATTGAGGGAACTCCGACGCTTCACTGCTTCAAATTACTGATTTTAATTTCACCTTTCAACATTGAATCTTACTACACATTTAAGAGAACAATACATCCATTTTTTGAAACATTTGACAACCTTTCCATCTCCATATGGATACGACACCCCAAAGCTACTCTACAACTACCGCGTTATACTTTGGGCGTAATCAAACTTTGGCACCGTTGCCGGGGAGACGGTACAGAAGTCAAGAAATTCAATCATAAAAGGGTGATATCGTTCATTTGCTAATTTATTTTTACTTTAGTTAATTAATTTCTTTATTATTTTCGATTTTTATTTTTGTTTACTTGTTTTATGAGCAGGTATCGAGACGAGCGAGGAAGATTTGTGAAAAAACCTCTCATAGAGTTTGAACATCTTTTTAACCTAGTTTTTTATTCTGTATCTGTCAACACGAGCACCACATCACATAATATAATGTCTGATAGTGAGCACGATGCATCGTATAGAACTTTGTATGATTACCTGCACCCCACACGCACATCTACACCTTCATGTATTATATTTTCACCCAATATACCACTCATAGATTTTAAACCTGGAATGATTCAACTTCTTCCAAGTTTCCATGGACTTGAAAACGAGAACCAGTATGTGCATGTTAGGGAATTCGAGGAGGTTGTGGCAACCTTCCACAATCAACATGGTACAATGGATGCAATTAAGCTCAAATTCTTCCCATTTTCTCTTAAGGAAAGGGCTAAGAGCTGGTTGTATTGATTGAGACCACGTTTGATTGGAACTTGGGCTGAAATGACCCAAGCTTTCTTTGGCAAATACTTTCCCTACCACAAAACCACTACTTTGAAAAAGCAAATCTCTTCTTTTATCCAAAAGGAGAGTGAAACCTTATATCAAGCGTGCGAAAGGTATAAAGAACTCCAAGCTCTTTGTTCACATCATGGTTATGAGAGTTGGCGCATCGTGAGCTATTTCTATGAAGGGTTAACATCTAGAGAGCGTCGGTTTGTTGAAATGATGTGTAATGGTGATTTTCTACAAAAAGATCCAGATGATGCTATAGGATATTTAGATGACTTAGCTAAGAAAGCCCACACCTGGACTGGCCCTAGTGCCACTGATAGCACCAATAGGTCTGAGTCGTAGGAAATCCTTCTAGTGCAGGCATCTATCATCTTAGGGAAGAAGAAAATCTTAGAGCTAAGGTAGAAGCCCTAACTAGAGAAATTGAGAACCTACGCACTAGTAGTTCAAAGCCTACATCTACTGTTGCTCATGTTGAGTCTTCTGGATCGTGTGGTGTGTGTGGTGGACTTGATCATCCAGTCCAAGAGTGTTTTGCTCTAGCTGAGATGATGGGGGTTTATAATGAACACCGTAATGCTTTAGGTGTGCACAAAAAGCCTTATGCCCCATATTCTGAGACCTACAATCAGGGGTGGCGGAATCATCCAAATTTTAGCTAGAAATCTGATAACCAGCAACCTACTCGGCCACCTAGAGCTTTCAATACACGTTTATACCGGCCCACAACTTCTAGGAACTCCTTAGAAAACACCCTACATGCATTCATCAAGGCACAAAATAAAACCAATCAAAAATTTGAGACTATGATTACCCAAATTGTTGAGGAAAATAAGGAAATCAAAAATCATATGTCCAAATAAACCAATGCCTTAGCAGTAGTAGAACGTGGGAAATTTCCAGCCCAAGCTCAACCAAATCCTAAATGGCAACACATGACACAAACCTCGGGTTCAAATGAAAATAATCTTAAGGAAATAAATGCCATAACCACTAGATCACGGAAAGTCATAGAACCAGTCCCCAAACCTAGGAAAATTGAAAAAGAGTCTAGTGGGCCTGAAGAGAGTAGCCCTAATGAGGAGGTAGTGAAAAATTCAGTGAGAGTATATTTCCCACAAGCTCTTAAGTCTACCTCAAAATCTACTGGTCAACATAGTAATATCTTAGAACATTTAAAGCAAGTAAAAATCAATTTGCTTTTCTTGCATGCGATTTCTCATGTTCCTACATATGCTAAAGTCCTTAAGGACATGTGTACTGTCAAAAGGAAGCACAATGTTAAGAAAATCGTTTTCTTGACTGAGCAAGCGAGTGCTGTGATTGCGCAAGTGGTTGTCCTACCGTGTCGTGTGTCATCGAGAACCATGAGTTTGGACAAACTCTTCTTGATTTAGGGCTAGTGTTAATCTCATGCCTTATGATATTTACTTGTTGTTGGGTTTAGGTGAGATGAGGACTTCATTGTAGCTCTGCAATTAGCTGATAGGTCCACTATTAGACCTAGGGGAGTAGTTGAGGATGTCTTGGTTCAAATTGATAAATTTTACTACTCCGTTAATTTCTTGGTTTTGGTGTAAAAGCTGATGTTACTGTTGATTCTAAAATTCCTATTATTCTTGGTAGACCATTCATTACTACTGCTAATGCTTTGATTAATTGTAGAAATGGTCTTATGAAACTATCATTTGGAAATATGACTCTAGAAGTCAACATTTTCCATATCACTAAGCAGTTAGAGGAGGATGATGAGTGTCATCAGACCCACATGATTGATGCACTCACTCAGGAGATAGCTGATAATATATTTCTTGGACCAGCACATGAAATTCTAGAACCGGATGGATTGGATGTCGCCATTACATTACCAGTTTCTAACGACAC
Source organism: Fraxinus excelsior (assembly GCA_019097785.1). Taxonomy (NCBI): domain Eukaryota; kingdom Viridiplantae; phylum Streptophyta; class Magnoliopsida; order Lamiales; family Oleaceae; genus Fraxinus; species Fraxinus excelsior. Next base: position 30,261,066 of record CM032631.1, on the reverse strand, counting down.
GACTTTTCCTTTTGTGTTGCAAGTCCCCACTCCTGATTTTAAGCTTTTCTCTAGTCACCTCACGCATGTATTTAGGAAGGCGGGGAACTTCACTGGTAAGTATGCCCAAGGAGTTTCATGTACTACAAAGAAAATTGGAACCACGCTTGCTGGATATGGGCTGAATGTGGAAATTTTGGGTCGAGCCAACGACAATAAACAAAGGCGCTGCTTGGGAGGCAACCCAATGGGAGTTCATTCATTTCTTTTGTTGTTTATTTTTGCATTTATATTCTAGTTAATTTCTGTTATTTTCTTTGTATTACCAGTCCATTGAGTACTTTCAAGCTTCATATCATTCAAGTTTATGTTGATTCAATGCATCATTTTTGTGATATCTCTTCATTTGGCTTTCTGCATTGAGGACAATGCAAGATTTTAGTTGGGGAGGATCTGTTGGATTTTATTATGAATTTTCAAATTTTTATGGTTTGGGTCTCTAATTTGCTACATGTTTATGCTCTTGAATGACAATACACACAACTAGGAGTTAATTCTATTATGAAAATCTAGATGTCATGACACTTGCTAAATTTTTCGTGCACACAAGTATTGTGGTAAGATGGTGGTTTAACACATGTAGCTAGAGGAGTCTCTTGCTGAAGTTTTTCTTTTGAGGTACTCGATGAGTAGTGAGAGCCATAATATACTAAAATATGGCATTAAGCATTTATTGATATTGTGAATTGGAAACTCATTTGGGAATAACACTACATGGTTTGTGGTAAGATGGTGGATTACTTAGGAAATGATAAAGGTCAATTTATGACTGACATTTGAGCCTTCAACCTTTCTTTTCAATACCCATAGTAGTCATTTTGAGCCATACACATATATATCATTTTCTTCATGCACCTATCTTATACACGCTTCTCCACATTGCAGTACAACTTTTGCACATATTTGTCCATCTTTTTACTTCTAAGTGTATAGTGGGTATTTGATATTTATTTGTGAAGAATTGAAGCAAGAAAATTGACAAAAGTTGATATGTGCTCAAGTAAAGTAGCAAAAAAAAAAGGGAAAAGAAAAAAAGAAAAAAAAAGTGATTGATTTTGGGGTTTGACATGCCAAATAGGTATTTATTGGAAGTTGTGATCGATAGAGATGTTTGATAAGATACATAACTATGTGCTTGAAAGTATTTAAATTTTTATAACTGTTCTTCTCATACGATCCAACCTGAACTTCATTACAACCCTTTGCATTGACCGTTTTGATCCCAAGTAGGTTGTGGTAAGAAGTTGATGAATTCTCATTTGGTAGTATGTATATCACAGAATCAATGTTTGCTTGTTGCTTGTTCATAAATATTTAAACCTCCAAATTTGAGCGTTCATCTTTTTCAACTCCATAGAGAGAAACCCCACACTAAACACTTTGATACCCGTGAGTTATAGAACTGAACCTTTAGCTTGAGTTATACTTGATGTTGCATGTGTTAGGGTTAGCGGTAAGATGACTATGGCGTGACACACACTTACACATTTGGTACATTTGGCATGTGTTCTGACATCCCGGTAATCATGACACTATTAATTTCTTTATGGTATTTAGTTTGAAGAGGGCATGATGTGTGGTTAAATTGGAACTTGATAAATTAACTTGCAATATTGACTAGTCTTTGATAATTTTATTTTGCATTAGATTGCTATGGACTAGCAATAAGTAAGTTGGGGGTGTGATAATAGTGTAATTATCAAGTTATTCAGCCACTAATAATTGCATTTTCATGATTTATTGGCGCCTAGATGTTCTAAGTACACTTATATTTTGATTTAGGTTGCAAATAAATGAATACGGTGGAAATTAGAAGAAAATAGCAAAAAAGGGCCAAATTGGAACAAAGTGAAAGTTCAAGGACTAAAGTGCAAGTAATCTAAACCTATTTCTAACCTTGTGATAAAGATTCAAGAGTTTTAGAGATCAATTGGATGAAGCTATGAGTCAAAGGGGTGAAAATAGCCAAAACATTATCAAATATCAACTTTCAAGCTGAAAAGTTTCACACCGATTTTCAGCCTTATATTGAGACCGATTTTTGACATGGAAAATGATCGAATTTGAAGATGGTCTCTGAAATGAAGTTGTAGCCCTTTGCGTTAGCTTTTCAATGCAACTTGGATCACTTTAATCGAACATCGAGAGAGAAAGTTATGACAACAATACTGAAAAAAGCGTAGAATTCAGAACAGCGACACAACGCCCAAGCGCTACAACCTAGTGCTCATGCACTATTTTACCCAAAATTTAACAGATTTCAGGCACCCAAACGCTGCTCCCATGGTGCTTAGGCGCCGTGTTGCACAAAGTAGGGTTTTGTTTAATGTCTGGTATGAAGGTGTGTTGAAAGCTCTAGGTGGCTGAGTAGGTTGCTGGTTATAAGATTTCCAGCTAAAATTTGGATGATTCCGCCACCCCTAATTGTAGGTATCAAAAAATGGAGCATAAGGCTTGTTATACGTGCCTAAGGCATTGCAGTGTTCCTCATAAACCCCTCTCATCTCGACTAGAGCAAAACATCTTGTACTGGATGATCAAGTCCACCACACATACCACACGGTCCAGAAGACTCAACACGAGCAACAGTAGATGTAGGCTTTGAACTACTAGTGCGTAGGTTCTCATTTCACGATCAATTTGTATGGGAAGAGAGGTGAAAATCTAGATTTTGGTTTAAAACTAGCGTTAAGGGAAGTAGGGGTAGAGAAGAGAAGAGGAAGAAAGAAAATAAAGGGGGGCTTTCCCCACTTTTTTTTTTTTATTTTCTGGGTCGGGGCGCCCAGTGCCCAACTCTCTGTAAAAAAAATTCGATATTTTTTTTAATAAAACCCGGCGCTGCAGCGCCCAACATGGGCGGCGCAACAGTTCTGCTAATAACGAGCGAATTTTTTTTTTTTGTTATCTCCAACGTAGCCCTTTCCATTTCTACTCTTTCATTCTTGAGAGTGTACCTATAAAAGCAAAAATAAAACAACATTACTAAAGTTGTTAACATGAAAAAAAGGATTATCTAGAACTTGGGTTGCCTCCCAAGAAGCGCTTCTTTAATGTCATTAGCTAGACGTAGATGTGGATTTAGGTTGATTCTTTGAGGGCAATTTCTTCCACATTTCGATCTTCCACTCTGTAATAATGTTTGAGGCCTTGTCCATTTACTTGAAAGGTGGATCCATCCTTACTTACTAGCTCTACTGAACCATAAGGAACCACTTGATGAACTACGAATGGTCCTGACCACCGTGATTTAAGGTTGCCAGGAAAGAGTTTCAAGTGAGAGTTGAATAAAAGGACATGTTCTCCTGACTTAAATCCCATCCTTATGATTCTTTTGTCATGCCATAGCTTTGTTCATTCTTTGTATATGTTTGTAGTCTCATAAGCGTCATTCTAGAACTCCTCTAACTCGTCAAGTTGCAACAAGTGTTGTGAGCTATCTAAGTTCAAGTCCAAGTTTAACTTCTTCAGAGCCTAATAAGCTTGATGCTCTAGCTCAACTGGTAGATGACATGCCTTTTCGAATACCAGATGGTAGTGTGACATTCCAATTGGTGTTTTAAACGTTGTTCGATATGCCCAAATAGCATCATCTAGCTTGTAAGACCAGTCCTTGCGGTTGGTGTTTACTATTTTTTCCAAAATCTGTTTAATCTCTCTATTGGATACCTCTGCTTTCCCATTTGATTAAGATTAATGGTCAAATGTCAATTTATGCTTGACATTATATTTAGCCAATAGGGAATTGAAAAGTTTATTACAGAAATGCGTACCTTTATCACTTACTATTACCCTAGGTGCGCCAAATCGAGTGAAGATATTTTTCCATAGAAACTTCAAAACTACCTTTGCATCATTAGTTGGTATAGCAATGGCTTCAACCCATTTGGATACATAGTCTACTACAAGAAGAATATATACCGAATGATGGTGGAAAAGGACCCATGAAATCTATACCCCATACATTAAATAGTTCTACCTCAAGTGTATTGGTTAACGGGAGTTCATGATGTCTTGAGATGCTCCCAGTGTGTTGACAATGGTCACATGTCTTCACAAAAGCATAGCAGTCCTTAAATAAGGTTGGCTAGTAAAATCCTAATTGTAATACTTTTGAAGTGGTACATGTAGGACCGAAATGACCTCCATAAGGTGATGAATGACAATGTTCCATGATTGATTGTGTTTTTCCATAGGGACACACCTCTTGATTTTATCAGCACATCTCTTGAAAAGTATAGGATCATCCCACAAATATGACTTGACATCATGTAGGAATTTCTTCTTTTGATGGGAAGTCAAGTCAGGTGGCAATTTTTCACATGCTATATAGTTAACAAAATCTACATACCAAGGAATTCTTGATGAAACTACTAAAAGAAGTTCGTTAGGGAAAGTTCCTAGAATTTGACTATTGTCTACCATCTTTTCATTCTCTAATCGTGAGAGATGATCTACAACGAAATTCTCATTGCCTTTTTTTTATCTCGGATCTCTACATCAAACTCTTGTAATAGCAAGACCTACCTGATTAAACGTGGCTTGGCATCTTTCTTTTTAAATAGATATCGGATTGTAGCATGATCTATGAAAACGATTACCTTAGTGTTGATTAGATAGGATTTGAACTTGTCACATGCAAATACCAATACCAGCATTTCTTTCTCTATAGTGAATTAATCGGAATATCTTTTCACGCCTTTGTCCTAGCACTGCCCCAACTGCGTAGTCATTGGCGTCACACATGACTTCAAATGGCTGACCCCAATCCAGCATTACCATCACTAGAGATGTAACTAATTTCTCCTTTATTGCTTCAAATGCTTTCATGTAGTCATCATCAAATACGAATGTAGTGTCCTTCTCCAAAAGGTTGCATAGAGGTTTAGCTACCTTTGAGAAGTCTTTAATGAATCTCCTATAAAACCCAGCGTGCCCCCAAGAAACTCTGAATACCTTTAACATTGGTGGGTGGTGGTAGTTTTGCTATTGTATCAATTTTTGCCCTGTCAACTTCAAGTTTCCTTGCTAAAACATGGTAACCTAGCACAATCCCTTCTTGTACCATAAAATGACATTTCTCCCAGTTGAGAACTAAGCTCTTTTCTTCACAACTTGCAATACTAAGGATAGATTGTAGAGACAGTTATCAAAAGAAGTACCAAATACAAAAAAAATCATCCATAAATACCTCTATTATGTCCTCTACCATGTCTGCAAAGATCGCCATCATGCACATTTGAAAAGTGGCTGATACATTGCATAACCTGAATGGCATCCGTTTGTAGGCAAAAGTCCTATAAGAGCAAGTGAATGTTGTCTTTTCCTGATCTTCTGGTGCTATTGCAATCTGATTATAGCCCGAGTAATCATCAAGGAAACAATAATGGGAGTAGCCTACTAATCTGTCCAACATTTGATCAATGAAAGGAAGTGGGAAGTGGTCTAGTTGCTTTGTTTAACTTTCTATAATCAATGCAGACCCTCCAACCAGTCACTATTCTTGTAGGTATCAGCTCATTGTTGTCATTCTTGACCACAATCATTCCACATTTCTTTAGTACCTCCTGTACAGGATTAACCCATGCACTATCTGAAATAGTAAATATGATCCCTACCTTCAGTGGCTTAAATATCTCTGCTTTCACCACTTCTTTTATCGCTGGATTGAGTCTCCTTTGATGTTCAATAGAAAGCTTGTAAGAATCATCCATGAGGATTTTGTGCATGCAAATTGTAGGACTTATCCATTTTATATCAACTATAGACCAACCCAATGCAGCTATGTGTTCTCTTAGCACCTTTAGTAACTTACCTTCTTCATCCTTTGTCAATGAAGAATAAATGATCACCGAAATGTGGAGTTATCTTCTAAAAACACATATCCAAGGTGATCGGTAGTTGCTTCAGTTCAGTTTTACTACTCTCATTACCTTGCTATCATCTGAGTCTACTGCATGCTGAATATCATCAATCGATGGTGGATTACCATCAACTGGCGATGATCAAGAGCTAATATGCAATCAACTAAGTCCTTGTTCCCTGTGTAATCCCCAGACGTGTCAATATCATGTGTCGCAACACTAAATAGCATACAATGCCCCAAAGGGTCTTCAATTAATACTTTCTCTTCCCTCATTACAGCATCAATGAAGTCAACTCTATGGTAAGTATTGGTGTCATCTGGAAACTTCATTGCTTGGTAGATATTGAACATCACTTCCTCGTCATTCACTCACACTGTTAATTGCTTTCCTTGTACTTCAATTAAAGCCCTTCTCGTTGCTAAAATGGCCTACCCAGAATTAATGGAATCTTCTGATCTTCCTCCATGTCCAAAACAATGAAGTCAGCTGGGAAGATAAATTTTTTAACTTTGACCAAAACATCTTCAATGATCCCTCGTGGGTATGTGATGGATCTATCAGCTAGTTGTAGAGTTACTGTTGTCGATTTCACTTCGCCAAGGCCCAGCTTCTTGAAAACTAATAAGGGCATCATGTTGATGCTTGCTTCAAGATCACATAGGGCTATCAAAACAAGATCCTCCAATGGTACAGAGAATGGTTAAACGCCCCAGATCTTTTCTCTTCTGAGAGAGTTTCTTTTTGTAGAATAGTGCTGCATTCCCGTGTTAACTTCACTGTCTCACATTCTTCCAATTTATCTTCTTTGACATCACCTCCTTCATGAATTTTGCATAGTTGGGCATCTGTTCCAAAGCAACTACAAAAGGAATATTAATATGAATTTTCTTGAAATTTTCTAGAAATTTAGCAAATTGTGCATCAATTTTTTCTTTTGGAATCACTGTGGAAATGGAAGTGATGGCTTGATGATTGGTGGGCTATCATGGAATGATATGGAGTAAGGCTTGTGAGCCTTCTGTGCTTCTTCATTCTCTTATTTTGCTACTGCTTGCTCTGCCTCTTTATCTGGTGTAGGATTTGTTTACCTCTTCGGGCATACTTTCTCCAATTTGTTTGCCATTCCTCAATGTAATGGCATTGCAATGCTCTTTTGGGTTGATTTCTGTAGCGCCCCGAGTTCTGTTAACCCGGATTGCCACGTCATCTTCTTTTGCCCTAATTTCAAAATCAATTTTCGCGGAAATAACCTAATTTTGAAATCACATTTGCAATTGAAAAACTGTATCGACAAGTAAAACTCATAGAAATTTAAAATTTAAATATCATATTTTAAAAATAGCGGAAAACGTCAAAATGTTATCAATATTCGAATACAAAAACTTCAAAGAGATAATAATTTTGATAGTCAAATTTTCTATGCCACCACTGCCGGATCAATCACGATCGCCTCCGAAGTCTGCAAATATCGTTAAAATAGTAGAGTGAGTATTTCGAAGAAATACTCAGTAGACTCATCGCCGATAATTAATTTACAGAATAATTGAACACATACTTATGCAATATACAACGTGATATCATCATCTTCTTTGGCTCATTTTTTGAAAATCATAGGCTCTTTGAAAACATAGGGTGTGGGTAGTCTTTCTCGTGCATTTAAGCACATCATTGGCTTATTTTCTTGAAAATCATAGGCTCTTTGAAAACATAGGGTGTGGGTAGTCTTTCTCGTGCATTTAAGCACATCATTGGCTTATTTTCTTGAAAATCATAGGCTCTTTGAAAACATAGGGTGTGGGTAGTCTTTCTCGTGCATTCAAACACATCATTGGCTTATTTTCTTGAAAATCATAGGCTCTTTGAAAACATGGGATGTGGGTACTCTTTCTTTCTTGTGCTGATGAGGCACATAAGTTATGCATAACATTCTTTTCTTATCCCATAAGGGATTCTCTTCTTTCTCATGCAATTAAGCATATAAGTTATGGCAAGCATAACAATATCATATATCTCATATGATAAATTCTCATCTTATGCATTAAAGCATATAAATCACGTAATTCACATAAAGCATGCAATTATAATTTAAACTAATTAATGGTGGCGAGTCTACCTCAATATATCGAGTTTGTGAAAATAGTGCGAGAAGTAGCTTCAATCTCTTAGTGGTCCGTACGTTTCGTCTAGCCAATAGAAAATAAGTTTGAATCAGTATTTCGAAATTTTAAAGTTTTAAAGTGTTGAAATTAAATTTAAGGGCTTAATTAAAAATTATTGGAATTGAAATAAATGACTTAGAATGATAAAATAAAGTTTAGGGGCTAAATTGAAAATTTATTAAATATGAAAATAAAACTTTAAGGGCTAAAATAATAACTTTCATAAGTTTAGGGACTAATCTGTAATTATAATAAAGCTGGAAATAAAAGTTAAAAACTGAAATAATAACTTTTAATAGTTTAAGGACTAAGCTGTAAATATACTAAAGCTGAAAACTGAAATAATAACTTTTAATAGGTTAAGGACTAAACTGTAAATATATAAAAGCTGTAAATAAAATTAAATGGCTGAAATAATAACTTATATAAACTAGGGACTGAAATAACTAAACCTTTAAACTGAAAATAGGAAATGTAAGGGCTGAAATTAAAATATAAACATTTAAGGGACTGAAATAAATCAACTAAAAACTTGAAACTTAAATTAACAAATTTCTAAAATTAAAATAACTAAATATATACTAACTAAATAAAACAAAAACCAAACAAAAAATTTAAAACAAACAAACGAAACTCTCTCTCTCGTCCAGAGAGAGAGAAACCGACGGAAGGGGCGAAGCCCTTCCAATCCATCACCACCGACCGGTCGGTCGGTGGCAGCGCCACCATGGTGGTGGCGCCGGTACAAGGGGGTAGGTGGGGGGTTTAATTTTTGAGCTTGGGGTGCGAAATGGAGGTTCAATCCGAGATGGAAAACGAGGCTAGGGTTCGGGTTTGTGACTTTCTTGGCTCGACAGTGGTTTGGAGGATGAGGTAAGTAAGTTTCTGATTTTATTTCTTGGTTTTGGTGGTCGATTGGTGGTGATAGAGGTCTCGGTGTAGGCTCGATTTGGGGGTTTTCATTTCTTGTTTTGGGTTTCGATTTGGTGCAGTGAGGATGTTGGTTTGGGGCTGTTTTGGGTATTTGCTCTCGGCTTCGGTGGCACTTGGATGGAACTTGGGTGGTCTCGATTTTGGGCTGCAGTTTTATGGTGGTTCTTGGGGGTGAAAATGGTGAATGGGTGTTCGTTGGTCTCGGGTTTGGGTGATGTTCTCGGTTATGCGACTGTGGGGTAGAGGAGCTCCAGTTTGGGGCTCGACTGTGGTTTGGTGTTTCTTGGATGTGGTGGTTTGTCTTGCAGTGGACGATTGGAGGTTGGAAGTGGGTGTTGGTGTTGGTGGTCGGATGATGTTACACAGTGGAGGTGGTGATAGTGTTTGGGTCGTGAGTTTTGGCAGTGTGTGTGACATGTTGGTGGTGTTGCAGTGAGTTTGAAAATGGTGTTGTTGGTTTGAGCTTGGCAGTGTTGGTCTCGGCTGCAGTGAGTGCAGTGTTGGTGGTGTTGTGGTGCAGTGACATTGCAGTGGATTGGTGGTGAAATGTGAACTGCATTGTTCATTGTTGAGTTCACTGTTGATGCTAGAAATGAATTTTCTAGCATCAATGGTGTCTCACATTGGACACATTGAAATGGAGAGAGAGTTGGAGAGAATGGACAAATTTTCTTACCAAAGCTGTTGTATGAATAGTGAAGGAGGAGGGAAAACGAGGGAGTTATATGAATTTCATAGTGGATGATTAGGGCACAAATCCCTAAAAAAAAAGCTAATTGGGCTGAAAAGTTGGGCTTAGTGATTTTCTAGTTGGACTTGAATAAAATTGGGCTAAAACAAATAGGATTGGACTAATAAAATTGGACCTTACAGTATAAAGTATTGGACTTATATTAAATTGGACTTTAAATAATTGGGTTCTAAATATTGGACTTGAAATTATTAAAATTGGATTTAAATAAAATAAATCGGAATTGATAATAATTATTCGGGATCGGATTCGATCGAATAGTTTTGAATTCAACTTTATAACGGCTAGACGAACGCGCTTCTCTAGAAAATTAGGGTTAACGTTTTAGCGACACGTTTTTTGAGAAAACTAATTTATATAAATAAAAGTTCGCGGTCGCTACAACCTTACCCCCTTAAAATAATTTCGTCCTCGAAATTTAAACTTACTTGATCTAATATATCTGGATACTTAGCCAGAATCTCTTCCTCTTTCTCCCAGGTAGCTTCATCGCTGTCCTGTCTACCCCATTGGACTTTGACTAACGAAATCTCTTTGTTTCTTAAGACATGGACTTTTCTTTCTATAATGCACATAGGTCTCTCCTCATAGGACAGATTTCTCTAAATCGAAATAGTCTGAAAATTTACCACGTGACTTGGGTCGTGGATATACTTTCTCAATAGGGAAACGTGAAAAAACGTTGTGTACGGCCGATAGCTCGGGCGGCAATGCCAAACGATAAGCCACGTTACCCACTTTCTCTAATATCTCGAATGGTCCGATAAAACGGGGTCTTAACTTTCCTCTCTTGCCAAAACGGATAGTTCCTTTCATAGGAGCTACTTTCAAGAATACTTTCTCTCCAATTGTAAACTCCAAGTCTTTTCTCCTTTTATCGGCATAGCTTTTCTGTCTGTCTTGTGCGGCTTTGATCCGCAGTCTAATCTTTTCGATAGCTTCAACGGTCCTTTCAATCAATTCTGGACCCAAAATTCTCCTTTCACCTACTTCATCTCAATAGACTGGTGATCGACATCGTCGTCCATAAAGTGCTTCATATGGTGCCATACCAATAGTAGCCTGAAAACTATTATTGTAGGCAAATTCCACTAATGGAAGATGAGTCTCCCAATTTCCACTCAATTCTAGTACACAAGCTCTAAGCATATCCTCTAGTGTTTGGATTGTGCGTTCAGACTGTCCATCGGTCTGGGGATGGTAAGCAGTACTAAAATTTAATTTAGTACCCATCGCTACTTGTAAACTCTTCCAGGATCTCGATGTAAATCTCGGGTCTCTATCTGATACAATGGAAGCTGGTACTCCATGAAGTCGAACAATCTCTCTAACATACAATTGGGATAACTGATCCACATTGAGAGTCATTCTGATCGGTAGGAAATGAGCTGACTTCGTAAGTCGATCTACGATAACCCAAATAGCGTCATGTCCTTTCACTGATTTCGGTAACCCTGTTACGAAATCCATGGAAATTTTCTCCAATTTCCATTCTAGTATATCCAAAGGATTTAATAATCCTGATGGTCTCTGGTGTTCAGCCTTAACTTGCTGACACGTCATGCATCGAGAGACGAACTTTGCAATGCAACCCTTCATGTTTCTCCACCAAAAGGTATTGCGCAAATCACGATACATCTTTGTCCCTCCTGGGTGGCATGCATATGGTGCTGAACGAGCTTCTGTCAAAATCTCATTTCTAATATGCTCATCTTTCGGTACACAGAGACGCCCTCTGAACATAAGTGCTTTATCAGCGGCAATCTCGAAACCTACTCTCTTGCCAGTTCCAACTTCAGATCTGATCTTTTCTAGAAATTTATCTTCGACTTGAGCCGTCACAATCCGACCTCTCAAATCTGGTTTCACGGTCAGATTTGCCAATCTGACAGGTCCTTGGACTGATGGGGCTCGCACTTCAATCCTTAAATTCTGAAAATCTCGAATTAATTGATCTTGCGTTAATCCCAAAACTGATAACTGTCCGGCGTCCTTTCTGCTCAAAGCGTCGGCAACCTTATTTGCTTTACCCGGGTGGTAAAGAATGGTGCAGTCATAATCTTTCACCAGTTCTAGCCATCGACGTTGTCGCATGTTCAATTCCTTCTGAGTGAAGAAATACTTGAGGCTCTTGTGATCGGTGTAAATCTCACATTTACTACCATACAGATAGTGTCGCCAAATCTTAAGAGCGTGCACTACAGCTGCGAGCTCTAAGTCGTGAGTCGGGTAATTCTTCTCATGCGGCTTCAACTGTCTTGAAGCATAGGCGATCACTTTGCAGTTTTGCATCAAAACACAACTTAAGCCGTGTTTGGATGCATCGCTGTAAATAACGAAACCCTCAGACCCATCTGGTACAGTCAGCACTGGTGCTGAGACGAGTCTGTTCTTAAGTTTCTGGAAGCTTTGCTCACACTGTTCGGTCCACAGAAACTTAACTCCTTTCCTGGTCAACTGAGTCATGGGACCTGCTATTTTAGAGAAACCTTCTATGAATCGCCGATAGTATCCGGCTAATCCAAGAAAACTTCTCACGTCTCCAACATTTGCAGGTGTCGGCCAATTCGTCACAGTTTCCACTTTAGAAGGATCAACTTCGATGCCCTTGGCTGTAACAACGTGACCCAAGAAACCTACTCTCTCAAGCCAAAATTCACACTTCTTGAATTGGCGTACAACCTTTCTGCTCTTAGCGTTTCCAATACAATCCTCAGATGTTCTTCATGCTGTGCCGAATCTCTAGAGTAGATCAGTATGTCATCGATAAAAACAATGACGAATTTATCGAGATACGGATGGAAAACTCTGTTCATCAAATCCATAAATATCGCCGGTGTGTTCGTGAGTCCGAAAGGCATCACTACGAACTCGTAATGTCCATATCGTGTCCTGAACGCTGTCTTTGGTACGTCCGTTGGCGAAACCTTTAACTGATGGTAGCCAGATCTCAAGTCGATCTTGGAGAAAATAGCTTTGCCTTTCAACTGATCGAATAAGTCCTCGATCCTGGGGAGAGGATACCTATTCTTTATCGTCAACTTGTTAAGTTCTCGATAATCGATGCACATCCTCATACTTTCATCATTCTTCTTTACAAACAGAACGGGCGCTCCCCATGGGGATACACTTGGTCTGATGAAACCCTTCTCTAGCAATTCTTCCAATTGCACCTTCAGTTCTTGCAATTCCTTTGGTGCCATAGGTACGGAGCCTTGGAAACAGGGCAGCTCCTGGTACCAAGTCGATGGAAAATTCCACTTGTCTATCCGGCGGAGTACCGGGTAGATCATCTGGAAAAACATCGCCGTACTCACATACTATTGGCACTGATTCCAGGGTAATCTCCTCTACGGGCTTGTCTTGCAAACTAACCAAAAAGCTTTGACAATCGTCCTTGGCTAAATACTTCTTGGCTTGTAAAGCGGAGATAAGGCGAGGAAGTGACTTGATTCTCGGTCCGTAAAACCTGAATACTTCTTCACCGTCCTTGCGAAAAATGACTTCTTTCTCGTGGCACATGATTGCGGCACGATTAGTGCTGAGCCAATCCATACCCAGAACAATATCGAAATCTTTCATTCGAATAATATTCAAGTCTGCCTCCAAAACTTGACCATCAAAATCGATTTGTATGACCTTGGACTATATTATTAGTATCGATAGTACTTCCTGACGGCAAACTAACCTCGCGAGTACTACCAGTCTCTACTACTATCAGGTTCGGTCTTTCTAAACATGCATAGGATATAAATGAATATGTAGCTCCCGAGTCTATTAGGACATATTCGGGGATACCAGAAATAGATAGTGTAGTTGTTATCATATCATAATCCTCAGCTACATCCACAACAAATACTCTTGTTTTCCCTTCTCTATTCTTGTCCGTGTCTTTCTACTCATTAGAAATGGAAACTAAACATCATTTCATTCATAAACTCACACTTTTTTTTTTTTTTGGTGTCGGTGACATATGAGTAGGAAGGTATGTATGCGAAACATTTCCATTTTTTTAATACAAAGATGTCAAATACTCTAGATCAGAATCTCTCTATTCTCCATTGGTTAAGCATGATTCGGCGTCTGAGAACTCCCGAGCGCTTGGGCGGGATCAGCGTCTCTTCTGGGTCTCTTTGAGTTTTCTATCTCTGGGTATTTTCGGGTTCATCGTCTTCTGGGTCTTCTCGGGTTCCTTCCTCAGAATCGCCATCGGTGCTAACACTCATCTTCTTGCAAAGTTCGGGCCCTCGGGCATGGGCTCCAGTTGCTCTCCTTCAGGTATAACCCCAAAGCGGTGCTCAAAATATATGGGCCAATATGCTACAAATCTCATGCATAAGGTGTCATACTCAATCTCCACATTAGGTGACACTAGAGCATTTATGTATATGCTACGAGCTACCTCCGCGTAGTCGCTCCGGAAGGTCGATAGTAAAAGATGGATCGATCGGTGATCATTAGTCACATAGTCATGTTGTATGGCCAGATCACGTACAATGTTTAGCTGCTCTATGTGTTGGGCAATTGGTCCAATCAAGTATAGACACGTGAAAACGGTCGTATTCTCTAATGGCTTATTCTGCGTCACTCCCGTTCCGGTGTGTTGTATTTTCTATCGATGGGTTTTCATGTTCCTAAACAATTATGCAAAAGTCCCAATTATGCGGGGTCATTCATCTCTCTTAGTTTAAAATTACGAAGAAGTAAAGAAAATAATTAAAAACTCTTCAAATTATGGTCAAAACGCGTCTTCTTTTTTTCTAATTCGGATATACTTTCCTGCTCTGTCTTCTAAGTCTCGTAAATTGTAAAAACATGTATCTCGAAATAAAATAACGTTAAGCTTCATAAACATCTTTTACCTTCGAAGTCGGTGGATCGAATGATGGCAGTGACAACTCTCAGTAATAATAATAAATAATAATAAAAAATCTCTTTGAAAATTTTCTCTTCTGAAAAAATTTCTCAGTCTACAGAAACGCAGATCGGCTATGATACCAAGCTGTAGCGCACCGAGTTCCGTATCCAGATTGCAACATCATCGTCTTTTGCCCTAATTTTTAAAGAATAAAATTTTTTTTTTATCAATATTTTAAAAATCCACATAACATTTATAACGGTAATTACCATCGGGCAACAAACTTATTTAAATAACTTTTTTTTTTTAAGTTTTAAAATTAAATCTCAAGGTTTTTGGAATAAACAAAATTACAAGTAATTAATAGTTTTTCAAATACTCAGTGAACATCACCGATAAATTAATTTACAGAATAGTTTTGAACTACGCTGCTATGCCAATATATAACGTGGACATCAGTCATCATCTTTGGAGTCATTTTCTTGAAATCATAGCTCTCTGTGAAATCATAGGATATGGGTAGTCTCGTTTCGTGCATTTAAGCACATAAGTTATGCATAAACATTTCTCATCTATCTCACAAGAGATTCTCGTCTTTCTCATACATTTAAGCATATAAGTTATGACAAGCATAACAACATCATATATATGCATATGACATAGTCTATCTCATGCATTAAAGCATATAAATCACGTAAATTCAACCATAAGGACATGCAATTATATTAAACTAATTAATGGAGGCGAGTCTACCTAAATAATCTCGAGTTACGTGGAAAAATGAAGCGAAAAGTGTCTCAAGCTCTTAATCATCCATACATTTCGTCTAGCCAAAAATAAGAAAATAAGTTTTGAATTAGTATCGAAATTTTAAATTTTTAAAAGGATAAAATAAAGTTCAAGGACTTAATTGAAAATTATTGAAACTGAATAACATAGCTTAAAAATGATAAAATTTAAAAAAAAAAAAACAAAAAAAAAAAGTTTAGGGGCTCAATTGACAAATTTATTAAATCTGAAATAAATTTTAAGGGCTGAAATAGTAATTTTAAAAGTTAGGGACTAAACTGCAAGTCTTATTAAAGCTGAAAATAAAAAGCTAAAGTTGAATAATAACTTTTAGAAGGCTTAGGGACTAAATTTTAAATCTTTTAAAACTGAAAATAGAAACGAAATGGCTGAAATTAAACCTTTAGAAAATAGGGACTTATTTGAAAATCTGCTAAAACTGAAAATTAAAATTATTAAGGGCTGAAATAATAATTTCTTAAACCATTGGGGATTTTAAAAAAAAAAAAAACAAAAAAAAAAAACAAAAAAAAAAAAAAAAAAAAATTGAGTTAATAAAACCGAAAAGAAGAATGTTAAAGGGTTAAAATTAAAATACTAAAACCTAGGGACTGAGATAAATTAATTTAAAAAAAAAAAAAAAAATACAAAATTCAAAATAAAAAATAAATAAAATGTCTAAAAAAAAAAAAATTACAGAGAGAGAGAGATAGAGAGCGAGAGAGAGGGCGAGGGCTTCTTCAGTGCCACCACCATTCGACCGGTGGTTGTTTCGGGCAGCGCCATGAGGTGGCGCCGACGGTCAGTAAGTGGGGGTGGGTTTTTTGGGGTTTGCATTGGTTTCTTTCGAATTTCTTGGCGGAATTGAGTTGGAAACGGGGTAAGTTGTTGGTGGTGTTTACTTCATGATTGGGACTTTTGGGTGTTGATTTGGAGGAAAATGAGGGCTGTGAATGATTGGGGGTTTTGGAATTTTGGGTGGAAAATGGTGGCGGTGGTCGGGTTTTGCTCGAGTTTTGGTTTGAAATGGTGGTTTGGGCAATGAGTACTCGGTTTTTGGAGTGAATGGTGAGGATGTTGGTTTGGGTGTTTAGTTCGATTGGGGATGGTGGTGGTCTCGAATGGTGGCTGAGCTTTCGAGTTGGAATGTGGCGATCGAGTGGTTGTTCGTGTGGTGGTTTGTGGCAGTGACAGGAGGCGGTGGTTGTGGTGTGGAGCTTTGGAGTTGGGTTGCAGTGAGTTGGTGGGTTCGTTTTGGATTTGTATGACAAATGGTGAATGAAATGTGGGATGGATGGTGTGGAGCATTGGTTAGTTGATTTTTGCAGGAGCTGGGAGTTTGGCCTTAGGTTTGGAAGTGGTGTTGGTTGCAGGTTTGGGTCTCGTGATGGGTGTATACAGTGTTGGGGGAGTGGCTTGGTGGTGGAGTGACTTGGTGGCTTGATGTTCTCGATTTGGGGAGTGGAGGTGGTGGTGGAGTGGTGATGGAACTGAGGGTGTTGGCAGACTTTGGTGTGATATGGTGGCTTGGTTCTGTGATGCTAAAGTGATGTGTTAGCATCAAATGGTGAAATGACATGGAAAGGATTGGAGCAGATTGAGAGACTTACAAAAATGGATGTTGTAGAGTGTGAGGAGAGGGAGACTGAGGGTGTATGAATAGTAAATTAGGGCAACAAACTTTTAGGTAGGAATTGGCCAAAACCAATTGAGGCTTTTGGAATTTTTAATTGGACCTAAGGTAAATTGACTAAAATGATTAATCCGATTTTGGACTTAGTTAATTGGACTAAATGGATTGAGCTAAAATAAATAATTTCGTGTTGAATTTAATTATAGACACATATATTTTACTTAATTTACTAAAATATGGATTAAAATAAAATAACAAGAAATTAATACTAAACTTATTTGGAAACGAATCGATTTGAAATAATTTATGATTAGACGGCTAGACGAATGCGTTTTCACTTTAACGTTAGGGTGTAAAATTAGCGACACGTTTTTCGAGAAAAAAATAATTTAATATAAATTTAAAATTCTTGGTCGCTACACATACATCAAACAGTTCTACCTCAAGTATGTTGGTTAATGGTAGTTCATGATGCCTCGAAATGTTCCCCATGCGTTGACAACGGTCACATGTTTTCACAAAAGCATAATAGTCCTTAAACAAACTTGGCCAGTGAAATCTAGATTGTAATACGTTGGAAGCAGTACGTGTAGGACCAAAATGACCTCCATAGGATGATGAGTGACAATGCTCCCGGATGATGTGTTCACGCCATAGGGACACACCTTCTGATTACTCTATCAGCACATCTCTTGAAAAGTAATAGGTCATCCCACATATATGACTTGACATCCATGATATGGATTTCTCTTTGAAGTGGAGTCAGTCAAGTCAGGTGGTAATTCTCCGCATGCTATATAGTTAACAAAATATGCATACCATGGAATCCTTGATGAAACTGCCCAAAAGAATGATTATCAAGGAAAATTTCTAATATTGAGTATTATCCACCACTTCTTCATTCTCTAACCGTGAGAGGTGATCTGCAACAACGTTCTCACTCCACTTCTTATCTCTGATCTCCAAATCAAACTCTTGTAATAGCAAGACCCACCTGATTAAATGGGGTTTGGCATCTTTCTTTGCAAATAGGTATCGGAGTGCAGCATGACTGTGAGATAATTATTTTTTTTTTTTTTTTTTGGTGCCAATGAGATAAGGTCTGAATTTGTCACATACAAAGACTACTTCCAACATTTTTTTCTCAGTTGTTGTGTAATTCAGTTGAGCTCCATTCAGGGCTATGCTAGCATAATGGAATGGCATCTAAATATCTTCTACTTCTTTGTCTAGCACTTGCCTAACTGCGTAGTCACTGGCATCACACATAACTTCGAATGGCTTACTCAAATCAGGTGTTATCATTACTGGAGCTGTAACTAGTTTATCCTTTAAACGCTTTTAAACAATCATCATCAAACACGAATGTAGTATCCTTCTCCAAAAGGTTGCATAGAGGTTTAGCTACCTTTAGAGAAGTCTTTATGAATCTCGTGTAAAAACTAGCATTGCCACTAGAAACTTCGAATACCTTTTACATTGATGGGTGGCGGTAGTTTGGCTATTGTATCAATTTTAGCCTTGTCAACTTCAAGTCCCCTCACTGAAACATGGTGGCCTAGCACAATACCTTCTCGTACATAAAGTGGCATTTCCCTCAATTAAGAACTAGGTTCTTTTCCTCACAACGTTGCAAAAAAACCAAGAGAGATTGTGAAGGTAATTATCACAATGAAGAACCAAATACAGAAAAGTCGTCCATAAATACCTCCATTATGTCATCCACCATATCTGTAAAGATCGCCATTATGCACCTTTGAAAAGTGGCTGGTGCATTCGTCAAGCCAAATGGCATCCGTTTTTGTAGGCAAAACGTCCCATTAAAGGACAGGTTGAAAGTTGTTTTTACCCGTTTATTTTTTTTTTTTTTTTTTTATTTTTTTTCTGAATCTTCTAGTCTATTGCAATCTGGTTGTAGCCCGAGTAGCCATCAAGGAAGTAGTAGTGAGAATAGCCTGCTAGTCTATCCAACATTTGGTCGATGAATGGTAGTAGAAAGTGATCTTTCCTGGTTGCTTTTTTCAGCTTTCTGTAATCTATACATACCCTCAGCCAAGTTTACTGTTCTTGTGGAAGCAGTTGTTGTTGTCATTCTTGTATTACAGTCATTCCACCAGCCAGTTACTGTTCTTGTGGAATCCGTTTGTTGTTGTCATATTGATTAATGTCATTTCCAACCATTTCTTTGGCACTACTTACACTAGGCTCACCCATTCACTGCCTGAGATAGCAAAAATAATCCATGCCTTCAATAATTTCAGTATTTCTGCCCGAACTACATCTTTCATAGCTGGATTTAGTCTTCTTTGATGTTCAATAGATGGCCAGTAGGAATCATCCGTGAGGATTTTATGCATGCAAATTGTAGGACTTATACATTTTATGTCAGCTATTGACCAACCCAATGTAGCCATGTGTTTCCTCAATACTCTAAGCAGCCTGTCTTCTTCGTCTGTGGTAAGTGAGGAAGAAATTATCATTGGGCATGCGGAATTGTCCTCTCAAAATGCATATCTGAGGTGATCTGGTAGTTGTTTCAACTCAACCTTACTGTTTTCATTACGCTTATTGCCATCTGCCTCCGTAGACTCTTGGATGTCTTCACTCAGTGATGGTTTATCTTCAGCTTGTGAGGACTCAATTTCTAGAATGCAATCAACCAAATCCTTACTCCTTGTGTACTCTCCAGAAGTGTTAATGTCATCCCTTGTTATGCTACACATCATACAATGCTCCAATCCCAGATGGTTAAATAAATCATTTTCCTATGTCACTGCAAGACTCGTTAAGTCAATTTTGGGTGCACAAGTGCTGGTGGCATCATTTGGAAATTTTATTGCTTGGTAGATGTTGAACATTACTTCCTCTTCATTCACTCGCAAAGTCAATTGACCTCCTTGTACATCAATTAAGGCCCTTACTGTTGCGAGAAATGGCCTACCCAAAATCAATGGAATTTTTTGATCTTTCTCCATGTCCAAAACAACGAAATCAGCTGGAAATATGAATTTGTCAACTTTAACCAGAACATCCTCAACGATCCCTCGTGGATATGTGAGTGATCAATCAGCTAGCTGCAGAGTTACTATTGTTGGTTTTACCTCCCCCAACTTCTTGAAAAACTGATAAGGGCATCAGATTGATGCTTGCTCCAATGTCGCAGAGTGCTTTATCAAAAGAAGAACCTCCAATGGTACAGGAAATAGTAAAACTACCTGGATCTTTTCTCTTCATGAGCGTAGTTCTTTTGAAGGATAGCATTCGCATTTCTCTGTCAATTTCACTGTTTCATATTCCTCCAGCTTCCTCTTCTTTGACATTACCTCCTTCATGAATTTAGTATAGTTAGGCATCTGTTCCAGGGCATCTGCAAAAGGTAATGTTTATATGAATTTTCTAAAAATGCTAAGAAACTTAGCAAATTGAGCATCAAATCCTTTGCGAAAACGCTGGGGAAGGGAAGTGGTGGCTTGATGATTGGTGGTTTATCATGGAATGATATGGAGTAAGGCTTATGAGCCTTTTGTGTTTCTCTAGTCTCTTATTTTGCTGCTACTTGATCTGTCTCTGCATCAGGTGTATGGTTCTGTTACTTTCTTCAAGCAAATTTCTCCAATCTGTTTTCCACTCCTCAGTGTAATGGCTTTGCAATGCTCCTTTGGGTTGATTTCTGTATCACTTGGGAGATTTCCTTGTTTGTTAGACTTCATCGATGTTGCCAACTGTCCCATTTGAACCTCTAGATTTTTCATTGTGGCTCCCATGTTAGACAAACGTGTTTCGATGTTGTCCAAACGTATCTCATCTTTGTTGAATTGTGATCTTGTCTCTGAAATGAAAGTTCTAAGGATGTCCTCTAAATATGACTTCCCTTCAGAATTTTGAGTGTTGAACCTAGGTGGAGGTTGAAGTGTGTTCCTATTATTGCCATATGATAAATTCTCATAATTCTTTAGCCCTGGATGATAATGATTTGAAGAGTAGTTTCCCCTCTGATTGTAATTCCTGTTGTTAACATATTGAGCTTGCTCATTCCCTATCTTTATCTTTTGATGTGATGAGGAGGCAGCCATAATCGAATCTGACTTCTATTGATTTTCTTGAGTGGTAAATGCAGCTATATGATTAGTAAGTGATGAGACCTGAGTTGTTAATGTTTGATGGGGTCCACTTCATGAAGTCCCGCCACTTTTTTAACACTTGATCTCTCACTCGGCCATTGATAGCTATTTGTAGCTATGTTGCCCAATAAGGAATATGCAACATATGTCGTTTTAGCCATTAGAGTACCTCTTGCAGCTGCATCTACTATGGTTCTTGTTTGTCCATTTAACTCATTGTAGAAGATCTCAATCTGTATCCAACTCTGAAAATCATGTTGAGGACATCTTCTAAGCAAGTCCTTGAATCTTTCCCAAGCTTCTTAAACGGTTCGAAGTCAGATTGTCTGAATTGACCAATCTCGTTTCGAAGTTGAGAAGATTTGGAAGGTAGAAAGTACTTAGTGAAGAATTTCTGAGCTAAAGCATCCCAAGTTGTAATTGACCCATACGGTAGTGACTGGAACCAAGCTTTTTCCTTATCCCTCAAGGAGAAAGAGAATAAATAGGTGAAGTTTAATTGTCTCGTTGGTGACTCCATTCATCTTTACCGTACCACAAATTTCTAGGAAAGATCCCAAATGAGCATTTGGATCTTATGTTACGACTCCCCCGATCTGATTCTATTGTACCATGTGTATTAGTCCTTACTTCAGTTCAAAGTTGTTTGCAACTATAGTGGGGCGTGCGATGCCGGAATAGTTATCATTGACAATGGGCATAACATAGTCCCGAATAGATCTTTGTTGATTATTTCCATTAGCTGCTCTTACTTCCTGTTCATCCATTGCTTCACGTTCATCTCTCCGTATACCCCTTAGATGGCAAAATGTGTGTTCTGGTTCAGGATCAACAGGTAATAGGTCGATGTTTCTCGCCCTTCGCATAAACAAGTGACATTAAAATTACAGAAGCTATTAAAGACATAAATGAAATAAATGAAAGTTAAAGTAAAATCTAATAGGTAATAAAATCAATAGAATTCAAATAAATCAATCATCGGCAACGGCGCCAAAACATTGTCACGCGTTTTATGCAACATGAATTATACCACAAGTGTACAGTGTCAAATCTTGTAATATAGTGATGAAATGGAAAATGTCGAACCCACACGGATTAATACTTGATTTCTACTGAGTACTATAATTGTATAGCTTTCAATTTATTTAGACGATCAAAACTGAATCAACGTTGTAATTTTAATCTAATGTAGATGGAATAAAAATGGCAAGTGAACATAAGTAAATTATAAAGGAGTTATCAAATTATGAAAGACTGGGGAATGATTTCATCGCACTATCGACAATATTTTTCAACCTATAACATTAATTCAATCAAAATTTTCTCATTTTATAGGCTAGAACCTTAAATTAATTATATTCCCTCTCTCGAGTATTCGAATAAAACCTATCTCTATTCCAAAATAAATGCACGTGGTTCTTAATTCAAATAAGCCTCAAAGATTCGTACTTTCTCTCGAAATCTACGAAACCTAAGTTATGTTATTCTTGGATTGCACCTAAATTTCCCTCTCTCGAGTACCGAAATCTACGCATCAATTCATTCAACTAGTGGCCAACTAATTGAAAGCATTACATACAAAAATCACAAATAAATTAACAAAAAATCCAAAAGAATTCAATATATAGGAATCAAAACACGTCTCAAGTCGATTACATCAAAACATAGATCTAAAGTCTTAGTTCATAATTGAGACAATTGACATAATCAAATTAAACATAAATAACATGGATAAGAAGAAAGGATTTAGAAACATTATTCTTTTTGCCGCTTGATTTCTTCACCCAATTCTGTCAATCGTCCCTTCCTCAATGTTGTCTTCAACCTTTTGCCTCCTTCTAGCCATCCCAAAAGTTCCTCTTTTAGGTCTTCAAATGTATATTTATAGTTCCCCAAAGTTAAAAGTTGAATTGGAGGTGGATTGGACCGAAAATCTTTTGAAATCTCTATTTTTTTTGCTCGGGAAACGGCGTAGTGGCACCCAGAACTGGTGCCTCGACTTTTTTCTGCTGGCACCATACGCTGTATTTTTTTTTTCACGCTATCTGGCGCCGTGACGCCAGCAGCTCTGCTAGTTCACGCTGACTGACTACTTTTCTTCTTCACTTAGTTTGCTCAACTTTTGGCCTCTTTCCACTTCATTCTTCCCCTCCAAAAACTACGATTTAAAGATACTTGTTTAATGAGTTAATTACACTCATCAATAATTTACTTATTTTCAACTTTGTCAAAAATATAAATATTTTATAATGAAACTTTTCAAATAATTTTAAGAACCCACATTATCGGAGTGATTCAATGTTGATTGCTTGTTTGGTTTCATAATAATTTACTTATAATTTGAGATCAAAGTCAAAACATTAACTAACCACACATTTGTTAAGACGAGTTACTCATTGCATTATAATCACATTATAATTTTACCGAAACATTCTCTAAATGCTATGAATCGAACAGAATCAAAACAATAATTCGTGTTGTCTGATCCAAGTTGAGCAAGAGCATCCACTTTCTCAAGTGCAAGAATCCCTCTGTAATATCTTATCAACCAGAACTCAGTCCCTAACTAAGAGAACTACGTCACTCCTTCTTCTCGTAATTCGAATTTGTGTTAAATTTCCTCTGTTAGGCCTAATTGCATCAGGCAGAAATTGCAGCCTTAACAAGCAAACCAAACAGAGAAAACGGTGCGGAGAAAAATGGGCTGTGATCACTTTCCAAAACGTGAACTTCCGATGGTGGCCATCTCTTGATCATTGCATCTTGTTGCTCAGGTTTCATGACATTATCCTGAGTTGTTTTGATATATATACGAGGAACCTTCTCTGTGTTCTCTCCCTCTTTAAATTGTGCACGTGTCAATGCTTGAATTGGCCCCGGCCGCAAAAGCATGGCTGCTAGTGTCGAATCCTGAATGTTCATATAGACTATGTTAACATCGGTTGCAAGAGACTGGTCTTGTTGCATTGGACCCAATGAAAGTGTAGTTAGAGTCGAAAATTATAATTGATAGGGACAAAAGAATTACCTCTGGAGGTGACAATTGGTAAATGATTTTCCTTTGCAATTCTTTCTTGATGATCAGAGTGGTTGGAGGATGATCCTGCCCTAATCCGAAGCCAACGTCGTAAACATCGCCAAATTCTCCGAACTCGGATAGATCTGGCACTCCCTGTAAAATATCAAAAATGTTGGAAAATTCTAACATATTTAGGGTCATACGTAACATATTAAAATGTGTGGTGCTATTATTTAAATTATATTAGTCAATTAAAGTGATCCACTAAAGATGAATTTTGACTAATGGGTATTAGGTTTCATGGAATTAAAGTGTAGAGACCGGAAATTTATTTTAAATTGTTGAGAGGCCGATTTAAAACAAATAAAAGACAATAAATGATCATTATTTTATGAATATATGGGGTCATGGTCCCCAATTTGGTGTATTCTTCAAGATTTTTACATCCTCATCAATAGAGATCAAAATTTGAGTGAAGTTCACAAATCAAATTGGAAGATCGTGATCCATTCAGGCTAATAATCAAATTATCATGGATTCAATTATGTTTTATGTTTCTGTTAATTTTTCAAATTTCAATATAGAGTATGGATCTATGGATTTTTATGTAAGAAAATGATTTGAATAAAGTATATGAATTGATTATTCCTTTTAGTTTTTCTATCAAAAAACCCTCAAAAAAATTGAACAAATATTGTATATTACTTATAAATACGTGATAAGATATTATACGTACCAAAGTCACAAAAATAATCTTTAAATACTTGCAAATAATTTTCTTTGTCGGAAGAAATGGTTGGGTATAGTTGTTAGTCAGGACTGGAATCACAATGTCTAATAGAATATGATTCTCTGCAACCAACTTTGACATTAACCCCCTACCTTATGTTTTCTTTTGCTCATGAACACAATCCCACGTGTCGAGTTCAATTTGTTCACCTTGCTCGATTTTCGAATATTTCTTATATATGATTCTAGGTAACGAAGAGTGAATAATAACTATTAAAAAAAAGTTTATAATGCAGCCGTCAAGCAAATTAATCATTTTTTCACCCCTTCAAAAGGTATTCGTTACATAAATGAAATATATTGTAAATGGCATCGAGTCATCCTATTGTGTACTTATAATTCATGCATGGTAGAAGTTTAGTTGCAATTTCATCGATAATTAATAGTGCTAGCTACAAAAATTTTCACTTTAAACGATCGAGAATTTTGGGATTAAAGAACTTACATGTTTGATATCTTGGTCAGTCACACAACCCATTTTCAACATGGTGGCTGCAAGAAAAACTGCAAGGCTGATTTTGTGAGCAAACTTGTAAATTGCATCTGTCAAGCTGAGCCCTCCTGCACTATGTCCTACCAATATTACCTGTATCCATAGATAGACTTAATTTTTAGTTAAATGAATACGTGCGACTCCTTTCTAGCCGCCAAACTAGAGAAGGAAACCTTTTCATTGTCGTCCAAGGATGACAAGAAGTCGATGAGCGGCTTGTTGTAGTCTTCAAAGGAAAGAATGGTGTTGGGATCGGTTTGATCGATGCCGGCACCTTTGAGGTCGATACATGTAACTCGATAGTTGGAATTCTCCATTAGGCATCTGATTTTGTACCAGCACCACCCTCCTCCTCCAATTCCATGTACCAGAACAAAGTGTGCTTTATTCTCTTTCATCACCACTTCTCCTGCAAACTCCTCTCTCTCTCTTCTGTTATAGTTGGAATATTCTTGTATTTTGGTTTTATAGTTGTAGTCCAATATATCATAATTAGCCCATGTTTAGTACCGTTAAAAAATTTGAATAAAATTTAAGTCAAAATCAACAATTAATTTTAATCACACATTTTATACGATTCTTAACTTTTCAATTACACATTTCATCAGCTTTTATCAAAATTAACTAAAAGTCTGATTTTAATCGTTACCAAACATGAGCTTAATTTAAACTACTCCAAATGAATAATGACATTTAGTACAAGTCTAGGTAAAAGTAGGGCCAGTTCAATAGCAATACTCACAAGTATGTACTGTTACACACAAATTGTGATATGGAAGGGCCACATTCCCACGTTATTGAACTTCCAAGTTCCTGCAGGTGAGGGCATTGAAAGCATTTTCTATGAGATTTTTTGAACCAAAGTTGTAGTTGCATTTCTTGTATGATAGAGTACTAGCTAGATAAAATCACACGACTCAAGAAGAGCATCGTGTGAAACATTCGTCCATTGTTATCGTACATGTTTAGTCCATGTTTGGTTTAAATAAAAAGGTGATAAAAATTTAAGTCGACGTCAATAATTAATTTTAATTATATATTTTATGGAATACGTAACTTTTCAACCACGGATTTTATTTGCTTTTATCAAAATCTATTAAAAATATTATTTTTAACTAAATCAAACAACTTTATTTATCCATGTTGATTTTAATTTAAATCAAAGTTAACAATTAATTTTAACAACATATTTAATGGGATTCACAATTTTTCAACCGTATATTTCATTAACTTTTATCAAAATGTACTAAAAATTTGATTTTATTCCCCACCAAACAACAACTTAAATTACTAAACATGCAGAAAATATAATAATATGTGAATTAATTTTCTTGGTTATCTGTCCTTTTTCAAAGAAGAATATTATTGCTAGCTGTTTTCAATAACCTCTGCTTACTACCAGCGGGAAGAAGTAGATCTGAAAAACGATAAAATGTTTTGACACAATTTATATATATAAAAAAAAAAGTAGTATTATTTGTAATAGTCAAGAATTTTAAGATAAAGTAATTTGAAATAATATTGTTGACATAAATCTTGTATATTAAATCTTATCAACGTTTTATCGTTAGAACTTTACTAATATGTAATAGATGAGTTATGCGAAGACTGAAGACCCATTTTGTATTAATATGTAGGGTACAAATTGTTCATTACTTCCTCCGTCTCCTTTATATAAACTTATTTTCCTTATTTTCTTGTCTCAATTATGTAGTCTTGTTTCTTTATTAAGAAATGTTTTGTTTTGTTTGTTTACTAATATACCATTATTTTTTTACTACTTCCAATAATAATTTATTATTAGTTATTGATAATTAAAGAAAAAATTGCAATCACGATACCAAACATTTCAGATTTTTGCAAACTTTGCCCAAACCTTTGTTTTGTGCCACCTACGATATCAAACTTTTAAACAATTCCCACTCGGAGTCCAAATGGATGATTTCCGTCCAGTTGACCAATAATTAAATGTCTGACAAATTGTTGACCAATTTTTAAATTGTCAGTATATAACTTTACATTTTTCATATAAAAAAACTAAAATTAAAGAATTAAATTAAAAAAGAAAAAACTCAAGTTACTGTCCATCTTCTTCCCCCCAACACCTCAATCATTTTCTTCTACACCCACCTCCATTGCCACCTCTTCCACCCAAGAAAACTCTATTGCCGAACCTCCTTTCCACCTCCAAATATTCCCCAAGAGACGCCTGCCGAAAGTCATAAGAGGAAAACCACTGCTCAAGCAAATCAAGATTTGAAAATGCCTTAGAATTGTCTCTAGTTTCCAAATGCACAATCTTCCCAGCACAAAAATCCAATTTGAGTGACCTCAAACTTTCAATTTCAGACCTTCCTCACTATATTCAGAAAGTGGCTTTGTTTACTCGTCCCCCAATTTTCGATTGCGGAACTCGTTGCTCTCCTCAAGGATGTCGGATTTCTGTCGAAAGGGGCTTTGTTTACTCGTTGCTCTCCTCATTGCTGAACACGTTAAGTAAAGGCGACGAAAAAATTTCAAGGACACCAGACTTCTGCCGTGACTCTGCTTTGAATTCATCTATAGGTATATCTCTGTAAATATGATAATCATTCCCAAAAATAGCACGCATAGATTCAACTGGTTTTCTCCTTGAATTTCTAGGGTGGAATACAACGCTCAAATCGACTAAAGATTCAACTGGTTTTCTCCTCGAATTTAGCTCTTCCGGGTTCATCTTCTCCATCCTTGTTACTTTTAGTGGTTGATTTTGGTTTGATTGTGGTGGTTGAACCATCCACGGTGTTGGCTTGATGTCGGTGGTTGATTTAAATTTAATTGTGGTGATGGTGTCGGCACAGAGGTAGTGGAGGTGCCGGCGGCGTGCCGTCACTATTGTTGGCTAGAGAAGAGAAATTGTGGTTAGGTTGAGTTGGGTTGGGTGGGGTGGGGTGGGGTGGGGTGGGTGGCCTTTTTATTTCTTTTTCTTTTCTTTATAATTATTTTAAATGTAAAATACAAAGTTATCATTTTGTTCTTAATGAATTTGGTCAATTTTGTCTTTTTTGGTTAACTAAAGGTCAACTAGACAGAAATCGTCCATTTGGACTTCGAGTGCGAATTGTTTAAAAGTGTGGTACCATGGATGGTACAAAACAAAGTCTGTAAAAATTTGGAATGTTTGATACCATGACTGCAATTTTCCCATAATTAAATGAGGGTAAACTAAGAAAGTTTTTGGCAAAAATTATTTTTCCATTAACATTAAAAAAGATTTGTTAATCCATGTGCAAAACAAAACAAGCTTATATAAATGAGATGGAGTGAGTATTTTGTAATAAAAAAACATATTGCATGCCAATATTATGGTTCAATGATTTGAGCATCTAATACTTTTGCTTTTAATGCACGTGCAAATTACTATGCAGTAATAGTGCATTATTAGAAGAGAACGATGCTACAAGGGTAGGGCCATGCCGACCTTGTAGTGGGACATGTTACAGGGCCAACGTGACCATGTACATACAGCATTTGTTAGAAAGATGGCCAATTGATTATAAATCCCTTTGTACTTTTGTGTTGCAGTATCAAGTTAAGTAATAATACAACATTTGCTATACGATATGTACATATATAGATAGCAAATGAAAATTTGTCGACGTAACATGTGGATATTTAGCCTCTGTTGATAGTTATTATTTTCAAAAAATGATGTTTTGAATAGTGAAATTTTGGAGAATATGTAGGTAAAGGGTAAGGGAAATTTTTGGATTTACGTGTAAAATATTTTATTTTATGAATATATGGTTGAAAATAGTATGAAAATTAAAAAATTCCGTTTTAAATAGATATACATGAGCTTAAATGAATTGTTCTAATTAATTTTATCTTCAACGTGCCTTTTCATTTACGAATCAAACTTTGTTCTCATTAAAACTCGTATAAATGAGTTAGAGAGAGTTGAATACAAGAATAATTTTATTCTTTAACGTGCCAAAATTAATTTTTAAATCGTCTTGATAATACAAACGCAAGCACTCAGTTTAGTTCTATACAAAACTCATAAACATTACCCCTTGAATCCTTATTTTATAACCAGTTCACAGTCATCAATAATTTTGTTTAGCTCTTGCAGATTGCAGGCCTCAATTTTTATTTTTCATACCACAATTCATAAAAAGAAATTATTATTCTCTCATAGTAATACGAATGATTGGTGTCAACCTACCCTAGCTATCAACTATTTACATTTTTTTATATTTAGGCAAAGGATGATGAAATACAAATGAGTTGTTGTAAGCCTTCAGTCCTTCGCCAAATTTCTTATTATTGATAGCCAATAAATGTTGGATTTACTCGTATATGCGGTTGTTTTATTGTATTTCTAAGTGAGACGAAGGGTTGACCAAAGTAATCTCGCAGTGCCAAGATGTAACTCGGAGTTTATATTGCAACTTTTTTAACATTTTTTTAATCGCATAATTAGTAGAGTGTATTTAACAATACTTTTGAAACTTTTAAAATTTAAGAGCTACTTATAAAGTAATGATAACTTATAAGTGGAAATTTGAGGAGATCATAAGTAAATTAAAGAGATTATAAGAGTGAATGAAAAATGAGGGGCATAGAAAGGCAAAGATCTTGTTTCCCTTTGAGCACGCAAATCTATTGGGTACAAAAGTTGGAAAAGAAGCCATGTGGTTGTGGGGATAAAGCACGTGACATGTTAGATGATTTGTTTGGGGATAGAGAAGTGGACCGGCCACGCTGAGTTGTCTTCGTTAGTGCGAGACAGTGGAAATTAAAGGCTCCTAACGTGGAACCAAACTAACCAATTGCAAGAGAAAATATGTTGGAACTAAGCATCAAATTTGCTTTACGGACTTCCCGAAAACAAGCCATCAACATTGTGATCCAAATTTTGTTGGGAAGAGGTTTTTTTTTTTTTTTTTTGGTGTTAGAATCCACTAGCAAGCGACGGAAAATAACATAATTCAATTGCCACTGCATTCCCTGATTTTTAGGAGTTAGTTAGATATGTTTGTTAGCTCAATTCTAAAAGCTTCATGTCTGCAAAATGATGTATAAAACTGTGTAACTTGTATGATCATTATCAAGGAAATTAGCTTCTTTATCTTTAGTTTTTTAACTTGGTATCAGAGCCAAGAACGGCTAACACCGGATCCGGCAATCAATCAAATCCATCTCAGTTCAATTCGGTACCAGTCACTCAAGTTGTTGCTAACCAAAACTTATCATTTGGAATGAACATCACCCAAATACCATCTGTTAAACTGGACAGGAACAATTTCCTAATGTGGAAGAATATGATTATACCTATAATCAAAGGGCGTAATCTAGAAGTCTACCTGCTGGGGACAAAGGAGTGTACACCAGAGTCTTTAGCTACACAAACAACCGTTGGACAAGGAGAAGCAGTGGAAATGACTCAAAATCCCGAGTTCATCAAGTGGACTTCAACTGACCAACTCTTAATGGGTTGGCTGTACTCATCTATGGCTCTAGAAATTGCAATGAAATTGATGGGGTGCACAAGTTTGAACAAGCTTTGGATAGCAGTGGAGGAAAGCTTTGGAATATTGAACAAATCGAGGGAGATGTTTCTTACTGGAGAGTTGCAGAGAACTAGGAAAGAATCCATGTCAATGGATCACTACCTAACTACCATCAAACAGTTGGGTGATAATCTTGAAATAGTTGGGAAAGTTATTGTCCCAAGTTACCTGATAACCCAAGTTCTATTTGGTTTGGATGAGGAATACACACCCACTGTAGTTCAAATCAACATCACGGAGAGTATAGCTTGGTATGGATTATCATATGTGCTTATAACTTTTAACATATTTGCACATTACTCGCTGAAATTTCATCAATTATCAATTTAAGTCATTTTGTCTACAGAATAGCCAATTACATAATCAACTAAAACCTAACACAACCTTACATCATTAAATGTTAACTAGTCAAGTGTTCAGTTGACACAGAACTGGCTCAATGATTGGCAAAGATTATAGAGGATTTAATAGTGGTAGATCTTCAAGCTTCAGAAAGAGAACAAGGGGGCAAAGGTAGAACTCAAACTAGCAGACAAAGTGAAACTAGAGGACCATGTCAAATTTGTGGACTCAGTAACCATTCTACAAGTTGGTGCTTCAATAGGTGAAGATATATAGGAAGCAGACCAAGCAATTTTGGGCAATAGACTTCAGCTCTACACCCTCAGGCTATGTAGCTTCCTAGAGTCCTTGAAGATCCAGCCTGGTTCATTGATTCTAGTCTAAGCAACCATGGTACAACTGATAAAGGTAACCTGCATACCATGAAAAAATATGAAGGTAAGGAAAAATTGTTAGTTGGTAATGAAAATATGTCACACATTGCACATATTGGGAATGGAAAGGTTCCTGTAATGAATAACATGTCACTTGTTTTGAATAAATTGCTGCATGTTCCATCAATTAAAAGGAACTTCGTTAGTGTTTCACAACTTACCAATGATAACAATGTGTTCATGGAATTTTATGCTAACTGTTGTGTTGTCAATGATCTCTAAATGAAGAGGATCTTGCTGCAAGGAGCACTTAAGGAAGGATTGTATCAGTTGTAGCTACCAAATCTCAAACCAGAAAAGTACTACTCTATAGTCAAACCACTAAAATAACTTCCACTGCTTCAAAGCCAAGTTTGGTAGTGATCAGTTGTCTCCAGTTAAGCAAGTGTTAGAGTCTGAACTTGATGTTTGGTATAGAAGGCTATGACATCCCTCAAATTATGTCATGAGTCAAGTCTTAAAGTCATTAAAGCTAATGAAATTCCTACTTTCTGTAAATCATGCAAACTTGGCAAATCACATGCTCTGTCATTTAGTACATCTCCATCGCATGCTTCAAACCCCTTAGACTTTGTTCACACAGACGTTTAGGGACTAGCCCCTTTAAACTCTACCACATGGCATAGATATTATATAATTTTTGTTGATGACCATAGCAGATTTACCTGGATATATCCAATGAAACACACATCAGAAGCCTTAACCTTCTTTGTTCAATTGAAGAAATTATTGAAAATAAACTGGATAGGAAGATTAAATCACTGCAATTTGATTGGGGTGGTGAGTTCAGGAATTTTAACAAGGTAGCCTTGGAGTTTGGTATTGAACTTAAACATGCTTGCCCCCATACCTTAGTGCAAAATGGTAAAGCTGAACGAAAACATGGGCACATCACTAAAACTGGGCTAACTCTCTTAGCTGAGGCTCAAATGCCCCTTTACTACTAGTGGGAGTCATTCAAAGTTGCAACCTACCTAATTAACAGGCTACCTACCTCTGTTCTTCATTATAGTTCACCTTACCAAATGTTATTTGGAAATAACTTTGACTACAAACAGCTAAGGACATTTGGTTGTGCTAGCTTCCCTTGCCTTAGACATTATCAAAAGCATAAGTTCAGTTTTCACTCTAAAAATGTGTCTACTTTGGCTATGGTGATTCACAAAAAGGTTATAAATGTCTGAGCTCAAGTGGTAGAGTTTACATTTCTAGGCATGTTGTGTTTAATGAACAAGACTTTCCATTCAAAACAGATTTCCTAAATAAGCAAGTCCAATCTCAAACCTTTGAAACCTCTATGGGTCTCCTTTCTCTTGTCGACCTTAGTCATAACATTGTACCTCAAAATGCAACAACTGCTGCTACAATTGTTCCATCTGCAGCAGACCTCATTAATGGAGAAGCAAGAACTGATGTTGAAGGAGAAGAGGTAATGGAATATCACGACGATGAAATAAATCAGGAAGAAGCGGTAGGTCATGAGATATCTGAAGTTCAACAAATTGAAACTGATATTCAGAATGAAGCAGGGAAAGCAAATGTGCAAGATAGAAATGTGGCTCAGAACTCTGGACATCTGACGATCACTAGGAGCAAGGCTGGAATCTTTAAACCAAAAATTTATGCAAGCTTAGCAGTGGATGAACTAGCAGCAACTGAACCAGCAAATGTTGATGAAGCATTGTCAAGTAACAGTTGGAAGAAAGCCATGGAAAATGAATATAATGCTCTAATGAAAAATGAAACATGGACATTGGTACCACCTAAGATTGGAATGAAAGTTATTGGAACAAGTGGGTGTTTAGATTTAAGTATGATTTGAGTGGGAAAGTGCAAAGGCACAAGGCCAGACTAGTTGCTAAAGGCTTCATTCAAACTCTTGGAGTTGATTTCAGTGAGACCTTCAGCCTTGTTGTCAAAGCTCCAACTTTGAAAACCATGCTAACATTTACAGTATCAAAGGACTGGGAGATCAGATAAGTTGATATAAATAATGCTTTTTTGAATGGTAACCTGAATGAGGTGGTTTACATGAACAAGCCACGTGATTTTGAGGATAAGAAGCATCGTAGTTATGTGTACAAACTCAAGAAGGCTGTAACGACTCGGGTCCCACTTAACGGGCTGTCCCGATCGTTAGATCGACAATGTATTGTCCCCACTGTACCAACATGGGTTTTTTCAGCATACTTTGTCATCACTCACACGCTGCCCAAGAAAACTTCCCAATGGGTCACCCATCATAAAATTGCTCCAAGCCAAGCTTGCTTAACTGTGGAGTTTTTAACGATGGACTTCCGGAAAAGAAAGTGCACATTATTGGTATGAGTAGTACCTATCAAATCTCTTAAACTTTCGTGGTCTATGGGTATTACAATTACCCCCCGTTAGACTTGTGACGTCCTCGTCGCGCTTGATCCATCTGAGGATCCGTTGCCAGGCGTTGGGATTCTAGAGGTGGCTCCTACGAGTTCAAGAGGTGGCTCCCGTCCTCTAGCGTAGCACTTTGTCCCGCATAGCACTTAGTTCCTGATTTCCGGCTGGCAACCCGCTCTGATACCATTTGTAACGGCTCGGGATCCACTTAACGGGCTATCCCGATCGTACTGTCTCCACTATACCAACATGGGTCTTTTCAACATATTTTGTCCTCACTCGTACGTTCCTCAAGAAATCTTTACAGGGGGTCACCCATCATAGAATTGCTCCAAGCCAAGCATGCTTAACTGTTGAGTTTCTAACGATGGATTTTTGAAAAAGAAAGTGCACCTTGTTGGTATGAGTAGTACCTATCAAATTTCTTAAACTTTCGTAGCGCCCCGAGTTCAGTTAACCCGGATTGTCACGTCATCGTCTTTTGCCCTAATTTAATAATCAAAATTTGCGGAAATAACCTAATTTTTGAAATCACATTTGTAATTGAAAACTTCGTCGGCAAGAAAACTCATATGATAATTGTTTTAAAATTTAAATATCATGTTTTTGGAATAGCGAAAACGACAATACGTTAATAATGTTCAAATACATAAATTTCAAAATGTAATAATTGCGATAAACAAATTTTGTGCCACCACTGCCCATCAATCATGATCGCCTCCGAAGTCTGCAAGTATTGTTAAAATAACAGAGTGAGTATTTCGAAGAAATACTCAGTAGACTCATCGTCGATAATTAATTTATAGAATAATTGAATATACACTTATGCAATATACAACGTGATATCATCATCTTCTTTGGCTCATTTTCTTGAAAATCATATGCTCTTTAAAATCATAAGGTGTGAGTAATCTTTCTTTCTCGTGCATATAAAGCACGTAAGTTATGCATAACATTCTCATCTTATCTCATAAGAGATTCTCGTCTTTCTTATGCATTAAAACATATAAGTTATGGCAAGCATAACAATATCATATATCTCATATGACATATTCTCATCTCATGCATTAAAGCATATAAATCACGTAATTTCACATAAAACATGCAATTATAATTTAAACTAATTAATTGTGGCGAGTCTACCTCAATAATTCTCGAGTTAGTGCAAAAATGAAGCGAAAAATGATCTCAAGCTCTCAATCGTCCGTACATTTCGTCTAGCCAAAATGAAAAATAAGTTTGAATTAACATTTCGAAACTTTAAAGTTTTAAAGTGTTAAAATAAAGTTTTGAGACTTAATTGAAAATTTGTGAAACTGAAATAAATGGCTTAAAATGATAAAATAAAGTTCAGGGGCTAAAATAGAAATTTATTAAATTTGAAAATAAAAGTTTAAGGGCTGAAATAGTATTTTTTAAAAGTTAGGGACTAAACTGTAAATATATTAGAGCTGAAAATAATAACTTTTGAAAGTTATGGACTAAACTGTAAATATAATAAAGTTGAAAATAAAATTAAAGGGTTGAAATTGCACCTTTTATAAATTAAGGACTCAATTGCGAATCTGTTAAAACTGAAAATAAAATATTAAGGGCTGAAATAATAATTTCTAAACTTGGGGACTAAATTGAAGCTAATTAAAACTGAAAATAAGAATTTTAGGACTGAAACAGTGACTTTAAAAGATTTTGTGACTAAAATGAAAGTTTTATGAAATGAAACTGTAGTTTAAATAAATAAAACTTAAAAACTGAAAATGATATTTCCTAAACTATATGGCTAATATGAATAACATTTAAAAGCTAGGGACTAAAGGATTAAATTTAAAAATCAAATTTATACCATATAATATTGTCCTTAATTCCTAACAAGTTGTATCGAAGTTTAATATTTGATTTGTTCGAGAATTTGTTATTGTGATGAAATGTGATATTCTGCTTTTGGATCGTAGCACTAGATTTTTGTTGTATAAAACCCCCCTATATATATTAATCCATATATATTATCCCCCCCCCCCCCCCCCCACCATTTATATATCCCCCCCCCCCCCCCCCCCCCCCCCCCCCCCTTTTTGTTGTGGCGGATAAAAATGCGAGTAGTGCTCGCTCAGATAGTTTTGGACTACCTTGTTGGGAAGATGCCCTCAAATTAGTCGAAAGAGGAGCAACAACACATAAAGATCGAAAAGCCCCATCACAGATTCATCTTCGTCTTTCAAATCATATTTTTCTGGACGTAAGGAAAAACCGCAACTGCATTATGGTTGAAGTTAGAGCAGTTTGCATGGCTGAGGGTCTAACTAACAAATTGTACCTAAAGCATAATCTGTATTCTCACCGTATGATGATGGTACATCTGGTCGAGTCCATAATCATACACTAATAAAACATTCATCATATAAAAGCTTTCCTATGTAATATCTAATATTATATGCAAATCATGTTTCAAGTTTTTAGAACTTAGGTCTAAACTAATTTAAATAAATGGATCGGAACAATTAAATAATTAATTAATCAATTAATTTAATTTAATTTATCGGGTTTATTTAGTTAAAATCAAATTTTAATTAAAAACCGAATTAGAGTCTAACTCTAATTCCACAATTATATGACGGATTTATTTAATTAAATCAAATGAGAGCTCAACTCTAATTTCAAAGTTTTGGGGCGAGATAATTTAATTAAAATCAAATTCTAATTAAATATCACGAACTTTAATTATAAGATATTAGGGCGAACTTATTTTATTAAAATCAAATTTTAATTAAATACCAAATTAGAATCTAACTCTAATTTCAAAATTTTAGGGTAAGACAATTTAGTTAAAATCAAATTCTAATTAAATGTCAAATTAGAGTCTAACTCTAATTTCAAGAATATATTAGTGTGAATAGTAATTGAATTAAAATTAGATTTTAATTAAATACTAAATTAGAGTCAAACTCTAGTATCAACTAAATTAACTTTTTAATGTAAGATAAAGCTTTTAAATAAAATTCAATTCAATTTAAGGTCAAAAACTAATATTTAAGTTAAAATTTAATTTTAACGAAAATATAAAAATTCGTCAATATTAAATAAAATTTTAATTTAGATCAAAATTAAAATTTGGGTCAAATTCTTTTGAAATTCAAAACCCTTTTGAAAACTGTATTTTAACCCAAATCAATTTTATATAAAGCCCTTTCAAATTTCAAAATTTGAAGAACGTGTCATCTTTTTAAAAAACTGCAAACTAAACCCTTAAAACAAAATTGCAAGATGGGACCGTGATTTCACAAATTACAACCGAAGCCTTCTCCTCCATTAGGCCTCACCTGGTTTTTGAAATCCTAACCCTTAACTTGGTTAGGGCGACGTCGGCTATTTTCGATGTCTCCAATGGTAGCGTGCAACGGATTGTCGTCATTGGTATACAGCGACGATGTTTTGCCTATGCAGTAGCGCTTCCCACTGCATAGCCGCTGCATTCTTGTACATTAGTCATTAGTGCACAACGCTGCCTTGTGGCGGCGGCACGCTTCACCGTGAGAGCTACTGCCAGGTCTGCGGCTATGCTTTCGTCGGCAAAACCGCCGCATACTATCTCCAAATAATTTTTTTTTTTAAATTGTTAGAAACATAAAAATCAACAAGAATAAATTTTTTATTGTTCCAAGATACAAAAAATAATTTATAACAAATACAAAATAGGTTATGATACAACTATTAGGAATTTACTTAACATGCTCAGTGGAAAATAAAATAATTTCAATTCCTACCAATGATCTTCTTTGTGCTTAGAAAGAAAATGTGATAGGAATTATACATTTTGTAAATTCTGCAAACTCTTTTACTGATCTTAGAACATGAACAATCATGATCTGTAATCCACAAGTGTCCAATTGTCCTCCCTCTAATAAAATTCCACACAAGGAACAATAATGAGATAATTGTGGTTTCTCTTTTCTTGTGCTAGCAAGCTAGCAAGATAATGAATTATATCCTATTCTATTTTTCTGAAACTCTAAGGGTCCGTTTGATTGCACCATGGAAAATAGGGTGGAAAGAAAACGAATTTCAGGGAAAATATTTACCTAAAACTTGTTTTACGGGGAATTGTAATTAAATGTGTTTGATTGGTATAATTTTCCATGGAAAATGTTGAAAGTTTGAAATCTGTTTGACTTCTTTTTTTATGGAAATTGTCCATTAAAGTGATAATATTTTCTACTATTGGGTTAAGAATTTGTTCCAATTACCAAAAAGTAAAAAAAAAAAAAATTTAAACAATTAGAAAAAATTACCATATTCGTTTGACTTTGTTTTGCATAGAAATTGTCAACAAAATTGAAATTTTTTTTTACAATGGTTGATAGAATTGGTTGCCATTGCTAAAAAAAAGTTGGAAAATGTTTTCCCACCTAAAAAGGTGGGAAAACATTTTCCAACCATTCGTGCATTAAAAGATTGTATCTAGAAAAATGGAGGAAAATATTTTCCGTGGAAAATTTAGCATATCAAACAGTCAAAAAGTGGAAGTAGGAAAATATTTTCCTACTTCTAGGGAAAATATCGCCAATCAAACGGAGCCTAATAGCTTATTAATATAAGTACAAATGGGCTCGACCCGTCTCTTAAACTTAACTCGGTCCAATATCTTGTTAATCCAATTAATTAAATCTGGTTCATGAATTAATTAATTTGAGCCTATTAACAAGCAACCCGATTAATTAACTGTACACCGCTTGTTAATTAATTAATGAATCTTATTCTTTTGATTCGTCTTTTGTGTCTGACCCATCATGTTCTCGATCACGATGTCTAACGATATGAATTACTAATTTGATCTAATCAAAATCGATAAATTAAAATATTTCATTTTCAATTGACCATTAATTCAATTCGTCGTCTTAAATTGATATCTAACAATGTATCGGGACAATACATATGA
Source organism: Fraxinus excelsior (assembly GCA_019097785.1). Lineage (NCBI taxonomy): Eukaryota > Viridiplantae > Streptophyta > Magnoliopsida > Lamiales > Oleaceae > Fraxinus > Fraxinus excelsior. Next base: position 30,221,978 of record CM032631.1, on the reverse strand, counting down.
CGAGAAATGTCACGTGGCATGACAAAACCAAATTTTTTCGTTTACCATGAAATTATAATCATTTCGTCAATATGATCCAATCAATTACGAAATATTAGTATGTGCCAATCTTGATTATCGATCATATCTTTAATCCCACTATTAAGTCAATATAAGTAGAAAGCTCTTTTTTGACTTATAATACACTTTGCCCAATGATTTCCTTATTAACTTAAATGAGTGAAATGTAGATCATATTCTTTTACTATTTAAAAGTGGTGAATCGTCTATTGATCAATCACAACTTTTATATGATTCTTTACATACCTGAATGATGTTGTATTAGTGATATTGGCAGAACAACATTCAACATTACTAAAGTATGACTGTCCTCATATAAGACACTATGATGACCTCAAGTCAAATGACAAATTCCACTACCGAACGTTAGAGATTAACTACTGACATACAAATAGTTATCAATGTGGAATCTCTTTAACAGATCTCTAATATTTTGTTTTATAACAAAATATTTACGCGTTTATTTAAGTGTCACCACATTTTAGCTTGTGAGATCACCAACTTACCTTACAAGTAAAAAATGTCACACATAATGGTCTATCCGTAATAACGATATCTGTATCGTGTTATTACTTACGACTATTGATGATTTAAGATTCAGTCAAATGTAATTTGTATCTCACAATCACAACTCTTTGTGGTTAATAAATTACACAAACTTGAATCTACGGATTCTATTATTTAATTTATTAAAACATTTATTCAATTAAATAATATATCTTACTAAATATGTATAAATTATATATTAAAAGTGTTTATGTCCAAAATTGATTGGACTTATAACATAACACTTACATAGAGTCCCGACTAACTCAACAAGATTAATCAAAATTTACAAGAGTTTTGCCAATTTTTCTACGCCTAATACGAGATGTAAAGGCTAACAGATAAGTGTGTTTACATGTCTGGAGAAATCTTGGGAAGAAATGGAAGAAATTAAACAGATGGTTGGCAAGTGTTTATAAATAGTTATTTTTATAAATAAATAGAAACGAGCGATAATAAATGGATAATACTTATGAGTTCAACAAATTATATGAACAAAAAAGTGGTTTGAACATGCAATAACATGATCGTACTTTTGAGTAATGGAAAAAAAGAAGCATTGAGCTTCCGTTTACTCCACATTTTTTTCTACATTTTTAGAAAAAATTGTATCATTGAAGGGCCCCACCTGACCTTTTTTTTATATTTACTTTCACCTCTCACTTTCTTTGAATTACACGCTCCAACGGTACAATTTCTCATTCTCCTTCTTCGAATAATGCCGTCCAAACAAAGCCTGAATTGTAAATGTAGGTTTTGTTAGCACAGGGGCTCATAGGAGTGGGAGACTATTGGCTGTTGCAATGAGACTGATAAGTAATGTCATCCAAACAAAGCCTGATTTTATTTATTTATTTATTAAATGGATCTCAAATGGGGGCAAAATATCACTTCTTCGATAAACGACAAGTCTTTACATATTTTTTAATTCTTAAAAAGTTGAAATATCCTTATTTAGAACATCTTCAACGGTGTCCTAAATTAGATCTAAATTGTGAATTAAGAGAAATTACTTCTTTGATAAAAGACAAGTCTTTATATATCTAAAGTTGAAAACCTCTCTGATGGAGTGATGAAAAGAAAATGCAAAATGCATTTTTCAACAGAAAATATAAAAAAGATGTAAATTTATATATTTTTTTAAAATTTACTTGTGAAGCCCACAAGAGACAAAAAAGTTACCAATCACTTACGCCCTATTTTTTTTTTTTTATACCTTCGCATTGAAACATAATTTGAATTTAGATTCATCGATCAATTACACCCCATAATTGAAGATGTTTTAAAGAACGTTTGGTAACAACTTTTGGAAATGCTAATCAGTTTGTTGAAAATTTAACTAAATTTTAATCACTTTTTTTTTTCAAAATTTTATGTGCTTCCCGCCTCCCGTTGATGATGTTTGGTATGCGGGCCCCATGTGAAAATAATTTCTGTTTGATTATCATTTATTTTGCCTAAATTGACCCCAACAATTTGTCATCTAGTTTAACGGATTTTTCTCTGTTGTGTTTTCAATTTTGGACCATTATATTCACTCTTCAATCAATCAGTTGATTCAGCCCCCCACCCCCACCTTTTTTATTTAATACCCAAATGTCCACGCTCGACGATTAATCCTAGGGTCTACGTCTTGGTCCCTCAAGATGCAGGTCAGGTAAACCGCGGGATGTGTCCCAAACTCGTCAGGGTCCAAGAGCCCCCACTGATCTATCAAAATGTCGAGCGAGTCAACATATGTCGCGCCTTGCCTTTCAGGAGAACTCCCGTCTTCTAGGATATGGATGATTATTGTTTATACCACTCAAACCCTAATTAAAAACTTAAGCCTAAAAAATAGATTTTAGTAGATTTTTTTAAAAGTTGATAAAATGTTTACTTGAAAAATTAATAAAATTTATAAATCTCGTGAAATGTATGGTTAAAAATGAAATTAAAGAAATTGACTAAATTAATTCGTAATCACCGTATTATTTTGTGATGTCGAAACGCATTGATAAATAAAATTGTATTGCTCGAGTTAGTATTATTAAATGATTCATAGGAGGGTCCCAAAAATGCATTAATCGTTGACTCAACTTTTGTCCAATTCACTAAAAATTGGATACAAAATTGCTCCCAAAGTGGATCTTAATTGCTAGTAAGATCCAATCCCATTTAGTCAACCAAATGTAAGAGAATGGTGTGAACTAGCTTATACATCGATAGCCTAATTTTCATTTGGAACGCATGTTTCGTGCAAAATTCATATTATTGAGCATTTCTAGAATTCCATTAATTGAAAAAAGTTAGGATGTGTTTGGTTTGCTTTTTCAAACTGTTTTTAATTTTAATTTTGGAAAACACCCAAAACCCGTTTGGTCTAGCATTTTCAAAAATGTATATTCGAAAATAAGGTTAAACTTATAACATAAAACTAAAAATGCATTTTTGACGTTATGAGAAATAAGTGTTCAAATAAAAATTTATTTATATAAAATTATAAAAATTATAATTTATTAAAAAAATAAAAAATTCAAAAAAAATAAAAAAATTGATAAATTTTAAAAATTAAAAATTGAAAGATAAAATTCTAAAAAATAAAAATACTTCAAGCTCTTACTGATTATTTACATAAATATTCTAAAAAATATATATTTAAATGAACAAAGATAAAAGTCCTCATTCTACGTCATTATTTTTTATCCTATATTTTTTCAACTAAATTTATTATTTGTATTTGTTTTACTCTTGTAGCATAAAAGAAATTATGAGATTTATCAACTTAAAAATGTATATATATATTGCTTAAAAATATATTAACGTGAAATAGTTCTATTTTACTGAATAATTAATTTTATTGAATAAAACTTCATGAAACGATTTTTCTCAAAATTCCAAACTAAATGTATTTTCCAGTTTCTGTTTTAAGAAAAGTTTTTCAGAACGACAAATCAAACTTTTTTTTAATAATCTTAAAATAGACTCTCAAAACAGAAAACTAAAATTAAAATTAAATGGGCCCTTGGATCTTTAACATAATCTACATTTAATAGATTTTACTTTATATTTTTTTTAATGTGTGGATTTCCTCTAAATATCTATTGGTGTTGTGCTGTCATTTACTTGGCAAAATATATCGTAAATAATAATAATAATAATAAACACAATTTTCAAAAAAAAAATATTTTAAAAAAATATCTACCAAACAAGATATTATCTTGTTGGAATTGTTTTTCCTTTTCTTTATTTTTTTATTTCCTTTTAATGAGTTGAAATTATCTTTTATACTCTGTGAGAATGTTTTCTAAAATAAAATCTTATAATCTTAATACAAAGAATTTCAGAAATTTCAAAAAAATAAATTTTCATGTATCAAAAGGAACATTTTCGTGCAAATTAAATTTTTGAAGGACAATTGGAGAAAAAGAAATAAATTAAAAAATCCGTTGAATGTGTGTGCGTGTGTGTATAGTAAGACTCAATAAAATTTGAGTTCAAGACTATTCATGTTGATAATTCTCCAGCTTCAGAATTACTTGTATTCATTAAAATGATTTTTTTTTTCCCCTAAACTTCAATAACATGTTTGGTACACAAAATTGTTCAAGACTATAGTACCCATAAGAAATACAAGTCGATAATTCTTTCTAGACATGTTGTTAATGAATACTTAATTTAAATGGTCTAAAACCTCAAGGATTAATCCTGTTGTATCAAATATTTTACAAACTTTGACACATGGCCACCCCCTATTGGAGGGGCGACTGGTGGGCCAGCCGCCCCTCTAATAAGGGGCGGCCATGTGTCAAGTTGGTAAAAAATTTGATAAATGTAGCATAGTAACATTAATTAAAATATAAAGTATTATAACATTAATAGTACAAACTTGAAATAATAAAATAATACAAAATTCAACTATAAAATATAATTTTCCAAAATTCATTACTTTTGATACAGTTACGAAAAATATTATCATAAATCATTATTTTCCTAAAGAGTCAATACAAGTGATTAGTTTGTTGAAATTTAAATTGAACTAACTTATATCTTTGACTAAGTCTCTGTTTGGTACAAATTAAAATTTTCATTTTTATTCTTCTACTCATTTTCAACCACACATTCTTCAATAAAATAATATTTTCCATCACATCAATAATTTTTCCTTCTTTTTCTATCACACATTCTCTGTCAATCCAATATTCCAGAATATATTCTTCCAAAATAATGTGGGGTCAAACACATCCTAAATAATTAATTTTTTTTTCTTTTTTTGGTAAATTGGATTGACGATTCAATTTGACTTCAAACATTTTTTAACCACTGGAATTTAAATCGAATTGTTTCTAAATGATTTTGTCCGGTTGAATCGAATAATGATTCGAAATTGTGATTTCGATTCAGCTTGATAGGTTGTAGAGGTGGCAACGAGCCGAGCCGACTTTGCCCCACGAGCTCGGCTCGTTGCCCTACGAGCCGAGCTCGTGGCTCCTGGGCGAGCTCGTCTCTTACGAGCCGAGCGGGGGAGCCGACGAGCCCGAGCGGGGGAGCCGAGCGGCCCGGGGTCGCTACAGTACGAGCCGAGCGGGGGAGCCGACGAGCTACTCGGCTCGATTGCCACCTCTATTAGGTTGACGATGTTTTTGTTCATTCCTAAGTAAAAGTACGTAAAAGTTATGAATTCTATAGAACATGCGGTTAAAAATAGAATTTGAATAGAAGGGCAAAAGGGTCCGAACAAAAGTTGAAATCATAAGGCGGGAACACGGTGCCCCCAAAAAATTGAATATTTCAATTACATTTCTCACTCAATGAGTCCCGCGTCGTTGTCATATGTGCAAAGTGCAATTAGCCACTCTGTTCCCTTTCTCTAAACCTCTTTCTTCTTGTCCTTTTCCTCTCACTACACATAATTCAGTTTCTCCATCTCGATTTTCAATCAAACTAACGCCATTTCTTTTCGGTTGTGATAGTTTTCCCGGATTCCAGCTCAAATTTCGGGTCAGTTCACTCAATTTTTTTTTGCTTGTTTGCTGTAATTTATTGTTAATTGCGTGATTTTGTTCTGATCTGTGATGGGCTCTTGAAATTTTTAGCTGAACAATTTTTATTTATTTATTTAAATCTCAAATGCTTGTATTTTTTTTTTTTCTGCTAATTGCCGTTGTTTCATTCTGATCTGTGTTGGGCTCTGTTAGGCAATTTGTTGTCAAACGACCTCCCTGGGCGATGATGAAAGTCTCGTTACTTTAATCAGTCGGCATCGGCCAATTGACTGAATATATATCAACACCACAGCGGCCTGAACTTTCCACGTAACTCACTTGGGCCATTTGAAGCAACCTAATCTAATTAGGGTTGCTCATGGCCCAACCCGAATTAGGACGGCTCTTACGGTTTGCTAGCCCACTATTACCTTATTGGGCCTAATCTACTGTTAAACCTAAAAGCCCACTTTGTCCTATTATATACTACCCGTTCCTCGTTATTCTTGTGTGTGAAATTGATAGAGCAGCCTCTTGAGAAAAACCGTCTTGGCTTTGTGCTTTGTGAACCCGTTTTTCTTCTCTTCCTTATTAGCCTTTGTGGCTAATTCACTTGGCTGTAATTTCATTCCTAGCCCTTTGTGGGCTGTGCAAGTGTTTGAGCAACCATTTGGGTAGTGCCGGTTGTAGTTTGGATTGTTCATTCGGTTGTGGTGTTTGATTAGAGACTGAGCCCGGTTTCTTGGTGTACTGTTGAAGCGTTTCTTCCTCACATATGGTATCAGAGCTTCGTGGGTGAGGAGAAACTCGTTGAAACCGGTCAGAGAAGGAAGAACGGGCGAACGCGGGCTCATCGCATTCGGGCTCCTCGTTTCTTCGTTTGTTTTTTGATTCAGCCAAACCATCTACTGGCCAGTAAGATCTGAATACAGTTTTGAACTCTACAAGTACTGGTTTTGGTGAAAATCGAAGAGGGGCAGAGAGAGAGAAGAGCGCGACCGCAAGTGCTCGAGTTTCTCAAATTTTTCAGCCCCTTGTTTTTCAAATTCCCGCAAATCTACACATCCAATCCCAAAATTGAGGGTAGACCCACTCCCAGCAGGCAGGGGCGGTTCTAGTGGTGGTTCCGGCGGCCCCTTTTCCGGCGGCGGCCCTCTTTTCCCGGCGGCGGCCTCCCTTTCCGGCGGCGGTTTTGGCGGTTTTCCGGCCAGAATTTTTTGTGCAATCTGTTTATTTCTTATTCCTGAACGTACTGATAGCGTTGTTTCAGTGTTTTAGGTTTTGCAAGAAATATTGGACGATTCTGCCCTTCAGTGGTCGATACGGAATCGGGACTGCAACTGCACAACACTTTACTGAATTACTTTAGGCCATAAATTGCGGCCTAAAGCAGTAAATTCGCAACTCTCGATAATTACGGACTCAGACAAGTCCGCTCTGGTAAATTGGCTGATCCTCTCGTTAATTTTCAGCACTAGCGCGTCATCGTGTGGGGTGACATTAGGATTGGGGTTACCGTGAAGGGGTAACCATTGCTTGTGCTAGAAATTAGGAAGTAATTGCTCTGTTTGTTCGTTACGTGATTGAAACTTGTTCTTTTTGATTAATTGCAGCATATTATCAGTTTTCTGATATACTGTGAGTGAAACTGTTTTGTTGTTATCTCTCTGGTTGTTTTTGATAAGTCTCTAGAATACCTAGACCTTACCCGTTTGAAAATCCCCTTGATCTAAGATCGTGAATCTTACGAAACCCTGGGAATCTAAAACGGTGTATATTTGTGAACCTAGGTCTGCTTTGTGTGGCTTAATTGTGACTTTGTGTTTCTTGTTTGAAAATGACAACGCGCAATTTTGATTTGGGGACTTTTACTGGAAAAGGTGATTTTTCTATTTGGCAACAGAAAATGAGGGGTATTTTGGTTCAACAAAAAGTTTCAAAAGCCATTGATGGCAGTTTTCCCGCTGATTTTTCAAAAGAACAAAAAGAAGAGGCTGATGAGCTCGCTTATACCTCTATTATTTTACACTTGGCTGACGCTGTTTTAAGAAAAGTCGGTAAACTGAAAACCACTGAAGAACTTTGGAAAAAGTTGGAAGATCTGTATTTGCTAAAATCTACTCCAATAAGCTTTACTTACTTGAGCGTTTTTTCAGTTTCAAAATGGATTCTTCAAAAGAATTGGATGACAATTTGGATGTGTTTAACAAACTTGTTCAAGATATTGTTAACTGTGGTGAGTCAGTGTCTGAAACATACAAGGCTATCATTTTGCTAAATGCTATACCTGATACTTATCGTGAAGTCAAAAATGCTATTAAGTATGGTAGAGACACGTTGACACCCGAAATTATCGTTGACTTCCTTAGAAGTAAGGAGATGGAGATGAGAGCTGAAAAACATGATAAGAAAAGCGGTGAGATTCACATGATGAGGGGTAGAACTCAGTTTAGGCAAAACAGTCATGATGGTTACCAAAGTAGTGGCGAGTCGAGTAGTAATGGACATAGGAAGAAGGGCAAGGGTAAACCTAGGTCCAAATCTAGGACTAAGGAAAGAAAATGCTATGGCTGTGGGAACACGGGGCATTATATAAAGGATTGCTATAAAGAGAAAAACAAGAAAAAGGGGGGAGATCGAGATGAGGTGAATGTGTTATCTTCTGTTTCTGATGATTGTGATGGTGAAGTCTATTTGATTACAAGTCCTGATGTTTCTCCTGCTGAATTGAACTTAACTGCCAATTCTCGTTTTCATGAGTGGATTCTTGATTCTGGTGCATCTTTTCATGTGACATCGCATAAAGATTGGTTTGAAAATTTGCATGAATCGAATGATGGGCATGTTGTGTTGTGTGACAATTCTGCTTACAGTGTCGTTGGCATGGGTGATATTACTTTAAAGTTTGATACTGGCTTTGTGTATACTTTAAAAGATGTTAGATATATCCCTGAATTGTCTAGAAACTTAATTTCAGTAGGACGACTTGAGAAATCTGATTTCACTGGTAAAATTGGAAATGGAATTTTGAAATTGATTAAGGGTGCACTTGTCTCTATTAAGGGTGTTAGAAAAAATGATATTTACATAACTACTGGGGAAGTGATGAGAGGCTTAAACTCCTCTATCTCTTCCGCTAAGTCTGATCACACACAAAAATGGCACAATAGACTAGCACATGTGGGTATTAAGGGGATTAAGCTTCTTAATGATAAGGGTGCTTTTGGAAATGACTGTGTGTCTGATTTACCTTTTTGTGACCATTGTGTGTTTGGTAAACATCACAAAACTACTTTCTCCTCGAGTGTTCATAAAACTAAAGGCATGCTTGAATATGTGCATTCGGACCTGTGGGGTCCATCCAGTACACCTACTCCAGGTGGGAATAGGTATTTCTTGTCTATTATTGATGACTACACTAGAAAAGTGTGGGTTTATCTTTTGAAGGATAAATCCGACACTTTCGATAGATTTAATAATTGGAAAAGACAAGTTGAAAATCAAACTGGTAAAAAGATCAAGTTTTTGAGAACTGATAATGGCCTAGAGTTTTGTAACACTGATTTTGATAATATGTGCAAGGAAAGTGGAATAACAAGGCATAAAACGGTTCCTTACACTCCCCAACAGAATGGGGTAGCGGAAAGGATGAATAGAACTATACTTGATAAAGTGCGTTGCATGATGTTAAGTTCTGGAGTCCCAAAGTCCTTTTGGGGCGATGCTGTTATGACTGCTTGTTATTTGATTAATTTGACTCCATCTGCTGCATTGAATGGTGACACTCCACATGAAAAATGGTTTGGTAAACTAAGTGATTACTCCATGCTTAGAACTTTTGGCTGCACTGCATTTTCTCATCAGAGTGAGGGAAAGCTTGAACCGAGAGCTAGGAAATGTGTTTTTCTAGGTTACCCAGAAGGTGTAAAGGGGTATAGGTTGTGGGATAGGAGCCATAAGGGAGTTAAAATCATTGTGAGTAGAGATGTCACATTCAATGAGAGTGAAATGCCATGTTTGAAAGTTGAATTTGAACCTGTGAGTGAGGAGATTCAAGGTAAAGAGAGTGGTCAGCTGGAGGTGGAGTTAGAAAAACCTAGCACATCTGTCACTGTTACACAGAGTGAGGTGGAGACTCAGGAACAACAACCTGATGTTGAGAACAGAGAGGAAGTAGTAGTAGAAGAACACCCTGAAGAAGAAAACACTCTAGCAGACTATAACTTAGCTAGGGATAGAGAGAGGAGACAGACTAGAGCACCTGTGAGATTCGGTTATGAATCCGAGTTAGCTTTTGCTCATGCGAGTTATGAGGAGCTGGCTGATAGGGAACCAAAGACCTTTGAGGAGGCGATGAAGAGTAACCAATCTGAAGAGTGGTTCAAGGCAATGAAAGATGAGATGAGTTCTCTAGAGAAGAATCAAACTTGGGAGTTAGTACCAAAACCTAAGAATAAATCTACTGTTGACTGTAAGTGGGTTTTTAAGGTTAAGGAGGGTATTAGCGCATCTGAACCCTTAAGGTTTAAGGCTAGATTAGTGGCCAAGGGATACACTCAGAAGGAGGGAGTTGATTACAATGAGATTTTTTCACCAGTTGTTAAGTACACTACTATTAGGGTCATGCTTGCATTGGTTGCACATTTTGACTGGGAACTTGAACAACTTGATGTAAAAACTGCTTTTTTACATGGTGAACTTGATGAGCAAATCTTTATGAATCAACCAAGAGGTTTTAAAGATAAATTAAAACCTGACTATGTGTGTTTTCTGAAAAAATCCTTATATGGCTTAAAACAATCGCCTAGACAGTGGTATAAACGTTTTGACTCTTTTGTACTATCTATAGGGTTTCATCGTAGTAAGTTTGATCATTGCCTTTATTTCCAACATAATGATGCAAGTAATGACTATGTGTTCTTATTGCTTTATGTGGATGATATGCTCTTAGTTGGTTCATCATCTAAATGGATAAGTGATATAAAAACAAGTTTGAATGGTGAATTTGACATGAAAGACCTAGGAAAGGCTAAAAGAATTCTAGGTATGGAAATTGAAAGAGATAGGTCAAATTCTATCCTGTTTTTACATCAATCATCATATATTTCTAAAGTGCTAAAGAAATTTGGCATGCATGAGTGCAAATCTGTTACTTCACCTTTGGCTAGTCATTTCATTCTATCTAAAGATCAAGCTCCTTGTAATGAAAAGGAGGTAGAATACATGAGTAGAATTCCATATTCAAATGTGATTGGTTCTGTTATGTATTTGATGGTTTGCACTAGACCTGATTTAGCTTTCGCTGTGAGCACTCTTAGTAGGTATATGTCTAATCCTGGTCCTGAGCACTGGGAAGCCTTAAAATGGTTGTTAAGGTATTTAAAGGATACTTGTAATGTAGGTCTAAAGTTTGGTGTTAATAACGATGGTGTTAAACTAAAGGGATATGTTGATGCTGATTATGCTGGGGATAGGGATAATAGGAAATCCACTACTGCTTATGTGTTTACTTTGTCTAATTCTTGTGTTAGTTGGAAATCACAGTTACAACACATAGTTGCACTATCCACTACAGAATCTGAATACATTGCTACTACTGAAGCTATTAAGGAAGCTTTATGGCTTAGAGGCCTTTTACATGAACTGTGTGTTCTAAATGACTATGTGGTAGTATATTCAGATAGTCAGTCTTCTATACATCTATGTAAGAATCCTGTTTTTCACGAACGCACCAAGCACATTGATGTTAGACTACATTTCATTAGAGATATTGTGTCTCAAGAAGTCGTAAGGCTTGAGAAAATACACACACAATATAATCCTTCAGACATGGGTACTAAGGTGTTACCGTTGGTAAAGTTTAGAAGTTGCAAAGATCTTCTAAACATCGGTGGAGGTAAATGATTTCCAATTCTATTGGTTTCACCGTCTTGGATTATTACTAATGCTTAGTAATTCCTTTTCTTTGCAGGTCCTTTGACACCAAGGTGGAGGTTTGTTAGGCAATTTGTTGTCAAACGACCTCCCTGGGCGATGATGAAAGTCTCGTTACTTTAATCAGTCGGCATCGGCCAATTGACTGAATATATATCAACACCACAGCGGCCTGAACTTTCCACGTAACTCACTTGGGCCATTTGAAGCAACCTAATCTAATTAGGGTTGCTCATGGCCCAACCCGAATTAGGACGGCTCTTACGGTTTGCTAGCCCACTATTACCTTATTGGGCCTAATCTACTGTTAAACCTAAAAGCCCACTTTGTCCTATTATATACTACCCGTTCCTCGTTATTCTTGTGTGTGAAATTGATAGAGCAGCCTCTTGAGAAAAACCGTCTTGGCTTTGTGCTTTGTGAACCCGTTTTTCTTCTCTTCCTTATTAGCCTTTGTGGCTAATTCACTTGGCTGTAATTTCATTCCTAGCCCTTTGTGGGCTGTGCAAGTGTTTGAGCAACCATTTGGGTAGTGCCGGTTGTAGTTTGGATTGTTCATTCGGTTGTGGTGTTTGATTAGAGACTGAGCCCGGTTTCTTGGTGTACTGTTGAAGCGTTTCTTCCTCACAGGCTCGTTTAAATTTTGAGCTGAACCTGTTTCTTCGGCAATCAGAATAGCGTGTTGAGTTTACTGGTTTTTGATCTTTTGTTCATTTGCCTTTCTAGTTAATGCTGTAAGAAACAAGCTATTTAATTTTTCTGATAAAAAAAGAGTGTCAAATACGTGGAAAAGATCTTGGATGGCGAGGTCCATAGTTCACGTTTCAAGGTGATTTAGGATTTTTAACAAATTAAGGTATCAGAGCTAATTGGCAACCAAAGTAGAATTGATGAAAGTGGATGTTAGACGGATTCCCACAGATCGAAGCATAAGAAGTCAAGAACACTCTACAAACACCAAAAAATCACGAAACACAAGTTTACCAAGGTACGGCTAAATTTAGTCAATGTCCTCTATGCCTGCACTATACTTTCAAGAATGTGTTCAATTGGTCATGTTTTACAAATGGTCTCACGCTTAAAGCTCTTGTGAACCCTCGGAAAACCCCAAGAATCTGTAATGAGTAATAAATTGAGCCCAAACACACTCCCCTAGACTTACTAGAGAGAACTGATCAAAAGTGTACATGAATTAGTTGTTAATTGCAATCTGTAGTTTCCTCTTAGGTTTATAGCACGAACATGAATGATCCTTCTATGAGGAGCATCAGGTATTGTCCTGCTTGTGGCCAGCTGTAATTATGACATAAAAAATTGTAGGAATAGATAGTTGACTTTTGACATAAATGTTCTCTCCTACCAACAGTGAGAAGTCTTATCTTATCCATTTGGAAGGAATCGTACTTATGGTTCTCACGTTTGGAGAGAACCGTAAGGTTTTCTTGCCACATCAACAGTGAGTAGTCTTAACGTGCCTATTGTGGGCAGGAGAACAGTTTCGTGACTTTTGATATTGTCATGGAACGTAGTTTCGATGGCAAAATATAGTGTCAAATTAATTCTTTTTTTTTTTCTCCAACAAAATTGATTAGTATAGCTTGATACATCTACCATAAAGAGAAAATATTTTTAATTTCAAGCAACTGAAGTCTAGAGTAGTCGCTAGATTTTTTGTTCTACTATGTATAATTCAGTTGTACTTCATGGAGTTCCTAAAGCTTTGAGGTATTTTCTAAATCTTTCAGCCATTTCTTTTGAGTCGTCAAGTGATGCTCTAATGATATGTCAAACATCATGTAAACTAAGCGCTTAGGCCTTGATTCTCATGTATCTTAGCAACTTGCACAGGCAAAGATGGAGAATGAGGAGATGAAGTCAAATTCATTGTGGTGGTATAGTCACACATCTCCTGAAATTTCTAAATTTGTTGCAGAAGATGTCGAGGGTAAGTATTTAAAATGCATCTAAGAGATAAAGACTTCTACAGTTCTACTCCTGTCTGATGTCTGGAAAAAAATAAATATTTCTCAAAATAAACGTGTTTGTAATTATGCAGAACTTCTTTGCCCCATAACCAGGGGTGTATCTGAACCTAACATTTCGTAGTAGTAAGATCAATTGTTATATTCCGAAAAGAGAGTCATCATCATCTCTGAACCTTAATAGGGTTAAGATAAATGCACTCAGTGAATTCTAAGGGATTAACTCTAACGAACAAGGAACATTATTCTCATGATCAGATAGACTACATATGTTTCTCCTGCCATAAAAAAAAAACACTCTAACAACAGAAAATCTACACAAGCAAAATACTAAAATAGTTCCGACTTCTCCTATTGCAGTAGTAGATCATAGTGTCAAAGAAATGCTACAGTTGATTGGACATAGTGGAGATTTTTCCATGGAGAAGGTTGACAGTTATCATCTGAAGCAGGATGAGTTAATTGCTCATGTCAAGGAATTTTCCCGAAGGTACCATTTGCTAGCTGAACGTTATAGTGGACTAACAGGAGAGTTACACAGGTATGTTGAGTCAGGAACCAAAATGGAGAATTCCATACTCACTCCAGATAAGAAGCTGGGAATGCAAGAATTTGAAAGAGGCGACTTCACTTATAATTTATCTGTAAGCTCTGGTAGAGATACTTCTGATATATCTCTGAATGATGGCTCTAGATTTATCATGTTATCATCAGATTCTGATTCTGAATCTTACAACTCATCTCCTAATGACCATTTAAGTCCACTTCCTACTAGAAAAATGCCGGAACCTGCAATTTCGAATCTCGAGACTGAGTTTTCAGGGATGGAAGGTGTTGTCGACCTGGCAAAGCATGACCACACGAATGACACCCAAAAAGTGGACAGTGGAAGGTACAAAGAGATGTTAAAAAGAATCTCAACATATGAAGAACATATTAGGATTTCTAGCCAAAAACTTAAGTTTCAAGAAGAAGAAATTACCAGAATGAGAAGCGAGCAAAAAAATAATGAATCACTTTTGATAAAATTGGGTAGTTTGGAAACTCAGCTTGAATCAGCAAAGAATGAGATAAAAATGCATGTGGTTCATATACAAACGGAGAACAGAAGGGTTTCTCAGCTACAAATGGAAATAGCTGTATTGGAAGCCGAGATTGAATCAGAGAAAAGCCAGGTTCTTGATTTGCAGGAGAGTATGATAAAGTACAACGCAGATGTAGCAGAACGTGATTATGAGATAAGAAAGCTGAGTGCTGCACTGCAAGATGCCTCGGAAAATTTTGCTTCAGAGAAAGCACAGCTTGAGTCTCGTATTTCTAATTTGTCAGAACATTTGACCACCCAAGAAGCAAGGACTGAGGAATGGGAATTGCGGTGTGAATCATTAGTTAATGAGATCAAGCAACATGAAGCCAACAAAAATGAGATGAAAAGAATGCATGAAGCCCAAGAAGTAAGTTGGCAAGATGAGATAGAGAGTATGACACTTGAGCTATATGAGAAAAATGAATGTGTGAAAACTATGAATAATGATCTTGACAGGCTGAAACTAGAGTATGACACGCTCCGGGCTGAGAAAGACGAGCTCAATGCTAAGTTACAGACGCTTAGTGCAGAGCTAAGTTTACGAGAAACTCAAGTTTTAGAAACAGAGTGTCGTCTGCATCAGTTGCATTCCGAGAATGTGCAGCTGAGTGCAGGATTTGAAAATGCAAACAAAATAGCATATGAACTAAGATCTAGAGTTGATGAATTAGGGAAAGAGGTGGAATGGCAAAGAGTCTTGATCTCGGATAGAGCTGAAGAGAAAAGGGAGGCTATAAGGCAGCTATGTTTTGCACTAGAGCATTATAGAAATCTGAATGAAGAACTTCGCAGTCTGTATAAGAGGCCTGCAGTTATGGTCTCTTAAGTTTGGCATTTCTTTCTGAAGCTCAAAAGTTAATCTACAAATATCTCATGATGTTTATTCCAGATATTGCAGAATGTGTTTTGCCTAGTATTGTTTCAATCGGTTGTGTAAGCTTTACAGCATCTTGGGTCTGTATTTTGCCGTTAATTTGGTTTTCAGTGAGCATGCTCTGATTCATGCATTGACATTGTTGGGATGAACCTTAGCACAGTAATATTATTGATCGGTTGGTTGATTTGTTTTGAGTTAACTGTACCATAGGTTATCCGACTTTGATTTGCTTGTAGATTGTCATTCTATCCAGTACTGCTGAACTCAATGTTAAAAATACGAATAGCTAACTGTAAAAATGTTCTTTTAGTTTATATATATATTTAAAAAAAAAAATTAAGGTCAACATATTAAGACCCTGTTTGGAGAAAATTAAAACCAAAATTCTGACCGTTAGATTGGCCATTTTTTGACCGTTTGGAGCTCATTTGGGACCCACCTGTGAGTTAGCTAGTCAACAACAGCAGTTGCAAGTGGGAAAGCAACGGTAGAAAAAGTGTTACTAAGTCCTTCCAGACACCTCCTAATATTATTTAAACTGAACGGGCAAGTCACAGAATGACCAAGTTTGATTTTGTTTGTTTTTGAATTATCTTGGCCGCGAAGATTTCGTCCTTGTTTGGCTCCCATTTTGGAGTGTTGAAAATTTTTGGAATAGTGATTGATAGGAATGTATGGTAGAAAATTTAAAAAATTTTAAATTTGTGTGTAATATTATTTTATTTGATGAATGTGTGGATGAAATGAAAAGAGAAAAAATTAATGTAATGTAATGGAAAAAAATGAGAGCTAAAACGGGGGCCTCAGTAACAACTAACAACATAGGGATTCCCGAACTATTTGCTGTCAAAACGAATCTTGTGTACATTGTATGCTGACTAGGAGAAAATATCTTATATATATGGTAGATTATGAATAATGAATGCTTTGTATGATATTTTAAGGCTCCGTTTGGTAGAGATTAAAATTCAATTAAAATTGAAAATATAATCGTTATTGGGTCTCGCTCGTTTAATAAAAGTCAACAATAACGACTAGTTTTTCAATTTTAATTCGATTTTAATCTCTATCGAACGAGACTTAAACTGTGTAATTAAAAAAAATATTAAGAAAAGTAAAATATACTCCAATAATATTATTTCATTGTAAAAGTTTGATATTTAAATATATTTTTATATTTTTATATGTCGTAAATAAGAAAAGTACGAATAAAGCTCAAAAGTACCTCTCGAACTTTGTTAAAATTCATGTCATCAAAAAAGGATCATTTAAGACACTAACATCTTCGTGCAATTCTATATGAGCAAACATTGAAATAAAAAATAGCAAATATCACATGTAAATCTTGAAATGCAACAAATTATGTGAAGTTTTTCTTCCCGCATTTCTAGAAACAAATTTATTAGTTAAACTTTCGTAATCAATATGTTCTAGCGAATTTTGTTCAATAGATATCAAAGCTAGCTCATTTTCCCTATATATATGTTTTTAATATAAACGCAATGAGCCCGTTCACTTCCGCAATAGCAACGTCAATGAGCATATTATTAGATTGCAAGAGTTCATTAATCAAGTTAACAACATACAATGTCTCATGTCATATAATCATAGCTACTAAAAACTCAAAATTTCCAACATAAAGGGTTGCTAAAGCATTAGCATGACACTTTACATCATTGTCATTTTCAATTTCAGCAACTTCAAGTAAAAATGCTCTTAATTCAGGAGCTTTTAAGAGCTTGGGAAATAGTCGTTACGAAAAAGCGAGAATAAAAATATAAAATTAAGAATAAGAACACTAATTTTCACCACATATGTCGCACCCAAAGCTTTTCGGGCTAGGTCAAATTGAATTTAGGTCATCATACTCTAATAATAGTTAAACACAACACATTGAAATTTTCTACAAAAGAACCTAAACTATGTGAATCATTTCCTTTGGTCTAATAAAAACATACATTGGTGTGATACGCAATTAGGAATAAGAAATAAAAAAAAAATTATTTAGTTTCAGTTCTTATTCGATTTTTCAGTTCTTGGTTTAGACCAGAGACCCGACTCAAACTCATCGGTTCTTGATTCGGGTACCCGTTCGGGTATTTAATTTATAAAGAATCGCTCGATTCGGTTCGATTCGGGACTTTTGTCCAACCCTATCCTTGACACAACCATCGGTGTTGATCTTGAAGATTCAAATGATGGAAAGCACCACCAAATCATGATTGGGGGAGGGGATAGGGGGAGAGTAAAAGAAATACCAAAAAGTATAGCAAGCTGCATGTTAGTACAACTTTAATTTGATTCAATTTGATGTATTAATTTATATTCCGTTTCAATTTGATCATTAAGTATATATTTGAATTCATAATCTGCACAACTTCTCCCATAAGTATAAATCCCACGATTTTTTTTTTTATATAAAATAATAAATGTTTCATTGTCCAAACCACAAATTTTGTCAATTTTTTATAACAGTTAAAGACAAAGACAAAATATTCAAATTAATTATAAATATAAATTGGGTTATCGAAATGAACCTAAAGTACTAATCGGATAATTAAATTGAAATTAATCTATCCAAAATTTGCACTAAAGATAAATGTTATCTGATTCAATTGAATTTCTTCATTTCCTATTTTCACAAATATTAGTCCTCGCATCTTAGGCATAACGATGCACTTATCAGTTGCATGCTCTACCACTAAACCAATAGTCCGTCGTGCAAACCTCCAACTGAGAGCTCGCTATATAAAAAAATCGAGAAAAATCTCATCCCTCTTTTTCTTTTTTCCGCCCCTATGTCATCACACTTAAATATTTGAGTCAAGCTACAAGTACTTGCGAGACCACTCACGTATAGGTGGGCTGGGGGAGAGACTTTTGGCAATTGTTTAATCATGTGGGACCATGCCATGTGAGATATATTTTGAAAACCTGTAAAAAATCTGTGAGAGAAAACCTGTACTTAAGGCATTTTCCTAAATATTTACCTTCCAGAAATTTCTTGTCTTTGTTTGGTGTACATTAAAATTTTTCAACCACACATTTTTCAATAAAATAATATTTTTTATCACATCAATAACTTTTTTTTAACCACACATTCTCTATCAATCTACTATTTCAAAATACATTTTTTTTCAACATAACGTGACCCAAACATGGCCTTACATGTAATTCTTGGTGTACGAGGAGTCTAAAAATCACTAGAATTCCCCTATTTTGACTTTTTTTATATCAACCGAGCTACAGTGCCCCTCCCTGATAGAACACACACATAGGGGGGAGGGAAGCATTTTTTTTTTTCATTTTTCATTTCATGCGGGTCCCACGTTGGTCCCACACTCATGTGAGGTTATGTCAACCAAGTGGACAAATCAATTCGGACAAAGTAGCTTAATTCTTTTTATGGGAGATTTTCATAAATGTTACTAAATTTGAAAATGTAAAAAAATTTTGGATGTGCACTAAATTTGTTCAAAAATGTCAATTTTTTTACTTGAAATATCCAAATTATCCTTGGATCACCTTTGTAAGAGCAATTAATGCTTGATTGAAATGTCATTAAAGGTTTGATTTGATGATTAAATTTGTATTATCTTATTCATTGTATATATGTATATTATATTGAATAGAATGTATTTTCTTCCAAAAAAAAAAAAAGAAAAAGAAATTCAAAACCTAACATAAACAAACCCTAAGTCCTAAATAGTAAATCCTCATCCATTAACACATATTTTATTTCAAGAACTTCATCTTCTTCATTCATCTTTTTCATTCCTTTATCAAGAACACATAGGTATTTAATTGATCATCCATTTCGAGAGGTTAGCTATTACAAATAGTTTATATTTTCATCTCTTAGCTCATTATTTCGAGAATAAGAATTGATTATCACTATCAATGTTCTACAATAATGTTGTCCTAAAAATTTCTGAAATAATTGTTTTGAAATCAATTCGACAGTTCATACTGAAATGATCGAATCTAGTGTTTCAAACCGTCGGGGCCCGACAGTTAAACTGCCGAATTCGACAGTTTACAAATTGTCGGGATACACAATTCAATTGTCGATTTCGACACTTGAGAACTGTTGAAAAACCTTGATTAACTGTTTTCCACATTTGATGGTATTTAATGTCGATATATTGATTGTGCCGACTTCTTACAGTTGCAATCCCTACATTTCAGGCATGAGTGATGATTTGAGATTCATCGCCTCTTACGGGGGAAATTTCTCAAATGTGGACGACGAATGGAAGTTGAGAGTGGACAAAACCACTTCAATTTTAGTGCCGACAAGTATTACGGTAGCGGACTTATTTTACAGTTGAAGAAAAAACTTGGTATTCTTGATCCCCGCACCGATAAGCGATCCAGATACGAGTCTACCACACGACTCAGAAAATGCACTCGTTGTGATAGAGTTGGTCATAACTGGACCAAATGTTCGAACCCCAATGTAACGTAACTCACGTAAATTGACTTCATGTCTGGATGTGGTTGAATTTGTAATACGAAATGTTCCCCCTTGTGTTGTACATTCTGAAGTTATATTATCATTTTCTTTTCATTATTACTCGTTATGTTCGCATAACAATTATGTATCCTCATGTCGAAGTACTGCACTACATGCCGACACTTCAACTGTTGATCGCGATCGATTATTTATGTCATTCTCCATATAACATGGTGTTTTCCAACACATTCTCGACTTCCATTCAACATTTGAATTGAAATTATGATTATCATTCCATTATCATTTGCGGAGAGTAGAAAATATGTTTTAGACACTAGCACAATACGTATACATAGACAAGACATTGTATAACATCTCGACAGTTCATGTGTCGTTCCCGACAAATTGTCTCTGTCGTTCTCGACACTTGGCACATACTAGAAACTATAAGTACACATACGATGCATAAGGGACATACTTTTGCCTCCCGTCTAATAAAAATCGTTACCAACTACATCCCCAACAATGACTAACTAAAAATTAAAAAAGCAAATACGGTTCCAAATACAAAACATTGCATAACAGCCCGGCATTTCATCTGCCGTTCTCGACAGATTGTCTCTGTTGTTCTAATAGTTGGCACATAGTACAGATTTGTAACACATACGAAGAAAAGAGACATGTTGGTGCCTCCTGTTTGGTAAAGATCTGTACCATCTACCAAATTCATCCCTAACAAAAGAAAACAATTATTTCAAGAGCTGCAATATTCGTTAATAAATTTACAATAAGTTACAATATTATTAAAGTCACCCAATCTCAATCACAACCTAAATTAAAACTAACCCAAACTACAATGACTAAAAATTAAATTATAAATAGCCACGACTTGCTTCACCTTCGGTGGTTTTCCCCGACCTCTTGGCACCCCACTTGATGCTCCTATGGAGGTAGAAGGCGGCGAAAAGGAGATGTCCAGTGGAACATCTGAGCATGATTTTGGAGGGAGTGGATCATTAGTATGGTGTTCTTCAGCCGCCATATCTACAAAACTAAAAACCTCAAACTGAAAAAATCGAATTGTATGGAGAAACAGAGAATTTTGAGATGGAAAATATTTTCAGGAAAGGGAACCATAGAGTTGATGAATTTTTTTTTTATTTTTTATTTTGGTAATAATCAAATTCTATAATCAGTTTAGACCCACAATTGAAAACCAGAATTCAACCCACGAAATTAATAAGATAAAAAATTATCCAAAAGCAACAATCAAGAAGATGAAAGATGAAGAGGTAAAGGAAGAATAGATTACACTGATGCACCTGATCGCTCCTGCCACCATTATTGATTGGAGAACCATATTGAAAGATATAAGAATGGAACAATAGCAGCTAGACCTCTTTGCACGGTCCTTTGTCAAGAAAAAAGCTCCTACCACTTGATGATCTACAGCCATAAATGAAAAATCTCAGTGATTCTTTATCACCATTGGTTATAGGGGATAAAGGTGAGAGGGGTAATTGATATGTTGGATGCTCAGAAATTAATTGAGGGAAAGAAAAGATGGGGAAGCTGATGAAAATTTGTTGGGCAATGGAGTGAGTTTAGGGTTTTAAGTTTTTTGTTTTTGTTTTTTTAAATCTCCAAAAATTTATGACAATTTACACATTTTTTGTACAAATGTCTAATCTAGTCAAATCTCATTTATTGAAGGCATGTCAGACATTTAATTTATCTATAAGGGTAAAAATGTCCAAAATTGACAATCTTGCAATTACTTTAAAAATGTGACATTTTAGTAATTACTAGGTGCAAGCAACGTGCAATGCACGTTGGCTTAGTTTATATTTAATAGTTTTGTTTAAAAATTAATTTGTTATTAATAAAAATGTAATTTTTTGGTTAATTAAATAATTAATGATGTAATGTTTATGTAATTGATAAATAATTAAATAAAGTATTTCTCTCTGTCATCTCCAACCCAAAATCACAAACAGAAAACTCAAGGTATGTTAAGGGGTAAGAAAATGAGTTTACTTAGACTCCGTTTGATTCTCATTAATGTAGAATGAGAATGAAAAATATAGCAGTTATTGGACCCCACACAAAAGATAGAAATTCAAAATTGATAGATTGATGTGATGGATAACGGTCATATTTTTCATTTTTATGGGTTTTTAATGAGAAACAAATGGAGGTTTAAACTTTTTGCATAGGTTAGGTCTTTACTCTTTTTTAAATAATAATGCAATTCATTTTATCGCTAAAGTGTGATATGTATTACGATAATATATGTATATCATGTGTTAGACTTAGTATTGGTAAGTGACAGGTAAATTTTCGAGGACGAAAATATTTGAAGGGGGTGAGAATGTAATACCCCGAAAATTTTCATAAAATAAAATTCAATTTTTATTTACTATATTTTAATATTTTGAAAGTTAGGGACTAAATGATACATTTATCAAATTATATTTTATTTGTGTCAAATATTTAGATATTGATGGAGTTATCGTAAATATATGAATATTGGTCTCGTTGGATAAATCGTAATTAGATACATAAATCAGATTCGAGAAAAAGTCGATTCGGATAAGTTAGCTCCAAGATATTTTAGTTTGAAGGAATTATCAAGAGCTAATTTATTTTTATTATTATTTAATTATAATTTTGAAAATAAGGGGTGGTGAAAAAAAAATTCCGTTAAAACAAGAAATTCAGTTAGTTTTTCCGTTAAATCAAGAAATTCCGTTAGTTTTTCCGTTAAACCAACATATTCCGTTAAATAGCCACTTTTTATATATAGAAAGATATGGTAGCAAAATGACGTTCAATGTAATTTCCTCTTCTTTTTTATATACATATAGCAAGCTCCGCCTGGCTTTGTCGGCTTGCCCATTAACTCGTGCCAAGCCGGTATAATCTAGGTGGGTCCGACTTATAGTTGGGAAATATTAGCGTTCCCTGGACGACAAGATGCCAACTGGCAGTCGCAAGAGGCAAGTGGCAATTTACAGCTGCCTTCAATAAATGTCTTTGGCCAATGGAAGTCAGTCCACGCCGAGTTTTAAAGCCTTTTGATCGGTTTGACTATTTCTACTCGGCCCGGCTTTCACTATTTTCTTTTCATACTATCATTTATTATTATTGTCTGTTCTTTATTATTATCAAAGAAAGTAATAATATAAAGGTGCGTTTCATTGCCAACATAGAATTTGTATAGAATTTTTTTTAGTAACTCAATTGCCTAAAATTTATTTGTATGAAAATTATTAACTAAATGTGTTTAATTGATTTAATTTTCAATTTAGAAAATATTATACTTATACATTTTTTTATTGGTGGGTAGACGAGAGAGAGAGAGAGAGAGCGAGAGAGAGAGAGAGAGAGAGTGAATTACCTGAAAAATAAAAATCACCAATCTCTAAAAAAAATGTTTTCCTTATTTTTAGGAAAATATGACCACGTGACAAAAAGTTGGAAAATATTTTTCATAAAAAAAAATTGTCAATCAAATACTCAAAAAGTATGAATTTTGGTGGAAAAATGATTTTTTCCAATGAAAAATAAAGTCAATCAAATACACTATGAATTTTTGTTATTAAAAAGATGAAAATATGAATGATGTGAATTAATAATATTTTCATTTTTGTGTCCATAAGTAATTTTCCTCTTTTTAAAGTATAATGGAATAAATTTATTGTATTGTATATATATCAAACATAGTTTCAATTTTAAAATAAATATTTTGTTATCGTAAATGTAAATAATTCAATTTCATAATTTATGTTCAACTGGGAGAAAATTGTTATCCAATAAGAACGCTTGTCTTTTGTCATTTTTATTGTCGTCAGATAATACAATTAATATAATGACTATAAATCAACTCATGTTCTAAGAGCATGTCCAAGAGTTAAAATATAAATAGCATGTTGGAGTACTTTTTTTTTTTTACTTTATAAATTTATATATATCTTATAAATTGTAGAATCATAGAATATGCTCTTTAAAAGTAGAGTGTCTCTTGAAAATGCTCTAATGAAATTATAATTAATACTTTAGTTTATTTTATGACTATTCCAAAAATAAATAAAATTTTTATTTCAAGTTACGAAAAAAGAGAAGGACAAAATCTCGCCCAAATGAGAGTACGTTTCCTCTCCGACCCAAAAAATAAAAAAAAAACAGTATCATGCTAGTATACAAAGTATGTTGATAAACTTGACTTACAAGCCATGTGTTGGCAATATGTAAACCAATAATTTCAAATACGATTTTTGAAATCAAGGGTGTGTTCGATAGAGTTTAAATCGGATTAAAATTGAAAAACTAATCATTATTGTTGACTTTTATTAGACAAGTGAGACCCAATAAAGACTATATTTTCAATTTTAATTGGATTTCTAGCTGTTCCAAACATGCTCTAAAATCATATTAAAATTGAAAAATTAGTCGTTATTGTTGATTTTTATTAGACGAGTGAGACTCAATAACGATTATATTTTCAATTTTAATTGAATTTTGAGTTATACCGAACACGCTCAAATTGTGTAAATCTTGTACAACTATATTAAGGCCCTGTTTGATACTATCTTTTTTCCATGAAATTAGAAATTAAATTCCATCTTTGATTGACAACATTTTCTAGTTTAATCATTTTATTGGTTTCCAGCGTGGTTTCTAGCCACGCGCCCATCTTTCCATGTTTTTGGTGAAAACAAAATCTAGCCCGGTTTTTTTTTTTTTTTTTTGGTGGCAATTAGAACAAATTTTATAATCAATTGTAATTTTTTTTTTTTTTCATTTTAATAGACAATTTCTATGTAAAACGAATACCAAATTTTGATTTAAAAAATGATTTTTTAGGAAAGTTTTTTTTGGGCAATGGATACAAATTTTATGATCAATTGTTGAAAAAATTATCACTTTAATGAACAATTTTCATGTAAAACAAAATCAAACGAACACAAAAAAATCCAAAATTTTAAAATTTTCCAAGTGAAAAATTACACCAGTCAAACACACTTAATTAACAATTCTATGAAATACAAGATTTAGACAATTATTTTATCTGAAATTCATTTATTTTTCCATCAATTTTCCATATTTACAATCAATTAGACCCTAATTGTTGGTCGTTTGACTTGGCAATAAGAAGGGTAAATAAGTAATTTCGACAAAGAAAATCGTCAGAAAAGAAAAATAAAAAATACAAGCGTTGTGGAAGTGCGTATTTTAGCATGACTGAAGACAGTTAAACACGTCATTCCTCTCTCGCTCCTAAACTACTCTACGCGCTCCCTCTACGGCTCTACCCCACTCATGCCGGCTGTAAGATTACACAGTCTCTTTGTGCGTGTGTGTGAGAGAGAGGGAGAGAGTAGTGAATACGCGAAGGACTCAAATTTCGACTTTTGGGATATACAAGTTTCTTTCACACGGAACAAGACTTCGTATTGTGATTTTCAGAGAGAGAGAGAGAGGTGTAAAATACCAGGAAGAAGAAGTAGAAGAAGATTGGGGAAATTACTTGGCTTTAACGAAGATATTTCTTATTGGATTACTTTACATTGCCAGTTTCTCTCTCGGTAGGTATATATAGAGATAAAGCAATGGAATTGTAGAGAGTTCTAATTGCTTGCCGCTGTTTGCAAACAAAGGTATGGTACGTGTTTCAATTTTTAATGAAGTAATTGTTGTCTAATGGTTTTCAGTTTGATCTAATGTATGTTTACTGATAAAATTCATTGCTAACTTTGAATTTCTAGTTCATACTCTCTATTCCTTGTTTGGGTGAAAAAGGGTTAAGATTTGATGGAATTGTTTGATTGGACTTTGGAGAGGGAATATTATGGTTCTGGGCACTCCAAACAGTTTTGAAATGCATTGATGGATGATGGATCGACTGTAGTGTAGAGTATTAAATAAGAAAAAGAAGCGAAAATCTTGTCTGTTTTAATTCAATACTACATACCGAACATAACCCAAGTTTACATAAATGATGGATATCAGAAAATGAATCTCTTTAAAAGTTGATAAAAACTTCTCCGTATTATGTTCGACCACTTCTTTCTGCTAGAAGTTGATTTGCTTAGGTTGTATTTATTTATTATACCAATAAATCATTCTTGTGCTGAAGAGCTCTTGACATACAATCAATTATTATATTATGTCAATTCAGACTAGCTTCACTTGGTAGGATCCAGTAATTTTTTTTATTTTATTTTATGAATCAGTATCAAGTCTCCTTTTTCATTCTGTAATTCTTCACTTCCAAGATCATGTCTGTTCTATTTTCGCTATTAGGTTTGTGGCTAGATCATTCAAGGTTTTTGGTTTTGGTATTTTACAATAATTGGTGTTAAATTGATCCTAGTTTTTATGTGTCTCTCTACGTGACGTATCTGATCCAAATGCTGGCCTCTTCTTTACTGTCGTTCCCTTCTTTGCACCTCGTCGTTTCTTCAAGTGCTTTCTGCTATTGTAATTTTCTATCTAATGGTTTGACCTACACAATATGCATTAGTATCTTATAGTTCTGTTTCTGAATATAACTTCATTTGTTATCATAATATTCCCCATCTGCTTTGAACTATGTTTAGTGGTCTGAATCAGCATTCCCTTGTCATTAACTTGCTATTTTCACTGTATCCATTATTTATCCCTTGCACTTGTCTTATTAATATCAAAATATTTTGTACTGGAAACTTTCATATTCAACATTGACCTTTCATGTTTTTTACCAGATTTTGACTGTTTGAGCAATAGTATGGCATCATTGCAGTCAAGGTGAGAATGACAACTCAAATAAGCACAAAATTTCGACTGGTTATATGTCCTAGATGCCGACAGCTTCTGACAGAGTTGCCTGAGCTTCCTTTATACAAGTGTGGAGGATGTGGCACAACTCTCAAATGTACTAACCTTTTCCACACTTACCTAGTTAATAGTACACTTACCTTTTTTGACTTCGATTTGTCGTTCATCTTTTTATTTGTGCTATGACATATTGTGAGATAGAGAATGTGTTTGAAGATGCTCTATAATATGATCAAGACACTTCACATATGCAGAAGTTAAATTTTGTTTCTTATATATATATATATTACCCTTTTGAATTCAGCTAAAACACAGAGAAATGACACCAACCACGACGGAGTACACTTGCAAGAAACAAACCGAGTTTCGGAAAGTGAGCCGGATCGTATTTTGAAGGAGAATGAAGCGAGCAGCTCAAATCTAGATTTAACCCCATTGGGTGGAAAATCTTTGCGAGTTGAAGAAAAACCAAGAGATGAGGGTGAATCTGGGGTCAACAATGGGGAGAAATGTGAAGGTACGATTGTCTCTCGGGAGCTTTCTAGATCGCTTGAGGTTAGCGGTTATGAGAATAAAGATTTATCCAAAGTAGTCATTAGACAGTTGAAACCACATAAAGAAGGAAAATGTCCATTAGGCCAAAATGCCGAAGCACGTGAGAGCGAATTTCAGGATCGCAATGGGGAAACGATTGCGGGAAGAAACTCTTCTACTGAGTTGCCTAGTTCAAGTGAATGTACCAGTCATGATGCCCATGTTTCAACCCCTGAAATCAGAGAACATGTGGAATCAGATGACAAGAGTCCATTAGAGCAATGCTCCGGAAGGGATCAAAAGGAATATGGAGATTTTCGAACACAATGGTGTGGAAGTGACAACACTGTTGACCAAGCCGGCTCGTCACCCGAGCATGATCATCACCAGAATAGGTTGCCTCCAGATGGTGAACACGGTGCAGGGGAAGAAAGTACACATCTTTCACCAAAAAATAATGAAAAGGATCTAAATGGTTTTATGGACTACAATGGGGAGCAATGTGAAGATAGAAGTTTCTCTGATGAGCTTTCTAGCATATGTGAGTTTAGCGATTGCAAGAATAAAGTTTTATCTGTGAAAGTCATAGAACAGTTGAAACAGGATGAAGAAGGAAAATTTTCTTTCGGCCAGAATGCCAAAAAATGTGAAAATGGAATTGAGGATTGGAACGGGGAAAGAGTTGCAGGCAGAAACCCTTCTGCAGAATTTCCTAGTTCAAGTGAATTTACCGGTCTGGAGGCCATTGTTTCAACCCCAGAAATCAGAGAACATGTGGAACATGTGGGATCAGATGACAAGAATCCATCAGAGCAATGCTCCGAAAGGGATCAAAAGGAATATGGAGATTCTCGAATAGAATGGTGTGGAAGTGACAATTCTCTTGACCAAGCCGGCTCTTCACCCGAGCATGATCATCAGAAGAATAGGTTGCCTCCAGATGGTGAACACAGTGAAGGGGAAGAGAGTACACATCTTTCACCAGAAAATAATGAAACGAGCCTAAATGGTTTTATGAACTACAATGTGGAGCAATGTGAAGATAGGAGTTGCTCTGTTGAGCTTTCTAATGCATTTGAAGTTAGCGATTGTGAGAATAAAGTTTTATCTGCGGAAGTCATAGAACAATTGAAACAGGATGAAGAAAGCAAATGTCCTTTCAGCCAAAATGCCAAACGATGTGAAAGTGGAATTCGGGACTGGAATGGGGAAAGTGTTGCAGGTCAAAACCCCTCTGCAGAATTTCCTAGTTCAAGTGAATTTAGTAGTCAGGAGACCGAAGTTTTAATACCAGAAATCAGAGAACGTGTGGAATCAGATGCCAAGAATCCATCAGAGAAATGCTCTGGAAGGGATCAAAAGGAATATGAAGATTTTCAAACAGAATGGTGTGGAAGTGACAACTCTCTTGACCAAGCCAGCTCTTCACCCGAGCATGATCATCATCAGAATAGGTTGCCTCCTGATGGTGAACACAGTGAAGGGGAAGAAAGTACACATCTTTCACCAGAAAATAATGAAAAGAGTCTAAATGGTTTTATGGACTACAATGGGGAGCAATGTGAAGATAGGAGTTTCTCTGATGATCTTTCAAGCGTATGGGAGGTTATTGGTTGCGAGATTAAAGTTTTATCCGCAGAAGTCATAGAACAGGTGAAACAGGATGGAGGCAAATGTCATTTTGGGCAAAATGTCAAAAGGTGTGAAAGTGGAGTTTGGGATTGGAATGAGGAAAGAGCTGCAGGCAGAAACCCCTCTGCTGAATTTCCTAGTTCAAGTGAATATACTAGTCAGGAGGCCAATGTTTCAACCCCAGTAGTCAGAAAACGTGTGGACTTAGGTGAAAAGAATCTATCGGAACAATGCACTGGAAGGGATCAAAGGGAATGTGGAGATTCTCAAACAGAATCATGTGCTGATGACAACTTAATTCCCGAAGTTCAGCCTTTACCTGAGCATGATCATCAGAAGAGTAAGTTTCCTCCAGATGATAGAGAACATAAAGGAGACGAAAGTACTTATCTTTTGCCAGACAATAATGAAAAGGGTCTGAATAAGTTTAGAGGTCCGAATGGAGGGCTTCTTGAAGAAATGGATAATAATAGACAAGATTCTTTGTCCTTCGAGATTGCTTTGCGTACAAATGGAAACTCATCACTGTCAGCTGGAGGCAATACTGAAGTAAAAATGGATATCAAGAATCTGCCTCACTTCAGAAGCTCAAGCACAGAAAGATATGTGAATGCAGATTCAGGAGATTCTTTAGTTGCTGCTCAAGACCCCTCCGATGAGAACAAGACATCTGTCAGTCTCCTGTCTCCCAATACTGAACAAGTGGATCATTCTCATAGAGAAGACACACGAAGTTTTGATAGAGTGAGCTCAGTAGATACACTAGATAGTTTACCCTCCATCAACTCTTGCTCTAAGCACGGTGTTAAACATGTAGATATGTCTAAATTTCCAACTACCAAAAGTTACTATGCTGATGACACTAGCGTATCTTCTTATGATGGAACCATTGATCAAGTCCCCAACCATGTTTTACACCCCCACAGAAGAAAGTTCAAGGAGAAAATCTCCACCAGCACTGCTGAATTGCACAAAAAGGGTGGATTAAATAAGACTAACACGAGGAATAGTGAGTCAGAGATGCAATATTGGGCAGCCAGTTCCTCGTCCATGTTACAAGGAAAGCAATATCATGCCATGGAAGGCAGCAACAGTTGGCACCATGTCGAATTGCCTGAAACTAGAAGACATGGCCGCAAGAGTGGTAATAGATTGGCATTCACTTCAAGAGATTTCCTAGCTGCCCACAGAAATAGAAGCCCGTCAAGTTATCAGCGAAGTTTGATCCAAAATCGTGAAGCTTATCATTCATCAGATAGGCCTACGTACTCTGAAACAGACAAAATGGACTTGTTGAGAACGGTGTGTGAACTGAAAGATCAGCTCAACAGGATGCAATATTCAAAACTAACGGCAAATGGAAGGTTTCCTGCTGGTATTGTGGATGAAAAGTCAACTCCCTTGTATTATGATCACTCAGCACCAGAAAGGGAGATGTATGCAGATTCCAGCCATCCCACATATCCTGCCAGACACGATCTGTTGAAAGGTTGGCCACAACAACGCAAAGACTTGAGAATGGCATTTTCAGGGGAGGCTGCCCACTACAGACACCAGGTTAACTGCTCATGTTTGCATTGTTGTCCCCAAGACTGGCACCGCTCTGCTCAGTTGCTTTCACACTCTATGCTATGCAACAATGGTCATTGCATGGTCCACACTGGTCACAATTGCTGTAATGTCCTTGCTTCTAGTTCTTCCAGTCGCCAGCATTACACAAGCTCTGAACAATCTTTATTGGGACGCAAGACAATCTCTGGAAACCAGAAGCATAAAGACAAGGAAATGAAAAGGTTATATTTACGACAAAAGTATCACATAACGAAGCGGCATCTCCTTCCCATGGCTGGTGGAACCCCAATTATTTCTTGTTATCATTGCTCAGAACTGTTGCAGATGCCTTCAGAATTTCTCCGCTTCAGGAAAAAATATCATCAGCTGAGGTGCGACGCATGTGGGAAGGTTCTGAAATTCTCACTCCTGGAAAGAATGCACATTGTTCCATACCTTCCGAAAGCTTCAGCTCCGCCGCCCAGTGAGGCTGATGATTATAGTGATGCTATCAATCAAAGAAATCAGTTGCCAACGTCTCATGCTAATTCTTGCTTGCATGCTGAACCCGCGTCATGTTCAGATGATTATGGGATGTCTTTCTGTCGAAGCTGCTCAACAGAAGGGGAGGCTTCATTTCTTACACCTTCAGCTGACTGCATGGAGTGGAATGCTTACAACAGAAAGATGTCGTCTGGCAGTTCTTATAAGCCCACAGAAGATAGAAAAATGAAGTCTGTATTGAAGGGAAATGGGAACAAGAACGAAAGTTTGGTGGAAACCTCTAAACCAGTAGGAGCTTCATCGGAGATGGCTAAGTGGAAAAAAGTTTCATCTGAAATTGAAGAGTTGCCAGAACCATCAAACTCTCCACTTCATAGGTTAATGGGATATTCTTCCCCAAGTCAAGTGTTAGACAAGTGAGGTGAAATTGATAGTCACGTGTGGAGGGTTCAACATGCTTTTAGGAAGGAGTTTCTCGTAGTATTTTTAGCAACACAGAACCTTTTTTTTTTTTTAGGCAGGCCTTATATTCAAAGGATTTCTGAAATGAACTTATTGTACAACGTTCATCAACCGTGCTTGGATTTTCCAGGATCTCAGAACAA
Organism: Fraxinus excelsior; assembly: GCA_019097785.1. NCBI lineage: Eukaryota > Viridiplantae > Streptophyta > Magnoliopsida > Lamiales > Oleaceae > Fraxinus > Fraxinus excelsior. The sequence goes on along the minus strand of CM032631.1, from coordinate 30,190,427 downwards.
TGATCCATACAAGTTGCATATTCAACTATAAGTTCGACATGGATGCATTTTTGAAGACAAACTTCACATTTTCTTCTTCTTGTACGGATGAAATATAACCAAGATGAACAATAGTATAGCATATAGTCAAGGTTGATTGTTTTACATGTAGATATGATCAATATAAAAAGTCCTGTATTGTTTATTTACTGTGTTGTAATACATATAATGCAATAATAATTTTCTTATTTTCTTAAACTATGGAGTGCTGATAAGGGTATTTTAACAAGTTTATTTAGGTTCACAAACATAGATAATTGTCGATAAATATGTGGAATAGAGCTTAATTCATGTAATTCGTGTTTGCATGACAATAACAATGATTTTGGTCGAAATTGAAAGAAAAATGGGGAAAATGGACTAAAATGAAGGAAAGTCAAAGTTCAGGGACTGAATTGTAAATAGTCAAAACATGGCCCGGAGGAGAAATTGAAGAGGCAAGGATTGAAACATCAAATTGAGCATGGAAATTATGCATTGGAAGGAGCAACAATGGAAAAAGAGGTCAAGAAGCGCATAATTGGAGTTCAAGAACTAAAACGCCAATGTAGGAAAGTAGTAACACTATGTGGTCGCATAGTGTTACGTTGGATGCGACTGCATACAACCAAATAGGGAATTCAAGTGAAGAAAAGAAGGACTCTATGCGACCGCATAGATGAAAAAAAAGGAAAAAATTCTGGGTTTCTTAATTCGACTCTAACTCGTATGGAAACACGATTTAGGTCATGTATATAACACTAAAACGTTGCAAAAGGAGGATTACGCCACTTTAGAGAGAAAAATTCATTGAAAAGCAAGGAGAAGGCAAAACCAAGAGATTTCGACATCGAAGATTGAATAATTTAAGATTCATATTCAAGTCTTAGGTGATGTCTTTTCCTAAACAATTTTCTTGTTCTTTATTTTTATTCATGTTAGGCTAAACTTTTATTGTACTAGGAGAACGATGATCCTTGATATGTAAACGTTTAATTTCTTATTTTAAAATTTTGACATTAAGACACGAATATTTTATGTTGAATGATTTATATACACTTTAATGCCTCCATAATTAAATACATGTGATTATGTGAGTATGGATGATCTATTTCATGCATTCGAAAGAAGAAAAATAGATTCAACAAGGTATAAATCATCGTATGGTTTGATAGGGGATATAAATATACCGTTATGTTTTACGTGAATCTTTAACTGTTTACAAAACGTCATGCATTCTCATATATTTCATTTGTCATAGAAATATAGTCAAATGATATGCGAGAATATGTTTAATTCTACTCGAAAGAGATTATTGAATATGTTAGAAACATTGATTCTTCAACTAAATCGTCGTGTTATCAAATTGTGAAATAAGGGTTAAACGCGAGATTGCTTGGTGATTCGGGATCCTAGTGCATTTTTCATACATTAATTTCATAAAACTCTTGCATTCGACATAATTTTGCATTTATTTAGTCACATTAGCTTCAATTGCATTTTAGTCATATAATCTACATAATCAACCATTTTGAGTTAAATAGATTCGGTTAAGGTCTTGATAGTAGAAATCAAATCAAATCAATCCTCGTGGGACGATACTCAAAATTTTACAATTTTCACTTTATTACTTGTTAACGAACTGTGCACTTATGGTGATTTAGAAAGCGAATATATTTTCGTAAACAAGTTTTTGGCGCCGTTGCCGAGGATTGGGTTTTAGTTTGATTTTAATTACTTTGGCACTAATTTAGAATTTTACATGTATTCTTTTATTATTATTTTTGTTCCATTTTAGTTATTTTTTTTTCTCTTTTGCAGGATATATAAAAGAAGAAAATAGCAGGATAAAAGATGACTATGGTTGATTTCAACAGAATGCTTATATATGATTTTATCATAAGACAACAACAATTGATAGCTCAAGAAATTGACGAGGGAGATATGCTCGTGGGAGATTTCATTGTAGGACAACGACTACGTGATATAAAAGCAGAATGTGAATTTGATGAAACTGTCTTGGATGACTTACCCGTTGCATTATTTCTTTCACCACAATTTGATGTGGGTGATTTGTCTGAAGGATTATTTCTTCCACCAGTTATTAATGGATGTCAATTAAATGAATTATGTCAACCGGACTTCTTACAAATACAATAAGAGGAGAAAACTCTATATGAAGATGCCATTGTTTTTTTGCCAAAAGTTTTGAACACCAACGTTGAACTCGAGAAAGCTTCAATTGAAGAAGAGGAGCATGAAAATATCAAGAAATTAATCATAACGAACGAAAAATAACGTGTAGCATTCTAAGAAAAGGAAATTATTGACTTCATTGTTTGCTCAAAATGGAGTTTGTGATTAAACCTAATGAGGAGATTGAGGTGTACATTATTGAGTTCGAAACGGATGATGAGGGGAAGTCATACTATTTGGAGAAGGACAAAATTAAAATTTGGAAGAAAGTTACAATATAGAACAAAGTCAAATTAAGCAAGCTAAGCAGGACATCCAAAGCCATATTCAAAGTGTCATGATACACTTGTGCAAAAGTCGAGCTATAGACTATAACTTAGCGTTGATTGGGAGGCAACCCAACAATTCTTCCTTTTTATTTATTCGCTTTATGTATTAATTTATGAATTTCTTTTTCTAGTTTATATAATTTTTAATAATATTGGTTATTGATCGTCTTTACATGACACAAGGAGTCTATGCATGGTCCATACTTCTTTTACTCCATCATCTTTACCTTCGCATCTTCATTGATCAGGGGAGTATTCCTAACCCGACTTTCTTTATCTTTAGGTGAAATTGTCCTTATCATTATGTGCTGTTAAGTTTGCATTTTGCTATTCTTTAAATATTGAAGACAATGTTATGTATAAGTTTGGGGGTGAAATATTTTATTTATCATGTTACTGCAGTTTTCGTGTGATTGCGTGAAAAATAGGTTTTTGTGCAATTTTTCATTAATTATTTTTAGTTTTTAGTTGTTTATTTTCTAACATTAATTTAGAATTTTGTGTGCTTGTGTGAGTTTGATAGCATTGCCGATCATGATGTGAATATTGGACTAGATATGAATTGTGAATGGTGAAAATAGTGCACTTTTAGATTAATTAATACATGTTTATGTGAAACTTGACGTTTTTAGTGCACAATACCCATGTTGACATATTTTGGTGATGATTTGGTTCATTACTTAGAAATAGTTGAACATAGTAAATAAACTTGAATAACCTCTTTTGTACTAAATCATGGTCCATTTTTAGAATAGTTTGGAGGTGGTTGAGTTGTTGCAAGAGAACATTGAGATGAGTAGGGGTTCCGTGTATGAAATTTTCTTGTGTTGATTATCTTAAACCAATGAGACGATGATGAGGTAAAAGTATTAAGTTAGGGGTTAGTTTTAGAAACTGAATATCTAAAAGAAAAAGGGGCATTGCACTAATTTGTGTGAAAAAAAAAATATTTTTTTGAGTCTGTATAACTCGAGTGATTAAGTCTGCAATGATTTAAAATCTGGTGTCCTATATCATCTGATTTGGGAGTTATCGACCTAAAGTTCACTACATAAGTTATATAGAAATCAAATGAGAAGATGTTTGATTGAAAAAAAAAAATTATATATGGAGAAACATGAGTAATTAAAAATAAAAGCAATTACATTGGTTAAGTTCCAGACATTCAGTCAGTAGAACTATATCTCTAATAAGAGGCAAGTAGTTTAGTTTAGTCTCAAAGGTTGAAGTAATCAAAAATAGGAGAATTTCTATTTGTTGAAGTGTGAACTTGTGATAGTAAGATCTATCTAAACTAAGAGAGTGTAAAAAATAGAATTGAATAAATTCAACTTAGAATGCACCTCGGAAAAATTGAGTGAAAAGAATAAGTTTGAGAGTGTGTGCATCTCTCGAGCGAATTAAGAAAATATTTGACTACTCTGGGTCGAGTGTTGAGCTAATCATGATCTTAATATGTTGGCATGAGTTTTCACACACATACACGTCAAGTTATGCATATAACATGTGAAGATTGATTTGATTATGCACTGTGTAGTTGTTCATTTTGTTTAGTACTAAGTTCTAATCTTGAGATACAACAGGTTGTCTAACCATATATTATGTGAAATTAAGTTACAATATTGTTTGAGGACAAACAATAGTTCAAATTTGGGGGAGTTGATAAGTGCGTTTTTACACACTTACTGTAAGCCACAAACATGAATAATTGTTAATAAATATGTGGAATATAGCTTAATTCGATATAATTTGTATTTTGTAGGACAACAATGATGAATACTGTGAAGATTCGAAAAAAAGCGAAAAATGACTAAAATGAAGCAAAATCAAAGTTTAAGGACTCAAGTGTAAATAATAAAAAGTTGTGTCGATCTCAAGATGAAGATTTGTGAGTGTTGGGCATCAATTAGATGATGAAAGAAGCCAAAGGGATGAAATATGGTTGAAGTACTATCATATATCAATTTCCAGCCGAAAAAGTTATGCTTCGAATTTTCAGTCTTAGTTTAAAACCCATTTTTGGCATAGAATACGTTCTAATTTGAAAACTCATATCTCTGTATCCCTTTAAGTTATCCTTCCAACGCATTTTAAATCACTTAAATCAGATATTAGAAGAGAAATACATGATCAAAATACCGAAAGCTGTGCGGTGGAGAAAAGTATAACTATGCGGCCACATAGTTATAAATCTATGCGACCGCATAGTGCATTTCAAGGCCAAAATTGATGGTTGGACTTCCTTCTATGTGACCGCATATAAATGTACTATGCGGCCGTATAGTACAAAATTTTTGGCGATATTTTGTTTCCTTTTTTCAATTGAAACTCTACTTTGGTAACAAGATTTTGGACATAATATAAACCCTAAGGCTGTCCAGAACGAAGAGAAGAGAGTTTTATGAAGGTTTTTAGAGAGAAAAAGAGGCAAGAACAAGGAAAACAACACCACGACGTGAAGATTTAACTAAAAAGTCAATTTGGTGATGTTGTTCTTCACTTATTTTTCTGATTTTATTCTCTCCACCATACTAAGCTAGATTAATTTTGTACTAGGGAACGATGAACTTTGTATTATGATTTTTAATTCTTAGTTTTACATTCTTCACATCAAAAACATGTTTTGAAATATTTGAATGATTTATATGATCTTATTTTCTCCATGATTATAGTGTATGATAATTATGTGAATTTGGTGATTTATTTCATGCATACGAGATAAGGGAAATAAATTCGACATATATAAATCATCATAGGGTCCGATATGTGATATAAATATATCGCTATATCTTATTTAAATCTTTAAGTGTTTATAAAAACTCATGTATTCTTGTATATTTGCATCCATCATAGAAATATAGTTGGTTCATATATGAGAATAGATTTCACTTTACTCGAGAGAGATTGTTGAATAATTTATGAACATTGATTTGTCAATATTGCAATCGTGTGTCAATGTATGAAATTAGGGTTAAAAAAGATTAATACTTAGAAATTCGTGACCCTAATACATTCATCATATATTAAAAAAAAAAAAACACCTCAAATCATATTCATTGCCAATTTGCATTTAGTTAGTTAATTCATTCATACTTGCATACTTATCATTAATTTAGTTATAATTTCATCAAAACAACATTCTCATTTTTATTGTTTCGGTTAAGGTCACTATAATTAGAATTAGAACTAATAAATCCTTGTGAGAACAATACTTGGACCCAAAATCCATTTTACTACTTGTTAACAAACTGTACATTTGCGGTGATTTTAATTCGAAATATATTTTCGTGAACAAGTTTTTTGTGCATATTATACCTTTATAAATTCTATGCCATTTGACCTTGTGGGCGTTTGTTCGGGAGTGGGGGCTGTGCTCATGTTGTTACAACTCAATTTTAATTAGTCAAAGTCAAAGGTGGAATTGTCAAAATCAAGGTCAATAAGGACTTAATTGGATTAAATTACTTTCTTGGGACTTATTTTATGATTGGAAATATATAAGGGTTTTATATGCGTTATATTTGAAAGTGGAGGACTTACTTATATAGCATGGGAAGTTAAAGGGCTTATGGTGCAAAATCTCCATTTCAACACACAATTCTCTCACTTTCTCTCACCTCACACGCAGAGAGCAGGCTAGAAATCGGGCAGCCAAAGAAGAAAGGAAAGAAAGGGAAGAAAAAGGAAGGAAAGGAAGGAAAGGAAGAAGAGGAAGAGAAGAAAATGGTAAGAGTTGATTTCTTCCATCTTGGGTTTGATTTATCTTTATTTTTTTTCAAGAGACCGAAATTTATATGTTGATTTCTAGGGTTTTGTCAAGGTCTGAAAATTTCAAATGGAGGGAGAGGATTTTGATCTCTAGTTCAAGTTTATTTTTTGGTTAGCTTCCATTTGATTCAAGGTAAGTTATACCAATTTTGGCAAACCCTAGAATTTTAAAGTGAGTTCTTAAATGAAGATAATTTATGGAAATGTTTGTGTTAGTAAAATACTCACTTGAAGGAATGTATTGATGGAACAAGATGTAAAAGTAATGGTGGAATTATGATTTCAAGTTTTTCCTTAGATGGAAAATGGATACTTATTTTATGGTTGTGATGGAAATGATTTTGATAAAGTGCATGCTAGTGAAGGAACTAGAAAGTGTAATTAGTTCCATTGGATTAAGTGAAATATTTGGGAGATTTAGTCAAGTATCGAGAAATTTAGTTTAATTATTATTGCATTAGACATTAAAGGTTTCTTGGTTCGTCAGTGGCTAAATTGATTATTCATATCATATTTCAGTTGGCGACGAACAAATTGGAAACGTTTATCAGCCAGTCTAGTTTGTATCTTGTACTCCGTGAGTGGAAAAGCTTACTTTTCATAAATGAATAATTATTGAATTTATATCATATCAAGAACTTAATTATTTTATATATTCGATTTGATAGCATGATTTCGAGAATTTAATGGATTTTATAGTTAATTCTTTTAAAGTTAAATCCAGTTCATTTAAATCATTCATCTAGCATTTTATATTCATATTATGTGTTTCAACATATTAAAAGTTATTTTAAAACCACTAGAAAGTACTCAGGTGATTTTATCTCCGTCCGCACTGGTGCGAATGTGTTTCCACAGTGTATGACTTCATATGGTTATTTTACTCGCTCTGCACTAATGTGAATGTGTTTCCATAGTGTATGACCAGATTATCAGAGGTCTTTAGGACCCACTCTCGTACACACATAGGCTTTGGGCCGTGTACTAGGGTGATTAGCCTTTGGGGCTGCTCTGCGTACATATGACCAGATTATCGGATTATCATATTTGAATGGCTTTGCCTTGTACATCGAGATTACTCTGTACATGAGTAAGGTTATTCATTGGGTACTTATTGGTGTGACTATTCAGTATATTATATTATGTTTTTTCAGTGGTAGATTCACAGATTTTCGAATATCAGATGATAGTTTCTTCTAGATTATAGAATTCAACTTATTCAGATACGGAAATACGATTTTAACTTACAGAAATGACAGCTGTACACAGATTTTTGTTGATACTCGATTAGCTATACTTGACATATTTTACGATTGGCTATTCTGAATAAAGAGTAAGAATTTTATGATTTTAGCATATTTCAGTTCTAAACAAATGATCAGAATTTAGATTTCTTAAAGTAATAAGAAGATAATCAGATCTCTCAGTAAATATGCATATAAATTGAAAAAGGTGTGTGTTTCGTATTATCCACTCACTGAGTTACAAGCTCATATCTCTTATCATGTTTTTCCTATCAAGAGGTCGATGAATTTGAGATACTTGGAAAGCCTATTGCAGTCAGAGCCTGATTAACCACCATTTAGTTGCACGATCTTAATTATTTCATAGTATGTATTATATTTTTGGGACTCATGTTATTAAACATTTTGATCTAATATTTTGTTGAGGTGCATTTAGTCGAATGGTTGTAAAATTGATGTAATGCATGCTTGTGGACACGATGCTTGGTAGTAGAAGTACTCAATCTAGTTTAGTCTCATTTTGTTTGCGTTGTGGTGGCATTAGTGGTTTCCAAAATATTGGGTGTAGGTATTTTTATGAATATTTGTTAATTTTCAGGTTGGTTTTGCCAATATTTTAGGGAAAACCCTGTCAAAATTTCTATAAAAATATTGTAGTCCTCGATTAGTCAATCAGTCATAGAACAGTTTATGTGGCCCTGGTGGTGGGTCCAGCATCTAGCTGGAATTCATCATCGGCGCATGCCACGTCTGGATGCACTAAGGTGACTCGAGGCGGGGTCGTGTCACATGTACCCGATACTACAAACATGCAGGTAGAGGTGTTAACAGGATTGTGCCGCCCTTAAAAATCCAAGGCCAGCCCCGTATTCTAAATTATAATTCTAGACATTTCTTATAATCTCTGAATGCAGCAACTTTGGTGCAGGTTCTTGACTTCTGAAATTTTACAGGCATATAGTTCATGTTAAGAGGTTTCTTTTGAAATAAAGTATCTTACCCAGATTCTCATGGATTCTGAGTTACAAGTTTTTAAATTTGGCATTTGCAGAAAGTCTCAGAATGTGCCCCTTGATTCTAAATGATGCTCCGAAGGATATACTTTATATATTTGCACGAAATTAGTTGAATATGAAATATTTATGAGTCTAGAATTCATATGATTTGGAATCATCGTCACTGGAGATTCGTAAAATCGAGTATTGCATATTTTTCTAATGAATGAATTGGACATGTATTTTAAGACATATTAGGTAGTTCTGCAAAGTTTTAGACATTTGCCAGTTGTTCATTTTCAATCTGAATAGCATGGTGAAACTTTCCAAAATTGCAATCCTAGAAATTAGCATTGTTAACATAGATGTACCACCTATATCCACAATCATTGTCGTCTTCAATATAATTTTCTTGAACATCTAGATAGACCTCTAGCTTAAAAATAGTTGGGCCATCATAATCAATAAGTATCCCACACATCGAGATTGAACAGAGCAAAAATATTATCGTCATCTTTGAAATCATCATCCATTACTCCTCTGCGACTATCAAACCACCGTAATAGAAAATCATCCATTCGTCCAAGCAAATTTTCCTCTATCTGTTGGTCTAATGTCACTTTAAGACGCACTTGTAATAGCTCATTGTGTTGCATGATTTTCACTATCTGTGTTTCACGAACACAAAATCGTTTAAATCAAGAACCAGGGGCGGACCCAGATTATTTTCTGAGTGGGGGCGAGATTAGAAGTGAAGCCAGCCTGCTAAAGTAGGGGGGGTCCAAAGTTGAAGGGGTGGGGGTCTACGGGGGTTCGGGGGCAGCGCCCCCGAAAATTTTTTTTGGAAGTTGTTGAATAGTTTAGATTTAGTTGCATTTTCCCAACTAGTTCATACTATATAGGCCATGAACGAAGCCTCTCACCCTGCATGAAACCCACAAATATATTCACTCTGACCATGCAATACTTTTTGCAATCACAGGTGGTCAAAATGAGATTTACATAACATACCAATTCTTCAACAATATTAGCCACCTGAACTACTATGTGGCCAAAATACTTTCCTTTCGAATCGTGGATTTTAATTATCAAATCATCTCCAAGCCCTTCTGGTAAACTGTATTTAAGTGGGAAAGAAATTTAACCATCCAACTCTATGAGATTGAAGAATATGTAACAAGATTAAAGAGAAAAAGATTACATAAAAAACATGAGTTTCACAAAATCCTGGCTGCATTTGAGATAGAAAATAAGCTAAAAAAAACTGTTAAAAAAAAAAAAAAAAAATTTCCGCTGGGCCCTTCATGGGTCCGCCCCTGTCAAGAACGATATTGTTTGATACTAAATTGATGCAACAAAATAATATAAAATATAATCAATAATCCAAATACTCGTTGTTCAATTGAATATCAAGGATTTGACCATAAAAAATCATGGATTCACTAATAACACTAATGATACTAAATAATTTGAAAAATTGAGAAACTCCTAAATTTTCATAATAAACCACCAATTTACATAGAGTCATATTTCTAGCTTATAAAGGAAATTAGAAGTCCTAAATTACCACTCTAAAAGAAAAAAGACAAACTCTAGGAAGTTAATCTAAAATATCTCCAAATAATTAAAGCCCTAATAATAAAATTTCCGACACGGTTGATTGGATAAAAATATAAAATTACATTAAAAAAAATAAGAATAATGCTACTTGTACTATCATTAAAACAATTTTTTCTCAAACTTGCTTTCAATCATATATTTTCATAAATAATATATTTTGCACATAAACTCAAATTTTTTTCCTACTTTTCAACCACACATTTTCCAAAAATTACTATTTCAAAACTCATTTCTCCCCAAAAACACTCATTTTTAATGGTTGTCAAACAAGGGCTCACTTTAATAATCAAATCTCAATTTTAAATTATATGTTACCAAAAGCAAACAATTACGAAACAAAAATCATTAAGAAAACCAAAAATAACAAATGGTGAATGGAACATACTTGAGAAAGAAAAAGAGCAAAGCAAACAACAACAAAAAACTTGGATACATTTTCTGTATGGTTTAGAGAAAAATCAAAGTTTTAGTATAATTTGATAAAAGTGATAGAATATTTGATTAAAAAGTGTGGATCTCATAAAATATGTGGTTAAAATTAATTGTTAAATTTGATTTAAATTTTAATCAATTTCTTAGTTAAATCAAACATGGGCAAACTAAGATAACATGATACGTGACTCATATGGTAAACCATCAAGTTATAAATTATCTTTTAGCATTAATATCTATTTCAAGCGCAATATTTAGCGAGTTACTTCTTGTTCTTACCATTTGAAGTTTGATTGAACAAATTAAGTCTTTGTTTGGTAATGATTAAAATTTATATTTTAATTTAAATCAAAGTCAACATAATTTTAATCATATATTTTATGAAATTCACAACTTTTAACCACACATTTTATCAACTTTCAAAAAAATATACTAAAATCTTAATTTTAATTTTAACCAAACAGAGGTTAAATGAAGAAACTACATAAATTGAATGAAGAGGCCCACTAAAAAGAAATAATAATGCTATTTAGTATCGGTCTAGTCGACCACATTTGTTATGTTCGATAACTGAATAATGTGATATTGCATCAAAGTGAATCTGTCATTTAAAATCATGCAATAATCATCTAACTAGTGCTGACACTAATAGTGATAAATAGCATTACTCGAAAAGAAAATAGATGGCCCGTTTGATTCTCATTATTGTAAAATGAGAATGAAAAATATAGTCATTATTGAACTCCTCATAAGAGATAGAAATTCAAAATTGATGACTTGATATGATGAATAGCGATCATATTTTTAATTTTTATGAATAAAAAATGAAAAACAAACGAGGACATAGTTTTGGAATGCACATATGGAAAGTACATTGAAATTTGGAACTTTTATTGTGTGGACGCGGGTTTGGAATGCGTGTTCTCTTCATCATGGCCCCATAGTTTACCTAAATATCTAACTATATATAAAAGGGTGTGTTGGTTTTTACTGTTCACAAGCCGGAGTCGAGTCGAGTCGAGCCGAATGGCTTTTCGGCTCAGCCCTCTGAACTTTTTTTTTTTTTTTTTTTTTTTTTAACGTTTGATTTTGTATTTTAGGTTACAAATATGCGTTTTAAGCGATTTAAAATTTATTAAAAATATTGAAGTGCGTCGATGATAAATATATGATCGATAAATTTTAAATATCAAAAATAATTTTACATTAATTGTGAAACGTAAAGTCGTGATTGTTTATGTTTCTTTTCAATCTCAACCTTATTCCAATATCCTATTTTTGAACTTTATTTTCCCTACAACGTTTGATTCGATATTTCGTGATATAAATATCCATTTGGATCGTTTTAAATTTTTACAAAAAAACTTATAATGTTATAATAATAAATATATTGTCGATTAAGTTTAAATATAAAAATTATCTTAAATTATTAAACGTGAAATCATAATTGTTAATTTTTCTTTTCTACACACCCTCAATCCCCATACTCACACTAATTTCTCTCAATTTCATTTTTATTCAATTTTTATCTTAAATTAAGCCGATTTTTTTGTACGTTTGATTCAATATTTTATGTTACAATATGTGTTTTTAAGTGATTTAAAATTTGTTGGAAATATTGAAGTGCGGCAATGATAAATATATGGTCGATAAATTTTAAATATAAAAAATAATTTTACATTAATTGTGAAATGTAAAGTCGTGATTGTTTATATTTCTTTTAATTCTCAACCTCATTCCAATGTCATTTTTTCGAACTTTATTTTTCCTACAACGTTTGATTCGATATTTCACGATATGAATATCAATTTGGATCGATTTAGTTTTTTTTAAAAAAACTAAAAATGTGATAATAATAAATATATTGTCGATTAAGTTTAAATATACAAATTATCTTAAATTATTAAACGTAAAATCATAATCGTTAATTTTTCTTTTCTACCTACCCTCAACCCCTATACTGACATTAATTTTTCTCAATTTTATTTTTTTTCAGTTTTTATCTTAAGTTATTAAACGTAGAATCATAATTGTTAATTTTTCTTTTCTACCCACCATAAACCCTCATACTCACACCAATTTCTCTCAATTTCATTTTTCTTCAATTTTTACGGTTAAAAGGGGTAAATTTACGGCGTCAAAATGAATATTGAAAGATCTCAATGAGTTATTATTATTTTATGGTGGATTTTGTGTTTAGATTTGTTACATTTGTCCACCCAGAGCCTGTGAAGCTCAGGTACAAATCTCAAAATTAAATTTTTCTACATACCTTCTTTTTATTTGCCCCCTTAAATGTATTATTAATTACTTTTAATAAACATTCCAGCGGGAACATATGGAGAACAACTCTACAATTCAGACAACAACTACACATGAACACATCTTATACATAAAAACCAATATTTTAAAAATCGAGTCGTAAAAGAGTAAAAGTCAAGGGTCAAAAGATCGAACAGGGATCCACCTGTTTTTTTTTTAAAATAATTTTACAAAAAATCATCAAATGAAAGCAAATTTTTTGAAATTACAAAAAGTCAAAAACTATAACAGAAACTCATCCATACAATTAATATAAATAATTAAATACAATCGACAAATCAGCGTTTCGTTCAATCCAATTACGTAATCTAAAATAAGTCCATAATTTTAAGTAACTAACTATGTTAGCTTGAAAACTTAAATGGTTAAAATTTGAAAATTTCACATCAGGTTGTTCTCCAATAGAAAAATGTTATGTTATAATTGAATTCAAAATTCTAACATTATTAATTACACTGCATCACCCCCTACACGTGCGAAGCACGTGCAATCACTAGTTATTAACTAAAAATTAGGGTAAGATATCATTTTATTTATTTATTTATTATTATTATTATTATTATTATTTATTTTTTTTAAAAAATGCACTTGAGCTAATTTTTCTAATTGAAAATTATAGCCACCCATGTTTTTTAACTTCCAACTTCAAAAATCAAGTTTAGGTTTTGTTTATACAAAAATCAGGCGATAATGTATTTTTTAAATATTAATATTTATAGATTAATAATACAATTTTAACTAATTCAATTTTAACTAATTATGTATAATTAACGTGGGAAAGTGGGAGATACTTTTTAAAAGGGGAAAATATGTTTCATAATCTACTTCTAACAACTTCCATCTTCTTCCAAACGTATGTTTGCTCCTCCGAGGAAATAAGTGGAAATGGTCATTTCTCCACTTTGGCCTTTGACCACTTAAAAAAAAAGGGAATTTAAGAGCAAAACCCAAAAATACCCTCATTTCTCACCTCACACACATGACAAAAAAAGTAGGGGAGAAAAATAAAAAAAAATCTCAGTCAGGATCCAGTCGACCACAACCCCATTCACAGTCGGCACCCCAACCACCAACAACTAGTCACCGGCGAAGTGATCTTTAACAATGTTAGTTTTTTTGTTGTGATTATGATTATGATTTTTCTTGAATGATAAAGTTTATATTTAACATTTATTTAGTTTTTTGTTCATTATTTAGGTAGATGGTTAAGTCTATATATTGGATTTATTGTTATTTGGGGCGATAACCTGTTTTTCTATCGGAAATGGAGTTTTCCAACGAGAACGGCCCAAAATATTTTCCTTATTTATTTTTTCCATTTTATTAATTAATTAATTAATTTTTACAATTTTAAATAAAAATTTTATTATGTAAAATTTATAAATAAAAATTTTTTATTCATTTTTAAATGAAATAAATAATTTTAAATTGAAAATTAATAAATTAGATATTCTTTTTAACCAAATTACTAAATTCATTTTTTTTCCTTTTAAATTATTTTTAAACAAATCTTTATTTTTTTCAATTTTACTTAAATAATATTTATATTCTTTATTTAATTTTTATAATTTTTTATTTAATTTTTTGTTTATTATTATTATTTTTTGATAATAATTTAAGAATATCTTAATTGTTTTCTTCTTATTATAGTTTTCTTTTCAATTTAAAACACTTTTTAATGTTCTTGCTTTACTTTTTTTAATTTTCTTAAATTTATTTATGATTTTTTAAAAAAATTTTGATCATTAATTTGTATCTAATTTAATTAATTATTTTTTAATTTGTATTTAATTTATTTTTCGTGCTTCTCCTTTAATTTATTGAATCATTTATTTTTTATTAGCGTCAATGTCTTACGTATGGTAGTTACAATTCGGTTCACTTGATTTCTTGAGATTATGTATTATTTTATTATCTATTGTTCAATGTTCTAACATTTGAATTTTGTATGATGGAGTATCATTTAGATGCAGAGTTGAGGCAGATGGTGAGAAAAGCTACTTAGAACAGTAGCTTTGAGAGTTATACTTCTGTGTTGGAGCCGCTCGATAATTAGCACAGAGATGTGCTACGGTAGTTCTTCATGTGGCCCCTATACCATTGTGAGAGGTGCAATATTCATGACAGATCATCGATGCACTCCTATGTCGGCTTCTTAGGCCAGTCGGCGACGATGCCCTCCACTCCAACCTCGGGGGCAAGGTTGTTAATTTTTAGATGTTTGAGTTTGCCCTGATCACTGGATTGAGAATTATAGGCGACAGACAGCCACTGAGAGAAGCAACAGGCTATACGAGACATACTTCCAGGGATAGGGGACGATGTTTCTACCCCAGTTGATGGGCGTGATGAGAGAGTACGACCAGATGTTAGATAGATTGAAGCTTGGACTAGTCTACATTCTTGAAAGCGTGGTGATGTCTCATCACAAGGAGATTGTCATCAATATTTTTCATTTGCAAGTTGTTGACAACATCGATGCATTTAACAACTATCTGTGGGGCCGAAGATGTTCTGAGAACACTGTACACGTCTTTACCAGATCACATAAGAAGCCTAATGGGTCTATGCGTAAGTACGATGCATATGGATTGCCTTTGTTTAACATAATCAACGTTAAATTTCTTATATACTAAATTTATATATAATAAGTGTATGCGTTGCAGATCTAGGCATATGAGACAGTCCCCCCTCTTAGGTACTCGTAAGGGGAGACACGCTGCCCCCGGATGCATAATTGGCGAGCATCCCGAACAGACGAATGTTCGTCCGATAAATAATTATCAGCCCTCATCGACGACCCTCATGTGAGTATTAGACATTGTAGATTTATATTGTATGTCGTTTCAGAATTTTATCATATGATCATTAAATAGTTGAAATGTCAACATGCCAGCTTGAGGTCCTAACCAAGTTAACGCCACATGAATTAGTCATTCTGCATACTCCACGATACCAGATTCTAATTCTATCTTGGACTGAGATTGGATGTAAGAATTGAATATAATTTATTGATTATTATTTTTTGTGAGTTAGCCTATTTTAATTAAGTTAATACTTTTTAATGTTATTTGAATAGGATCGCGGTCCAGTTGATCAACGATCACCTCCACCACCGATGAGATCGCCTTCGCTTCCGACGAGATCTCCTTCTCCTCCATCCAGGCACCTTCCTTGTAGATCTCCTACACACAATGATCTATGTATCCTTTCGGTTGGATTTATGGGGGTGACAAGGGAGGAGATGAGTGCACTACGAGAGTAGGTAGGGGCGCTGCAACGAAAGATGAGCAATGAGATATCGAGTTTACATCAAGATGTTGCAGTGCTTCATAGCCACGTATCAAACCTTGAGGTGGACGTCGTAGCTCTTCGAGGCGATATAGTAGGACTACGAGAGAGTGATAGATTGGTCGACGGAGAGGGTGACGAGAGAAATGTAGATTGGGGTCACTCACCGTTGTGGCCAGATGATGCATTTTGGGTAGAGGTGGAGGTGCTCGATGTAGAGTCAGTGATGGAAGGGATGGGTGCGGCGGATGTGCCCGAGGTGATGGAGGGGTGACCCCGATGATGGATGAAGGGGTGGCGGAAGTAGAGGTGGTACTATCGATAACGGAGGATGAGATGACGCTGGTCGTGATAAAGGGTAAGAGGCGTGCTGTTGACGTGTCGGAGTATGTAGTAGCAAGAGGCCGATATTGTCGTCATAGTACTTCGTATCTTCTTTCACGGCTGAGGCGAAGAGGAGGACGTTCGTTGATGGGATGTACCCCAATCTCTTTTTGGATGTAGACCATGCCAAATGGAAAGCGTTCGAGACGGAGTGGAGAAGAATTATGTCGGGGTAAGTATTTTACAATTTCAGTGAAGTACGCTATGCTAACTCATCTATAATTCTTTTAACATTTTTTCTATTTCTTTTTTCAGAGATAATTGCATGGTAGGGGAGAAGACGATCTCAGAGGCTTATAAGTGGTTTCACAACATCACCATTTTGGGGACTTGGCTCGCCGACGAAATAGTTATATTGTTATTTATTATGTATACATAATTTTTTTGTTTATTAAATGATTAACTCCATCTATTTTTTATTGGTGTTTCCCAATGTAGTACATCGACTTGGCTATGAACTTATTGTGCGATCGAACTCGAAGATATCTAAAATCATTCGACATTCTTGGGCGACTCATATTGAGTATCGAGTTCATACCCGTCGTCACCATTGAGCATTAGCCATTTCAACTTATGGATAATGAGTATGTGTTGCCCGAATATATGATCGAATGGGTCGTAGGGATGTGGCCGAGCGTCAGGGGAAGCTATGGGAAGGTTGTACACATTTATACATGCCAGTGATTGTGAGTCATCATTGCATTACCGTGGAGATCGTCTTCGCTGATTTTACTATATATGTATACGACTCTGACCATTCCTATTTGACACAAGGTCAGCTCGAACATAACTTGGAGTCAGTAGCTGTGATCATTCCCTTGATGGCTATCCGAGTCGGTGTGATTGTGATAGACATATTAGCAATTGTGCGGGGCACGACGATAGCGAGATAGTCGAGATCATAAGTATTTATAATTTTTTTTAACTTGGAAACTTAGTTTTTAGCTACACGGTACTGAACTAACACGTTACTTTTCAATTGCAAGGGCGATTGCGACATGTTTGCAATATAATACATTGAAGGAATAAATTGGAGGAACCAATCATGGGATCAACCAATCATGGATACACAATTGTAGGAATAAATTAGCGTGCGATTTGTATGGATTCAAATGTGATCCGTAAACATTATATATTTAATTTTTCATTTATTTATAAAATAATTATAAATATTGTAAAACTCATGTAAACATCGTATATTTAGTTGTTTATTCATTTATGAGATACTTATAAATATTGTAAAACTCATGTAAATATTGTATATTTAATTTTTCATTTCTTTATGAAATAACAGTTAATACTGTAAAACTCATGTAAATATTGTATATTTAATTGTTTATTCATTTATCAAATATTTGCGCTCTAGGTCCTCAACTATGATTTTGTACAATTTGGTCTTTCATCTCACAGCGATACCATTACACATCGGTCTAATTGTCATTTAGGGGAATCTGACTTATATAAAATTGACGAGTATGCCATGTTTCTCCACATCTGCCTACTTACGCGGTCGAGAAAACTCTCCAGTAGATGGTATTCTAGACGTACGTGGACGTCCGACTATGCGGTTCAACTTGCGCTGGCAACAAACTATTAAGTGGGAGAATATGGTCGGGAGCTTCTCACTTGGCTTCTTTAGGTATAGGAAATATAGTCTCAGCATACACTGTTCTCCAATAGTCAACCGTGTAATAAGGAGAGCATAATGTTCTTGCTGCAAAGCCTTTATACATAGCCACCGTACATGCGTTATCAGTTAAGTCTACCATGTATGCCATATTAAGTGCACAATTCACGGAGAAGTGCAAC
The DNA here is from genome assembly GCA_019097785.1 of Fraxinus excelsior. Lineage (NCBI taxonomy): Eukaryota > Viridiplantae > Streptophyta > Magnoliopsida > Lamiales > Oleaceae > Fraxinus > Fraxinus excelsior. The sequence continues at coordinate 30,172,019 of CM032631.1, read as the reverse complement.
TCATCCAGTGGTTGGACATTCAACTTTCTCGCAAGCTTTGCAGCCTTGAAGAGTTTATCCTCTTGAGTTGGGGCTAGCACGCTCGGGCAACTTTGTGATTCCGCATGCCGATCGTGAAATTACTGCTACAACTTGTTACGAATATTCTCAATCATTGCGAGGATTGGTAACTCTCGATCCTTCTTAAATAATGTATTGAGAGATTCTGCATTGTTTGATGTCATCATGTTGTATCGACGTCCAGGAAAATATGATCGTGCCTAGTGCTCAATCTCCTTTTTGTCAGATACTCCCATGTTGGTATTGATTTAGTTTCTATTTTCACCATGAACTTATTACACTCTTCAACACTATAAGCTTTGACTACTCTCCTGAACAATGAAACGATGTCTTTGCCCCTATACTTAGTCTTCATGTTGTCTTGTATATGGTACATTTAATATCCATGATGTGCCTCAAGAAAAATTTCAACGATACCATTTATTATAGACGGTCCCCGATCAATTATAAAGGCAAAGTCCTCGACTTTCCTGATTACTTCCCTCAACTTTGTGAAGAAGTAATATATCGACAGATCATTCTCGCTATCGACTATGCCAAATGCAAGATGGTAAATTTGGATGTTGGCATCTTGACATGTTGCAATAATTAACTCACCTTCATATCTAGTTTTTCAGAGTTGTACCATCGACTAGAATTATGGGTCGCATCGCATTTCGAAATCCCCGAATACATTATCCAAGAGCCATGAAGAAAGATTTAAAGCAATTCTCGCCCTTCGTCTCAATAAAATCCTGACCAATTTAGTATAGCTCTTCTCGTTCGAGCTCATTAAATCCTCCGACGTTTTTTGGCCTTCCAGGCCTTCGGTAGCTCATGACCACTCCATACTCTCGATGAACGTCACTAATGATATTCGAAGGTCTGTAGATCGTCTGTGGGTCCTGATACTTGTACATTATCTATTGAGCAATAAACCATGCTCTAGCTTGCCTGTAATCATTTCAATGAATTCCCATTTTACAAGTATGTTCCATATTATACTTGCAAACTAAAAAGAACTCATTCATGTCCATTCTTCTCGCTCGCAAACTCCAACGACAACTGTCATCGATGCAAACAATCGTCAACAATGACTTGTTTGATTTCTTAACTTTGAACTCAAAGTTGTATTTCATTGCAATTTGGTGCGCAACTTCCTACAAATCTTTCTTTGTTTCAAACATTTTCTAGACATATAAATCCTCATTATTGGGAACTGCAAACGAAGAATTAGATAATGGTCCACTTGTTCCAAGTCCTGCGCTCCCACCCCACTCATGTCTCTAATGTGATAAATCAATTAAATTTTCATTTGTAAATTCATTGTCATTCTCGTTGTCATGAACTACCAACGAAATTCTATGTATAACAGTGAGATCAAGATGAGGAACAAGTGGCTTAGGAATAACCATATCATCTTCACGAGCTATCTCCACTGTGTCCCAAAAATCATTGGCATTGTGATCCCCTCCAACAGAATCTTAGTGTCTACCTTCGACGACATCCTTTCTAATTAATGTCACCTAAAGAGAAGTCGTGTATATTTTGTTCAATTCAAATAGATAATTCAATTCTGCATCACACGTAACATTCATAGGTGGAATTGGAATAGATGAATCATCTTTGAATCGAAATCTCAGTTCCATATTGTACTGAGAGGGATCGACATTCATCTTGTTTTGTAAATCATGGTACATTCCTGTATATGATGTACTCTACGTTATGGAAATTGGAATACAACCACGTTTATCACTTGTTCATTTCCATACCAAAGAAACAAACTTGCATTACAACCATATCTGCAAGATGAAACAATTTTTTTAAAAAATGCACAGTCATTTGGCTCGAATGGGGCAATAGAAATTTTAAAAAACAGGTAGAACAGTCTGAAAACAGTCGACTGTTAATAGTGTGAAAACAGTCGACTATTTTTATCGATTAAAATGTACAAAAATTTAATTAAAACGAAATAAAAAATACATAAATATACTTAGCGATTCGAAGTGATTGATATTAAAAAGTATTTCCTTCTTCAGCGTTCGATAATTTTTAAAATTTTTGAGGTTGAAACAGATGAAAATTGAGAGAGTTTTTATCTGTGTTGGAATAGACAGATAAGAAAAGTTAGGAATTTTGAAATTTTAAGTGTAAAGTGTTTGATTTTCAATTGTTAACTAAAAAGGTAATATTGTCTTTTACACAATTTTCAATTGTTAACTAAAAGGGTAGTATTGTATTTTAAACAAAACTACATTTTGAAATTGTATAACTTATTTAATGACAATTTTGTCTTTTAATATCTAATATGCCAACGTGAAAATATAGCGTAGTTGAAAAGTCAAAGTGTAAATTAAATTTGTTGACTGGTCATTCTTAAAAGTAACCCTTGCTCCTCCCATTTGCAACCGGTCAAAACCTCCTTGCTGTCATCGTCAAACCTCACTTTTATCTCTATTTAATACACAATTTCATCCCCTCCTGAATGCCATTCTCTGTACTATCCTCTGAGGTGAAGCCAACTAAGAAATGACATTGGGAACCCACGAACAAGATGGAACAAACCCAAGAAAGCTAGGAATCATGTCGCGCAAAGATTAACCGACCCGTTGTCCAACCTGTATCAAGAACCGAGATTACACGAAAAAATTCAACCCGTTGATTACCCATAACAAGAACCGTGAAGTGGAAACTCCACAAATGGACTGCGATTTCCTTTTGATAAGTTCGAAGCTAGATCTTTAAACCACTAAGAATTATGGAGGAATAAATCTCACCAAAATTTATTCTTTCAAAATAATTAATCAAAGTCTTGTTTACAATGGAATAATAATAACCTATTTATATGGAAACCCTAAAAATCCTAAAAGGCACGAAATAGAGTCCAAAATATGCTAAAAGATGTTAAAAATCTATAGTTTTAGGAAAATAAGGAAACTCCCGAAATCTGAAAATTCGCGTCCAAATTTGTGTCATGCAGCCACATGGTGCATTTATATGCTACAGGTCGTATGGGCAAGAAAAATTTACCCCTGCTGTTTTCGGGATGTAGCCATGCGGTCGCATGATTCTAAAATTTGCTCCCCGACTCGGTTCTTAATTCCAATGCTTTCCAACTCGTTCCGGCCCTCGACCAACATGGAACTTGGCCGTTGGCTTGTAAATTTTGTCTCTGTGAACTTTGTGGCTCGAACAATTGATTGCATGGCTTCCTCGTCTCGTTTCAAACCTCGATCATCCTTGAGCTTGACCTTGAATTCCTCTCAATGCACTTCAACCCTTCGTCCACTTGATGCCTTATTTGGATCACATCATCCACTCTCTCTTCGAAAGGATTCGAACTCAAATCCGAACATGTATCAAACGAAACAACATTAGCAATGTCTAAAATGTTAACTATGATAGACTTACCCAGTAGAATTATAGTGCAACCCTCATTCTCGCACATAGCAATGGAATGACATGATCTATCTTCCCTAGGATGTAATTTGGACTTCCTTTGAGTTCGTATCCGCTTCTTACGTATAATCACATGTGTCCTACAAAATCCAACACTAACACTAACAGATGAAAACATTAAATTGAACAAGATTAGTGAATTAGAACCACTTGTCAAATTGGAATGCTAGATGAGATTAGTAGATATTAAACTTACTACTAACACATTCCATAAATCTAACCTAAGACAAGTAAGAAAATCAGGATATGAATTCAAACTCGCTTGCCTGCAACTCCCAATAATGCAATCCAATTGCCTAGCATATATGAGTAACTCTATGCGACATGCTAGCTTATAGTCTAACCTATGTGTATGAATTTGATACGTTACCATGGCATGGTTACATTCTTCTTCCTTGGTACTCACCAACTTTTCCATGTGCTTTGCATCATGTGGATAGTCAATGCATGGAGCTACGTGAATTATTCTCCCATGGAATAAATCATTGAAATCCTGTAAAAGAGAAATATCTAAATTGGGGACGGGATTGTTAGTTCTCAATAAAGCCCTCTCACACTTGACTTTTCTTGCATATAAGCTCACTTTAGAATCTTATCTCATATCTAACTTTTACCTCTCTTTTCTCTCGTGTAGTTCTACTCTTTTCTTCTCACTCTCAGCCACCTTACTTTCTTCTCTCATGCTCTCACTTTTTTGCTCTTTATTTTTGTTCTCTCAATCACTCTTCAGTTTTAATTGGTCCTCATGGACTTGCTGTGGTGTCAAAGGTACTAGTGTGATAGCTCTTCCATCCTTCACAAAGTTGTACCGATTTGTGAACCCAACATGCTCCACTCTCCTATTGTATTTCCATGGCCTAACCAACAAGAGATGTCACGTCATGCATGCATTGGAACCACATCACATAACATGTCATCACTATACCGCCCAATGCTAAAGTTCACCAAAGCCCTCTTGGTAACCCACACCTCTCCACAGCTATTCAGCCACTCCAATTTGTATGGTTGTGGATGCCTCATAAGAGATAACCCCAACTCCTCTACAAGGGTCGTGCTAGCCACATTCGTACAACTCCCGCCATCTATTATCAAATTGCACACCTTATTCTTAATGTGACACCTAGTGTGAAACAAATTCTCCCGTTGTTGCTCCTTATCACCCATCTTCATTTGTGTAGTAAAAGCACGCATCACTACTAATGAATCTACAACCGAGTATTCTACAGAAGTTTCACCTTTAACATCCTCCAACTCAGGCATGCTGCAACTCCCACTTCCATCATCCAACTAAATCTCTCCATTTCCCGAAGAATCATCACCCGTCGGTTTGGACACTGTGAAGCGATATGCCCCAAGCCCAAACACTTGAAGCATTTAATATCCCTCGACCTACCAGCTTGGTTTTCGATGTTTGGTTTATTTTTATTCACCTTCTCCTTAACCTTAGGTATTTCAACCTTCCCCTGGTCTCCACCCGATCATTCATATCACCACCACTCTATTAAGGTTCTGTTGTAAACCTTGCTACCCCTTTTCCTTTGAGTTGCCTTTCCACCTTCATAGCCACATGCACTAAGTCCTCCAATTCCACAGAGTGTTACAACTATAATATGTTGGCAATGTCCATATTCAAACCATTCAGAAACCTAGCCATGATGGCTTCCCAATCCTCCTCGACATTTGTCTGAATCATCGCCACCTCCATCTCCTTATAGTAATCTTCCACACTCCGAGACACCTGAGAAAGAGTTTGTAATTTTTGATGAAGGTCCCGGTAATAATGTCCAGGTACAAACCATTTTCTCATACAAGTCTTCAACTCTTCCCATGTCTCAATCGGTCTATCCAAATTTCTCATACGACTAGTCACCAACCGATCCCACCAAATAATGGCATAATCAGTGAACTCTACTACAGTTAACTTCAGCTTCTTCTTCCCCGAGTAATTATGGCAATCAAACACCAATTCCACCTTTTTTCCATTCTAAGTAAGCCTCAAGGTCACTCCGATGTTCCCTAAATTTCTATCAACCCCTCGATCAAGCCTACCTCATCTATTCTTCATTCGTCCCATATCAGCTTCCAAATAATATTCATCACTACCTACACTCACTGCCTCGTTTTCCTCATCAAACTCAGCCATAAGATTTCGTTCTCGCCTATCTCCTCTACCCCCAAGAGGAACCCCAAAGGGCATCCCTCGGTGTTGACTCCCAATCAAGGTTTCATGGCTAGCTACATCACTACTAATACACTCAACCGTCAAACCCAACTGATCAAACTTATGATGTATAGCTTGCATACTATTGATTACACCCAAAGAGTTATGCGGTGTTGTAGTGTAGCTTCGGGGTGTCGTATCCACAGGGAAATGGAAAAGTGATTCAAGGGGTTCAAAAATTTAGGGTTCTCATGAATTTGATTAAAGGGAATTTATTTATTGCATAAAAATTAGTAAATCACTGAAAATAATGATGAGAATTAAAATAATATGTAAAATAGTGAAGCGTCGGGATTTCCTCAACTAGATTGGATCAATCAACATCAATCATTCATGCATTCTCCACTCAATTAGAAGTTTTTATCCTAACTCTCTAATCGGATGATTTAACAATACAAACCAATTAAATTTCACATATAATCCTAGAATTTATGATTCCCAAATCACAATCATACATCAATTTATTGAAATCAGATTCAAAAAGCGACTATATATCGCTAGCATATAGCAGTAATTAAATCACACCAATAAATGATTTGAAAATTAAACTTAAACAAGTATTTTAATTATTCAATGGAAGAAACGTGATTAAATCCATGAAAATCTGAATAAATGTTAAATCTAACTCAAATCTAATTCAAAATACAAGAAACATAAACCCTAGAATTATTTAGACAATGAAAAATGCATTACATGAATGAAAGATGTCGATATAACTAATTTCAATTGAGTTTCTCCCTTACTTCACCAATGTTTTTAACTTTTCATGGAGTTCTTGATGTCAAAAATATGAAAAGAATGGTGTAGAATGAAGAATGACATGTTCTGTACCCTTCTCGGGTGTTTTAGGATTGAGAAATCGTACCCAAAATAAGTTACCATAAGTGGTTGACTTAAATTCGAAAACCAAAAATTTTACCTTGAAAATACCCTATGCGATCGCAAGGAACAAATAATTTTAGCCTCTGAAGTCCCTAAATGCTTCTGTGTGGTCTCATGGGATTAACACCACCCTTTGAGTTAGCTTTCCAATGCATCTTGAATCAGTTCAATCGGACATTAGGAGAGAACGTTATGGCCAAAATACTAAAAGCTATCCGACAGGAAAAATACATATGCATTGGAATGCTAACTCAAGGGCTACAGCTTTACTTCAGATGTCAACTACCAATTCGATCGTTTTCTATGTCAAAAACTGGTCTCAATATAAGGCTAAAAACTGGTGCAAAACTCTTTAGCTTGAAAGTTGGTATGAGATAATGTCTTGGCTATATTTTACCCATCTGACTCATTTTCTCATCCAATTGACATCTAACACTCTCAAGTCTTCATCACAAGGTTGGAAACAAGTTTGTAGTATTTTCACTTTAGTCACTGGACTTTCACTTTCCTTCATTTTGGTCATTTTTCACTTGTTTCTCCTTATTTCCCTACATTCATCACTTTATCCTGCAAAACATGAATTGTATAGAATTAAACTATATTCCAACATTTTAATCAACAATTGCTCATATTTTGATAGTCAAATAAGTATGTGAAAACGTACTTATCAAACTCCCCAAAACTTGAACTATTGTTTGTCCTCAAACAACGATGTAACTAAACTCTACAAACAACATGGTTTAACAATATACCGTGTCTCATGTTTGGAATTTGGTAGTCAGACAAATGAACAATTATAACAGTGCAAAGTATTAATCAGTCTCCACCTCTTACACGCATAACCTGACGTGTGTCTGTGTGTGTGAAAACTCATGTCAACATACCAAGATTGTGATTAGTTCTACACCTGATGCATAGTAGTCAAATATATCATTTCCTCGCTCGAGAGATATATACACCCCAAACTTATGATTTTCACTCATTTTTTCTGGGGTGCATCCTAGGTTCAACTTTTCAATTCTATTCCTTACCCTCTCGTAGTTTGGATAGACCTTACTCTTACAAGTTCACATTTCAACAAGTTGAGATTCTCCTATATTTTGATTGTTTTAACCCTTAAGACTAGACTAAGTTACTGCTTCTCATCAAAGATGTAGTCTTGTCAACTTGATGCTTGGGGCATAATCAATGTATTGAGTGCATGTTTTTTTTTTCTTTTTCATGTTTTCTCCAAAAAAAAATTCATTTTTTTATTTGAATATCTTCTCATTTGCTTTCTATATAACCCATGTAGCGAGCTTTCGGTCGATAAATCCCAAGTCAGATGACCATAGGGTATCATGTTTTAAATCACCATCATAGCCTTAATCACCCGAGTTATATATGCTCGAAAAGATGCTTCAATGTACTCAAGGATTAGTGCAATGTCCATGTTCTTTTAGACATCCAGTTTCTAAACTAACCTCTAACTAAAAACTTTCACCTAATTTTCATCTTATCAGGTTTAAGACAATTCACACAAAATTTTCATGCACGGAATTCCTTCTCATCTCAATGTTTCCTTGTAACAGTTCAATCATCTCCAAACTAACCTATAGTTGAATTATGGAATAATATACTAGAGGGTATTTGGGTGAAATTACTATATACAACTATCCTATACGTAATGAACCGCATCACTAACTTAATATGCCAAACATAAGTAACGTGCGTAGAAAATGTCAAGTTTTACATAAACAGGTCTAAACTAATCTAATAATGCACTATTTCATCATTCATAGCTGACATCTATTCCAATAATCACATCAAAACTGGCACATTTGTTAAACTCACACAAGCACACAAAGCAATAATTAAAATCTAATGCTAAAAGATAAAAAAAGAATTTTTTTAAACACACAAACATGCAAAAATTACAGTAAAAATATGAATGAATAGATGAATGAAAGTTCATAATTGCACACAAACATGGGAAAATCGCAGCAAAAAAAAGAATGAATAGATGAATGAAAGTTCATGCTCCACCCCCAAACTTAATTGAAACATTGTCCTCAATGTTTAAGAATGAATACCAAAGAAAATAAGGGAAATATGTCACCTAAGCATGGTAGTGAATCAACATATACTTGAGGTATAAGAAGCCTGAAAGTACTTAATTGGATGGTAATGCAAGAAATGAAAGAAACGAAAATCATGCAAAATAATCTAAAAAGAAAATTCTAAAAATGGAAATACAGAAAAGTAAAGTGACGAACGGACCTGGAAGGTGTCAAGGGTGGTAAACCGGGTCTACAAGAGGAATTTCTTCCTCCACAAGCACCTGTTGCCCATACGCTATCATTTAACGTTGTCCATTCACTTTAAATACCCTACCATCTTTAGGGTCCTCGATTTCAATAGCCCCATGGTTAAAGACCTATTTCACCACAAAAGGACCAGACCACCTAGAACGAAGTTTCCCTGAATGTTTATGGAGTCGGGAATCATACAAGTAAACTTTCTGATTTTGTTCAAACATTTTTTGAAGAATGTGTCTTTCATGAAATGTTTTCATTTTTGCTTTGTAAAGTTTAGTATTCTTGTAAGCATCATTTATCAACTCCTTCAACTTAGTTAATTGAAACTTCCTGAGTTTACTACCTTCCTCTAGATCAAAGTTAAAGTGTTTGATAACCCAAAAGGCTCGATGCTCGAGCTCTACAGGCAAATGGCAAGGTTTTCCAAATACAAGTCTATACGGTGACATGCCTAAAGTGGTCTTAAAAGCAGTTTGGTAGGCCCAAAGTGAGTCATTCAATCTTAACGACCAGTCCTTACGATTTGAGTTTACAGTTTTCTCCAAAATTTGCTTGCTTTCCCTATTGGCTAATTCAACATGTCCACTGTTATGTGGATGATAAGCAGTTGATATTTTATGAATGGCATCGCACTTTTTCATTAGAGCCTCAAACGAACGGTTACAAAAATTTGTACCCCTATCACTAATGATAACCCTTGGTGTGCCAAACCTAGTTAATACATTTTTTCTAAGAAATTTCACAACTGTTTTATTGTCATTGGCTCGACAAGCTGCTGCTTCGACCTATTTGGACACATAATCAACAGCCACAATGATGTACAAATAACCAAAGGAAGGTGGAAAGAGTCCAATAAAATCAATGCCCCAGCAATCAAAAACTTCTATCACTAGAATGGGGTTCAATGGCATCATATTGCATCGAGACAAAGCTCCAAGCTTTTGACACTTCTTATAAGATTTACAGTAAATGTTAGTGTCTTTGAATAAACTAGGCCAATAAAAACCACATTGCAAAATTTTTGCAGCAATCTTTTTCATGGAAAAATGACCGCCACAAGCCTGTGAATGACAAAAGTCTAGTACGCTAGGTATCTCCTCATTGGGTACACAACGCCTCAAAATCTGATCAAGGCAGTATTTGAATAGGCATGGGTCATCCCAATAAAACTTACGCACCTCAACTAAAAACTTTCTCTTATCCTGTGCACTCCACTCTTCTGGGATTTCATCTGTAGCTAAGTAGTTGACAATATGAGCAAACCAGGGTAAAGAGGAAATAGAAAACAAGTGTTCATCTGGGAAGTCATCTCTAATGGGCAATTGATTCACATTGTCCTAAAAATTTAACCTAGATAAATGGTCTGCTACCACATTTTTTACCCCTTTTTTATCTTTAGTAGCAATGTCAAACTCATGTAGGAGTAAAATCCACATATTCAGTCGTGCCTTAGCATCCTTCTTGGAAACAATGTACTTAAAAGCATAATGGTTTGTGAAGATTGTGATAGGAGAACCAATTAAATAAGATCGAAACTTATCTAAAGCAAAGACTACAACTAGTAGTTCCTTCTCAGTTGTGGAGTAGTTCATTTGAGCACTATTTAAGGTCCTACTAGCATAGTAAATGACAAAAGGTTTACCCTCCCTTCGTTGTCCAAGGACAACACCTACCGCATAATCACTAGCATCACACATAATTTCACATGGTAATGACCAATCAATTGATTGCATTATGGGTGCTGAAGTTAGCTTGTCGGTCAAAGTTTTAAATGCCTCTTGGCAAGCTGGGGTCCAATCAAAGGTAGCATCCTTGGCTAAGAGATTACATAAAGGTCTGGATATGGATGAAATTTTTTGTATAAACCTTCTATAGAAACTTGCGTGGCCAAGGAAAGATCTAATATCTTTGGTTGTCTTAGGTGTGGACAGTTTGGAGATCAATTCAATCTTAGATTTGTCAACCTCTACCCCCTTAGATGAAATAACATGACCTAGGACAATACCTGAAGATACCATAAAATGACATTTTCTCAATTCAAAACTAACCCATTTTCCTCACATCGGGTTAGAACTCTCTCCAAATTTAACAAGCATGCATCAAAATAAGTACCAAAAATAGTTAAGTCATCCATAAAAACTTCCATACAGTTTTCTAACAAATCACTAAACATACTCATCATGCATCGTTAAAAAGTAGCAGGAGCATTACTAAATGGCATCCTACGAAATGTATAGGTACCAAAAGGACAAGTAAATATGGTCTTTTCTTGGTCCTCCAAAGTTATCTCAATTTGATAGTAACCAGAATAATCATCAAAGAAACAGTAAAAGGGATAGCCAGCCACACGCTTAAGAATCTGGTCCAGAAATGGAAAGGAAAAATGGTCCTTGTGAGTAGCGGCATTCAACTTCCTATAATCAATACATATGCGCCATCCAGTCACAGTCTTGGTAGGGACCATTTCACCAAGTTCGTTTTTAACCACCGTGACACCAGACTTTTTAGGAACCACTTGCGTTGGAATAACCCATTTACTATCTGCAATGGGATAAATAACACCAGCATCTAACAGTTTAAGCACCTCATTTTTAACAACTTCTTTCATGGTGGGGTTTAACCTACGCTGAGGGTCTCTTTTAGGATTAGTCCCCTCCTCTATGTGAATTTTATGTGAGCAAATTAGAGGGCTTAGACCCTTGATATCAGATATAGTCCATCCTTTGCAGACTTATGTTCATTCAGAATGTTCAAAAGTTGTTTACCTTGAGAAGCATTTAATTCTGAAGAAATAATTACAGGAAAAGTGTCACTTGGTCCAAGGAACACATGTTTCAGTCCTGGGGGTAGGGGTTTCAGCTCCGGTGTTGGACTCTCAATACTTGATGGTTGCTGCCCTCCAGTTATAGCTGGTAGTTCTTCAAACTTTGGTTGTTATGGTGATGTCCCATAACCCTGAAATTTAGCAAAAACAGCACAAATATTAGCATATTCTTCATTATGGTAATGTGCAGGAATTTCAAAATTTGTAAGAAATGAGTTTAAAGGATTGAAATCAATGGTTGTAGGTTCATCCTCCTGAGTGAGTGCATCAACCATGTACGTTTGATGATACTCATCATCTTCCATAAGCTGTTTAGTGATGTGAAAAATATTGACTTCAAGAGTCATATTTCCAAAAGATAGCTTCATTAGACCATTCCTGTAATTGATAAGAGCATTAGCAGTAGCAAGAAAGAGTCTACTAAGAATAATAGGTATTTTGGAGTTCACATTCACATCAAGTTTCGAATCTAGAATTAGGAAGTCAACAGGATAGTAAAACTTGTCTATTTGCACCAAAACATCCTCAACTACTCCTCTAGGTCTTATAGTTGAATGATCAGCCAATTGTAAAACTACGGTTGTAGGTTTAATCTTACCTAGGCATAGCAGTAGATAAATGGCATAAGACATTAGGTTAACACTAGCTCCTAAGTCAAAAAGGGTTTGTGCAAACTCACAACTCCCAATGATGCAAGAAATTGTAGGGCAACCAGGATCCTTATATTTTGGTGGGACTCTCTGTTCAATCGCTGCACTCACTTGCTCGGTCAAGAAAGCAGTTTTCTTGACATGATGCTTCTTTTTCACAGTGCACAAGTCTTTGAGGACTTTTGCATATGTAGGAATTCGAGAAATCACATGCAAGAGAGGTAGATTGATTTTTACCTGCCTAAGGTATTCTAAGATCTCATCATGTTGGCTATTAGCTTTCACATTAGGCTTTAGAGCTTGAGGAAAGGGTGCTCTAGCTAGGTTTTCCACTATCTTATCACTAGGCTCACCCTCTTCACAATTACTAAAGTCTTTCTCTTTTTCTTCTACTTCCCTAGGCTTAATGATTAGTTCTACAACCTTCCCAGATCGAGTGGTGATAGCATTTTATCTCCTTAAGGTTATTTTGTACACCTGAAGTTTGAGCCATATGTTGTCCATTAGGGTTAGGTTGAGGTTGAGCCGGAAATTTTCCACGTTCCCTTATTACTAAGGCATTAGTCAATTTGGTTATATGACTTTTCATTTCCTTACTCTCCTCAACAACTTGATTGACCATGGTTTCAAACTTTTGATTTGTTTTCCCCTAAGCTTCCATAAAAGCATGTAGGGTGTCCTCTAAATAATTCCTAGACATTGAGGGTTGATGTGATGGTGTATTGAAAACTCTAGGTGGCTGAGTAGGTTGCTGGTTATCAGATTTCGAGTTGAAATTAGGATGATTCCGCCACCCCTGATTGTAAGTCTCAGAATATGGTGCATAAGGCTTTTTGTATACACATAAAGCATTACAGTGTTCATTATAAACCCACATCATCTTAGCTAGAGCAAAACACTCTTGCACTGGATGATCAAGTCCACCACAGACACCACACGGTCCAGAAGATTCAACACGAGCAACAGTAGATGTAGGCTTTGAACTACTAGTGCGTATGTTCTCAATTTCTCTAGTTAGGGCTTCTACCTTAGATCTAAGATTGTCTTATTCCTTAAGATGATATATGCCTGCACTAGAAGAATTTCTTACGGCTCGTGACCTATTGGTGTTATCAGTGGCACTAGGGCAAGTCCAGGTGTGGGCTTTCTCAGCTAAGTCATCTAAATATCCTATAGCCTCATCTGGATCTTTTTGTAGGAAATCACAATTACACATCATTTCAACAAACTGACGCTTTCTAGATGTTAACCCTTTATAGAAATAGCTCACAATGCGCCAACTCTCATAACCATAGTGCAGACAAAGAGCTTGGAGTTCCTTATACCTTTCCCACACTTGATATAAGGTTTCACTCTCATTTGGGATAAAAGAAGAGATCTGATTTTTCAAAGCAGTAGTTTTGTGGTGGGAAAAGTATTTGCCAAAGAAAGTTTGGGTCATTTCAGCCCAAGTTCTAATCGAACGTGGTCTCAATGAATACAACCAGCTCTTAGCCCTTTCCTTAAGAGAAAATAGGAAGAATTTGAGCCTAATTGCATCCATTGTACCATGTTGATTGTGGAAGATTGCTACAACATCCTCGAATTCCCTAACATGCACATACATGTTCTCATTTTCAAGTCCATGAAAATTTGGAAGAAGTTGAATCATTCCAGGTTTAAAATCTATGCGTGGCATATTGGGTTGAAATATAATACATGAAGATGTAGATATTCGTGTGGGGTGCAGGTAATAATGCAAAGTTCTATACATGTTCGTGTGGGGTGCATCGTACTCACTATCAGACATTGTGTTATGTGATGTGGTGTTCATGTTAACAGATGCAGAATCAAAAATAGGGTTAAAAAGATGTTCAAACTCTATGAGAGGTGTTTCCACAAATCTTCCGCTCGTCTCGATACCTGCTCATAAAACAAGTAAACAAAAATAAAAATCGAAAATAATAAAGAAATTAATTAACTGAAGTAAAAACAAATTAGCAAGGAATGAGATCACCCTTTTATGATTGAATTTCTTGACTTCTGTACCGTCTCCCCGGCAACGGTGCCAAAATTTGATTACGCCCAAAGAGTTACGCAGTGTTGTAGTGTAGATTTGAGATGCCGTATCCACAGGGAGATGGAAAAGTGATTCAAGGGGTTCAAAACTTAGGGCTCTCGTGAATTTGATGAAAGGAATTTGTTTATTGCATAAAAATTTAGTAAATCATCGGAAATAATGATGAGAATTAAGATAATATGTAAAATAGTGAAGCGTCGGGATTCCCTCAACTAGATTGGATCAATCAACATCAATCATTCAGTCATTCTCTACTCAATTAGAAGTTTTTATCATAATTCTCTAATCAGATGATTTAACAATACAAACCAATTAAATCTCACATGTAATCCTAGAATTTATGATTCCCAAATCACAATATACATCAATTTATTGAAATCAGATTCAAAAAGCGACTATATATCGCTAACATATAGGGATGTCAACGAGCCGAGCCGAAAAAAAACCTCGAGCCGAGCCCGAGCTTTTTTGGACCGATCTTTTCTGGGCCCGAGCCGAGCCCGGCCAAAAAAAATGAGGCTTGGCCCGAGCTTTTGACCCGAGCCTTAGCGGGCCGAGCCGAGCCGAGCCGGTTTTTTTTTTTGGCACCTTATAGGCTTATGTCGGATAACATGTTAGATTTATAAATGAGTAACTATCCATTATAATAAAGTAAGAAATCTTTTTAATGATCGATTTAAATTTTCTTACAAATTTTAGTAACCATTGATGAAATTAGCTAATTTTTTAAATGTAATTAAGCAATATATATCGCTAATAATTTCACTTAATATAAAATAATAAACATTTGTGTAAATGAGAAAATGCTTACTTTAAGTATTTAGGTACTTAGAGTTTTAGAGAAATGAAAACAGTAATAAACTAATAATACAATAAATATTAAACAAACAAATATTACCCATTTTTCAAAATAATCTATGTGATACATTATGAGATAAATTTGTCACTTATAATTAGTTTATTAGTTTCATGATGAGTAAAATAAGTTGGCAATTTTTTATTTTTCACGGGCCGGCCCGAGTCTTGGCTTGGTGGAACCGAGCCGTGCGAGACACCGAGCTTTTTTGTCATCCATACTAACATATAGCAGTAATTAAACCACACCAATAAATGATTTGAAAATTAAATTTAAACAAGTATTTTAATTATTCAATGGAAGAAACGTGATTAAATCCATGAAAATCTGAATAAATGTTAAATCTAACTCAAATCTAATTCAAAATATAAGAAACATAAACCCTAGAATTATTTAGACAATGAAAAACGCATTACATGAATGAAAGATGTCGAGATAACCAATTTCAATTGAATTTCTCCCTTACTTCACCAATGTTTTTAACTTTTCATGGAATTCTTGATGTCAAAAATGTGGAAAGAATGGTGTAAAATAAAGAATGACACATTATGTGCCGTTCTCGGGTGTTTTAGGGTTGATAAATCGTGCCCAAAATAAGTTACCATAAGTGGTTGACTTAAATTCGAAAACCATAAATTTTACCTTGAAAATACCCTATGCGATCGCAAGGCATAAACCCATGCGGTCGCAAGGAACAAATAATTTCAGCCTCTGAAGTCCCTGAATGCTTCTGTGCGGTCTCATGAGATTAATACCATGCGACTGCATGTTTATGTATTTTTCTCGACGGATAGCATTTAGTATTTTGGCTATAACGTTCTTTCCTGTTGTCCGATTGAAGTAATTTAAGATGTGTTGGAAAGCTAGCTCAAAGGGCTACAGCTTTACTTCAGATGTCAACTTCCAATTTGATCGTTTTCCATGTCAAAACTAGGTCTCAATATGAGACTGAAAACTGGTGCAAAACTTTTCAACTTGAAAGTTGATATGAGATAATGTTTGGCTATATTTTACCTATCTGACTCATTTCTTCATCTAATTGACCTCTAACACTCTCGATTCTTCATCACAAGGTTGGAAACAAGTTTGTAATAATTGCACTTTAGTCCCTGAACTTTCACTTTCCTCCATTTTGGTCATTTTTCACTTGTTTCTCCTTATTTCGCTACATTAAACTGCAAAACATGAATTACATAAAATTAAACTATATTCCAACATTTTAACCAACAATTGCTCATGTATTGATAGTCAAATAAGTATGTGAAAACGTACTTATCAAATTTCTATCAACCCTTCGATCAAGCCTACCTTATCTATTCTTCATTCGTCCTATATCAGCTTCCAAATAATATTCATCACTATCTACACTCATTGCCTCGTCTTCCTCATCAAACTCAGCCATAAGATTTCGTTCTCGTCTATCTCCTCTACCCCCACGAGGAACCCTTTGGGGCGTCCCTCGCTTCTGACTCCCAATCAAGGTTTCATGCCTAGCTATATCACCACTAATACACTCAACAGTCAAACCCAACTAATCAAACTTATGATGTATAGCTTGCATACTATCCATAAATTTCGTATAAAGTCCTTTTGGCACCGCTTCTTCCTCGCCTTTATTCATATCTCATTTTTTTTGTAAATAATTAAATAAAAAATTAAGTGAAAATGAATAAGAAAAAGGAAAATATTTTTTCCTTACGTGTTTGCACTCGTGTATCACTCGAAATTGGATTTAACCCGATATTGAACTCACTACTCTTGCATTTTACCGCTCGTCCTACTTTCTCAATGACTCAAAAATCAAATGATGTGAACCCACGTAGCAACGAAGGTTTCGAAACTTACTTGATATTGAAATCCGACGCAAGAAAGTCCAAACAAACGAAGTTTATGGATTTGACTTGGAAAACAATGAATTAAACAACCAATACTATCAATATGATATATTGACCTTTTAATTACACGATTGAAGAAATCTAAACCAGAATTAAAGTTAGACCCGAAAATATTGAACCAAGAAATCAAAGCAATTATGAAAATACCTTGACCCCGTGATTACAACGATAAACGAATCTCACTTGATTGGTTGAACACCACAAAGATTATTCATCTTTGATGAATTCGATAAATTTGTCCATGAAGAACAAAGAAGAAAGCAAAAAGCCTCTTAATTTAATTTCATAATGTGTTTCTTAGTTTACAATGAAAGAAATAACCCATATTTATACTAAAACCCTAAGACCTAGTTTTATATGGAAATAACTCTAAAAGTTACAATGATATAATAAAATCCTAATTAAAATGAAAAATCAACCTGAAAAGATTACAAAAGATATGTTATAGATAGAATCCTAACTGAATAAGGAAACTCGCAAAATTTCAAAAATTCCGCCCAGGATTATTTCCATGCGGTTTCTCCTTCCAACATACTTCAATTCTTAAATAATCGGCACCCCCTTGGATCACATCAGACCCTCTCTTTTCAAGAAGATTCGCCCTCGAATCTTGACATTGAAATTGAATCTGTTTTTTTCTTCTAGAACATTCTTCAACTCTTTTTTTTTTTTCACTCAATGCTTTCGTCCAAGTACTTCGAAAAACAAATTCGAACTCAACTAGGAGTTATTCTCGTAGAATTCAAATCAAGTGAGATTTTGTAATCTGGAAGATTCAAGAAGAAAATAATTGAATTGGACAATCGAATGGAATTTTTGAATTCCAAAAAGTGGTTCTTGAATTTGAATCGGACCCGACAAAAATAAAATTTGACTCAAGATTGGATTGTAGAATGCTAGTAATCTTTCGAGATAGTTTATTTTTTTATTTTTTGGACCTATTTTTTTTTTTTAAAAAGATTTCAGAATTTTTTTTTGAAATTTTCTTTTTTGAATCGGAATTCAACTACGATACTGGCAAAAGAAATAGAAATTGATTTGAGCGCAAATTGAATACAAAAACAACTTTTTTGAATTTTTTACGAAAAATTACGGATTAAAAGACTCTAAAACGAAGAACACGAAAAAAACAAAAAAACAAAAGACTCAACTAAAAATGAAAAGGATATAACCTTGATTTGTTGGAGCCCAATCTTTGATACCAAATGATGTGAACCCAACCAAGAAATGACATTAGGAACCCACAAACAAGATGAAACAAACATAAGAAAGTTAGAAATCACGTCGCGCAAAGATCAACCCGACCCGTTGTCCAACCGGTATCAAGAATCGAGATTACAAGAAGAAATCCGACCCATTGATTACTCGGAACAAGAACCGTGAAGTGAGAGATATCATTTTGATAAGTCAAAGCTTGATCTTTAAACCACCAAAAAATATGGAGGAATAAATCTCACCAAATTGTATTATCTCAAAATAATTAATCATAAGTCTTGTTTACATTGAAATAATAAGAACCTTTTATATGGAAACCCTAAAAATCCTAAAAGGCACGAAATAGAGTCCAAAATATGCTAAAGATATTAAAAATCTATAGTTTTAGGGAAATAATGAAACTGCCAAAATCTGAAAATCCGCGTCCAAATTTGTGCCATGCGGCTGTATGGGCAAGAAGAATTTGCCCCTGCTGCTTTCGGGATGTAGCCATGCGATCGCATGGATTGTAGAACCAAGCAGCCTCATGGTTCTCCAATTTTCTCCCCGACTTCGGTTCTTGACTCCGATACTTTCCAACCCGTTCCGGCCCTCGACCCCAACATGGAACTTGGCCGTTGGCTTGTCAACTTCGTCCCCATGAACTTCGTGTCCTGAACAATTGATTACATGGCTTCCTCGTCTCGTTTCGAACCTCGACTTGTCCTCGAACCCAACCTTAAATTCCCCTCAACGCACTTCAATCCTCCGTCCGCTTGATGCCTCATTTGGATTACATCATCCTCTGTGAGACCTATATACACAAATCCACATACGATGGTTCAAACAAGGAATGTTGATAGAGAGAAGGTAGATGAGGCTGAAAATAAGAGAGATAAGAGAAAGACATCTAAAATACGGAAATAATATACATCCACAAAATTGAAATATTTTGGGTCAGAAGCAAAATCGACTTCAAAAAAGGTATTTTCAATTTAGTTTTTTATTATCACTTAAAGCATATTTATGAAAGTCACCAGTTAATGGGTCATAAGTATTGCAATTATATTTGATATTTGTGAGCTGATTTTGGATCAATTTTGTAGTGAATGATTTTGGTAGGGTTGTTATTTGAATAAGCATGTGTTTAGAAATAGAATTGTTTGATTTACAAAACTGTGTTGTCGCCTCAATTTCTCCAATTGTGACTTCACATTCGTTTGTGACCAGTGTTACTCAATCTATGAACTTTATTTATATAATAAACTAATTGAGCTGATTTGTGGATTAGATGTTGTGACAAATAGTTTAAATCCATGATGTATGAATTGTGTGCCTAACAACAAATTTATTCGCCCCTGTTTGCATAAATCGACAAGATTCCTTAACTTACAGGATTTTGATTCTGTATTTTATGTAATTAATTGCATGGTTTGATCTTTGATCAATGGTTTATATACTAGAACATCCATACAATCGATTTTTTTCAAAATTATGTTTGTAGCCAAATGCTCTTTGTATAATATTAGCAGACAATTTACACTAAGATATCCGACTAGGAAATATCCTATTAAAAATAACGAACGCCTCAATTTTCCACAACAGATTCCCTTTCAAGGCTGAAGCTAGTAAAATAAAAGATATGTTTGCTTCTATAGGATGGTGGGAAGTTTTATTCCTCAAAATTCTGAGACGGAGTTGTCTAAAATGATTTGCATTTGTTAAATTCACGTTGAAGGAGGAAGGTGACCTTATTTTTATCCCTTTCAATGCATTTTGCATCAGCACTATGGGTAAGTTTGTGACCTAATTTTTCAACTACAAACACATGATTTAATTTACAGTTCATTCTTAATATAATGCTTTATGACTTTCTTTGAGCCATGATTGTGAAATATTCGTGATTAAATACGCAAAATACTTACTTCACAATAATATTTTAAGTATGCCGATGACATTTGATGCTGCTAGAGTTAGGCTGGACATAGCTTTCCTGTTGTTTAAACACCGACAGATCAGGTAACGAAGTGAGGCAGGAAAAAGGGAGATAGCAGCGTTACAAATTATTTTTTTCCACTTAGGCTATTTATTTTTAACTCAACATCAATTTTCTTGTTTAAAAAAATTGTAATGTTTAAGACTGGAATTTTTGTTCGATTTCAATAGTATCACTATTTTAATTTGTTAATGTTGGTGATGAAGTTTTATTCATTTCGAAGGTATTCTCATTTCAACAGGTTGTATGTGTTTTGCCATTAGTATGTATATGTCATTTGTATTGTTATCTGTTAGAGGTCACAGGTATATGGGCACTTGCCACAATCCACTAATTTTAAGACTTCCATTTTGATTTAAGGTCACAAGTCAATGTGCACAAGTTACATGTCATTGTGTACATGTCAAAGTTTACTAATTTATGTTCATAGTTTTCATTCTAATTTATGTCATATATCACATGTCAATGTGTATTAGTCACATTTCATAGATCACTGGTCACACATCAATGTATAATGGTTACAAATCATATATTTATGTTTTTCATATTTTACATTTTGACTTATGTTACATGTCACATGTCAATGTTCACTAGTTAAAGGTCACATGCCACATTGTGCATTCTGATTTACAGTTACATGTCACATCGCATTTTTTATATCGTAGGTGTATGATATTGTAACAAGTAATATAGTTGACATTTTTTGAGTCCGAATTATCGTTCATACGAGTACTATACTTTAATGTTCAATTTAATATTTCTAATTGCTATTTGATGAAAACAAACAATGAATTGTTATTTTTGATCTAAATACTTGAAAATAGTTGGATACACACAAAGATCGATTTAGAATTCAAATATGTAATAAAATATTAGGGTATATCAATTTCATCTATTGATCTATTTAAATCTTAATTCAAGACTCAAAATATAATATATTGTTCGATCGAATTCTTCTATTGTATTCTATTTACCTATCTCGATTTCTCATTGAGCATATTTAATTAATTCAATCTCATATATCTATGTGAATCAATATCAGTTAAACAAAATATTAGTCTAAAAATTCATCTAATGACCGCAATAATTAGTATAGATATATCTACACGTTATACTAAATTATCGAATTTTAGCCCATGTTTTCCATCTTTTAAAATTTTAAATTGTCTGTTACAGTACCATTCTCCATCACACATTCACATAATAAAATATTTTACACACAAACTAATAAAGTTTCCTTACTTTTTAACCACACGTTCTCCATCAATCTACTATTCTATAATACATTACAAGAAATTAATGGCTCAAACATGGCCTTAATATATGGTCTAAATCTAAAACTCACATCTTGGTGTGCTGTCGTAGGCACTCAAAAATAGTCCTTAAACCTCGAAAACTAATGTAGTAGTGGAAGTAAGGGTCGATCCCACGAAGAGTGTGTAATTCAATAGTTTATGCTCCGTACAATGATTGTGGGGGTTTTGTATGCAAACAATTGTAAATAATACAATTAATAACAATGAAAACTAAATTATCGAAAATAATCAAAAGACTAACCTTGGTCCAAGTCAATATCCACATTCGGAAATCCACAACTGATCATAGATGCAAGGATAATTCAATTCATATCTTGAATATTCACCGTTGGAATAATTTTCCTATTTCTCCTTAATTTTAGTTAGTTAGAAACCAGCGTTCTAATTAACCCTAATTATTAAATAACCCCAGACCAGCGCTCAAGATTCAATTTAATAACAGCTTTACACAATAGAGAAATCGATAAACTAGATAACACAAACACCAGCGGTTGCATTTAATCTATTTAAACATTCTTCTTAAGATTCAATAACCTCTATCGCAGAAAATCATCAAATTCTAATGCTTCACAAGTTAAAGGAATCAAACAATTACGGATTTGATATTTAACTTAGCGGTAGATTGCAACGAATAATAAACTAGTAGGCCTCCTAGCAATTAAACATAACAATTATAGAAATAAGTGCAGAAAAATATTCAATACTCAAAAACATGAATTAAATTAAGAAAAACCATTTAGATCTCACAATATGTGGTTCCGAGGCTTCAATCTCCTTCGACCAAGTGTAAAAGTTTAGTTACAATTCATGAATCTAAGAGAAAAATAGAGAAGAATAAAGTTGGAGAGGTTCTCCCCTTGTTTTGGTCTCCTTAGGTCTATTTATACTTCCCTACATGTTCTTGGCCAATTTGGAGTCTTTTTCTCCAGTTTTCACGGCCCAAACAATAAAAACCTAAAATCTGTGGCGGCGCGCGGCGCTTGAGCGCTATAGGAGAGCGCTTGAGCGCTAGAAATCTGTCCACTTTGCGTCAGCTTTAGTATTTTCATCATAACTTTCTCTTCCGATGTCCGATTGAGACGATTCAAGATGCGTTAGAAAGATAACTCAAAGGGCTACAACGTTTATTCAGAGACAATCTTCAAATTCGACCGTTTACCATGTCCAAAATTGGTCTCAATATGAGGTTGAAAACCGATGCAAAACTTTTCAACTTGAAAGTTGATATGTGAAAATGTCTTGGTCATATTTCATCCCTTTGAATCCTTTCTTCATCCAATTGACCTCTAACACTCTCGAATCTTCATCACAAGGTTAGAAACAAGTTTAGAATATTTGCACTTTAGTCCTTGAACTTTCACTTTCTTCCATTTTGGTCCCTTTTCATCTATTTCTTCCAAATTACGCAATCTCCATAGAATTGCCACCTAAACCAAAATATGAGAATACTAAGTACATTTAGGTACAAAATAAACATATGAGCGCATAAAATAAAGAGGAAAAAATATGCATTTTACATTCCTATCAAATTCCCCCACACTTAGCTTTTGCTCGTCCTCGGGCAAAACTCAAATTTAATTCCCAAAAAAACATCAGGTCATAATGTCAAGAACATAGAACCATCAAGCATTTTCAAAACACATAAAATATCATGAATAAACATTCCACACAACTCATTATCAATTAGCGATCATGTTCATATGAAGATGAAGTAAACTAAACATGTAGACCCTCACGGATATAAGCACTCAACTCTCATGTGTTTAAAATGGTAAGTGCTTCGCTCAAATTCATTCCAATGGAGATGTTCTACCATATGCTTGCATATATTCTCACTCGTCACCACTTAGATCACATGCTTTACAAGAATCATAAGGACTTTTCAAAGGTTGTAATGTGGTTTATGGTCAAGGTGAGAAATATTTGGGTATGTGACTCAAGAGCCATCGAAACTAGTGGAGTAAAGATAAATAGACTTAGCTCAAACATATACATAAGACATGTAAACCAACCACTCCACATGATAGCTTCATCATATTTACATATATTCCACACAAATCGAACTCTTTCTTGAGATGTAGAAAGAGTTATGAATATAGATCTTTTTCACATTAAAATCACTATCCTTCATCACTTATTTTCTTTTTCTTTCTTTTCTTTTCTTTTTCATCAATCATTCATTTTTTTCTTCTTTTTCTTCTTTTATTTTTCTTGCACAATGTAAACTCCAAATTACACACCAATACTGAAACTCCCTGAATTGACATAGAAAATTTATTCTAGTTCACCAATAATAGCACTACCATACATCTTGATACCCCCACACTTATTTTCTTGCATACCCACACTTCTCATGACATTTAACAATACTCCACTAGCTCTAAGAATTGGGTAAAGACATTGTTTTTCCAGTTTAAAGCTTGTAATGTAAGTTTATACAAAGAAAAGGCAATAAGGCTCAAATAGGCTCAATAATGAAAAATTCAATTATAGGGTCGGCTATTTGGCTAATGAAGCTCATTTATGTAACAAAGATGGCCTTAATCATGTTCGTGCATTCATGTATCAACGTGATCTTGAAGATAATCAATGCAAGTTCTAGAGAAACAAAACTATGGAAGAATATCACACATGAAAAGAAATTGTGAGACTGTTATGGATGTATCAGTCTAAAGGCTCAAAAATCTCACTGGCTTTTGTCTACAGAATTTAGTTACTACCATCCTCAAAGAAAATAACTCCACTAATCAACTCTAAGTTGGAGGATTATTCATTCAATCATGTTATGAGTTCTTCAAAAGCCTAATTAATTCTAGCAAATAGCATATACAACAAAAAATCTTTTAACCTCAACTCTTCTTCTTATAAAATCATGCAATTTTTTTTTCAAAATTAACTCACTCAATCTAAATGCAACCTAAATCTAAATCCCTCCCCCATACTTAAAACTTACATTGTCCCCAATGTAAGGTCCAATGCAAAGAAAATGACAAATATAACTAAAATAAATGATGGAATACGAAAAATAAAAACAAAAATAAAAAGATAAAGGAACGAACTCCCCTTGGGTTGCCTCCCAAGCAGCGCCTTTGTTTATTGTCTTTGGCTCGACTCAATGTTTCTTTATTCAGCCCGGGTCTATCATGGTTGGCTTCGATCTTCCTTGCGGTGTACCAAGTTCAATGAGAATGATAACTAGCAGTGTTCCTCCACCTCCATGGAATACATACTTGTAGTAACTAGGGTAAGGTTTCAAATCCGAAATGAAAGTCTGCAAAACAGAAGATAGAGGCTTCTCATTAGAAACTGGTAATACAAAACAAGAACTGGTACCTGACTTTGGAAAAGCATTTAATGCTGCCACAGTTCTTTGTAACTCAGTGTTTAAGGCTAACTCCTCTTTTTCCTTCCCAAGATGCTCAATATTGACAGCTTCCCATTCTTTTTTAGCAACAAATTCGAAAACATCATGTGCTAATTGATCAATCACATCAATAAAATGAACATGATTATTATTACATGGATGTTTCATGGAATCATAAATATTAAGTGTAATAGTTTTATCATCAAATTCCATGGTTAGTGTGTCATTATTAAAATCCATTGTAGTTTTGGATGTCCTTAAGAACGGTCTTCCTAACAAGATAGGGGTATTATGATTACTATTACCCATGTCAAGCACATAAAAATCAACAGGAAAAATCAACTCATTAACTTTCATAAGAACATTCTCAACTACCCCCTTAGGATAGGCATTAGATTTATCAGCTAGTTGAATTATCACACCAGTGTCAATTAAAGGTCCTAGTTTCGAGGAAGTGTATACAGAATATTGTATGACATTAATAGATGCTCCTGAATCTAACATGGCCTTCTCAAACTTAGTATTGCCTATCATGCAAGGGATAGTGAAGATACCTGGATCCGTGCACTTTGTAGGAAGTTTCTTTTGAATTATTGCAGATACCTGTTCTCCAACTTTTACCTTTTCAATCCCCTTCAATTTTTGTTTCCTTTTACTTGTGCACAATTGTTTCAAAAATTTAGCATAACGAGGCACTTGTTTAATAATATCTAAAAGTGGAATATTTACCTCACATTTACTAAAAATTTCATGTAACTCATCATGATCTCGTTCATATTTTCTAGATCCTACTAAAGCTTGAGGAAAAGGAGGTACGTGTTTATAATCAGAAAGAGGTGGAAACTTACGCTCAGTTACCTCAGTATCATTGGGAGCACTCTTTTCTGTTGTGATATATTCCTCATTTTCTTCCATCGATGATGTAGGGGCTACCTTCACTGGAGATTCAACCTCCTCTCCACTCCTCAACATGATTGCACTTACATTTTCTTTTGGATTTACCACTGTTTGAGATGTCAATTTTCTCGCATTCTGTGACTCCAACCTATTGATCGCGTTAGCCATTTGACTCATTTGATTATCCAAACTTTGAATGATATCCATTCTCTCCTGTTGAAATTGTAAAGTGTTAATGGCAAGAGATTTAACCATATCTTCTAAAGACATACTAGAATTAGAAGTTTGGTCATGTTGTTGTCTAGGAGGGTATGGCTGATTATATTGCTGAAAATTCTGCCAATTTTGATTCATAGGTTGATTCACTTGTCGATTTCCATAACTAAGATTTGGATGATCCCTCCATCCTTGATTGTATGTGTTTAAATAGGGATCATAATTCCTCTGTTGTTGTCCAGGGAAGCTACCGGCTGCATTTACGTATTCAACGGATTCTTCTTGAAGTGTTGGACACATATCAGTTGGATGGCCTACAAATGAACAAATTCCACAAGTCTTTGCTGTTTGCATAGTACCTACAGCCATTTGACAAATAAGAGTAGTTAGACTCGCAAGTTGTTGTTCAATGGATGAAACATTTACCTCATTAACATGTGTAGATGGCATGTCGAGTCTAGTGCCAAATTGTTGATAATTGACGGCTATATTTGCAATCAAGTTTCTTGAGTAGAAGATCGAGTTATGGACATAAACTATCAAGGAAACTAAAAAAAAAATATGAAAAACAAGTTAAAAAAAACTAGAATAAGAAAAATAAATAAAATTCTATGCTAAAATTTCTAAAAATAATAAATTGCCTAAAAACCTAAAATTATGATTTTTGTGATTTTTTTTTCAAAATAAAATAAACAATTAAAGAAGTACAAAAATAAATTAACACCACTCCCCGGCAACGGCGCCAAAATTTGGTGTGCTGTCGTAGGCACTCAAAAATAGTCCTTAAACCTCGAAAACTAATGTAGTAGTGGAAGTAAGGGTCGATCCCACGAAGAGTGTGTAATTCAATAGTTTATGCTCCGTACAATGATTGTGGGGGTTTTGTATGCAAACAATTGTAAATAATACAATTAATAACAATGAAAACTAAATTATCGAAAATAATCAAAAGACTAACCTTGGTCCAAGTCAATATCCACATTCGGAAATCCACAACTGATCATAGATGCAAGGATAATTCAATTCATATCTTGAATATTCACCGTTGGAATAATTTTCCTATTTCTCCTTAATTTTAGTTAGTTAGAAACCATCGTTCTAATTAACCCTAATTATTAAATAACCCCAGACCAGCGCTCAAGATTCAATTTAATAACAGCTTTACACAATAGAGAAATCGATAAACTAGATAACACAAACACCAGCGGTTGCATTTAATCTATTTAAACATTCTTCTTAAGATTCAATAACCTCTATCGCAGAAAATCATCAAATTCTAATGCTTCACAAGTTAAAGGAATCAAACAATTACGGATTTGATATTTAACTTAGCGGTAGATTGCAACGAATAATAAACTAGTAGGCCTCCTAGCAATTAAACATAACAATCATATAAATAAGTGCAGAAAAATATTCAATACTCAAAAATATGAATTAAATTAAGAAAAACCATTTAGATCTCACAATATGTGGTTCCGATGCTTCAATCTCCTTCGACCAAGTGTAAAAGTTTAGTTACAATTCATGAATCTAAGAGAAAAATAGAGAAGAATAAAGTTGGAGAGGTTCTCCCCTTGTTTTGGTCTCCTTAGGTCTATTTATACTTCCCTATATGTTCTTGGCCAATTTGGAGTCTTTTTCTCCAGTTTTCACGGCCCAAACAATAAAAACCTAAAATTTGTGGCGGCGCGCGGCGCCTGAGCGCTATAGGAGAGCGCTTGAGCGCTAGAAATCTGTCCACTTTACGTCAACTTCAGTATTTTCATCATAACTTTCTCTTCCGATGTCCGATTGAGACGATTCAAGATGCGTTAGAAAGATAACTCAAAGGGCTACAACTTTTATTCAGAGACAATCTTCAAATTTGATCGTTTACCATGTCCAAAATTGGTCTCAATATGAGGTTGAAAACCGATGCAAAACTTTTCAGCTTGAAAGTTGATATGTGAAAATGTCTTGGTCATATTTCATCCCTTTGAATCCTTTCTTCATCCAATTGACCTCTAACACTCTCGAATCTTCATCACAAGGTTAGAAACAAGTTTAGAATATTTGCACTTTAGTCCTTGAACTTTCACTTTCTTCCATTTTGGTCCCTTTCATCTATTTCTTCCAAATTACGCAATCTCCATAGAATTGCCACTTAAACCAAAATATGAGTATACTAAGTACATTTAGGTACAAAATAAACATATGAGCGCATAAAATAAGGAGGAAAAAATATGCATTTTACATTCCTATCACATCTCAATTCATAAAAGATTTACAAGTCATTGAATTAGTGATTAAGTAATTCAAAACATTAAATACATTAATAAAATCAACACATATATGATAAAAGCACTTGAATCTTAAATAAAAGAAATGAAAGGTCTTAATTCGATTACATTGTTCGTCTTAATGAAAAACTTAGCTACTTATAATAATAGAAGAAAAAAATAAAGATTTGCATTGAGTACGTCACTAGGTTTTGAATTGAAATGTAATAAAGTAGATGAATCTTGCACCAAATTTCTCTTTTTGTTCCAAATCTTGATTCCAAACCCTTGATTTCTTATTTTTGTCCTTTGATTTTGCTATCTAATTCTCCAAGTTGTGTTCTACATCTCTCAATGTGTGGAACCCCTCAAAAGTATCTTCATTCTTATATTTATATTTCTCCTCTCGTTCATGCCGGATATAGAGTTCATGAGCTTCAAAATGAGCCAAAAAACTCTAGTTTGTTTTCAAGCAGTGATTGGAAGTGGCGCTGCAGTTCCTGATGTGTGGCGCAACAACGCTATCTTCTCTATCTTTGTGCTGGCTTGTGGCACATAGGCGCCACTTTCTCATGTATATGCCTTCTTTTGTTCTTCTTTTGATATGGTGGATTGACTCTTTTGCCATTTTTCTTCTCTTTTTCTCTTCTTTTGATTCCAAAACATTTATTTTCTCCACTTTTACCATTATTAACTCCACATTGCCAAACCTATAAAAAACATTAAACATATTAAAAATGTTCAATGCTCATAAGATCTAGTCAATAATCAAGTTAAACGATATATAACTCGTGAGTAAAACATATTCGTAATAGTTTAATGTGCATTGTTCACAGTTTACTAATTTATGTTCATCTTTTTAATTCTGATTTATGTCAATATCAATATGCACTGGTCACATGTCAATGTACAATGGTCACATGTCACTAATTTATATTTTCACATTTTACATTATTATTTATGTCAAAGGTCACTAGTCAATGCGCATTGCTCACATGTCAATATTCACTAATCAGATGTCATATTTTGCATCCTGGTTTAAGGTCACATGTCAATATGCACATGCTATAGTTCAATGTACACTAGTCACAGTTCATTGATTTATGTTTACATCTTGCATTCTAATTTATGTCACAGGTCACTGTGCACTAGCCAATGTGTACTGGTCATAGATCATTGATTTATGTCTCAGGTTAATATGCACTAGTCACATGTCGATTTTCACTAGTCATGGGTTTTATTGTTAACAAGTCATATAATACAGTCACATTCTCATTCTCCATTGATATAAGGCCACACTTTGTAGGTATAAACTATACAGATCATAGTAAACATTCTGCTTTAATAACAAGTGCTAAGTCACATTCATATATCTCATATTTCATAGGAAACATGTCACAATTATGAACCTGTGAGGTCACATATATGTAAATTTCTCAATATAATGTCATTCAATTATATTCAAATCTCCATGTACTATTATATGATATATCCAAAGGTATATACAACCAATGAATGAAATAATATAGAAAATATGAAAATTTAGTGATCTAAGTATGGTCAATTTGTATTATCATATGATTTTCTATTACTTTATTTCTTATTTGCTTGGTTTTGGTTTAACGAAACCAAACTGCTGCATGTCCCGCAATTATGACCATATCATCCTTAACATCCACGTTTTAAAGTTTGTATTCTTTATATGATAATCTTTTTCTCTTTTCATTAGGTCTTCTCAAACTTCTCTTTTGATTAGGAGTTAATACAATTATGCTATGTACTCTTTATATACCGTCCATTCATTTGAGTTTTTTACTGAAAAATCGCATCTTTGTACGCATATATATATATATACCGTCCATTCATTTGAGTTTTTTACTGAAAAATCGCATCTTTGTACGCATATATATATATATATATATATATATATGTATATATACCTATGTATATACATATATATATACGGAAAAGTCTCCAATATAGGCCCATAAGTTGATAAGCTCATTTTAAGTGTCTTATATATGGTAAGGAATCCCACATCGAAAGTTTACAAGAAAAAATACTTGTTTATATAGTGGGATGTGTGTATAAGTTATAATTTAATAAGTGACCTACAACTTGGCTACCTTTAGCTAGCCAAAGGCTAGCAAACTAGCTACCACTAGAGTGGTGCTTCGCACCACTCGTGCCGCGCCGTGTCCCGGTCCCGGACCCGACCCGCGCACGTCGCAAAGTACGCATTGGGCGCTTTAGAGGCGCACTTTGCATCGTCGGGTCCATGGTTCGATGACATGGCGACGGGAGGCTCGATGAGTTGGCATCCTAGGTGGTACACACATGTCAGGTTGCGTCACTTCGTCCCACGTGGCAGTTGGTACAGTTGGACGTACGCGTGGCATCTACATGGCTGGTGACTATTCGAAATTGGTGAATAAACATGATGAATGGACACTACACTTCAAGGTTTAATCTGGGTCGTCAGATTATGAAAGAGTGTGATCCAATGGCCAAGACAAATCAGACCAAGTGGTGCACTAGTTCATGAAATGTCACACACCCATTCAAAGAGACACTTCAATCTCTATAAATAGAGACCTCCAAATTCATTTTGGATACACCAAATCAATTACAATTCCATTGATTTCTAAATTCTCTTTTCTCCATATTCTGTTTCCAAAACTCTCTAAAATATTCGTCGTTATTTCGTTCGAGTACGTTTATTCTTTGGTTCGACCGACAAGGTTGGTAGTGTGCAGTATCGACTTTGGAAGAAGCGTTGTATCTTGGGAGACAGACGTCCATAATCCCGTTTGCACTTTGTTGAGGGGCGAAATCTGTCTTAAGGATATTTGCTTTGGCATACCTCGCTTCATCTTCTAATTATATTTTTCTGTTATTTTGCAATCCCAACCAACGTGTGTGTACACGGTAACTGATTGATTTATAGCATCCTACAAGTGCATGTACATTGATCTATATCAACCACAAAAGATGAGCCGTTATCACTAAATGAGAAGATAGTTTGACTAACAGGAAATACCTACAAACAATGATAAAAAATATTTGATTATAAAAAGATACAAGTCACGGAGAGTCTAAATACAAGTTACAACATTTACATATCATAGCATCTAAATTTCATAGTATTTAAATGCAAGCCACAGAGTTGAAATGCAGGTCACAGAGAGCTTAAATACATGTCACAACATTTGCAAATCATAGTACTACCTGTCACATGATTTATAGCTTGTTTGAGCTCCATTAAAATGTTAAAAATGTAGTTTGAAATAGTAGTTTGATAGAGATTGTATGTTTAAAAATGGGAAAAAGTTTTGAGTTTGCGTATAATATTATTTTATTGAAGAATGTGTGATTGAAAAAAAGATGTAAAAAATATATTTTGAAAAAAATGAAAATCAAATAGAGGCTTAAAATGCAGTTCACAGAGTTTAAATACAAATCATAACATCTACAATACAAGTCACAAAGAGATTAAATATTGGTCACAACATCTACATGTCATAGCATGTACATGATTTAAAGGTAGGCCACAGAGGTCACAACATCGTCACTATAGGTCACATAGAGCTTCTACATGTCACAACATTAAATGATAGCGTACTATCACATTCTATCAATTTACAAATTTACAAATTCATGTTAACAAACAATGAATTCGGTCCCAGATCAAACTATATATATATATATATAGGTCATAGAGATAGAATTCATGTAACAGATCTAGGCGTGTACCAATAAGCCATAATTTGTGATATAACCAATATTAACAATAGTGAAAACATTCACATACGTAAAACAGGGCCTCGGAGTATTGAATTCAAATATTTTGACACCATGTGATGTCATAATCAGTTCACCCAATATGTGTATGACCAATAATAACAATAATGCAGGGAATAAATATGACCCGGAAATATGTAGAAACCCATATAAAACCATCCATAGTACCAATTGTCACGTCTCAATAATTGAAACAATCGTGTCATATCTCGGAACACCTTTTTGTCAATTTCCACCCAACTTCTCCTTTAAGTGAACATGTATGTCAATTTTTCTTTTCAATTTCTTTTAAATACAAGGGTATTATTGTCTTAAAAGATTTTCCCCCTTTCATCCCATTTGAACTTGGGTTGCACTGCTGCCTCAAACTCCATTTCTTTGAGATACAGCCGGAAGTTACCATAATGAAATTGAATAATCCTCTAGAATTGAAGCAATGCCATATTGAAAAAGAGGACAGAACATAATGCATTGTGAGATTTTCACTTGAGGGGGAATTGATGGAAGAAATAGAAGAACAATCTCTTTTGATCCCATTCCAAAGCCTTCAAAATTTGCGTCTTTAGAATTTGTTTGGAAAAAATATAAATATGATGCATTTGAGTGATGACTTTAAAACAATTTACCAACCTTACCAAAAATAACTTGGACATAGTAATGGTAAGGATATAAGTAAAAACTCCAAAGAAAAGAATGTAACGTCAAACAAAGTGTATACAAAGTCGAGACAAAAGTCGAACTTTTTGTCCTTAAGTCGAATTTGCTCGCAACGGTGTCTACGGATCATGTTACATTCATTTCTTTGAATATTAACTCACACACTCACGACAATTGAGCTTTTCGATTTTTCTTTAAAGCAACCCACGATTGGGACGGTTGATTTTGTGACCTGAAATATTTGAAGATCCATTTACAATACAATATCTTCATTCACAAATTGTGACTTCGAACCATATCAAAAGTAATTCGGGATGATAACCAAGCTCAATTCTTTAACTCTATATAATCCCTTGCATTTGTGATCGTTATTTTGAAAATATATGTTCTTGATTGATGATAATCTCTAATTTTTTACTTCAATAATCCACCGATTTTGATGGAGCAAAATTTCGATGGCGGGGTTGAGAATTTTGGCACCGGGGAGTTCTTTGTCGCTGTTTTCTTTTGTTCGATGGTCCTAGTGGAATGAAATTGGGAGACTTGTTTAGTTTAAAAAGATATTGTAACTGAATACTTGATTTTAGGAAGGAATATATTTACATATTTATATTAGAATCTAACAATATGATATTTGAATGTTTAAAACAAGTTTTTTAAAATTGAAATTGTGTCCCCGTTTGGTACATATTAAAATTTTCATTTTCATTATTCTACTCATTTTTAATCACATATTTTTCAATAAAATAATATTTTTCATCACATCAATAACTTTTCTTCATTTTCAACTATACATTCTCTATCAATCTACCATTCCAGAATACATTCTTCCAAAATAATGTGGCTCAAACACACCTTGTATATAGCAATTACCTTATATATGTATTGTTCTTTTTTTCTAATTCTTTAATGTTTTATAATGTGGGTTTTATTTGAACTGGACATATAAACTCGACAAGTCTAAATTGAATTTTAAGAGTATTACTAGGCTCCAAGTCTCCAGCCCTAACTAAGCCTTTATTTGAGAATCATTAAAATAATATTTTTTTCTTATACTTATTTTCAATTACATATTCTCACAATAAAATCAATAAAATATTTCGTAAGTAAACTTACAACTTTTTTCTACTTTTACCGACATATTTTCAAAAAATCACTATTCCAAAAAATATTTTCCTTTAAAAACTCATTTTAATGGTCGTCAAACAAAGGCTAAAATTTTAAACAAAGCCCAAATAATAACGACATTTCCACATAAATTTTCATAATTTCTCAATAATTTCATTTAAGTTCTTAAAGAATGAGAAGTTTTCATTTCGATCCTTAAACTTTTAAATCTTTTTCACCTAACTCCTACTTGCTTAGCTGGTACCAAGTTCCAAACTTCAACTTAAGTGACTCCTAATTGAGGGTTTGAGTTCGACTCCCAAGGACACGAGTAAAAAAATAAAGTTGGGAGTCAACCTCCCAATGGATAGTATGTATGCATACTATACAAATTGAATCCCATTAACTATGTTAGGGCTTAATGGGCAGAATTTGACAAACCATGTTCAAGGTGGACGTATCGTTTCAAAACCTACCTTGTATTTATCTATTTATCATGGTAATGAATGTTTGACATATTTATCTAATTTTAAGATTAGTAGCATATTTTGTAAGCTAAGCACTAGTAAGCTTAGTCTAGTTTGAATATGAAATGTTAAGACTCTGGCCTCGAAGAATTAAAAGTTGGGACCTTTTTGAACAAAACGTGAAATCTTCGTCGCAGTTTTCTATTTTCACATAGTATCAATTAAATTTATTAACTTGTATATTACTGAATTTGAAAAGACCATAAATTTTATTGAATTTCAAGAATTCGGATATTGTCTATAGAATCTATAAAAATCTCATTAAAAATTGTGAAATTTCAAAAAAATTCAAAAAAAAAAAAAAAAAAAAAAAAAAGGATAAAAAATAGAAATAAGTAGAAATAGAATTATCATAAACTCGTGTATAATTTCATTACAACAATGAAACTATATTTTAAGATTCAAAATGAGAGCTACAATCTGAATTGAATAAACTTTTTTTGAAGTAGATATGACTTATCTAAGAACCAAATAAGACTAATTGGAGTGTTTTCAATTGAGATTTCGATAAATTTTAAAAATCTTTTTTTTTTTTTTTTTTTTTTTTTTTTAAATTTTAATGAAATTCATTGAAATCTCGATGTCCCAAAACTGAAGAATAATGAGGGTGGGGGTGTGGGTAATAAATCTATTAAAATTTCAGTCGAGGACATTTTCAAAAATTTCAAAGGAGTTTTATTATGTAATATTTTTACGATTGAAATTCATCCAAATTTTTTGAAATGCACTTTAGTATGTTGAAATCTTACAAATCAAAGCAGTTATTAAGATACATGAGATTTTTTTAAGAAATTTGCATTAAACCTTGTGTTGGAGTCTGCATTATTTTTGGAAGAATGTATTTTGAAATAGTAAAATTGATGGAGAATAATTGGGTTTGCAAAAGAACTAAAATTACTTGATGTGATGAAAAAACTTTTTTATTAAGAATGTGTGGTTGAAATGATAACAAGAATGAAAATGAAACATTAATAGTACCAACACAGCTAAATTTTAATTGGGAAATCTTAACTAAACCGACTTCAATTTTAAATTCAATAAAATTTCAGTTTAGTAAACCCGTATTCTCTTTCAATCAAGCTAGTTGTTATAAGGGGAATTTTCATAATGTCACTGAATTTGAAAATTCCAAAAAAATTGTCAATTTAAGCTTTATTTTATAAATGTCATTTTTTTACTTCAAAATGTCCAAATTACCCTTAATAGCACTTTTTGAGGAGCATTTATGTTTGAGGGTTTGATTTGAATGCAATTAATATAATGATTTCACTTTAAATATTATAAAAATTGTTTATTGTATAATTATACTTGAATAAATTGAGTTTTCTTTAAAAGAAAAAAATAATACAAAAGAATTTAAAATTATTAATTTAACCACACATTCTTCCTTCCCAATTCACAAACCCTAACCTCTTCTCCGCTTCTTCATTCTTTGATCAAGAAAACATTACTAGTGAATTCATCATCCATTTTGAGAGGTTATCCTTACAAATTTTAATAATTTTTCTTCTAGATTATATTTCTTCGACCTTAAATACAATATGGTCAAATCAAATGGGAGAAATTCTTGAAACTATTATTCATTTATTTGTTTAAAATAAAAAAAAAATGTTTTTGTGGAGATAAAAAATCAATCTCATGTATAAAAATGACGATTTTCCCTATTTAAATGAGTATTGGGTTATTTATTAATAAGGAATAATGTTTTTCATGTGGTAGTTGAGAATTGATAATCACCATTATTGTTTTTCAAAGTTTTCCCCGACAGTGTTCGTGCAGTTCATATTATGAAATAGTTCACTTGAAACAGTCATTTTATGGATGTGATCTGTCGAACCCGACATTTATGAACTGTCAAGATAGACAATTTAACTGTCGAACAGTCGTTTTATGGATGCAAACTGTCAACACAAACTTGATTTCACCCTATGCCTACTCCATTATTTCAATATTCGCAATTCTCACATTCTATTAAATCAAATATAGCATATTATATGTGCGAAATTCTTACATTTGGCATTCCCAATGTTTTCCTGTATGAGTAATCCATTTTAGATTCATCGTATATGAGGAACATTTTGTTAATGTGAATGATGAATGGAAGTGGAGAGGGGACAAAACCACTTCTATGTTAGTGCCGACAAGTATTACCCTAACCGAATTAGTGCTACGATTGAAGGACAACTTGATATTTTTGATCACTGGACTCACAATTGAATGTGAAGTTCAAAGTCCCGAACTTGAATATACTACCAACTGAAAACATGTGCACATGTCTGAGTTCCAGCTAAATTGTAGGCCTTATTTCATGCACTCGTATGGCTTGCTTGAGAGGTAGCTGTTATAAACGGTCCCTAATGCTTCCCCTTATACTACACAGCAGAATATTGGAGGGATGCCTATAGCGAAGCTATATATCCCATTTTGTTTGGAAGTTGAGTGGTTGTTGCCACAAAATAAATTACCAGTACTTCTTTTTAACCCACTCGTTTTGCGTCGTTCTTCTAGGTAGACCACCCACACGACATAAGTGGTCCAGATATGAGTCTACCACAAGACGTAAGCAAATGCACTCGATGCGATGAGTTGGTCATAACCGGATAACATGTTCCCACCTCGTTGTAACACAACCGATGCAAAAAGGCTTCATCTCCAAAAGTCGTTGAAGTAGTATGTTAAATGTTCCCAACAGCGTTGTGCAATATGAAGTTATGTCATCGTTTTATACTCATTATGGTTTGTATATCCTTCTTACTCTTTATGTTCGCATATTATCGTTTTCACTTGGACTTGAATACTTCGAACTTACTTAACCATTCAACATCCATTATCGTTTGTAGACAGTAGTACACATTATAATACGTTCACAGTACACAAATAGGAATTCCTCGGATAATATGACATGATCATTCGACACTTCATCTGTCGTTCCCGACAGATTGTTTCAATCGTTCGCGATAGTTAGGACGACTACAAAATGTAACTACACATACCCGATAGTTCATATGTCGTTCCCGACAGATTGTCTCTGTAATTCTCGACAGTTGGCACAGACCACGAATTGTAATTACACATAAGATAACCTGAACATTCCATTATTTTTCCCGACTATGTATTCTTGTCGTTCTTGACATTTAGCACAGACTACAAGCTGGAATTACACATACAACCATCCCTGACAAAAGTGAATACAAGGAGCTTGACATTTATTACACAACCACCAAATTACATCTAGAACTTCATTCGGGTAGAACAGTCCGTTGCTTTCCTCGGTTGGAAGGATGAAGACATTAGTAGTATGAATGCGATTGGCGAAACTATTTTTCTACCTGAAATGAAATACAGCTTGACAAAGCTTATGAGGTTTTCAAGTGTAAGAAACTTAATGATGCTTCTATTTATAATGCACTTTGAAGATTTGGAAGTATGGCAGTTATTACACAACTACCAAATCACATCTAGAATTTCATTTGACAACCAATTTGTGTGATTGTTTAAGGTTTAATTGTACCATTTTAACTTGGACAAATTTAATAAAATTGTAAATTTTACTTTCGTCGTACTATTTTCTTCTAACAATATCTTGCATATCCTTGTTGGCAATCAATTCTCATTGAGACCTTTGAGTGAGAGTGCTAGCACAGTTTTCACTTGGACTTGAATACTTTTACTTGGGACAATTAAAGTCACTTGAATTTGGACCTTTGGAAGTTGTTTTAGTTTGTTCGGAGTCTGAAAGGTCAATTTTAATATAAGGGGTATTTCACGGATCTTGGCAAATTCTCATGATAGGTTACATATTGTATCACAATCTTATATAAATTGTAGTTGGACTACTATCAACGCATATCAATAAAATACACACACAAAACAGGCTTGTATATATATGATATTAAAACAATCCTGGTTGATGCTGCAGGCAGTCGAAAACGTGTCGATCACCGTCTCTTGGTGTGAACACAACGACACCTTCGATAGGTATGCTGGCCTCAACCGGCAACTCATAGGCACCCCTACATAAAAGGATCGTATATGCCAAATTAGTTAGCCGAGCCCATCTTCATAGCATAATGTACCGAAAACAAACCTATCGATCTATACGCTCTCCTACGTAACACAAATACATTGGAGTTGGCTACGGAAACTCACCTTCGGTGTGGAGCACGTTAGTGGACGTGGGAAGTGAACTTGTACCCACGGCATTGTTAGTAAGTTCAGTACCATCTACAGAAGTTGAGGACAACACAGTCATTAGTAGCTTGCAAGTGTACACATTATTACAACTCGTGCAATACAAAATTTACCGGCCACATCCGTTGCAACATGAGTGGAAGGAAGTTCGGCGTTGTCCAGGCACGGGACTTCGGGCTCTATCTTCAAGCGATTTATTATAAAACGTATTTCAATTGCATCATGCAAACTTAAACAGGGTTTTGACCTCGCACCATAAATGGTCAATGCAAGGGATAACATCTCAAAGCTAAAGTATGAATTCCTTCTATGCCATAAAAAGAACATTAGTTCGAATCCCTTGAACAATGAATTTGAAGCCAATTAAATCCAAATTGTTTCTCACTTATGTAGACGTTTTTTCACAATTAAAAAAAAATGTATAAAACAGAGCACATATATAGTAAAAGCTTCATGGATTATTTTTCCACTGAAGCAAAAACACACAAAAACATAACATTCTCTTATAAAATTAGTCAGCATATTACTTTTAAATTATTGAAATACAATAAGCATGAGGTGATTGCATCTGAATACAACATACAAGGTGACCTATAATCCAAATACAGAAGCCAATCACAACTAATTTGCATTTAGTGGCCCGCGTATTAGATATCCTTTAAAAAATTTTAGTGTAATACTTAATGGATTCTCTATTTTTCCATTCAAAAGAATGTGATTTACACTATAAATCATAAAACATAATGTACAAATAAAATATAATAAAAAAAAAAAAAAAAAAAAAAAAAAAAAAAATATTATTTTAAATGAAAAATCAAATAATTCTATTCACCTAATACCATAGGCCTAGTACTACCTAATATATTTTTAATTCTAGAGTCCTTATCCAGTGCGGCAAACATAACCCAAATGTTTAGCAAAGCAAAGCAAAGCAAGAAACATATCATGTGCTTCTAATAGCAACATATTCATAACAAAACTCAAAAACCAGGCAAGCTAAAGGAGGACATACCTAGGGTCAAAGTCAATGGCTAATTTGATAAAAGGACCGACAGATGCCCCTTCAAAGAGTGCAGCTGCCACAAGAAGTGAAACCCTTTTTTTATGCTCATAATTGAGACAATTACAATAAATTAAAATCCACATGATACTGTAAAATTGAAAACTAAAGTAGGAAATAAGAAAAGAAATACCTCTTAGTAAGAATGAGCAGATAGTAGCCAAATGATGCTACCCATACATCTAATGGTTGTGAAGAATCCACCAACGTTCCAAACGAAGTGAAGATAAGCTTCAACCGCTGATGAAAGTAATACACAACATAACAACAGATAAACCTACAACCAGGCAATCCAGTATATAACCTGCCCTCTGAATTGTAAACCCAAATTTCCAGTAATTACATGCACTGACCATAATTTTCACATTATCAAGGATCAAATATCACAAAAGAAACATAGATACTGCTAAGAATAAGAAATAAGATCAAATATCTACAAATAAACCAAATTAAAGATTTAAGAAATCAATCCAATTAATAAACAGGGACACCATAATATTCCAATAAGTATATCTAAAGTAAGATCATTTGCAGTTGTACATAAACAAGTTTCAATTTTTAATCACGAACATGTGAAATCTCTCATTTGGTAATTAATTCTTTCACCTTAGGCTGCTTTTGTAGGATCTATTGTTACCACAAACACATTCAAAAACTACTGTCTTCAATGACTGCTTAGTATTCAAGAACAGAAACTAATAGAAGAGATCATATAGAAGTTTGTTCTTTCTTTTTAGTGGGTTATTACTATCCACCCTCATAATTTATTTGACAACTATAACGGTTCCATTGGCCTACAACAAATGTTAGAATTCATGCCCAGGGTCGAACTTAACCTATCAGGAATAGAGGATTTCGTTTATTCAAATTGAA
The DNA here is from genome assembly GCA_019097785.1 of Fraxinus excelsior. NCBI lineage: Eukaryota > Viridiplantae > Streptophyta > Magnoliopsida > Lamiales > Oleaceae > Fraxinus > Fraxinus excelsior. The sequence continues at coordinate 30,131,380 of CM032631.1, read as the reverse complement.
TTAGATGTCCAAGTTCCAATTTATGCACAATGCAAAAATGCCTAAAACCAATAGAAAAGTGATTACTCAAAGCTTGCAACATGAAATCTTTAATTTTCACCGATTTTCCGTGATTTACTCAATTCGTTGACAATTGAAAATAAAGAGTACTAGACTGAACCTTCAGAAAAAAAAGAAAGTAAAATCATACTAGAAGACATAGAAGAAGGAAGGCAAATGGAGCCTAAGAGTTAGTTAACTCATAAACAGAGGATATAATAATTTTCACCGGCCCAAAAGTCGAAAAATATGCTTTAAAAGTTCAGGTACGCTAAAAACAAAGCTAAAAAAAAAACAATCCAATTAGTAAAAATATAAAAAAAAAAAAAAAAAAAAAAAACCCATTAACAAAACGCGTAATCAACTTAACAAGCAAGAAGATATACCATAGTTATCAATCACAGAAACACAATTAAATAAATAGTACTTCACACGAAAACCCGTTAGTAACTTGAAGATTTTAGGAGCCTAATAAACGCATAAAAATGAGAAGCCAATAGCAGTATAAGAGATTTGTTTACTCACTTTAATGAGCAAATAGTGAATCTGAGGGAGAGAGCTGAGACAAAGGCTCAAGAATCTTACTGGATCCGAAACGACGTCGGCACGGAAGAACGGTTGGATTGAATTTGGAGAGTCGAATTGTTGAAGGGGGAGGAGATCAGAGATGGTAGTGAGTAAAGAGTGTGAGTGGAGTGAAGTGGTGATTTAATTTTTTCGTCAAATTTCATCTTCTTCCAGACAGCTTTTTTTTTTTTTTTTTACTTCAAATGTACTATCTACATTTTTTTACATCTTTTCCTATATATAAAAAAACAAGTACAGAAAAATTAATAAATAAAAAAAAAACGGAAAAACTAACGGAATTTTTCTTGATTTACGGAAAAACTAACGGAATTCCTTGTTTTAAAAATTTAAAATTTTTTCACTTTTTTTTTTTTTGTTTCAAATATAATTAATTAATAATATAAATAATTAACTTTTGATAATTCCTTCCAACTAAAATATCTTGGAGCTAACTTTTCCGAATCGACTTTTTCTTTCTCGAATCTGATTTATATATCTAATTTACGATTTATTCAACGGGACCAATATTCATATATATTTACGATAACTCCATCAATATCTAAAATATTTGATCACAAATAAAATATAATTTGATAAATGTATCTTTAGTCCCTAACTTTCAAAATATTAAAATATTTTTTATGAAAATTTTTGGTGTATTACATTCTCCGATCCTCGCCCCCTTCAAATATTTTCCCGTCCTCGAAAATTTACCCCGTCACTTTACCAATATTAAGTTTAACACATGTGTACATATATTATATACATATAATACTTTAGCAATAAAATGAATTGTATTATTACTTGAAAAAGAGTAAAGACTTAAGTCATGCAAAAAGTTTAAGCCTCCGTTTGTTTCTCATTAAAAACTCATAAAAATGAAAAATATGACCGTTATCCATCACATCAATCTATCAATTTTGAATTTCTATCTCTTGTGTGGGGTCCAATAATAGCTATATTTTTCATTCTCATTCTACATTAATGAGAATCAAATGGAGTCTAAGTAAACTCATCTTCTTACCTCTTAACATACCTTGAGTTTTCTGTTTGTGATTTTGGGTTGAAAATGACAGCGAGAAGCACTTTATTTAATTATTTATCAATTATATAAACATTACATCATTAATTATTTAATTAACCAAAAAAATTACATCTTTATTAATAACAAATTAATTCTTAAACAAAACTATTAAATATAAATTGAGCAAACGTGCATTGCACGTTGCTTACCCCTAGTATTTTAAATATAATCAAATCTGAAATAATGATAAACAGTAAGGAATTTCAATTATACATAGGGGTAAAAATGTCCTAAATTGACAATTTTGGAAAGAGGTGAAAAAAGTGACATTTTTATAAATAAAAATCCAAAAATTGACGTATAGTGCAATTTCCTCCTTTTATAATTAGCAAACTAGAAAAAAATGTCATTGCCACCCAATTCAGCCCAATTCAAATCCAATTAGGGCTTGCACCTTCTCTGCAACGAAGTTATACTCGAAGCATTCAAATCGCGTTTAATTCTCAATTTTCAGTTCCGTTATCGGAAATTAACAGGTTTAATCTCAGCCCCTGTTCCACCACCATACACAATTATGCTTGCACTCACACACACTATTTTGATTTGCATATGTACACTGTCACACTTACTTTCATGAAAGAGCAAAAAATTGCATAATTTATATAAGTGCCTGAATTGCAAATCGTAGAATATCTATCCTTACATGTTCTTGTTAATTCTTAAATTCAAGATGGTCAATAATTTCATTTAAATTTTTACATTGTTCATATAAATGTTTCAGTGTTGTTATGGGTCGAAAGAAACAAGTTAGGCCACATAGATCAGTGGGGATACTAGAAAGACAAGCCTCCGAAGCACAGTCGAATGAAGAAAATGAAATTAAACCTGAAAAGGAGGAAGGTGCTGATACTGATGAACAGTTCTATGTTGAAACTGATCGGTCGAGTTGGGATTCTGAGGAGCACTATGATGTGTCAGAAGTTGTTTTATCCAACTTGAGTGTAAGTAAAGAGTTTTATGGTGACACATTAAACAAGGTGTTTTATGCGGATTCAAGGCACTTGTTGAGGTTTAGGTTGAGCAATGTTAATGAGCATCTTGGTCGAATGAAACTAGGGCACTGGCCAATTTTGTCGTCAAGTAGCATATGTCTGCAGTTTGTGGAAAAGTACATGATTGAGGGCCTGGAGAGGGACTCCTTGATCATGTCAGGAACTTTTGATGGGCCAGATGAGGGGGTTACAGGTCTTGTTCATTTGGCTAGCTTGAAGCTCTTGACAATCAGACCGATTCTGGAGGTAACTTTCTCAGAGAGTATGTCATCTATACGTTTGAGGGTCGAGATAATGAAAAGTATGTTTGATGAGTGTGAGTCACTTTTCGATAATACAAGGCAGCTTTGGAAAAAGAGTATGATGAGTGTTATGGCTTGGTTGCGGCCGGAAGTTATGACTTCAGAAGCTAGATATGGATATACTTCTACAGCACATATGGATGTTGATGTATTTATAGAGCCTGAAAATGATTCCTCTGCATCAAGGAAACGTGCAAGGTTTGACATTTCCAGTTTTTATGAAGCCATAAAGCCATCAAAGTGAGTGCTAATGGAACGTTAAGTTTATTGTCTGATGGTTTTGAATTTTGAGATTTGTTATCTGATATTTGACTTACCCAATTGGTTTTATAATAGGGAGGCACTGATGCTGGAGGATGACCTACCTGACTTGCTTCCTGATCTTCGACCTTACCAGCGTCGCGCAGCTTACTGGATGGTGCAGCGGGAGAAAGGTGCCCATGAGTGTATAGTTGGAAGTGAAAAAAATCAGACTGTTTCTCCTCTCTGTGTGCCTCTAAATTTGATAAATACATCTGGAAGATTTTATTACAACCCATTTAGGTATGTTTCTCTTCCTCAAATTTAATTACATATAATCTTAAAGAGTTTGATAGTTTGCCTCTGATATATTTTATCTGGTTGAGGCTATTATGCATTGTAACAAAAATGACTCGCCTTATAATCTGGTTCTGTCTTAGAAGTTGCTTGGGGGCTATAACTGAATCATATTTCTCAAGTTTATTGAAGTACACACGTGCCACAAACCCTTCTGAACATTATATGGAATGATGATGGAAATTGGAAAGTGACAAGAACCAAAAGTGATAGATTTAGGTGGTTATCTAGGTAATAGTTGGGCTGCAGAGACTTAGAGCTGTCTTTCACTGTGAGATGCTGGAGAACTGAATTGGTTATTCTGGACAGCAGACTTAAAATCCGTAGCTAACTCTAGTGGGGCAAAAGCACTGGAAGAAATGTTAGGTATTGTAGCGGGGGAGTTGAATAGGAATTTGGAGGTGATTTGAAGGGTTTAGGTCTGATAAAGAGATGTGGAGAAATAAAGAAATAATGTTGGAAGTTTAGAGGAGGATTTGGTCATTTGGAGATGAAATGTGTTAATTTTTTTCTGATTGCAGGATCATGCAGATTTAAATTAGATGAAGAGGGGGCAGAGGAGAAATAGAAATAGAAATAACAAGTCGATAACGGACAACTCCAGTATTAGAACAAGTCTCCCTGGTTTCATGGGGGATCAAGGATTCCTCTTGTAAACAGTAAAAGTAGTTTGTTAGCCTCCAATCCCTTATCAGTTTAGGTCTCAAATTAATACACACACGCAAGTCTTCATTAATTCACCTTACCTAGTGCAGATGACTTAGTAGCGATATATAAGTGACATAACTAAAAGCCAATTATAATCCTACAGACAAAGTAACTTGGAGCGAAGTTTCAACAGTTATTTTCAACTAGACTCCTTTGGACTAAAAATAGCAACTTAGCAAGAAACCTGACATAAAAATAACAGACACAAGACCTATGTGTTATGATTGTAACTAGAATCAAGCAAATGTGAAACTACCCTAATCTCCCTTACTTAGACTAAGCCAAGAACAATTGACAATCATCGCATTATGTAACGAACCCAACCTTTGTGTCCAAGCCGTTAACTTACTCAATGTTCGTTATGGGAGAGTTTAAGTCCATCTTACCCTTCACGGATTTCTATAGCGTCTCCAAAATTCGAACCTTTGTCATTTCCCTTAAGAATGACTTAAGTTGAATCCTGATACCAATTTGGGTAAGTTAACGGATTGGCATAATTAAAAAAATGTATATTTTTTTGTAATGACATGGTCACTATGTCCAAGTTGTTATATCATACGTACCGTTCTCTTTTAGTGGGTGTTTGCCCACTTACTCCCTCACGGCTTTCTATCGCGTTCTCCAATATTTGAATTTAAGACCTCTGCCTAATGAGAAATTTAAGTTGAATCATAGTACTAATTTGGTCTCTTGGGTTCAAATCTTGGGGGACGCGATACAAAGCCATGAGGGGGTAGGTGGGTTGATGCCCACCTAAAGCAGACAATACGTATGATATAACGGCTTAGACATAGAGGTCGGGTCGTTACACATTACCTTTGGAGTTTGGACTAACTAGTCTTCTTACCTGATGTGAGACCCATGAACTTGCTTCTAGGTTTCTTAATTGGTCATGTCTTCTCTGACCTAGTAATAGCCATTGCATCAACTCTCCTTCTCCACCTGAAGAAAATTCACTCTGTCAAGTTAGGAGCTGGACCAACTCTCCTTTTTGTATATTTCTAGTTATATGTCACTCAATCATGAATTTATTTCTCTAATCGCTGTGAAAGTAGGAGAAGTAAGTTCCACGTGATTAGTCTGGCGCAAAGTAGTGCTTGCATTCTTAGTGTTTTATAAAATTATGAGAGTCCATAGTTTAAGTCTCTATTTCAACGACCTTAGTTTTACATTTGAAACTTAACTATATTCATTTGCATGGTTTGAAACAGTGTGCCTTTGAGTGGCATACTTGCAGTTATTTAATGGTATTCTGTTATGTTTCAGTGGAAATGTTTCCTTGCATCCAATCCACCCGCCTTATGTTTCTGGTGGTATTCTTGCTGGTAAGTCAACTTGCACTGCTGCAGATACAAGCTTCGGCATTTTTATTTTCGGTTTCAATACTTATTTATTCTCTTTTTAAATTGATGTTCTTTGCACTGAGAAATTTCAGTATTATGCATACTAATTTTCTGCTCACTTCAATGACTTCCAAATATAAGTAAATTGTGGCAAAAGCTAGTAACTGAATTACCAATCTAAAATCCACTGCTGAATAGTTGTCTGTTTTACTCGTTTACTGTAATCTGGTGTATTTGTTTAAAAACTATGATAGCTGATTCAGCTATGGTTTCAACTGTTGGCATTGCCAATGACAAAACACAGATGAGATGGGCTTGGGGAAAACTGTTGAGCTGCTAGCTTGTATTTTTGCTCATCGGATGTCATCATCTGTAGTTGCCGATTGTTCGTATAAGCTGCAAGTTGAAGAGGGACAAAATAATCACTTCAAAAGACTAAAAAGAGAGCGAGTGGAGTGTGTATGTGGTGCTGTCACTGAGAGCTACAGGTACAAAGGATTGTGGGTACAGTGTGATATCTGTGATGCTTGGCAACATGCAGATTGTGTTGGGTATTCATTGAAAAGAAAAAAATCAAATTCTAGGAACGTCACCGAAGAAAGATATGAAGAGTGCACAAAAGGAAACTCAAGGAAACATGCTAAGAGAAAGAACAATATCAAAATAGTTGAGATGGATGGAGAGTACATCTGCCAGATATGCTCGAAATTGATTCAAGCCACTGAATCTCCAGTTGCCGCAGGTGCAACTCTTATTGTGTGTCCAACTTCTATATTGCCCCAGTGGCATGCTGAAATTATTCGGTATTTTTTTCATTCTTTTATTTAACCTTTTTGATTTTAATATATGTGTAGGCTGCACATCTCTTATATCATACATACGCGCGTACACAAAAAATCTAATGTGATTGAAAAATAAAATTGTGTAGAGTTTTCATGGTCTATAGATGTAATATACTGGTTCAGAAACCAGGAGAGAAACTGGTGTGGAAGTGGAATTGAAATTCTTGAACAAGAATAAAGTTGAAAAACTTGAAAATATGTAGAGAATAATTTGATTATAATGAATTGTTTAATTGAAAAGTGTTCAAAGCCTTTATTTATATAGGAAAAATAATTTCCTAATCCTAACGGTACTAAGAAATTAAAAAATGTTACAAAAAGGAATGAAAACTAAAATCCAAAAGGGAAACAAAATCCTAATCTAAAGGAAACAAAAATCTACTATAATATATATAATCTTATTATAACAATAACTATCTTCTATCATATTTTTAACGGGATTGTTGTACATCATTCTTCCTCACTTGTAGAAAACTCGTTCTCGAGTTTGGTTGTCGAAGAGAAATAATTAATCAAGAGGAAAATAGTCGAGAATCTTTGGTACATCGAATATTGAAAAAATATTCATCTCTTTGTTATTCTTTGAAATTGTATTATTTGATGTTAACTTTGCTCCTACTCTAATTGGTGCACTATAAATTTTACTGGGAGGTTATCGAAAATTTCCAAATAAGCAAAAAAATTCTTGACGTTATTAACCTAATCGAGCAAATCTTTGATATATAAACGACCTTTAAAGGTTGGTGAATCCATCCTCAATTTAACTTTTGTCTATTTTGACTATGACGTTAAGTTTGGGGGATACCAAATGACCATGCCCATGAGTATGGGGAACAAAATGATCGAGTTCATATACTTAGGGGCCAAGTTGTAATTATCTTCATCCTAAAAAAAATCAAACTGAATGTCTTTTTCACACTAGTGGTGCCTAACCATGCACGAGTGTTTAGTCCAATGGATCCTTGCCGTCGAAATTTTGGGGCGATTCCTTCTGGTTGCCTGAAATTGCATGCACCTCCTCGAAAATCTTGGGCGACCACATTTCTCTAGCAAATGAAGGTGAAGACTTGAAAACCTTGTTACTTATCGACCTGCATCTATTGAGATTTCGAATATTAGGGTTGCGTAGTTGAATCCTAGGTGGCGCATTGCTCATTTAGAGGTCGTCCCGTAGAGGGTATGTTTCTTCATTGTTGGCGATAGGTTGTCATTGAACCTGTTTGGGTGGATTAACGATGGGTTGTTGCTTACCTTATTAATTTGGGTTGTTTACGAGTCAAACCCTAGGGTTGAAGCCCCTCTAATTTGCTTAAGGTTCTGAGCAACAAGTTCAAGGTCATCTTTTGACTGTTGCTCTTCACTCGATGGTACATTATAAAGTTTTTGAGTCACCATGATTGGAAAAGTCCTGGGCTGTAGTAGGTGACCATCCATGTTTGAATTCAATGATGAGCGCTACTAAACTCTTTTGAACATCTTGAAAAGTTTTTTCAATGTCGATAAGTTGGTGCTCGATGTTTTTGAACCTCTGTTCCTCATTGGTGGCCCGAACTCCACAAGCACCATCCTTAGTCATCAGCCTATGTAAAAATCCTAGCTTTGATACCAATTTTGGTGCGGAAGTGGAATTGAAATTCTTGAAACAATAATAAAGTTGAAAAACTTGAAAATATGTAGAGAATAATTTGATTTTAATGAATTGGTTAATTGAAAAATATACAATGCCTTCATTTATATAGTCAAAATAATTCTCTAATCCAACCAGTATAAGGAAATTAAACAATGTTACAAAACTGTCCTAAAAGGAAACAAAATCCTAATCTAAAGGAAATAAAAATCCTACGTAATAATCACTAACTTCTATCCTATTTATAATAGGATTAGACATGTCAAAGGTGGAAGTGTAGGTTTTCGAATTTGAAGACAATATTATGCATGTGGTCTTATCTAACACCTTAACTTTTTAGATCAAGTAGTTCAGTATGGTATCAAAACTTGCAAGCTTTCATTCTCCAGCGAGCAGCCTTTTGCTACACGTCTGGCCAAGTTATCTTGTTGATTTAGATATCATCATCCGACCAATATTAATTTTTTTTAGTTCTTTTTTTTTATCTTGTGGTTATCTCGACTTTCTGGTTGAGCCTTTTCTGTGGATCTGTTGGATTTTCTTAAATGTCAGTTTGGATCGACTTGCTCCTTTTCTTGGATCTAATTTCATTGGGCTGCTATTAGATATCTTTTAGCTCAATTTTCCTTATGTAACCGACTTCCACAATGCCCTGTCCTATATTAGTATAGAAGCAGTCCTTCTATTTATTTATTTATTTATTTTTGTTGTTACTTGCCAAACTTTCTGAAGAGTATCCTATCTTCTCTTCCACCAAATTTACTTCCACCGCATATCACATATGTTGTTTTAGCCTGCTTGTGTGCCTAGGTGTTTGTTATGGCCAGTCTTTTATTTGTTCATATTTGGGTGGATTACTGGTGCAACTCATGGATCTTTGGAGTGCTAATTGTTAACATGATCTATCCTAAACAAACTTAGTTGTAAAAAACAAGCTTAGTTGTGGAAAATAAGATCTAATGGTTGCTCCCTTCTTTGCTTTATATATAAATGCACCTGTGAACTCTGACTCTCACAGTGTTTGTCTGAGTCCAATCTTCAGATTGTATCCTTAATATGATAACATCCTGGCATTGTCCTTTACTTTAGTGGAGTTATCCAGGGATGCAATGGGCCCCCTGTATCCAAGTTCCATAACCTAAATCTAGTCCTGACCAACTCTATTTTAACTATGTTTAAGTAATTAATATTGAGTCAGTCCACTAAAGGCCAAATACTGCACTTTCAAGTTACTAAATTAAAGAAGCTTGCCTACCCAGTTATCAGTTAGGAGAGTTAGGCCTTAAGATCAACAAGTCCAACAATTATTCCCCATTGAATGTTCATAATTGGAATTGGGTGTAAAATTGATCGTTTTACTTCTTTAATTGGATCTCTTTAGGTCACATTTTTATCTACTAGTGATGTGAACCCAACAAAGAATCGATCTTGGGAACCCACGAACAAGATTGAACAAACCCAAGAAAGTTAGAAATTACGTCGCGCAAAGATCAACTCGACTTGTATCAAGAACCGATATTACACGTAAGAAATCCGACCTGTTAGTTACCCGAAACAAGAACCGTGAAATGGGAACGTTACGAAAGGATTGTGAAACATTTTGATAAGTTCAAGTTGTAACTTTAAGCCACCAAAATCATGAAGGAATAAAACTCTCCAATAATTTGAATTCTCTCAAAATAATTGTCAAAAGTCTTTTTTACAATGGAAAATAATGAAACTATTTACAACAAACTCTCTTAAAACTAATTTGCACGAAAGTAATACTCAAATATTGTAAAAGATACTACTAGGAAACTACCAAAATTCGAAAATTCTCGTGCCGGAATGTTCTATGTAGCCGCATAGTTCATATCTATGTGATCACATAGAAGACCAAAATGCTATATGTTTATTCACGGCTTGCTTGCATAGCTCTTATAACTATGCGGTTGCATAGTATTATTTTCTGCCTCCAAATTGATTTCTCATTTTCAATGCTTTCCAACTCTTTTCGGCTTCCGACCTTAACATGAAACTTGGTCTTTGGCTTGTTGACTTCTTCAATTTGGACTTCATAGCTCAATCAAGTGATTTACCTTCTTGAACTCCATTGCTTGAGCCATGGTTTTGTGCGATATCATCAACCCAAAACAACCTCGAACCCCTTAACCTCTTTTCAATGAACTTTGAACCTTCGTCCGCTTGATGCCTTTTCCGGGTCACATCAACTAGAATAATCTATTTGTGTTACAATCACATGTAATAAATTTAGTTAGTACTGAGTACTCTAATTTATCCGAGTATCAAAACATGTCCAAGGGGATATTTGTCGCTTGTTAAATGTATATGATTCAGTATTACAGTACATATTTCATGTATTCACAAGCCTCACTTCAAAAGTACCAAGGTATTTATCGCCTTACAATCTCACTTTTAATGCGTCAGAGTCCAGGTTATGAACCAGGTTTTATTTTCCACTTCTATGACCAAGACTAGACTTTTAGTCTATTCTGAAGTAGATGACACTATGACCTTTCAATATAAAGCGACCAACTTTATTGTCTATCATGGATAAGTGTTCTGGTTATAGATTAAAAATTAAATCCTCAATATTTACTCAACAATAAAAAATAAACTGTTATTGAAACAGTAGAATGCATAATCAATCACATTTGTTTATTTAATCAAAAGAATAATATTAATATCTACATACAAAGAATAGATAAGCTTCTAGGGCACTTTTTCTAACTTTATTTTTAGTGTGAAAGAGCTACTAACTGATTTTGCTTCTTCAGTGTGCCATTTGCTTAAAAGTTTCTTTTATTTGTTAGATCTTTATTTGTTTTGTTCTTTTTGTGTCCCATTTACAGTCATACAAATCCTGGTTCATTGAAAACCTGTGTTTATGAAGGAGTTAAGTATACTTCCTTTTCTGATGAATGTATAACTGATATCAACGAACTACTAAATGCTGACATCGTCTTGACGACCTATGATGTACTTAAAGAGGATTTGCCACATGATTCTGAAAGGCACGAAGGGGATCAACGCTCCTTGAGATATGAGAAAAGGTATTCTATCTTAAATATATTGGATGATAGATTGTTTCTTATATGGAGATTTATTGAAGAACTACTTGTAAGAACCGATTCTAGTTTAGTAGATTCAACAAGTGGATTCTGTTGCATGTTGACTATACATCACTATCCAAATTTGAGAGTTGGATTAAGTATATTCTATAGTTACGGTGTAGTCTACTAGAAATTTAAACGGAACATGTATATCTTATCTTTATCTTGCTTACTTCCTTGCTTATGTAATTTGTAGTGACAAGATTTTATTCCTTTTCTTCTCTTCCGACTAATATAGCTTGCCAAAGTCAAGGGGCTTCCGTTGAATATTGTTCTTACCGTTGTCATTCTATTCATGCTTATGATACTCTAGTTGACTTAATCAGACCTAAAATATATTAATTTAATAGATGGATGCATTCTTGGCTGTCCTGATGCTTGATCAAAAAACTAATTTTATTTAACCTGTTCATTTGTGGAAGAGCTATAAGTTTTTACTGTTTGCACTCGCCGATAATGTACTGTTATTGTGGAAGCGGCAAGAACTTCTTTTTAATATGGAGGTTGTATGCTAGAAAGTGTTACGTAAAGGTGTATAGAAGCTCTTCATAATATTACACTAGCAATTTGGCGATCTTGATGCTCTTTGAAAGCTCTTCAAAATTTTAATGTGATCTTTCTCGCAGGGCTTCATTGTGTATTCATTAATTTAATGCAACACATATAGACCCAGTCAGTTAGTCCTGAGTAACACCGTAATTGTTGAAAGTTTGCACTAACATACTTTTCCTCCACTCATCCAACATCTTCTCAGTTATAAATAAAACATTGTTTAGTAATTTTGTTAACCAAGAAACTCTTAACATCGCCAAGACATTCAATAGATTCTAAGCTAAAACCTTATCAATTTTCGTTTCTTGTGGAGTGTGTATCTCCTGTGCAACCCGTACTCTTGGGAAATAATTTTGACTATATGGGAACTAGATACTTAATGGGTGCATGTGCATCTGAGTTTATGGCTGGCGTGGATTGAGGCAGAGTCCATCTCTTGTAATCATCCTTTACAGTAGAAATGTTGTTCAAAATCGTCTTGAATTTCCTATTGAAGACCATACAAATCCTATAGATTGTATTTAATTTATTCTTGTACCATGTTTAGAGTTCCCCACAATTAGTTAGACTGTAATTATGGTGATTTCCACATCTCCTAAAATTGGAGATTTCTTTCCCTTCTCCCTTAGCCCACTTGTATTATAAATTGAGAGGTTGTATACGGTTGATGAATATACAAGAAATACAGAAAATCATTCGTCTTCATTGTGTCAGTCTTGAAATTAATGAAGTCAGTCCCTGTCAACAGTAAAAACTCAATGACTTTTGATTCTTCTTACAGCAAGGTAGAGATCAATTCTGCGATGGGCTCGACGAAGGAGATAATGCTTCCTTTCAACCCACAGTGGAGAAGTTAAATGGAAGAAACTTCGGGGAGTGGGCTTAATCAATTTGATTGGTAATCGATGACAAAGGAAAGCTAGGTTACTTGACCATAGAAACTAGGAAGCAACTGATGCAGGAGCATACAAATTTATAAAGAACGATAAGAAGAAAAGAGATCAAAGGGAAGAATTGAGGGCAAGAGGAATAATCTTAATATAGGTGTGTCTGTAAACATTGCTCCTAAGTCCCTTTATAAAGGACTTTGAAATTAAGCCCATGTTTGACATCCATTAATTTCTCTTTCTCTTTCTCATTCTCATTCTTCATTTCAACCACACATTCTCCAAATAAAATAATATTACACACAAATAAAAAACTTTTCATCACTTTTCCACCACACATTCTCACATCAATCACTATTCCAAAATTTCTATTTCTCCCAAAATGGGTTTCAAACAGGGGCTAAATAAACTTTCTATTTAAATGAACTTGAAAATAAAAGATAACATTGTCAAATCAAATTACTATAATCTAGATAAACTCGAATTCTACTAATTATTAGTCTTTCGCCTTTAATAGACTTTTAATTATTTCCTTTTTGTGCCATTCCTCCCCGGTTGAAAAAAATTCGATTCCGACGAGGTATAGTCCAAGTAGGCATCCAAAAGCTTTGTATCTAACTGACGAAACTCTTCTTCATTAATCCAAGTAGCTAAACGGACAACCTTTCCAATGCACAAGAAACCTACGAAAACCACCATTTTGGGAAGCAATGATCTCATCATTGAGCACCTCATCAACATCTCGATGTGAAAATGTGGTGATAGTGGCTCGAGGGAGCGACTATGGAACTTGTCCTGTAGGCATGTTAGAAGACAAACCGGAGGCTCGAATGTGCCTCAATAAGGATACAAGTCTGCTATATTGAAAATTAGACTAATATTTAAGTGCGTTGGCAAATCAAGTAGATAAGCATTAGTTCCAAGCCTTTTAATAATAGGGAAAGGGCCAAGCAAACTAGCACAAAATTTTTTTGCAGCATGTTTTGGAAAACGTTCAGGTGCAAGTCTTATCATAACAAAATTTCCAATCTTGAACTCTTTATGCCTACGATGTGCATCATCTGTCAATTTATAGTGGTCATGACTTAAAGCAATTTTTCTTTTAATATCAAATGTAGCATGACGAAAATCAGTAGGTAAGGGAACTAGGTCTAGTGGTTGACGTGGAGAGAAATTTTGAACGACCTCAAACAGGCTATGACCGGACCGATAGACCTATTGACAAAATTATTGTGCACAAATTCGGTGGTAGGCAATAACCCCAATTACCCCTTTTTTCCCAAACTAAATAATGAAGCAAATTACCTAGACTATGATTTACTACTTTTGTTTGACCATCTGTTTAGGGGTGGAATGCTGATGAAAACTTAAAGAGTCGTCGCAAACAATTTTCATAGAGTTTTCCAAAAGTAATTAACAAATTGAACATCTCGATCAGATACAATAGTAATTGGAAGTTCGTGTAGACGTGTACCAATAGAATTGGAACATGGAATGAAATGGGCCATCTTAGAGAATCTATCTACAACGATGAAAATGAAATCATGACCTTAGCAGTTTTAGGCAGCCCAAGGACAAAATCCACGCTAAGATCATGCCATGGAGGATGAGGAATAGGGAGGAGGGTATACATCCCAGTGTTTTGATATTGTGCCTTACCTAATTTAATCTCTCACTAAAATAAGCGATAGGGTGACCCTCTTGACTTAATACAATTCCCATACCAACACCAGAAGCATCGTAGGATACCTCAAAAATGTTGGAGAGATCAGGATGGTGTAAAACGGGAGCTTCGATCAACTTTTGTTTAATGGCGATGATGGCTTTCTGTGCAGATGGGGTCCAATGGCTTTTTTCATACATTCAGTGATGGAAGCGGCAATAGAACTAAAACCTTGGATGAATCTATTGAATGAGGCTAATCCATGAAAGTTACGAGCCTCAGTTAAAGTTGTAGGTTCTGGCCAATCACTAATTACAGAGACTTTAGCTGAATGAGCAAAAATCCCTTGGGCATAGATAATGAACCCTAAGACTAGGACCGGTGACTGTAGAAAGGAACACTTAAGGTTAGCATACAATTTAGTAGAACGAAGGGTAAGGAAACCTGTGTCTAAGGTGATCTAAGTGTGCCTCTCGTGATTGACTATAAATTAATATATCATCGAAATAGACCACGAGAAATTTTCTAATGAAAGGTTGGAGGACATGATTCATAACCCTCATAAAAGTGCTAGGCACATTAGACATCCATCCCGAATCTTAAAAACTATTTTCCATTTATCCTCTGGTCTAATCCTAATTTGATGATATCCATTCCTTAAGTCTATTTTAGAAAACCACAAAGATCCTACAAGCTCAACCAACATGTCCTCAAGGCGTGGCAGTAATTTTGTTAATGGCATATATGCCAAGATCTATCTTTTTTTTGGAGTAAGTAGGATGGGAACCACGCACGGACTAAGACTATGATGAATAAAACCTTCAGATAGTAGAGCCTCAATTTGTTTATTCAGCTCGACCCGTTCTGCGAGGTTCATCCTATAGTGAGGACGATTTGGTAACTATGAACTAGGGACCAAATCGATAGCATGTTGAATATTACGAATGGGAGGGAGCTCTTTAGGTAGGTCATAAGTTGACGTCGGGGGCGCTCAATGTGTGATTTAGAAGTAGGTTGGGAACATACCTTGTTAACTAAAGCAAACATCAACCTGGTGTTGGAAACCTCATGCTCAAAGTCCTTGTGGGATAAGAGTTGGATTTTGGTTGTCTGAACCTGTAGTACAAGAGGGTGTTTTAGGAGGTGGTTTCTTTGGAGGGTCAAAGTGTTTGGTTGGAAGAAGCTGGGTAGGTTTGTCTTTATAGACAAACCGTTGAACCCAAAGTGCTTAACGTAGTGATCGTAAAGTCAGGGATGACCTAAAAGGATGTGAGCAACATCCATAGGTAGGATGTTACAATAAAGATCCTGTGAGTAGAATGGGTCAAATGTGAGGGACACAAGGCAACGATGAGTGACAGGCAAAGAAGTCCTATTGACCCATGCCACTTTAAAAGGTCGAGGGTAGGGTTCGGGTTTGAATCCGAACTTGGTCACAGCTGAAAAAAAAAATGACATTCATGGTACTACCCCTATCAATTACTAATTTGCAAGAGCAAGAATTGCATGGGATGTACGTATGGAAAATGGAGGTCCTTTTCCAAGAATCAGAGTCATCAAGGGTGGAGAGGATACATTTCATGACAGATATAACCTCTTCCTCCTTATAACAATCAAATTGGTCAAGGTCCTCACCTGAATGGTCAATAGGGTCGATCGTGAAACATTCATTGGTTTCTGGAGTTGAGAGTAGTGGCTTCTGATTAATAGCGAGGGTGCGATGAGGACATTGAGAGGCAATGTGACCTCGATTTTGACAGTAGTGACACGACTAAAGGGTTAGGGACGCGGGAGGAAGCCGAGTAAAAAGGTTAACACTTATTGGTTTCCTAGGAAAATGAAGGTGACGGTGATGATGATCCAACAATAGTGCGAGACTTTGATGATACTCGAACACTATTAGGGTTGGTGGATGGATTGGGGCGAGATGGCGCACGAAGGTCGAAGGACCTCTTCGAGTGTAGGGTGCTCAAGAGTACCTCTCATAATCGAGGGCTTTATGATAAGCGTCTTCTAAGGAAAAAGGACTAAGCACGTTGACATGGTGTTTGAGGTCGAGCCTTATGCCATTAAGAAACCTAGTGATAGTGACGTCCTCGGGTTCATTAAGACCGGAACGATGAATCAACTCATCAAAATGAGATCTATAGTAAGAAACAGTCAAGGAGTTGTCTATGATTAAGCAAATGCTCTAGAAGTTGAGATCGATGGAAAGGTGGTACGTACTTTTCAGTGGTTTTTTTTTTCATTTCTGCCCATAGAGTGATAGGTTGACCTAAATGTTCGAGACTACGTCACATTTTGCCAATAGTGTTTAGCAGATGTAATGAGTTTCATTTTGGCGAAGTGAATACACTGATAGTCAAGCATGTGATACCAATCAAAGTATTCTTCGATGGACTCCAGCCAGTCTAAAATGGCTTTGGGGATTAGACGGACATCAAATTTGGGGACATCTTCTTAATTTTTCTAGCAGTGTCATTAGTACGGTCCCTATGTCAATCATAATGTGGGGGAAGGGGTTTAGGGCGAGTGTTATGTTCGACACAAGGTTCTATATATTTTGGAGTGTGCTCGTAGGATTGCGTATGTTAGGTAATTACCTGCCATGTATTCATAGCTCTAAGTTTATAACTCTAAAGTATGTCCTTCATGTCCTGTACTTGTCTTAAATCTACTATCTATTAGTCAATTAACTAAAAAGTCCAATTACTCCGCTAAATTTTCTCAATTTCACTGTGTAGTTCATGACCTATCATCGGGGATAATGATTGAGAATGTGAGGGGCTTTACTGCTTTGACGATGTTGATGTGAGTAGACAATGTCACCGTGTATTTCAGCACCTCCTGATCGAAATAGGCATGCTTGGATGTAGGCCATGTGACACACTTATTGATATAGGAAGGAGTGTAGAAGAGAGTGAAAATCTAGTTGGGAAGGATAGATATCAACGACTAGTCGAAGAATTGATCTACCTATCTCATTCTAGACCAGAAATTGCTTTTGTAATAAGCATGGTAAGTCAACATATGCGCCAAAAAAAATTCATATGAATGCAGTATACAAAATTCTCAAATATCTCAGAGGATGATTTGGAAAAGAGTGAGAACAAGAAAGTAGAAGTATTCACAGATGTAGATTGGACATGTTCAATAGATGATGGAAGATTAACTATCGGTTACTGTACTTTTGTATGGGAAAACTTGGTAGTTTGGAGAAGTAAAAAAAATAGAATGTAGTGGCAAGAAGCAGTGTTGAAGCGGAGTTTAAAGCAGTTGTCCAAGGAATATGTGAAGGACTACGACAAAAGAAAAGGTTTGAAGAATTACCAGTCACAGTCAAACTTTCAATCAAGCTCTATTGTGATACAAAGTAGCCATCAATATTTTTCTTAATCTGGTTCAACATGATAGAACTAAACACGGTGAAGTAGACAGACACTTCATTGAAGAAAATGTTGAAGACAAAGTTATTTTTATGATTTATGTCCCTACAAAAGAACAAATTGTAGACATGTTTACCAAAGGACTACCCCGACAAAGTTCTGAAGATTTCATTTGCAAGTTGGATATAGTTAACGTTTACCATCCAACTTAAGGGAGAGCGTAGAAATCCTAAAGATTGTATTTAATTCATTCTTGTACCATGTTTAGAGTTCCCCATAATTAGTTAGACGGTAACTACGGTGATTTCCACCTCTCCTAATTTAGGAGTTTTTCCCCTTTCTCCCCTATCCCACTTGTATTATAAATTGAGAGGTTGTATATGGTTGATGAATATACAAGAAATACAGAAAATTATTCTTTTCTTCAAAGACTTTCCAGATTGTCTCTTCAGAAATCTAGTAGCCAATGGTGTTTAGAGTAAAAGGTGATCCTTAGTTTTCTTTTTCTTTTTTTTTTAAATTCAGTTGGCATCTTGCTTCATTGTACCCATTCTGATTTTTGTCTACCTATACACCTCTTGAATAATTCATAACCAGCATTATCTATTTCCCTAGCCTTTTCTAATAGTTTCTGGAAACATGAAATATGCACCCTTCTAAATATGACTACTAACTCAATATTTTCCTGATCAAAATGATATGATCTGTTTCCTTGATTTCTTTGGTCATTGTTATCTTCACTTCTTCCTTCCCAAACTGTCAAGCACAATAACTACACAATTTATTGAACTTTTAGTGGTTGCATGAGTTTTTCCTAGGATTCACACTATTCGTTTGTTGGTTTTAGAATTTACCCATTGATGATGACTTTCATTGAGATATATGGATTACATTCATATCATGATATATTTAAATTAATAATGTATGTTCCATTAAATATTATCCATGCACTTAAATATTGGAGGACTAGTTTTTCAGTAAACAGAATACTGCTTGAATTTATCATGCCCTCAATTGTCTGTTACAAATTTTGGTAAAACAATCATCTCCATAGCTGGTTGGAACTCCTGTCAGAAAGTTTGCTACATAATGAGGTTGTTATCTAGCTCTTGACCTTCATGATCTTTTGAAGAGTTCTTATGTCCTTTTCATGTTAGCCAAGCTAGGCACACCGTGTCCTCTTGATCAAATACTTCCATATGGAGATTCTTTAGTTAGACTGGGTTCATGTTGCAGATACCCTGTTGTTCCAACTTTACTCACTAGGATACTGTGGTGGAGAATATGCTTGGATGAAGCACAAATGGTGGAGAGTAATGCTGCTGCAGCAACCGAATTGGCACTACGGCTCCATGCAAAGCATCGTTGGTGTATCACAGGGACACCCATACAGCGAAAACTTGATGATCTATATGGACTTTTGAGATTTCTTCAAGCAAGTCCTTTTGATGTCTTTAGGTGGTGGACTGATGTTATTTGTGAACCTTACGAGGTAAGGTACATTTGCTGTCTGTTTTTCTTCTCAGGTTGACTGAATTTTCTACATACTAGAACAGAGATTGAAGCAGTGATTGGCTAGGACTTTATCTTGGTTCTCTTTGTGGTTTAAACTTTTCATTTGAGTGGTCTAAACATTTTTGAGAACGTGATATGCAAGTTAGTGCATGCACTATGCACGTGGATGCTCATTTTTATAATTAAATTTTTGATATCAACTGCCTCCATCCTTCAGAGATTTAGAAGGTTTCTAAATTTTGTAACTTCAGTTGGATTAGTCTTGTTTTTTTGTGTTATTAATTTAGCTGGATGATAACTCTGAGAGGTTGCTCAATTGGTTAGACCTGGAGTTTGCTCTTCAATGGTCACCAGTTCGAGTCCCCTCATAACCATTGAGGTGAGTACTCGACCGTAAACTTCAAGACCTCGTGGAATTAGTCGAGGTGCGCGCAAGCTGGCCCGGACATCCTCGGTTATCAAAAACAAATTTAGCTGGATGATTCTTGGTATCGGATTATCCGAGTTGCATAAACTGGACTAACTTAGGGGGTTTGGGAATTTGATGAAAATGTAATTTCTTGTTATTAAATGCTTTTCTGATTCTTTGTTTCAGTTGTGATCTTATGCATGTTTCGTTAATATGAATTTAGCTGCTAATAATGTTAACCTTTTAATTTGCCCTTTTTTTTTTTTTTGGCAGATGGGAGATGCAGGAGCTATGCTTTTCACACATAATTTCTTTAAACAACTTATGTGGCGCTCCTCAAAAATGCAGGTTAGGGATGAGTTACAGCTTCCTCCTCAGGAGGAATGCATCTCTTTTCTCTCTCTCTCACCAATTGAAGAGCACTTCTACCAGCGGCAACACGAAACTTGTGTCAATGATGCTCGAGAGGTTATTGAAAGTTTTAAGGATGACATTAAGAAGAGAAAAGCACCAGGTAATTAGTTGCTATGCTGTAAATACATAACAAATTAAGGTACAAAGTATGCTCTTTAGTTACCCAGATATTTTCATTCTTTCCTGGTTCAAATCATCTGATGTCTTACAGCATTCTTTCCCACGTTCTACATCATCAGGTTCTGTATCTGATCCTTTCATAAGTAATGTGGAGGCCTCAAAGCTTTTTAATTCACTCCTTAAGCTTCGCCAGGCCTGCTGTCATCCTCAAGTGGGAAGTTCTGGCCTACGTTCTCTACAGAAGTCTCCCATGACCATGGAGGAGATACTGTCGGTGAGTTTAGTTTTAAATGAAAATTTATTCAGTCAAAGGCTTTGTTCAAACAATTGTTACTGTTAATCAGGATCTACTTTTCTGCAGGTTCTTGTTGGCAAGACCAGGGTAGAAGGGGAGGATGCACTCAGGAAACTAGTAGTTGCATTGAATGGTCTTGCAGGTATAGCCATAATCAAACACGATATTCCTCAAGCAGTATCACTGTATAAAGAGGCACTATCTATAGTGGAAGAGCACAGTGAAGATTTCCGCTTGGACCCTCTATTGAACATCCACATTCATCATAATCTTGCTGACATACTCCCACTCACAACGAACAGCTTAGAGCAGTTTCAGCATGTTCCAGGAAGCTCCAAAGAAATATTTTCTGGGGCATGTGACATTGATGAGAAGGCTAAATGTACAAAAGCAAAGGATAAAATAATTATTCATGATTCCAATCTGAACATTAATGAAAATTCACCCTCTTCTTGTTTATTGAGATACTGTTCTAATGAAAAAGGTAGTGATATCGCGACTCACATATCGAAAAATGTTCAAAGTTTAAGAGCAGTTTGTGAAGATCTAAAGAGCAAATTCTTATCCGTTTTTATTGCAAAGCTATCCCTAGCTCAGCAAGAGTTCAGGAAATCATATGAGCAGGTATGGTGCTTTCGACCTCTCACGTCATGTCTATTTGATGTTAAATTGAATTGATTGAATAATCTCCCATAACTTGCATGTTAATGTTTTTCATTGCACTCGAGGATATTATGGTCCACTTTTTGTTGTATTTGTTCTGCAATACAAGATTTCCTATGGATATGTGGAGATAATTTGTGTTCCTAATATATCTATCTGATCATAATAGATGGAATAGACAGGTACCATATTAGTCAATTATAATATCATTGTTTTTCTTGCATTATCTGTTATCCAAGCCTCCAACATATAGCTAAGTATTGAGGGCTTATTTTTCTCCTTTTCCAGTTTTTCCTTAGTTCATCATCTGTTACTCGGATTGTATATTCTGGTGCTCTTTCTGTTTGTTTGGTTTTTCTTACTGATTTCTTTTTCTCCCTCATACTCTTGAAGGTACGTGACACTCTGAGGAATAGGGAAAATCAGCATACCACTTGGTGGTTGGAAGCATTACATCACATTGACCAAAATAAGGAGTCATCCAGTGAATTGATCCGAAAAATAGAAGAAGCTCTCTTGGGGACATTGAATAATAAGAAACCGAGAATTTCTGCCAGGTTAGTGATGGTTTACATTCTTTGCCTTAAAGTAGTTCTGTAGTCACGGCATTTTTTTGTGCGGTGGCTACTGAATGCAATGATTGGTTCTTGTATGCAGTGGGATTTTTTTTTCAGTGTGTATTTTTGGAGGATTGAAAGTGTCTAAAATTGGCATAGGGTGTAACGACCTGATTTCTCAAAAACTCGAATCTTTACTAATTCAAAAGGAATAAATGCATCTCGAGCCAAAAGATAAAATTAACCTTTATTTAAATAAAAGAATATAATTGTCTTAATAAAATAAAATGCAAGAACAAGCAATCCAGTGATAATCAATATTTGTAAACCGACAAATAAAATGGATTCTCTGCATATTAAATATATATATATGCCACCGCTGTCCGATTTACGAGCTCCAAACTCCCGATCTCAATTTCCTGAAAAGGGGAAGACTTAAAGGGGTAAGATTTAAGAAAAATCTCAATACGTGTGTACAGTGAACATGTATTTTACATTTAAATAACGGGAAAACACAGGATTTTCATAACATGCGTATAGGAGACACATGGACTACTCCGAACATAGGTGGTGGTAAATCCAGTGCGTAACGCTACTAAACTCCGGCCTTCTTATCATGAACATACATGGCCCGTAAATGGATTTCCAGAATTTAAAGCACAAAATACGAATTCACTAAACCACATGCAACACCACTTACGTCGTAAATTTCGAATGAAAATGATAAGATGCGTGTGGGGGTAGTTGATTACTCCAAAACCAGCCTATGTGTTGTCTTGTGTACACAGGAGCAAATGAATTGATTCTTGTATGTGTGAGGAAAGTGGAAATGACGTGTGGGTGGCCAAGTTTAGTCAAGTCATATTGAAAGAAATAAAAAGAAAAGGAATCTTTCTTGATTGGCTCTACAAGTCATTGATTATTTACCAAATTCTCACCATGATTTTAGCAAATCTTTCAAATATACACGTACGGTCATGGCAGTAGAACTAGATTGAAGGGAACAATATTCATACCAAAATTAGTTAAATCCTTAACTAGGTAAAGTTCACAATTTGATCCCTAAACAAAAAAAAAAAAAAAAAAAAAAACTAACAATTTGGTTCTTAAATATTTAATTTCTTACTATAAGGTCCTAATTCCTAATAGTAACGACTATAACGAAATTTCGGGATATTACATTGTAATACCCCCAGACCACGAAAGCTTAAGAGATTTGATAGGTACCACTCATACCAACAAGGTGCATCTTCTTTTCTGGAAGCCAATCGTTAAAAACTTCACAGTTAAGCGTGCTTGGCTTGGAGCAATTCTATGATGGGTGACCCCTTGGGAAGTTTTCTCGGGGAGCGTGCGAGTGAGGACAAAGCATGCTGAAAAAACCCATGTTGGCACAGTGGGGACAGTACGTCGTCGATCTAATGACCGGGACAACCCGTTAAGTGGGACCCATGTCGTTACAAAATGGTATCAGAGCCTGTTTGTGAGTCGAAAATCGGGAACTAAGTGCTATGCGGGACAAAGTGCTACGCCATAGGGTGAAAGCCACCTCTTGAACCCGTAGGAGCCACCTCTAGGATCCGAACGCCTGGTAACGGATCCTCAGATTGATCAAGCGCGACGAGGACGTCGCGAGTCAACGGGGGGTGATTGTAATACCCCCAGACCACGAAAGCTTAAGAGATTTGATAGGTACTACTCATACCAACAAGGTGCATCTTCTTTTCCAGAAGCCCATCGTTAGAAACTTTACAGTTAAGCGTGCTTGGCTTGGAGCAATTTCATGATGGGTGACCCTTTCGGAAGTTTTCTCGGGGAGCGTGCGAGTGAGAACAAAGCATACTGAAAAGACCTGTTGGTATAGTGGGGACAATACGTTGTCGATCTAATGACCGGGACAACCCGTTAAGTGGGACCCAGGTCGTTACGTAGGGGCTCTTAAAGATCTCACATTCAACAAGCGAATATATTTGTAATCCTGAGATTAACACTTTTATGAAGATTATTTGAGACAAGGCGATG
Source organism: Fraxinus excelsior (assembly GCA_019097785.1). NCBI lineage: Eukaryota > Viridiplantae > Streptophyta > Magnoliopsida > Lamiales > Oleaceae > Fraxinus > Fraxinus excelsior. The sequence continues at coordinate 30,107,683 of CM032631.1, read as the reverse complement.
GAGAGTTTGTAGAAGAAGCTTGGGTGGTTCTGGTTTGGCTGGCTTGTTGAACATGATTAGGTTGAGTTTCACACATAAATGCATTTGTTTGGGTGGATCGATAATCCAATATGTAGAAAATTCCATTCGATGTAGACAGCTGACCACCTTACTAATGATTGAATTTCCGTTATAAAAGTATGGGCAAAAAATTATATAGACTGTGTATATACAATATTTTGAACCCAAGGAATTAGCGAAGGAGGAAAAATTTGTAGTGTGTGATGATGGTCATAACTTAGTCTATTTGGATTTGGAGAAGTGAGAATTTTGAGGATCAAATGCACACTCATTGCTTATAGAAGGGGATGGACAAGCTTTATTATTGTGCAATGTGTTTGGAGTAAAATGCTTGTGTGATATACATTTGCCTCTTAACTTGTGTAATAAAAGTGATGTAGTATGGAAAGTTTATTCTTGAATCAATTAGGATTTTTATATTATTTTCCTTATTTTCTATTACTGTATTTGTAAGACAATTTATTTTATTTCCTTATATAAGAAACCCTAATTTTCCTTAATGATCTTAGTTTAGACTCCATATACAGAAGCTCTTTATTTATAATAGGAAACATCTTGATTATTGAATACAATTACAAATTTTTCTTTAATTCTCAATCTTCATCCTCTCTCTCTCTCTCTTTAATTGCTCGTTAAAATTTTATGTTGATTGTCAAATTCTCTCTCTTTAATTGCTCCTCGTTAAATTGTTACATTCGTCAACGTAACCATTTAACAATGAGCAATTAAAGAGAGAAGGGAAAGAAAGATGAGAGATATTTAGAGGAAGATTTGTAAGTGTATTCAATAATCAAGTTGAGTCCTATTACAAATAAAGAACTTTATATTGTCTAAACTAGGATCATTAAGGAAAGCTAACAAAACAAAATAAATTGTCTTACAAATGCAATAATAGAAAATAAGGGAAATAATATAAATCCTAAATGAGTTAATTCCTCCTACACCTAAAGTAGACTTTCATGTTACACCATCCCTCTCCTACTGAATAGAACTCAAATCGGGCGAGGTATAATCTAAATAGGTGTCCAAAACCTTTGCACCCTGTTGACGGAACTCATCTTCAATAATCCAAGTAGCATCAATGGGAAAACGACCCTTCCAACGTACTAGAATCTATGAAAGCCACCATTTTGTGATGCAATAATCTAATGAAAATTTAGTCACAGTGCTCGAGGGGCATGCTGGACGAATAGAATCAGATGCTTGAAGGTATTCGATAAGGATATAAATCCGCTATATTGAAAACATGACTAATATTTAAATGCATCGACAAATCAAGTATATTAGTTCCAAGTCATTTAATAATGGGATGGGCCCAAGTGATCTAGCACAAAAAATTTCGGCAGCATGTTTTGGAAAACGCTCAGGTGCGAGTCGTATCATGATGTAATCACCAACTTTAAATTCTTTATGACTAAAATGTAAACGTAAAGCAATTTTACATTTTATCTCATCATGCAAGTTGTGAATGTGATCGACCAAAACTTGAGCAAAGACAATGGGACGAAAATCATTGAGTAAAGGAACAAGATCAAGTGGTTGACTTGAGGAGGGGATGACCTCATATGGGCTATGAATGGTAAACATGTTGATAGAATTATTGTACACGAACTCATTAGTAGGCAACACTAGATCCCAGTTATCAATTTTTTTTTTTTTTTTTTGCAAATATAACAACTTAATTTACAATAGCTTCACTGATGAACAATTAGTTGTGTGCAATAAGAATTTCTTTTGTAGCAATAAACTAAAACAATATAGAAACTTCTTGTCAGAAGCTTTGTTTTGGCTACTATTGCCCTTTGGGATTATATTTTTTGGTGGTGTTTAGGTTGGAATTTGGATGGCCGATGTGTTTTTGTGGGTTGCAAAGTTGTTTCAATTTCCATTTCGTAAAACCGTGATGCACACATGAAGAGCAAGTTAATCAAATGAGAGTGGATGAAGAGCAAGTCAATCAAATAAGAGCGCCAAGTTTTGATATCAAATTGATGATGAACGTAAAAAATTTACGAGAAATCAAAGAAAGAGAAGGGAAAGAAAGAGAAGAAGAATGAGGAGAGTAATAAAGGAATATTTGTAATTGTAGTGTCCTATTACAAATAAAGAGCCTCTTCAACTAAACCAGGATCGTTAAGGAAAATTGGGGTTTCCTCTATAAGGAAAGAGAATAAACTGTCTTACAAATGCAATAATAGAAAATAAGGAAAATAATATAAATTGTAATTGATATAATTTCTCCTACGCATAGAATAGACTTTTCATGTTGTATCAATGGACATCTAGTTCTCTATATAATTTATCTCTTTCCTTTCATTAATACATGTGTTTTTTATGAGAAAACCAATTAGTGTTCGCCTAAACCACGCAAGTATATAGTATCGTGACAAGTAATAAATTGAATTAAGTTCAAGTATCATTCCCTTGGATACTAATTAATTGCAATTAATTTTTATGTAAACCTAGCTTCAAATTAAACTATTGTTAAGGCTAATTAATATTTTAAAGATTGAATTAAACAATAAAATTTATATTAAGGGTGTGTTTGAGCCATATTATTTTGAAAGAATGTATTTTGGAATAGTAGATTGATGGAGAATGTATGGTTGAAAAAGAAGGGAAAGTTATTGATATGATGGAAAATATTATTTTATCGAAGAATGTGTGGTTGAAAATGAGTAAAAGAATGAGAATGAAAAAAATAATGTGGCTCAAATAGAGGCTAATAATTTAATACAAGCTTGGAGATTTTATAGAAGATTTACGGAATTAAGTAGTTAGAAATCCTGATTTTACCTAGGTCAATGAACATTCACTTAATTCAATATCATACTTCTCTATTTTTACATGTTGACAAACGAATTATCTAGTTTAATTAATGATCTCTCCTGAATAAAATTTGTCTATTTACACGCAAAAATTTACTATATCTCTATGTAAATTCCGATACATATAAACGCATTTAATTTTAGAAATTCAATTAAGCTTGCATAACCAATCAGAGTAATGTCCATCTCTTATCAAAATCTATATCACTTATTACACGAGTTATTAACTCTGTAGCACGGACACTTCAATTAGAGTAACATGTCCGTGTCGGACATGAGTCGATACTGACACTTCTCGGACACTCTACCGTAATCATTTATTTTTTATATTAGAAATATTATATATTGTTAATTCAAAGTTATTAGCAAGTAACAAATATGTACTCATGTTTAAAGGATTTCAACAAAATAATTAATAACAAGTATAAAACAAAATTTATACTATATAAATGAATTTTTTAAGAATTTAATCAAAGTGTCGATAACGTGTCACGTGTGTAATTTTTTTGAAAATCACGTGTCGACGTATCCAACACGTATCATGTCGGACACACATGTTCTTATCGGTGCATCATAAGTTATCAAATATATCACCTTTTTGTATCAATATTATCTTGAATTTATGAGTTGATGATCAAACAATTGAATTAAATTAAGTATACAATAAACAATTAATATAAAATAAGACTGGACAAAAAATCTTTGAATTAAATTAACATTTATAATCTAAGCTACATCTTTCATCCTAACAATCAAATAACTAGCCACTCATAATTGTTGAAAAATACAAATAAATGATAAATAACATCACCGAGTTTAATTACTATGAATAAAGAGAGAAGAAATCCGAGCAATTGTTGGTCTTCGCCGCATAAATTCTAACAATAATTCTTCAAGCATTTCCTAATATTGTATATCTCCTGACAAATCTATGGTATTTTGCCTTTAAATCCCGACTTCGTGCCTAGAATCTTGAGAATTTATGGATAGAGTTATGTATTTTGCCTCAAGAATGAGTCCACTTGAAAAGGAGAACTGCTGGTTTCTGTTTCTACCATGCGATAGCACCATTGTGTCTCATGCAATCGCACGGTTAGCCTTAGATAATTATTGGTCGAAAAATTCTGCTTTGTGCAATCACATCTATTGACCCTTGTAATTGCAAAGATCAATCTTTCTATTCTTGTGCAATTTTGTACTCGCCTTATTTTCTTGTTCAGCCCAAGTTCTCTATTATTGCAATGTGGGTCCTCCAACTTCCAAACTTGACACTTTGGTCTCCAAATTCCAGTATTCGTCCAACTTCAATCCTAATCGATCAATTCTTTTTCCTTTTCACATTTTCTTTTCTTCATCCAATACCGGGTTCTCCTAAAATAGTCAATTAACACGCAATTAAATATCTTAACTATAAAAGCACTCCCAAATAAGTGTAAGAATAACACTTATCAAGTGTTAAGGGTTTAAATGAATCAAGCAAGGGCAAATTGATGATTTTTGGAATCAGTATGTTTCACTATGGTTGATCCTCTTAAAATTTTATTTTATAAATTTACAGTCTTTACTGATTAATAAATTTGTTTGGAACCAACACCCGATCCCGAACCAAAACTTAATATCTCTTATCCAGTGATTAATACTTTGAAAGCTCTGTAGCAATGATAGGGCGAATTTTTTATTATATGTATATGCTTTTGCATGGATATAAGGGATAGAATGTAGGTTTAGAGTTCTTTCCATGTGTAATACATCATGTAGTAATGTGGTATAACATTATTATACTCATTTAAACTACTTAAAGCCCTTGAGCTGTGTACAAATGAATTAGTTCAAATGCAGCCCTAGTTAGTATCACAACAAATTTAATTGTATATCTGCATTACTAATTCACTTCCGATGTGTTTCCAGCTTCCGCAGCATAAAAACTTTTGAATATTATATTCAGACTGGGTTGGATGCTCTGGAAGAGTCTAGAAAATGTTTAATTGATAGAATCTTGGAAATCGACCGAACAATGGAAAATCCTAGAGAGGAGGATATTATCCGTGTGAGATACTGTGCAAACTGTTATGGTAATTGTGATGGTCCTGCATGCACCCATTGTGAATTGGATGAAATATTTCAGGTTTGTGGTTTTCTCACGGATTGCATCTTTGCCAAGACTTTGTGGCTAGGGCTTTATGATACTTTGCTTTGTTTTTACCAGGTTTATGAGGCCAGGCTCTTCCGCCTGAACAAAAGCAATAACGGGGAGTCATGACCTCTGTAGAAGCAGCAGTAAATCTGCAAAAAAAGAAGTCTGCATTGAACCATTTTTATTGGAGTTTGTCACGGCATGACAAGAGTTCAGCTTTATCTGCCTCTGAATATGAAGATAAGGGAAAGAAGAGGGATGTTGGGGAGAATGTGACGGTTGGTTATTTGCTTATGTTCTTTGTTAAATTTATTTATGTTTTTTTTATCCGTATCTTTTATACTTGTTGAGCTACTACCTCAGAACCTTGAAAGTTTGTTTGCAATATGGAGCTTTTGTTGCCTTGCCTTTTGTGCAATTAGCCATATCATATGTTAATTTCAGCCTAATGTCTATCTAGGGGCTATATCCTACTAGTTATTTTTTGTCAAGGTTGAAATCAATTGTGTGATGAATCAAGGCTTACCATGGAGGATCTTCTTCTCCTCTGAATGGAAAAGAGCAAGTAGACTACCAGTTGATTTATGTGTGCTCATTGCACAACTTAGCCCTTGTTTGTTTCTTATTTTTCATCCATAAAAATGAAAAATATGACCGCTATCCATCACATCAAGCCATCAATTTTGAATTTCTATCTCTTGTGTAGAGCTCAATAACGGGTATATTTTTCATTCTCTTTCTACAAGAATGTGGCTCAAACGGGGCCTTAATGTCTAATTTAAGCTTCGTCTGCTACACTGATTTTCAGAAATCAGTATTGCATATATGCATGTCAACCCTAGAGTTATTTATTATCTTGTATATGGTGAAAGTGGAAGCTGATCTTCAAAGTATCTTTATGAAATTGCCTCAGGTATCAAAAGCACCCTCTGATTTGGAGATCATGCTGGGGATTATTAGAAGCAACTCCAAAGGTTTCTTGGGAAGAGAGAGAATCTCAGCAGCCAGAAAGCATCTCGTTCTTCTTGAGGTTTGACTGCATCTTTCTGCCTCGGAACCACCTAGAACCCACTTTTATGCTCTTTATATGACTTTTTATCTGTAAAATAATTTTGTAGTTGGAATTTGATTTCCGTTCTAAATTTGCTTCAGAAGTTGGGAGTCTTTAGCTGATGTAGAATTATAATGAAACATTTTTTGATATTACTGTTTTCTCTTATAGTGTGACTTGTTGCTTTCATTTTATTCTCTCTATTTATATAACCAGAATTGAATTGTTGCGCTAATACAGAACTAACTAATGTCCATGCGTGTGCTTAAATCTTATTTTGTCAGACAACTGCACCCCTTTCTTCTCATGTTTATTTTAAACTATATTCAGGGAATGCGCAAGGAGTACACCCTAGCAAGGTCCCTGGCAATAGCTCAAGCACAGGTTCTGCGTGCTCATGATGAAATAAAGATGGCAACCTCACGCTTACGCCTTAGAGAGAATGACGATGATAAATCTATTGATGCTTTAGGTCCAGGAGAGTTGGATATAGCAAATGCTGAAAATTCTAGTGAAAAGTTCCTTGCATTGGCTTCTTTACTCCGTATAAAAGGCCAACTTCGCTATTTGAAGGTAATAAGCCTCATTGTTTGGACATTCAATTGTGGTTTTGGTGCAGATGATTAATAAATGCTTCATGCCCTTACATTAGAAAGATTTTTGTTTTAATCTATGACTTCCCCAATATAAATTTTTTTGGCCGGTTTTCATTAATAGGAGAGGGGGAAACGAAATCTTAATCTCAATTTAAGAGTAAAATACTACTCATGTGTATATTAATGGCTGCATCATGGGCTTACTTTGGTATTTGAAGCTGTTTCAGCACATAAATAATTCATGCTATGGATACCGAAGGTAAATACCATGTTAAGATTTGGGGGTCCATCTTAAAAGGTTAACCTTTTAAAATGGACCCCCAAATCTTAACATAGTATCAGTTATGCTCTAACGAGCAATTCGATCCCGTTAAGACTCTAAAATGAGCACGTGGATTTCAAGATTGGTCTGCTCAAATGAGCCACCATCTTGCGGGGGCGTGTTAAGGGATATATTGTAGGAAAATTGTTTCAACTTCAAATACCGGATTTACAACTTGATACCAATTTTGATGAACAGAACAAAAACTGTATTTACAAATACAGTTTGCGCATACTATAATATAATGTAAAATATATATATTGTAGTAAACAATAAAAAACAATTGCAGAACAAAAATATGCAAAATCGAACAACCAGAATCTGTTAAAACCGTATAACACTTTTAACCCGAGGCCTGTGTCAAACACAGTTTCCTTAAAACAGATTCGCCCCCTCACCGTACGTGCTTGAGGATTGATATGAACGTCTGCTTCCCAGGATACAACGGTAGAACCAGTAGTTTCTGAGCACCACAGAGACCACCCCGGCGAACTGACTATGTGTCTGAATAATATCACCACCGGACTCGAACAAGATCGGGAAAAAAAATGCAAAAACGGAGACTGTATGTAGGAGAAACAGAAATTGCAGACAGATGAATATGCAGATGAATTCGTGTACTGCAGACTAGAAAAACGAGATGACTATATAGACAACTGTAGAATAATTGCTCAATAACTTCATAGCAATTAACATTGGAGTTTTAGGAGTTTCAACAGTTTTGGAAAACCAAAAGTCTATTGAAAAAATTAAAAAATGTAGCAAAACGTGGACACTCCTAAGGGGCCAATTTTGCTCCTTTCGGTCCGACATTCGTGTACGCAGGTCGCGCTCGCACACAAGTTCAAGGTCTGAAGCCAATTTCGGTCCAAGATTTGCACCCCCCCGCACGCGCACGTGGAGAGAGCCTCTATGCTACACATGATTACACCATTCTAAAGTGCAATTCTTTATAAAGTGGTTTTAATTTTCATCCACTTCCTATGTGGGACAAAACTTAAATTTTTTTTGCTTTCCCACCAACATAAACTCCTTTCACATGGCATACTTTGAGCTTCAATTTCTCAATGACCCGAGCATCATTTTTGACAAGTAAATATATGATTTCGATGTACTCACGGAGGAGAACACAAATCAACTTTCATCTTTCAAAATAGCCAAGCGGGTCCTGCTCAAAACTAGTGCCAAAGTTAGCCCATTTTTCGGTTTTTCCAACATATATATTCCACATCGATAAATGATGTTGACACAGGTCAATTAATAAAGATTTTGGGCTACTTCTCTTAACAAGGTTGACCTTTTAAGATGGAACTCCAAATCTTAACATCAACGAACTAATATACCAAGACAAAAATATATGTTCGTGTACAATATAGCCTTGGAAGGATTTCAAAAACAGATTTTAGCTATATTTTGCTAGACTTGGTTACTCTATATAGCTTTCGCAAAAGACTAGTCGAGATTAGTCTTTTGGTTTCATATGCATGCTTGATGTACGTGTCTTACAGAGGAGATACTGCAATTTTTGAGAGAAATTTCTTGTACTGAGATTGTGTACTGTATGCTGATAAAACCCAACCTCTCAGTGCTTACCTCCATTGTTGTGCTTTATCAGATATACAGGAAGGATAACTCGAATTCTTTTAGGTATTCTTGTAGCCAAGCTTTAATCAAAATACCTATATTCATTCCCATCATTGCCAAAAAAAATAATCCAAAATTCTAAAAGTTATCCCCTGTGGTTTTTCATTTTTAAGCACCTAACATATTAGTTATTTATTTATTGATTTTGGGATCTGATAATGTGCATATATAGAGTGTGTTCTATTCGGAAGTAGTAATCACTATTCGTGAAAAACTCCATAAATAATAGAAGAATGCATCTATCTCTAGAAGGTACCTGCAGGTGAAGTGGCCTTTGTGAAGGTTAAGGGGGCCACTTGATTCATTCATTTGCCACAAATGTATGCCATGTGGGCGGGCGGGTGGGTGTGTGTGTGTGGTGGAGGGGGGGGGGGGGGGTGAAGTTGGAGGTTTTAATCTTTCAAAATTTGAAAAGTTCTAATACTGTTGGTATATTATCCAAAAAGGGAGGGATGCTCTTGCTCCTAAAGAGTAATATATAATTTTAGAAATGGTAGAATTTCTTAAACTGTGATGATATATTGGTGTTCAATATGTCCTTATAAAAGATGATGGTATTTGATATGTTCTTAGTTAAGCTCTTCACATTGACTAAAATGTTCATCTAGGCAAATATGATATCCATTGCATCACCAATAGATAGGTGGACACTCCAAAAATAAACAATAAAAAAAAAGGTTGGTGAAACATTCCTGATGTCGATTTTATATCCACCTAAGTTTTCAGCATTTAACCACTATTTAGCTGTCATACATCCATCAGATTGTTGAAGATGGCTTATAGCATTATTGGGGTATGCAGGTTCTATGCATTATTCCTAGGGACTAGCTCTTAAACTTCTATTTGTGTCTCCTGCCAGAAATTTCGACAATACTCCTGGAATCACCTATTGATTTATTTGTTCTATATTAATTATCAAGTTCTATCCCATTCATTTGTCAAGGTTTTAGTGGTTATGTGCTCTCAGGGCAGTGCGATTGTCAGTTTAGCACTTACTTTTAATCTTTTAATGCCATTTTCTTTAGAATCGTATCTCCAACAATTTCTTGTTATTGCAAGGAATATCGTGCTGGTTAACTTTGAGTTTGTTAGAAACTAGACTATTTCCTAGAATAGTAAAGTTGTAAAGAAAATAAATTTAGCCCTAATTCTTATCCTAATATAGTATTAGGTATTTGTATATATACACATGTTTTCTATGAATAATAGATGAGAGAAATTACCTTAAATTATTTCATGGTATCAGAGCGATAGCAAGTTAGGTTTCTCTCCTTTTTTCGGCGTTTTGACCGCATCGGGTCTCTATCTTTCGACCCTGTCCTTCGATCGTGCTGGGAGTTCAAGCTAGGGTTTACTCTCAACTTGCCAATCTCGAGCTAAGGTTTGCTCGATCGCGTTAGGAGGTTCTTCGCGCTAGGGTGCCGCCGCCAATCTCGAGCTAGGGTTTGCTGGATCGCACTGGGAGGCTCAGTCTTTGCGCTAGGGTTTGCTCTCCTTTTAGGCGATTTTAGTCCACATCGTCGACACCGGAGTCCGTGCCACCTGCCCTCCCGTTAGCCTTTGCCCAGCTTGCTTTCGGCCAGTCACTAGGGAGCATAAGGAACTGTCCAGTGTGGTGTTGCTTCTGGGTTGTTTGGTGTTAGGAGTTTTGGGAAATAAATTTCAGATTTTCTGGAGCAGCTTCATTATTTGAGGTTTCCTCTGTTCATTTTCAACTCTCGGGTGCTCTCAGGTTCGGGTTTCGAATCTTCAAGTATTTCGATTTTGTTGTGATTTTTGCTTCATTATTTGCTTGATATTTGATAAATGGAGGATAAGATTTCTGTTGTTGTATCTGATGTGATTCCTATGATGTCAAAAATTATGGAGCATAAACTTAATAGATCTAATTATTTAGATTGGAGTAAAACTGTTAGACTGTACTTGCGGAGTATTGTTATGGATAATCACTTAACCGATGAACCACCTAGTGATAGTTCCAAAGCCTCGTGGCTGAGAGAGGACGCTCGTTTGTATTTTGCAAATACGTAATTCTATTGATAGTGAGGTGGTAGGTTTGATAAATCACTGTGAATTTGTAAAAGAACTGATGGAATATTTGGAGTTTGTGTACTTTGGCAAGGGAAATATTAAACACACCTATGAGGTGTGCCAAGCCTTTTATTGTGCAGAAAAAGGTGACAGATCTCTTACTGACTACTATATGGATTTTAAGAAGACTCATGAGGAGCTGAATATGCTACTTCCATTCAGTACTGATGTAAAGGTTCAGCAAGCTCAGAGAGAAAATGGCGATTATGAGCTTCTTGGATGGTCTTCCTTCTGACCCTGAGATATCCTTTTTAGAAGAAGCTTTTAGTAGGGTACTCCGCACAAAATATTCAACCTCTACTCAACCTAATAGTGCTCTTGTTAGTCGCACCTCTGAAACTGGGAGATAGTCATTTAGAAGTGGCAATAAAGGGGAAAACTCATGTAACTATGATTGAAATCTTAATATTTGAGGACATGATTCGGGAAGGGTCGTATGTTACTATTGTTATAAGTCAGGACATGTGAAGAAAGAATGTAGAAAGTTGCAGAGCAAGAATCAATCTAGTCAGTCAGCACATATGGCTTCTACTAATGATACCTCTGAACCTATTCTAATATCTGCAGATGAGTATGCCAAGTTCTCACAGTATCGAGAATCTCTAAAGTCTTCATCTACTCCAATCACAACCATCGCCGATTCAGGTAAAACGAACACATGCCTTGTTTTCTCATCTTCCAAATGGGTCATTGATTCTGGTGCCACAGATCACATGACAGGTAATTCAAGTCTATTCTCTTCTTTTCATCACATGCTTCTAGTTCTACTGTTACTTTAGCGGATGGGTCTACATCTCATGTTCTGGGGTCGGCACAATTACTCCAACACCCTCAATTCCTTTACAATCCGTTTTGAGCTTACCTAACTTGTCTTTTAATTTGGTCTCTGTCAGTAAGCTTATTCGTTCCCTTAATTGTTGTGTCCCATTCTATCCTAATTTTTGTCTATTTCAGGATCTTATGACGAAGAAGATTATTGGCAAAGGATATGAGTCTGGAGGCCTTTAATCCTTGATACACAAACACCAAAGTCTGTTGCATATTCTGGAGTTGTGACCTCTTTTGAAGCACATTATCGGCTCGGTCATCCTTCGTTGCCTATGTTAAAGAAACTTCATCCACAGTTTTCTGGTCTTTCTTCGTTAGACTATGAGTCATGTCAGTTTGCCAAACATCATCGTTTGAGCTCTAGTCCCAGAGTCAATAAAAGAGCTAATGCTCCTTTTAAGTTAGTTCACTTCGATGGGTGGGGCCTATGTCCTGTTGTGTCGAAATCTGGATTTAAATATTTTGTTACCTTTGTTGACAATTATTCTCGAAGACATGATTATTTTTAATGAAAAATCGTTTAGAACTATTCTCGCTTTTTAGCTTTTTGTGTTGAAATCAAGACTCAATTTAATATTCCCGTTAAAACTTTAAGAAGTGATAACGTTAAGGAATATGTGTCAGAACACTTCCACATGTATATGGTTCAACATGGAATTATCAAACTTCTTGTGTCAATACAGAGTTGCTGAAAGGAAAAATAGACACTTTAAAACAGCCAAAGCTTTGTTGTTTCAAATGCAGGTCCCTAAACATTTTTGGGCTGATGTTGTTTCTACTGCCCGTTTTCTGATTAATCGTATGCCCTCATCCGTCCTATCCGGTAAGACTTCCTTTCATATCTTTTTTCCTCACAAGTCCTTGTTTCCTATTGAACCTAGAACGTTCGGTTGTACTTGTTATGTTCGGGATGTTCGACCTCATGTTACAAAACTTAATCTCAAATCTCTAAAGTGTATATTTCTTGGCTATTCTCATGTGCAAAAAGGGTATCGATGTTACTGTCCCAATCTTAACAGGTACCTTGTGTCTGCTGATGTCACATTTCTAGAACAAACACCATTTGCTTCATCTTCAAGTTCTATCAGTCTGTGAGAGGATGATGATCTATTAATCTACACTTGTACATCCAGGTCTAATCTTCCTTCATCTGCTGTGGCTAAGCCTCCTATAACACAAGTTTACTCTCGCCGCCAACAACCTACTACTCCTGACCCGGTTCATGTTCCTCCACCTCCTGTTTCATATCCAGCACCAATTCCTTCGTCATCAGGTCCAGTACCGGTTCGAGCGATGATCTTCCTATTGCACTTCGCAAAGGTAAACGTCAATGTACTTATTTAGTATCTTCTTTTGTGTCATATAACTATTTATCACCATCCTCTTGTTCTTTTGTTGCATCTCTTGACTTTGTCACTATTCCTAAGACGGTTCATGATGCTCTATCTCATCCTGGATTGCGTGATGCTATGGTTGAGAAGATGAATGCTTTAGATGACAATGATACTTGGACTTTGGTACACTTACCTGCAGGTAAAAAGGCTATTAGATGTAAATGGGTGTTTGCAGTGATAGTCAATCCGGATGGAACTGTTGCTAGATTAAAAGCTCGGCATGTTGCTAAGGGATATGCTCAAACATATGAGGTGGATTACTCTGACACCTTCTCTCCTGTTGCTAAACTTACGTCAGTCAGGTTATTTATTTCTATGGCAGCTACGTATCATTGGCCTCTGCATCAGTCAGACATTAAGAATGCATTCATTCATGGTGATCTTCACGAGGAAGTGTATATGGAGCAACCGCCTGACTTTGTTGCTCAGGGGAGTATGAAAAAGTGTGTCATCTTCGTAAATCCTTGTATGGCTTGAAATGAAGTTTGCGGGCCTGGTTTGGAAAGTTTAGTCAAGCTATTGAAAAGTTTGGCATGAAGAAGGGTAAGTCCGATCATTCTGTTTTCTATAAGCAGTCTGCAGCTGGTATCATCCTATTAGTCGTATATGTTGATGATATTGTTATTGCTGGGAGTGATTTTTGTAGTATTTCATCTCTCAAATCGTTTCTCCACAGTCAGTTTCACACAAAAGATTTAGGAACATTAAAGTATTTCTTGGGGGTTGAGGTGGCGAGAAGTAAGAAAGGAATCCTCTTATCTCAAAGAAAGTATGTGCTTGACTTGTTGACTGAAACTGGAAAATTAGGAGCTAAGCCATATAGCACTCCAATGGTTCCAAATTTGCAGCTTACAAGAGATGGCGAATTGTTTGAAGAACCTGACCGATACAGAAAATTGGTTGGGAAGTTGAACTATCTTACCGTGACTTCAATTAGTGTGGTAAGTCAGTATATGTCTTCCCCAACTGTCGATCATTGGAGAGTTGTAGAACAAATTTTATGCTATTTAAAAGGAGCACTTGGTAGAGAAATTCTGTATAGCAATCATGGTCATACCAGGATTGAATGTTTTTCAGATGCTGACTAGGCAGGATCCAAGGAAGATCGAAGATCTACATCCGGCTACTGTGTATTTGTTAGAGGAAATTTAGTTTCATGGAAAAGCAAGAAGCAGAATGTAGTTTCACGTTTGAGTGCAGAATCTGAATATAGGGCTATGACTAAGTCTGTGTGTGAGATAATGTGGATACATTAGCTCCTCACCGAAGTGGGCCTCAAGACCTCAATACCGGCTAGGTTATGGTGTGATAACCAAGCTGCACTTCATATTGCATCTAATCCAGTTTTTCATGAATAAATGAAACAAATTGAGATTGATTGTCATTTCGTTCATGAGAAAATTCAGTAAGGTTTGGTTTCTATAGGGTATGTGAAAATAGGAGAATAATTGGGAGATATCTTCACAAAGACTCTAAATGGAGTTCGGGTGAATTATCTTTGTAACAAGTTGGGCATGATAAACATTTATGCTTCAATTTGAGGGAGAGTGTTAGAAACTAGACTATTTCCTAGAATAGTAAAGTTGTAAAGAAAATAAATTTAGCCCTAATTCTTATCCTAATATAGTATTAGGTATTTGTATATATACACATGTTTTTTATGAATAATAGATGAGAGAAATTACCTTAAATTATTTCAGAGTTAAGGGTGCTAAAACCCACTTATACCTGCAAATGAACCACATATAAAGTTTGAGATTTAATGGGCTCCTTTTCCTGTATTAACTTAGAAAAGTTGTCTGGCTGATATGAAAAGGTTTATTGCCTCCAATGTTTGGTACTTGTGCAAATATCACTGGAGATTTTCCTTCTGAAGAATATTCATCTTATATGTACTTTATAGCTATTTATACTCGTCTTTTGCCAGGGCTTAGTACAATCTCAACAGAATCTGCAGTCACAAAGCTCTAGTACTTTAACCTTAACTGAAGCCTCGGTTCTCTCGGAAAATGGATGCCTACCTAAAGTAGATAAGGAATCATGTCCAGTTTGCCAAGAGCAGCTCAGCAATCAGAAAATGGTTTTCCAATGTGGGCATATGACGTGCTGTAAATGTAAGTTCTCACCTGTTCTTATCTCCCTTGAACTGCAACGGAGGCATTGTCTGAAAAAGAAGAATTATAAGTCTAGAGTAAATTCTTATTATCATTCAAACACAATTAAAAACCAGTACCAAGTATCTCTTTATTAACTATGGAGAGGTGCTATCCTTTCACCTGTCTTAACTATGCAACAAGATCTGTAATTAGTGTTGAAGCACATCTTCTTGAGATTGATAACCTACTCTTATTTTATCTACTTCACTAGACTAAGTATTTAGAATAGAAGTTGTAGTTCATACTGATATTTGTTGAAATCCTGGGATTGATTGGGACTAAATTTAGGAATGATTGGAGATTTATTTTTCCATATATGTAATATTGTAATCTTTTAGGATGTAGATTTATTTTCTTTCCTTTTATCCTTCCCTTCATTGTACTATAAATTAATGTTTTAAGTTGTAAATCAATGAGTAGAAATATTCTATTTTTCTCTTCATGGTATCAGAGCCGTGAGTTCCTAACCTAGCAACACCATGTCAGAAGCCAACGCCAACAGCAGAGGATCCACGACCTCTGACTCCCTTAATGGCGAGTCTGAAATAGCCTCGGCCATAAGTGCAGGGGAAAATTCCTCGTTTCAATTAACAGTCGAAAGATTGAACGGAAATTTTTTTCGCGAATGGGCTCAGTCAATCAAACTGATAATTGATGGGAAAGGAAAATTAGGTTACCTCACGGGTGAAACAACGAAGCCAGCCTCAACCAACGCATCCTCTCTTCAAAAATGGAAGTCAGAGAACTCTTTGGTGACTGCTTGGCTCGTAAACTCGATGAAACCATCAATTGGTAAGACATACCTGTTTCTACCGACGGCGAAGGACGTGTGGGATGCAGTGAAGGAGACATACTCAGAATTTGAAAATGCGTCCCAGATTTTTGAAATCAAAACTAAGCTTTGGCAAACTTGACAGGGTGAAGAGATGTCACGGAATATTACTTGGAGATGATAGCTATGTGGCAAGAACTTGACTTGTGCTCCGAAGAAGAGTAGGAGTGTGCGGGAGACATTGCGCGATTCAAGAAGAAGCTCGAAAACGAGCGGGTCTTTGAATTTTTGGCTGGGCTGCGTCGAGATCTTGATGATGTAAGGGGCGGGATACTGGGTAGAAAACCCTTACCATCGACGAGGGAGGTTTTTTCGGAGGTCAGACGCGAAGAGAACCGGCGAAAAATCATGCTGGACGCCGACGGTGGAGCATCGACTGGGACTGAACGATCTGCTCAAATGACGAAGTGGCGTGGGTCTCCTGATATTGGGCTAAAATGGCATGGGTCTTCTGATACTGGGCCTTTAAATGCTGGGCCTGGCCTTAAAAAGAATGGTTTACAGATCTCTAATGAATTAGGGAAAAACATGGTAATTGGGCCTGACATTATGGGCCTATATTCAAGGGGAGCTGCAAATGGGCCAGATACAAGACAACAAAAAGGACGACCCTGGTGCGACCATTGTCGTAAACCTAGGCATAAAGAAGACACATGTTGGGAGTTGCATGGAAAGCCGGGAAATTGGAAACCAAGACAAAACAGAAATCGGGGATATCAGGCTTCGGTGGATTATCAAGGAGACAAATTCAAGGAGTCAAGTGGCGCTTTCAATCCTGAACAAATGGAACAGCTTTACAAATTATTCTCCAGCTTTCAACCGCCTAGTCAGACCTCCACAAATAATCCATCAGGTTCACTTGCTCATAGAGGTAATTTCTTAAGAGCCTTAAAACCCACCACACTGTCTAGTACACCTTGGATCATTGACTCTGGAGCTTCAGATCACATGACGGGCTCTCATAATCTATTTTCTTCATATGCTACATGTGCCGGTAACCTCAAAGTAAAAATTGCTGATGGTTCCTTGTCGTCTGTAGCGGGCAAAGGGAGTATTAAAATTTCTGACTCTATCACTTTAAAATCAGTTCTTCATGTCCCAAATTTGTCATGCAACTTACTATCTATAAGCTAGTTAACGAAAACTTCAAATTGTTCGGCTAAATTTTTTCCATCTCATTGTATCTTTCAGGACCTATCATCGGGGAAGACGATTGGTAGTGCTGAGGAAAGTGAAGGACTTTACTACTTTGATAAGACTGATGTGAGTAAACAGTGTCAAGTTAAAATTTGTGATTCTACATCTGTTCCTAGGGATAGTGAAATTATGTTATTTCATTTTAGGATGGGACGCCCTAACATACAATACATGAAACATGTACTCCCTTCCATTTTCTTGAATAAAAATTCAGTTAATTTTCAGTGTGAAATATGTGAACTTGCAAAACATCAACGTACATCCTTTCACAAATCTATGTATAAATCATCAAAGCCATTCACCATGATTCACATTATGTATGGGGCCCTTCACGAACCCCAAACCGTACCCATACAAAGTAGTTTGTTACATTTATCGACGACCACACTCGAATCTGTTGGGTCTATCTACTAAAAGACAAATCTGAAGTCCTTACCATGTTCATCAATTTTCATTCAATGATTCAAACACAATTCCAAACACCAATTCAAATTCTACGCACAGATAATGGCACCGAATACATCAATCATATCCTAGGAGACTTTCTCCGAACACATGGGATAATTCATCAAAGTTCTTGTGTCGATACTCCCCAACAAAATGGGATAGCCGAACGCAAGAATAGACATATCCTAGAAGCTGCTCGAGCCCTCATGTTTACCACAAAAATGCCTAACTTATTCTGGGGATACGCAATTCTTACATCCACCTATCTAATCAACCGACTGCCTAGTCGGGTTCTTAATTTCGAAACACCACTTCAAAAATTTCAAAAATGCTTCCCAGCTTCCCGTCTCACTTCCAATCTAAACCTACGAGTATTTGGGTGCATCGCTTTCCTTCACGTTCACTCTCCACACGAGTAAACTTGAACTCCGGGCCATTAAATGTGTTCTGATCGGATATTCTCCGACCCAAAAGGGCTACAGGTGCTATGACCCTTCCACGAAAAGAGTTTTTGTTAGCCTTGACGTCACATTCTTTGAAAATACTCTATACTTTGGGACCACCTCTCTTCAGGGAGAGACCATACATGAAGATCGGTTCTTTGAGCTCAGTCTTCCACCTACTCTTTCATCCGATCCTACTATGCCATTAACAGAAAGAAACTCGAATCCAGGGGGAGATGCAAAAAAACATGATAAGGAGATACTACTTTACTCTAGAAAGTCGAAATCAAAGTACATGGAGAATCTCACTTTCGAGGTACCAAGAGAGTCAGAACCGACGGTAGGTCTAGAACCCCAAAAATCTGTAGAAATTTTTGAAACTGACTTACCCATTGCTCTCAGAAAACCAACAAGGTCATGTACTCTACACCCTATTTCTAAATTCATGTCCTACAATTCTTTATCTACAAGTTATCGTGCATTTACCACTCACTTAGACCGTACAGCTATTCCAAGAACTGTTCAGGAAGCCCTGGAGATTCCACATTGGAAAGAAGCAGTACTGGAGGAAATGAGGGCATTGGAGAAAAATGAAACTTGGGTAGTGATGGACCTACCAAGAGGAAAGAAGCCCATTGGATGCAAATGGGTTTTCAATTTGAAATACAATGCTGATGGGACTATAGAACGGTATAAAGTTCGATTGGTTGCGAAAGGCTATACACAAACATATGGCATTGATTATACAGAAACATTTGCACCAGTAGCTAAGCTGAATACAGTTCGAGTCATTATATCACTAGCAGCAAATTTAGATTGGCAGTTTCAGCAACTGGATATTAAAAATGCATTCTTAAACAGGGAATTGGAGGAGGAAGTATTCATGACGTTACCACTAGGTTTTTGCAAGGAAAATGAAGAAAAAGGGTATGCAAACTAAAGAAGTTGTTATATGGGCTCAAGCAGTCACCGAGAGCATGGTTTGACAGATTTGCTAAAGTGTTGAAAAAACAAGTGTATTGTCAGGGACAATCAGATCACACTATGTTTCTTCGACTATTTGAGGACGGTACTAAAATGATTCTAATTGTATATGTTGATGACATTATTTTAACAGGAGACAATATAGTGGAGATGGAAAGGTTGAAGAAGAGTCTGGCCACCGAATTTGAAGTAAAGGATTTGGGGCCAATGCAATACTTCCTAGGAATGAAAATTGCTAGATCGAAAAAAGGCATCAGTATATCACAAAGAAAATATGTCATTGATCTCCTCACCGAGACTGGAATGCTAGGATGCAAACCAAGTGATACTCCAGTTGATGTCGGAAAGAAAATTGAAGATGAAGGCAATCCGGTAGAGATTGATAGATATCAAAGATTTGTTGGGAAGTTAATCTACCTGTCACATACTAGACCTGACATAGCATTTGCAATTAGTTTGGCAAGTCAGCATATACATTCTCCAAAAGAAAGTCACCTAGAAGCCGTCTATAAGATACTTAGGTACCTCAAGGGCTCACCTGGTAAGGGATTATTCTTCAAAAGGAGTGAAAAAAAAAATTGAGGTTTTCACAGACGCTGATTGGGCAGGATCAAAGGACGATAGGAGGTCTACTTCAGGTTACTGCACCTTTGTATGGGGAAATCTGGTAACTTGGAGAAGCAAGAAACAGAATGTAGTGGCCAAGAGTAGTGCTGAAACTGAGTTTAGAGCGGTTGCACAAGGAATATGTGAAGGGTTGTGGTTAATGAAACTTCTGGAAGAGTTACACATCACTATAAAGTTACCACTCAAACTTTATTGTGATAATAAAGCTGCAATTAGCATTTCTCTTAATCCAGTTCAGCATGATCGAACTAAACATGTGGAGGTAGTCAGACACTTTATTAAAGAGAATGTTGAGAAATGGACTATCTGTATGACATATGTTCCCACACAAGGACAAACTGCAGATATCTTCACCAAAGGATTACCAAAACAGAGATTCGATGATTTCATCTTCAAGTTGGATATGATCAATATTTACGATCCAACTTGAGGGGGAGTGTTGAAATCCCAAGATTGATTGGGACTAAATTTAGGAATGATTGGAGATTTATTTTTCCATATATGTAATATTGTAATCTTTTAGGATGTAGATTTATTTTCTTTCCTTTTATCCTTCCCTTCATTGTACTATAAATTAATGTTTTAAGTTGTAAATCAATGAGTAGAAATATTCTATTTTTCTCTTCAATATTGTTGTTCCTCTCTTATATGACAAGAGCAAGTGAAGTTCCCAGGGCTCTGTTAGGATTCCAACTAAGAAAAGAAGACAGAACAGAATTGATAAGAGATCTTTGATTGAAAATGAAAAGAATTACAGATAGAAATAGCAACTAGACTCCTTCCTTTCCCTACTTGAATAATCGCCCCTTCTCCTCTAACTGACCAGCTTTATTTATACTCTTTTATTTCCTAACAGACTCTTAACCACTTTCCTTTCCACTCACATTCTGTTTCTCCTTCCTGCCATCCGTTACCCCCTCCTTCCTGGGCCTTCTAGAATATGTAAACCGGATAGGGGGCTTATCATTACCCCCGGTTTCCAAAAACACCTTGTCCTCAAGGTGAAAATGAGGAAAGTGTTGAATAATAGATGCAACTGACTCCCAGGAAGCCTCAGAAGCAGGTAGACCCTTCCACTGTATGAGGAACTCCTTCTCTGGAGGTGATGTTGTCGTGGCTGGGCGTATTTCCAGGATTTTGTCAGGTTCAACCATCCATTCCAGCATAGCGTCTAAGTGGGTTGGAAGCTGCAGATTGGTATCTATTCGTCCGAGCGCCTTTTTGAGTTGTGACACATGGAAAACTGGATGTATCGTCGCATCAGAAGGCAACTCTAAGCGGTAAGCCACTGGCCCTATACGGCTGATTATTTTGAAAGGACCAAAGAACCTGGGGCCCAATTTCTCATTTGGTTTCTTTGTCAAGGATCTTAGTTGATAGGGTCGTAGCTTGACATAAACGAAATCCCCTTCCACAAATTGAATATCTCTCCGATGTTGGTCTGCTTCCCGCTTCATTCTTGCCTGAGCCTGTAGGAGGTGTGCCTTGAGTTCCTCTATTATCATGTCCATTTCCTTCAACTGTTGCTCAACTGAGGCTACTGCTGTCTTCTGGTTGTCAAAACGGATCAGTGGCGGGGGGTCTCTCCCATATATCGCTCGAAAAGGGGTAGTGTTGGTGGAAGCATGGAAAGTGGTATTATACCAATATTCAGCCCACGGCAGCCAGCTGCACCAAGTTCGAGGTTTCTCATACGAGAAACATCTTAGGTAATTCTCCACACATCTGTTGACCACCTCAGTTTGGCCGTCTGTCTGGGGGTGGTAAGTCGTGCTGCGCCGTAGAGATGTTCCCTGTAATTTGAATAATTCTGTCCAGAAGTGGCTCAAAAACACCTTATCCCGATCAGACACGATGGAGCGGGGGATGCCATGGAGTTTCACCACTTCTTTAACAAAGGCAGTAGCCACTCCTGCTGCTGTAAATGGGTGTTTGAGGGGAATGAAGTGGATGTACTTACTTAGTCGATCAACAACTACCAATATTGAATTGTACCCCCCGAACTTAGGCAATCCCTCGATGAAGTCCATTGACACATCTTCCCA
The DNA here is from genome assembly GCA_019097785.1 of Fraxinus excelsior. NCBI lineage: Eukaryota > Viridiplantae > Streptophyta > Magnoliopsida > Lamiales > Oleaceae > Fraxinus > Fraxinus excelsior. The sequence goes on along the minus strand of CM032631.1, from coordinate 30,086,004 downwards.
CACCAGATTAGGGATGGGGAGAGGTTGAAGGAGACCCGCAGGTGATAAAGACAGACTCTTGTTTTGTTGGCATACCGAGCATTCCTCCACAAATTTCTTGATGTCATGTTTCATACCTCTCCAATACAAATTACTAGTGATGCGTTTGTACGTCCGAAGGAAACCTGAATGCCCTCCAACTAAGCTACTGTGAAATTCATGAAGCACGGTTGGAATCCAAGTCGATAAACTGGGTAGAACTAAGCGCCCCTTGTACAGTAACCGACCTTGGTCCAGAGAGTAACGAGGTTGGGAGTCTGGGTCATTTTGAAGTTCTCTTTTAATTTTTGCCAACCTGGGTCTGCTTTGACCTGCTCCAATATCGAGCGTACATCAACCACAATGGGGCATGTGATAGCTGCTAACTCGATTCGAGGGGGAACCCGTGATAACGCGTCTGCTGCCTTGTTTTCCACCCCGGGGCGATATTGGATCTCAAAGTCGTATCCCATCAATTTTGTAACCCATCGTTGGAATTCCCCAGGAACCACCCTTTGTTCCAACATATATTTGAGGCTGCGTTGGTCAGTTTTTACTATAAATCGGCGTCCCAGCACGTAGTGTCTCCATTTTAGGACAGCTAAGACTATTGCCATCAGCTCCCTTTCATATACTGATTTCTGTTGAGACCGAGAGGATAAAACTTGACTGAAATAAGCAATTGGCTGCTGGTTCTGCATTAGCACCGCTCCCGGACCATACCCCGATGCATCAGTTTCAATCACAAAGTCCTTCGAGAAGTTAGGCAGAGCTAAGACACGCACTGTAGACATGGCTTTCTTGAGCTTCTGAAAGGCTTCTTCTGCCTCCCCTGTCCACCCAAAGGCATCCTTCTTTAGTTGTTGGGTGAGAGGCCACGAAATTGCTCCATAACCCGCAATAAAACGCCTATAATATCCGGTTAATCCCAAAAATTCTCGAAGTTCTCTAAGTGTCCGGGGTGTCGGCCACTGTAACATTGCCTTTATTTTGCTGGGGTCAGCGGATACCCCTTCAGCTGACACTAAATGGCCCAAGTATTCTATCCTTAGCTAAGCGAATGTACACTTCTTGACATTAGCATACAGCTGATGTGCTTTCAATGCGCTAAACACCCTTTCCAAGTGTTGTACATGTGAACTGATGTCCTGGCTGTAAACTAATATGTCATCGAAGAATACCAAGACAAACTTTCGTAAAAACTCCCTGAACACCTTATTCATTAGTGACTGGAAGGTGGCGGGTGTTGGAGAGGCCGAACGGCATGACCAAGAACTCATAATGCCCCTCGTGAGTTCTAAATGTTGTTTTAGGGATGTCTTCCTTGCATACTCTGATCTGGTGATACCCTGACTTCAAATCCAGCTTGGAAAATATAGTGGCTCCGTGGAGTTCGTCCAACAATTCATCAATCACTGGAATAGGAAATCTGTCTGGAACGATAACCTTGTTGAGGGCCCGATAATCAACACAGAAGCGCCAACTCCCGTCTTTCTTCTTGACGAGCAGTACTAGACTCGAAAAAGGGCTAATGCTTGGCTGAATTATACCTGCTGCTAGCATTTCTTTCTTTTACCAACCTCTCAATCTCATTCTTTTGGAAGTGCGGGTATCGGTAGGGCCTGACATTTACCGATTCTGCTCCTTTAATCATGATCAATGATCAGTACTACGTTCTGGAGGTAACCCCTCCGGTTCCGCAAATATCTGAACAAAACGTTGCAGCAACTGTTTGATGATTGCTGGTAGCTCCTCTCTTTTTCTTTCGCATTTTGTGACTGTCGGTGCTGTTTCTAACCAAACTCCTTGGCCCTCATTTCGTAATGCCTTCACCATGGCTCTTAACGATATCGCTGCCCTGTTAAGCCCTGGGTCCCCCTTCAAGATAATCTCCGTTTCCCCCATCCGAAACCGCATGGTGAGAAGCTTCCAATTCACTTCCATGCTCCCCTGACCCCATGATTACTCCGTAATTAGTGGTGGATGTAATGGGCAGGTCCAAGTGGCTGACTAAATCCAACGAAATGAAGTTATGTGTGGCCCCACAATCAATTAAGATGGTTACCTCTCTTTGTCTCACCGTCCCTTTTATCTTCATTGTTCCTGGATTAGTCAACCCCACCACCGAGTTGAGTGACAACTCCACGTTTTCAGCCATCTCCACCGGATTTTCCTCCCCGGTGGCTCGCATGCCTCATCACTTAGCACCTCGCCTTCCTGGACTAGCAGTACCCTCAACTCTCGATTTTTGCATTGATGTCCCACTGTATATTTCTCATCGCAGCGAAAGCAAAGTCCCTTTTCTCGGCGTAGTTGCCACTCGGAATCCAACATCCTCTTCGTGGGGTACTCCCTGCGTGGTCCGGCAAACTTCTCACCCACCGTCACTGTTCGCGTTGGGAAGGCTTCTGGTTTCTTCTCTGTCCATCTATTTTGGATCATGGTGACTTTGGGATTTTTATAGGCAAGTGTTTCTCCTGTAGTTTTTAAGGCCAGATTTCTGTCATCCACCTTTTGGGCCACCTCCATCAGCTGGCCCAGCCTAATTGGGCTTAATAGCCGGACTTCAGCCTTGATTTCTGCCTTCAGCCCATTGATGAAAGTGCTTTCTAGCACCTCCTCTGATAGTCCCCCCACCGGCACAGCCATCGCTTCAAAGGAGCGCCGGAACTCAGCCACCGATCCACTCTGTTTTATGGCCAGAAATTTCTCGCAGAGGCTCCTTTCTTATGTCGATCGAAACCTTAACAGCAATTTATTTCGAAATTGCGCCCAGCTGTGGAAAGGAGTTCGGGCTTCTGTCCATTGTAGCCACGCTAAGGCATCCCCGTCCAAACTCACCCCGATCGCCCCCAACTTCTCCATCTCCGTTAGCCCGTTGACTTCGAAATACCGCTCTGCCCGGAATAGCCAACCGTCCGGGTTTTCATCGCTGAAAATTGGCATCTCCAGCTTCCTGACCAATCTCCAATTATTTTCATCCCTGTTTAGTCCCCTTCTCCCTGCTTCGCTGCCCTCGCTAGCCTCAGTTAATACTTCCGGCCACTTTCCCCTGTCTGGGGCTCGTGGGTCAACCCGAATCGTGCTTGCTGTAACGGGTACTTCAGTAACACTGCCAGAACTTCCTCTTCCCATATTCCTTTCCATTCCAGGTTTCGAGCCTCCCAGCATCGACACCGCCTTTTGAGTCTCTTCCAGGGATTGCAGAATTTTGGTTACATTCTGTGCGAGGTGTTCCACCGATTTCTCCAAACCTGATAACCTCTGAAGCTCTGTCCTCACTTCCTCCATTTCCTTCTCCATTGCTTCCACCTTACTTTCGGTTTTCTTTTGAGCCATCAGGATCTATGCTCTGATACCAATTTGTTAGGATTCCAACTAAGAAAAGAAGACAGAACAAAATTGATAAGAGATCTTTGATTGAAAATGAAAAGAATTACAGATAGAAATAGCAACTAGACTCCTTCCTTTCCCTACTTGAATAATCGCCCCTTCTCCTCTAACTGACCAGCTTTATTTATACTCTTTTATTTCCTAACAGACTCCTAATCACTTTCCTTTCCACTCACATTCTGTTTCTCCTTCCCGCCATCCGTTACCCCCTCCTTCCTGGGCCTTCTAGAATATGTAAACCGGATAGGGGGCTTATCAGGCTCCTGTTGGGTTGAGAGACATTTCCACTTCATGTGAATATTAGTAAATAGAAGTACTTTCTGGATGTTGATATGAAGTCAATTATTCAAATATACTAAATCAGTTGTTTTCATACCTGCAAATGTGTGATGCTGGAAAAACCTATATGATGATCTTTTTCCCACAGGTTTATTTGCAATGACTGAGCGGAGATTGATTCAACATGGAAAATCTTATAGTAATTGGGTAATGTGCCCAACATGTCGACAGCACACAGATTTTGGAAATATAGCTTATGCTGATGATAGCCAAAATGAGTCATATGACTATTCTGTTCAAGCCTGTGATAAATCTGAAGCTTCTATCCCTGTCCAAGGTTCGTATAGTACAAAGGTATGTCTGCATATGATAAATTTATGAATGAGAAAACATGCTTTACAAGAAGTTAATGTATATTGGTACAGATATGCATGTTGTCATTTTTCCTCTCAGATTATAATTTCTGTCTTTTTTGGGTTTCTTATAGCAGTATAATTCATTTTGAGCAATCGTCTTATCTAATATTTAGCTTTAACTGCCGTAAAGTGCATACAAGTGGTACTAATGTCACAGTAACCTATTTTGCACAGCATCTCATGTGTCTGTAATTTGTCATCTAGTAAATAGGTTTTAATTTTTTGAAAAATCTGATAGATCATGTTTTTCTCACAAGATTTCTCCTTTACCTCTTTTGTACCAGTGTCAAAAAATTGACGTGGAGTTACAACAGTCACTGATAGATTAATCACATAACTAATTAAGTCTCACATCAATGTTATCATTTTCTTTTTGAAGAGTCTGTCTAGTGAGCTAGCATGTTAAAATGATTTAGAATAAAGAAGTTGAACTTCTCAATAATACCTTAAGTCTTTGGATAAATCTGTGGCTGGGTTAAATGTTTGGTCGAGCTAGCTTTGTTTTGATTATATTTAATGACTTCAGTGGTCATCTTTCACATGGAATCCTAATTGTAGAATTTTTATTTATTATTTATTTATTGATTGATTTTTTCACACGGCCCTATTGGGTGGTATTGTGCAGATTGAAGCAGTAACAAGGAGAATTTTATGGATCAGTTCTACCAATCCAGCAGCTAAGGTTCTTGTTTTCTCCAGCTGGATGGATGTCCTTGATGTGTTACAACACGCCTTTACTGCCAATCGTATAAGTTATGTTAGGATGAAAGGAGGAAGGTAGGTGTTTGTTGTTGAACACTTCTATTGATTTTTTTCCTTATTTTGTGTTGTTTGTTCAATTTATCACGTCACTTCTAAGACATGACAAGGGAACTTTATTTGCCTGTTACTCTACAACTAATTTCTTATTAATGATTATTGAAACCAACCTCCACAGTTTGTAGAGTGAGAACAACTGGCAATGTCTGCTTACTTTGTTGTACAAGGGGAAAATATACACCAATTCTCACAGGCAACACACAAAAACAAGAATGTATATGTACATGTATGCCTTTTTTTATTCATTTCATTCTCAAATTTAGAATTGGAAATGCTAAATACCAAAACCATTTTGAGCTAGTGTGTAATCTCTTTAATTCTACTTTAATCCTTGGACGAAAGAGCTAAAATCTTCATTTGATTATTCAGGAATAACAAATTACGATAAACTTGAATATTATGTATTTTGTTCTCAATGACACTGATCTTGTATAGGTTACAACAGCTAATAAAAATATCTTTCACATGGTACTTGGTACTTGTATCTGTTTGTGGTAAAGACAAGATGAAGCTAGATAGAGCTCACTTTTCTGTCACCTTTCATTGCTTTAGTTGATTCTCTATTTGGTACTGAGGTCATGTATTGCAAATTATGCTTAATAATAATGGATTATCAAGTAAAATTGATCTATTCATCGTTTGGACTAATCTTACTAATGAAACAGGAAATCGCAAGTTGCCATCAGCCAGTTTAGGGGACAGAAAATCAATGCAAAACAAAGTAATGAAAAGCTCAAGGGGCAAATAGAAACCAAAACTGTTCAAGTTCTACTGCTCTTAATCCAACATGGAGCCAATGGACTAAATCTTTTGGAAGCTCAGCATGTCATTCTTGTAGAGCCACTCCTCAATCCTGCAGCCGAAGCACAAGCAGTCAGCAGGGTGCATCGAATTGGGCAGAAGGACAAGACCCTCATTCATCGTTTTATAGTACGTAATTTTCTCTAATTTTGTGCTCCTATACATAGTTACCAGTTACCACTTGGATATTTCTAATGGAATATGCTTATGACATGGCATGAGAGAAGTCTATATATCTTTTGATGGTTTGAAGAGGAAGTGCAGCCTCCCGCTTTTTGAGGAAATGGAATTAGCTTTATTTTTCAGATGTTACTGTAACATTTTATACTTTTGGTGTAATTGATAAAAACGCAAATAAGTAGGCCTACGTTTGGGATCCGTTAAAATCAAACTTTGAGGGAAAATGTATTTTGGAATAGTGATTTTTTTTTTTAAGAATGTGTGGTTAAAAAAGAAGAAACTTTTTTGTATTTACGTGTAATATAATTTTATTGGAGAATGTGTGGTTGAAAAGAAGAAAGAAAAATGTATTAAGATTTTAATGGAGCCCAAACAGGGTATAAATGCTTTTCAAAAGATCTAGGTATCTTTCTGTAGACAGGATTTTAATCATTTTTTGAAAGCGAACTAGAGATTTTCGCTGCTCAGTCTACTGTTTGTGATTTTAAGATAAGCAATCTTTCGAGTATATTTACCATGCATGAGATGGAGAGCAAACATCTTGCTGCTGAGTTTGTTTCGTAAAGTTTCAATTGCTACTTAAACATAGCAAGCCTATGTTTTGTAGTATCTGGAATTCCTCTCTATTTAACTCTCTATTCTGTTTTTTAGTACCCAAATCCTGCACTGAACACATGGGGATGCATATGCATACTCTCATGTGTGCTTATTTTGCTTTTATAGTTCATTAACTTGGCTGTGAAACTGAGGTTTGATATTGACATATACACAAGCTAAAATCTTGTCTTAGTATCACCAAGTAATGCACATCAAACATGCTCTTTGGATCAGATACCAGCTGAACCTAATTTATCAACCTCGATTCTTGATGAACCGTGTTTACCATATTCCTTATTTTTTTGTCTGTTTTTCTTTTCTTGCATGTTAGATGAAAGACACCGTTGAGGAAAGCATATATAAGATGAACAAAAGCAGGGATACAAGTTCATTTATTAGTGGGAACCGGAAGAATCAAGATCAACCTCTGTTGACTCTCAAAGATGTCGAATCCTTATTCAGAGTAGGACCTTCTGCCATTCCAGAAAATCAAAAGCCAACCAGAAGCTTGAGGGATTTGCCACCTTCTGCAGCTGCTGCTATTGCTGCTGAAAGAAGGTTAATGGATCATACAAAACAATAACGTCATGTAGCTGATTGACCTACAGTCCAGTTCACATCTTGCCATCCATTTACTACTTCTTCAACAAACTTGATGGTGGGAAGTTTAGGCCGCATTTCACTTGGGTCTTTTAACTGCAATGCAAGTATTGCTTGATTAACATGAAAGTAAGCAATCTACAATGTTTTTTTCAGGCTCTGTATTGTACTTTTCTTGTCCTTGCTAAATGTGTGTACATTGATGTATAGATTTACTTGACCGGACGAGTAATATTGGAGCCAAATTATTTGTTCTCTAGTAATGAATAAACGATAAAGTAATATTATTGGTTCTTAAAAATTGAAAGCCGAAATGTTGAATTAGCCGTGTTGGGGAATCTGATATTCCCAGAGGCAGATTCTAATCTGGATCCCATTTATCATTAGTTACCCTTTGCAGTTGATTGAACCCTCTCGCACACTAAAACACCCCACAACCAGAGCAAGGCAGAGATGCAAGTGTTATACCTTTGAGTCCAATCGATTTAGGTTGTAAACACTTTAAATATGTTTAATGCATTTATTTATGGCAAGATTTATTATTTTATTTAATTACTTTTCATAAATTATATTAATAGATTCCGTAGATGTAAGTTTTGATAATTTGTTAATTACAAGTTGTGATAGTGAGAAACAAATCACATATGATTAAATCTTAAATTATATGTGATCGTAAGTAATAACGAGATATAGATATCGTTATTATGAATATATCATCATGTGTGATATTTCTTACTTGTAAAGTATTGAGTTGATTTCACAAGTTAAAATGTAGTGACATTTAAATGAACAAGTGAATGTTTTGTTAGAAGAACATAATATTGGAGATCTGTTGAAGAGATTTCACATGGATAACTATCTAAGTGTTAGTAGTTAATCTCTAACGTTTGATAGTGAAATTTGTCATTTGATTTGAAGTCATCATAGTGCCTAATATGGGGATAGTCAGACTTGGATGATGTTAGATGTTTCTCTGTCAAGAGTCACTAATATAGCATTGTTCGGGCATATCAAGAATCATATAAATGTCGTAAATGATCAATAGAGAATTCATCACTTATATAGTAACAGTTAATGGTCTATATATATTATTTAGTTAAGTTGATAATGAAATCTTTGACTAATGTGTACTCACAAGTAGAAAAGAGTTTTCGACTTACATTGACTTAATAATGTAATTGATATTGACACACTTCATGACTCGTAATTGATTAGATCATATTGACAAAAGAATTATAGATTTATGATAGATGAACAAGTATGATATGTCATAATACGTGACATTTCGATCACGTGTTGCTTTTATACATTGCTAAATGTTAATTTGGAACGACGAATGTAAATTGATTAATCTAGATGAATTAATGATAATCTAAAAGGGTGTTTGAATTTATCTTATTTTGATTAAATTAAAATGATAATTAACGTCGTTAAATATCGAGAACATAATGGGTCACATCAAAAGAGGACTGGAAAGTGATATTTATTAATTAATTGACAAATGTTAGACAATTAATTAATTGAGTTACTTATTAATGGATCAAATTAATTAATTAATGGACCAAATTTAATTAATTAAATATTAGATCGGTTTAAGTTTAAGTGTCGGGTAACCCACTTGGACTTATATTAATAAGATATTAGGGTTGAGAAAAAATAACATAATAATTATTTTGCCGAACAAGAAAAGAGAAATCATAATTCTTTCATTTTTGTTCTCTGTGTGGAGGAAGTTGACACAATTAGACAATCATGAATTACAGATCGTGATTGTTCTTCGCAGAATTAACTAAATGTAGAATTTTTATCACAATTTCTATCTAAATACAAAGCAAATTCTTGGTGGGAATTTAAATTGTTTTAAATTTCACATTAAGTAAATTCCTAACAAGAGATGGGTCCATACGTGTTGGTGTGGGTTGTTACTTTATAGGTAATTACTAATTATATTATCACTACAATTTTTGTTTGGTTCACCACGTTATAAACGAGCCAGAATTAAAAAATATTTTTATTAAGTACGCCACATTTATTTTACAAATATAACCCTCGTCTAATTGAAAAGAAAGAATATATATATACACACACACATCACATTCATTTTCTTTTCCATTATTACCATCGATTATCTCACTCAACCTCACTGCCACGCCCCCAAAATCCTCTGCATCATGGTAATATGAACCTTGTTCATTGACAAGGTAGAAACCACAAAATGCCGCTTTGGCTTTCTGGCCTGCTCCATTTTTTTCCCCAAATGCTTCTTCTTCCCGATGGCTTTCATTGTCTGTTTGTGAGTCAAAGCCTCCATTGCAAGTGAATTTGATTGAACCATGGTTGGCCAAAAGGGGATCCTAGGACGAACCCTATTGTCTCGAGACTCAATCTTCCTATTGTAAAAAAAAAAAAATCTTGAAAATGTGCTGAACTAAATAAATATTGTGATGGCAATATAATTAACTGATATAATATGGCATTGATAATTGATCACGCGGACAAATGAGGTCAACGCTCTCTACGCTACACATCTACCGTCACGAAACCGTCACCCCGACGAGGCAATCGACCTGCATGAAGCCCTCTACCTACACCCAGCCCGCCTACTGATATAAGGCTGTCTACCTCCACTAGGCCCTGGACCTCGTGGATTTGTCGACCCCCTGAGACCGCCTACCAGCTCAAGGTTATGCTACGACCACCGTACTTATCGCACGGAATCGTAGACCCCCATCTCTACCGCGTGAGATCAACACCTCGCTTAACCGTACGTATGACGATGTGCCAAAACAAAAATCACCCAATAGCAAACATGGGAAAAACCAATCACTTGAGAAAGTGAAGGCCGTTCCAACCTGAACGTGGGAGAAGTGGGGAGGCTTACGTGGGGGGGACACGTGGCACCAGCAACTGCTAGACACACGCGTGGCCACAAGGGCCTATAAATACCTCCAAGGTGGGAAAGGTTTTGGCTTCTTGAGACCCTGAACTTTCGAACTTACATTATATTATCTCCCATTTTTCTCTAAACCGTCAGCTAATTCTCACGCCGAAGGTACAACGGGTGAGAAAGCCCCGACCTCTTTTTGAAGGTAACAACCACTTATCGGAGCAGCCGGACCACCGCACCCAGCAATGTAGACATGAAAAACAGATTCACAAATATTTCATTGGCGCCGTCTGTGGGAAAATTTTCCACCGAACAGAAAAGCTATGTCAAGAAGACGAACAAGGAGTGAAACACGCATGGTCGGGAATACAGCAGAGACGGAGTCGGAGTCTGTCGCAAGAGGTCAAGACCCACCACCGCCACCATAATATGTAACACAGGGCCAATTTAATGCCTTAGAGACACAATTGGCAGCCATGATGACCCTTCTGTAAAGTCAAACACAGAAGATCGCGCCCCTCCACAGAGCTCGTCGGAGGTCGCGCGTGAGCAACCACCCCATGTGGCTCAAACCGTTAACCCGTCTATTACTCAGCCAACGACAGGAGACGTGAGGACTTCAAGTTTTGTATTTCCACAAATCCCTCAACCCTTGACAGACTTGGAAAAGAAAATAGAAGAGATGATGACCCAAAAGATAGACGATGCATTATTAACCAAGAGAAAAGACAGGCGCAGACAGATGGTCCTGGAGGAAGATCCTTTCGCCCCCGAGATTATGGCCGTGCCTTTGCCAAAAGGCTTTAAGCAGCCAATGATAGAAGCATACGACGGAGTCACGGACCCACTGGACCACTTACGAACCTTCGTTGACTTAATAAGGCTCTACGCAGCCCTAGACGCAGTGATGTGCAGATCATTCCCTCCGACGTTGAGGAGAGAGGCTAGAGACTGGGTGGCCACACTAGCGCCCAGGTCTATAAGAACCTTTGACAAACTGTCCGGGAGCTTCGTGGCATACTTTATGAGTAAAAGGAAACGAAAGACGGCTATAGGGCTGATGCGGTGGTACAAGAAAAGGATGAGTCATTACAGGAGTATTTGGCTAGATTCAGCATAGCAACACTTGGTATAAGGGACCTTCAGATGTCAGCGATAGGACAACATTAATGAACGGGACACGGAATCGGGCCTTCAAGATGTCACTTTCCAAAAATCCGCCGGAATCAATGCGTGACTTGTTGAAGAAGGGTGACAAGTATGTGGACACGGAAGAAGCAGAAAAGGTCAAGAAAAATCTTAGAGAAGGATGGGAGACGGGGAACAATAAGCGCAAAGTAAGTGATGTACGAAAACCCATTGACAAAGACATGCAGAGGAATGAGCGTATGAGTAGAGGGTACCCCCAAGACTGGATAGTCAAGCAGAGACGTGAGGAAGTCAAAGCCTTCACCCCTTTGAATATTCCGAGAGACAAGCTATTGATGGAAATTCGAGACATGAAGGAACTTGAATGGCCGAGACCAATGACAGCACCAGCTGGCAAACGGGACAAGAGCAAGTATTGCTACTTCCATAAGGACCATGGACATGAGACTGAAGAGTGTATCCATTTGAAAGAGGAGATCGAGCGCCTCTTGAAATGGGAATTTTTATCTAAGTATACGAGGAGTGATTGAGGCAAGCAGAAGGTTGAGGATCGACCTCCGCCTAGGGCCGGAGTTATTAATGTGATTGTTGGAGAAGGCGTAGCGGGTAGAGACTCAAACTCCGCTAGAAAAAGTTATGCACGGACAGCTGCAGTCTGTTCTATTCAAAAAAGGGCAAGGTTTGACCAGAGCATCAAGTTTGATGAAGATGACTTGTTAGGTGTGGCAGCCCCCCACGATGATGCCTTAGTGATAGTTGGTGACATAGCAGACTACGATGTGAAAAGGGTGTTGGTCGACGGCGGGAGTACAGCAAATGTTCTAATGTAGGAGGCATTTCAAGGTTTGAGAATTTCAGCGGAAAGATTGAAGGCTGTGTGGACCCTCCTTATAGGATTTGGAGGGGCTACTGTGATACCAGAAGGAGTGGTGGAACTACCAGTAATGTTGGGCACCTACCCGACGAGCGTGGTCATCCTAGCAAATTTTCTGGTCGTTAAAACCCCCATGGCGTAGAACGCGATCTACGGTCGACCATTGTTGAATGCTGCAGGGGCCATACCCTTCTACTTACCACCAGGTGATGAAATTTCCAACCAGTCGAGGTGTGGGATGTGTGAGAGGCAACCAACAGTCATCGAAGAAATGTTATGTAGACAGCATACAGACAAAGGGACCCCCCACCAGTGATAATGCTGGACCTCGAACCCCTAAGGGGGCTGATCGAACCTCTCAACGCTACAGAAAAAAATTATAGTAGAAGTGGGACATGAATTCAGCGTGGGAATAGGATTGGAACAGGGCGAGAAAGAGGAGTTGGTAAAATGTCTGACTAGTAATTTGGATGTTTTTGCGTGGAGTTCGAGTGACATACGAGGAGTTGACCTGTCGGTTGCACAACATCATCTGGGTGTCTTACCAGGTTCTAAATCGATAAAGCAGAAGAAAAGAAATCTTGCCTCGGAGAGGCAAGCGGCAGCAAAGGCCAAAGTCGATAAGCTACTACAGGCAGGTTTCATCAGGGAGGTACAATATCCCGAGTGGTTAGCAAATGTCGTCTTGGTGAAAAAATCGAATGAAAAATGGCGTATGTGTGTAGACTACACCGGACTCAACAAGGCATGCCCGAAAGATTCGCACCCACTACCCAGAATAGATCATCGATAGACGCTATATCGGGTCACGAACAACTAAGTTTCTTAGATGCATTCTCTGGGTATCATCATATTTCATGGCAGAGTTGGATCAGGAAAAAACCTCTTTCATAGTTGATGCTGAAACGTATTGTTATACGGCCATGCCATTCAGTCTAAAAAATGCCAGGGCAACTTATCAGAGAATGGTGAATAAGGTCTTCAAGGATCTGCTCGGAGGCGTCATAGAGGCATACGTGGACGACATGGTCGTGAAGAGTGTAAAGGTAAGCAATCATGTTGATGACTTACAGAAAGTGTTCGACACCGTCCAACAAAATAGACTGAAGTTCAATCCAAAGAAGTGTGTTTTTGGAACAGTAGGTGGTAAGTTTTTGGGTTTCATGATCACTCAGAGGGGCATCGAAGCTAATCCGGATAAAATTCGAGCCATTTTAGAGATGAAGAGCCCTGAAAATATGAAGGAGGTCCAGAGGTTGACGGGCCGGGTAGCAGCACTGAATCGTTTCATGAGCCGGGCGGCGGATAAGTGTTATCACTTCTTCAAGGCGATTGGGGGCTTTCGAATGGACCAAGGAGTGTGAGGAGTCACTGGAATCTTTGAAACAATTGCTACAACAGCTACCGATCTTGACCAGCCTATGCCAGGGGATGTGTTGAACCTATAGTTAGCAATGTCAAAATATGCGGTCAGTGCAGTGTTAGTGAAAGAGTTCCCGAAGATGCAGAAGCCAGTCTAATATGTCGGCCAGGTATTGAGGGACGCGAAAACTCGATACACCCTGGCGGAGTAGTTGGTATTCGCGTTGATTGTAGCGGTCAGAAAGTTAAAGTCATACTTCTAGTCCCATACCATACAGGTCATGATCGATCAACATGTTAAGCAAATCTTGCACCGGCCTGAGATATCGGGAAGGATGTTGAAGTGGGGCGATAGAGCTGAGCGAGTTCGACATCGAGTTTAGGCCAAGAACAGCCATCAAGGAGTAGGTGTTGGCAGATTTTATCGTAGAGCTGACAATTCCAACTGACCACCCATGGCAAGCGGAAGTAGTTTGGAAAAATTTTGTAGACGAGTCCTCGTATAGTGAGGGGTCCGGAGCAGACATCATTATGATAGGACCAGAACTCGAGGAATTGGCATATTCGTGAGTTTTGAGTTCCCTGAGATAAATAATGACGCGAAATATGAAGCAGTCATCGCGGGCTTGAACTTAGCAGTCAGATTTGGGATAACATCAGTAGAAATTTGTAGCGACTCCCCGTTGATCGTCGGGCAGGTGACGGGAGAATTTGAGGCAATGGACGAAAAGATGGCATCCTATTTGATGAAGCTCCGGGACTTGCAAAGGGGGTTTACGAGCTTCAAGATAACCAAGGTCCCTCGCAAAGATAATAAACGAGCGGACGCCCTGTCTAGGCTGGCATCAAATACTTCTAAGAATCTGCCTAACACTGCTAATGTACAAGTCCTACCACAACCGAGCATTTTACTCATACAAGGCGTTGCAAGGCCAGAGCCTGAAAAGAGCTGGGTAGACCCGTTGGTAGACTACCTGATGGAAAGTAAGTTGCTCAATGATGCGATTGAAGGCTGAAAGTACGAGTAGCATTGTTCACAATGATCGACGAGCAGCTATACAAACGGGGCTTTACCATCCCATACTTGAAGTGCTTACGTCCAAAGGAAGATCATGACGTACTACTTGAGATACACTAGGGAATTTGTGGCAATCACCCGGTGACAGTCGCCCTTTCTTTCAAAGTTCTTCGGCAGGGGTACTACTGGCCTACGATGAAGGAGGATGCCAAGGAATTGGTAAGAAAATGCGACGCGTATCAGCATCATGGAAATTTAATTCATGTTCCCGCCGAGCAACAATCAACCATTTTTGGGGTGAGTCCTTTCTTTCAGTGGGGAATGGACATTCTGGGACCTTTCCCCATGGCGAAGGGGTAACGGAAGTTTTTGCTGGTGGCCATTGATTATTTTACCAAGTGGATTGAAACGGAGCCTTTGGCCACCATCACCACGGCAAAGGTACAAAGCTTCGTATGGAAGAGCATAATATGCAGATTTAGTATACCAAGAGTCTTTGTCACCGACAACGGCAGACAGTTTGATAACCACAGCTTCAAAGCTTTTTGTTCCAGTTACCACATAGATCATAGACTCACCTCGGTGGCTCACCCTCAATCTAAGGGCAAAGCAAAAGTCACAAACCGAACGATTCTGTGGGACCTCAGAACAAGGCTGGAGAGGGAGCTATGGAAACCGAACGATTCTGTGGGACCTCATAACAAGGCTTTGGGTGGACGAACTACCTAATGTGTTATGGGCATATCACACCACCCCGCGAGAGTCCATAGGGGAAACCCCTTTCAAACTATCTTTTGGTATATAGGTTGTAGTTCCAGTAGAGGTCTTGAACGATTCTATCAGGATGAAAGCCAATCAGCTTGATGTCTCGACCACCAATGCAGAGATCGACCTATTAGATGGGGTGAGGGAGAGATCAACTATGCAGATGACGGCTTATAAGTGGAGGGCTGCTGGTCAACCGTAGGGTAAAATCGAGAGTTTTCCAAGCAGGAGATCTCGTACTAAGAGAAGCAGCAGCAGCAGGCCACCCTCCAACCAAACTTGGACCGAATTGGGAAGGACCATACGAGGTAATTCGGAATCTCGGGAAGGGATCTTACAGCCTGAAAGACTTGAAGAGAAAACCATTGGGCAGACCATGGAATGATGAACACCTAAAGTAGTACTATTAGTAGCCGAGCAAGCACGGAGCAGCGTAGTGTTTGAATGTAAATTATTTCTGACGTAGTGACCGATTGTAAATACTGTAACTAGGATTTTTCATGATGTAATGCCTGCAATAGGCACACTAGATTGAAATTTATTTAATATAAGGCCTAGATGGCGGCAGATGATGATGGCGCTACGGAAAGGCCAGCCTAGCTGGGACGTCCCAGTGCGCCTACTGAGTCTCCAAATCTAGACAATTCATATTTTGTTATGAGATGTTGCTTTATATCTACTTGAAGTGAAGACTGTTAGCGATAAGCTAAAAAGTCAAAAATTGACTAGTTTAAAATCGCTAGGGGCTGGTGGTGAGCTTTCAAAACCTGAAATGGTTAAGGCTCAAAATCACCTAACCCCGACATCGACGACACGAGGTAGCTCGACACTAATGGTGTGTAAAAAGTCAAAAACTGACTAGCTCAAAATCGCTAGGGGCTGGTGGTGAGCTTCCAAAACCTGAAATGGTTAAGGCTCAAAATCACCTAACCCCGACATCGACAACGCAAAACAGTTCGACACATTGCGGTGTGCAAAAAGTCAAAAACTGACTAGCTCAAAATCACTAGGGGCTGGTGGTGAGCTTCCAAAACCCGAAATGGTTAAGGCTCAAAATCACCTAACCCCGACATCGATGACGCAAAGTAGCTCGACACATAGCGGTGTGTAAAAAGTCAAAAATTGACTAGCTCAAAATTGCTAGGGGCTGGTGGTAGAGCTTTTAAAACCTGAAATGGTTAAGGCCCAAAATCACCTAGCCCCGACCTCGACGATGCAAGATTGCTCAACACAAGAATTAACAAAAAACGATGGAGGCAAAACCAAAATAATATTCAGTTAGCAAGTACTCAAACTTGAAATGTAACAAAAGTGTATGTCCACATCCCGGACCAAAAGAGTGCAAAATAATTAATGTAAGTGTCCACATCCCGGACCAGAAGAAAGTGCAAAGCAACTAATCGACAAAAACATCATAGAGAATGTCCAAAGGCCTACAACTAAAGATCGGGTCAGCTTGAGCGAAAGTTGTCTTCACTCCCTCCTCGTGATGTTTGCCCAAATGTGTTGAGCTGGAGGTAGGGTTGGGCGCGGGTTGGGTTGGGTCGGTTTTTGCCCCAATCCAAACTCAACCCAACATTGTCGATTTGTTAAAAACTCAACCCAACCCAACCCAACCCAATTATGTGTCGGTCGGGTTGGGTCGGGTTGAGAAAAATTTATTACACAAAAATTAAAATCATCCAATTTTTTGATGTAAAATAACATTAATATAACCGTTAGCCATCCAATGTTAATAAACTTGAAAAATAAAATAGTACAATCCAATGATATATTCATTCGTAACTTTTACAAAAAAATACTATCTCATTTTCAAAAAAAAATTATTCACAAAGACGAGTTTGACTATTTATTCACGAGATGTGTTTGCTAAGTATTGCACCTACAATTTGACGGCAATTATCTCTTTAAATATAGTTGTTGAATGAAAATTGATTTGAGTGATGACTTGAAAATCAAAAATTAAAATTTATCGATTCACGCTCCTCCTTTTTCAATTCAGTGTGCCAATATTAGATTATAGAATTCATTTTTAAGGTTCATGAAATTTTATTTCTGAATTATTTTCTCTATTCGAATTCTTTTCGCTGGAGTAATTACACGGTTCATGTGAATTTTGGTATTTTCTTAATATTTTTTGTTTTGTTATGAAATTCAAGTAATTAACTTTCGTGTAGATGGGCATATTTTTGTTAGCTGTATATCAACTTTCTTGAGTTTGGGCCGTGAACTATTTTTGTCAATTTTTTTGTGCTTGTGATTATGTGTTCTTTTGTGTTAACATTTTTTAAATTCGCTAACATTTTTTTCTATTCGAGTTCTTTTGTGCATATAATTATATAGCCGTGTCGATTTTGGTATCTTAAGGATTGATTTTTTTTATGCAAAGTTTTTTTTTTTTGTCGGGTTGGGTTGGGTCGGGTTTGGGTTGGCAACCCGTGACCCGACCTAACCCGACCCGATTACCCAACCCACAACCCGCAACCCGCCCAAAAATTCCAAAAAACCTACCCAAACCGGTCGGTTTGGGTCGGGTTGGTTTGGGTTTTGCCCACCCCTAGCTGGAGGGCTCTGCCTGCTTTGCCTTGGCATTTTGCCAAGAACTTATCATAGCCTGTGGGGTTGATGGAAGGATGATCGGTAGATACCCACTCTTTGGTCAATTTGATGGAAGCCGCCATCACCTTCCATCCATAAGAGTTCAGCTCCTTAGCAAAGTCAGTAGAAGACTTGTACCGCTCTACCGAGGTCTCTACATCCTTAGTATACTCCGTAGAGACCTTATACTTTCACCACCGCCTCGTTAAGAGCACGAGCCAAAGTAGAGCGCAAGTTATTTATCTCAGACTCCCGCTCCATCGAACGAGACTCCAAGTCCTCGATCGATTTCCTAGAGGAAGAAAGTTCTTCTTGTAACGGTGAGCTTCCTTCTCTTTCTCTTCTGCAAAGACCTTCAACTCCTTCAACTCTGATGCTAAACGACGATAGGATTCGGCAAGCCCAACCTGAAGAGCCACTGTCTGAAAAGGACAAAAGGTTACACAATTGCATGTATAGAATAAAAGAAAAAATGTGTATATTGTATACCCTCTGAGTGTGAATCGACATAACCCTCTCGATGTCTCGGCACTCTGACAAGCAATTGAATCGACACACCAGGGTGCAACCAAAGACTTAACCGCCCTCGTCTCCGAATAGCCACGAGAATGAGCGAATCTGAAATTTGGTAGAGGAGAGCCCTCATGCTCGAGCACGACACGACCTGGGCTATCCCCTACATCCACTGGTGGTGGGACCATCTCCACAAGGTTGTCCGAAAGTGAAGCCTCCTCGACCATAGGCTGTGGGCTCCTCCATCACAGGCTTTCTTCCTCTTCAACGGGACGGGAAGTGAGTCATCGTCGCTCCCGTGACCCCTCTCTGCCAAGGAGTCCATGGTCTCCCCTAAGTTGAAGTCTATACCTGCATCAATAGAATAAAGACTATCGAGCTTACGAGGTAACAAGTCAAAAAGTGTAAGAAGAATGAGACATGCAAAAATTTTACCATCAATATCAATAGGGGCAAACCTCTGATCACTCTCTGGTGCGGGCAGGGACCTCAGCACCTCGTCCAAGTCAAGATTCATACCTTTGTACAAACAATCGAGTTAATCAAGCTCGACAAGTAGAAAACAACATAAGAGATATTATCAAAAATAATATATACAAGCCGGGTATGAAAACCTACCAGTAGGACTACTAATCCCGACTAGCAACATGTTCCTCATTATCAGAACTGACCCCAGATCAGGCACGAGGGGTGGAATTTTGATCAACATTGCGATTTTTGTTTTGAGAGGGGTGTAATCTCGACCTCACCATTGAAATGACGGATTAGAGGGAGCCTTCAATAGGTGTAAAAGGAAATTGGCCCTCAGGAGGGCGAACAAAGAAAAATCAGGACTTCCACCCGCTGTTGGAATTCCTAAATTTGGGGAACTGCAACGGGATCTGAGCGGTGAGATAAACAAAGGCGTTGGATTGGGCTAACTAATGCATCTCAAAAGCACACTTGAAAAGATCGATTGAAAGATGAATTTTCTTACTAAGACAAATGTATAGAAAATAAAGCGACTTCATCTACGTGTTGAGATTTATTTGGCTAGGAGAAAGGTGGAACTCGTTGAATAATGAGACAAAGAAATGATGATGGGAAAGCGAAAACCACCGTCCATGATGTCTTTATAAACGGCGACTTCGTGGGGGTCGGTTCCGGGAAGTGTCTCATCGGGCTTAGGGGCTTTATAGATGTAGTTGTCTACCCGCTCATACTTCTTAAGTGACTTTTCTAACTTAGAGAGGGAGTTGTATAAGCTATGACTCTTTGGAATCTCAAGAAACACCTTCTCACCCGCGGCATCTTACCCAATTTCTACATTTTGGCGTTTTGGAGAAACTGGTCGAAAAACTTGACACTCAGCTAGTAGGAAATCATTAAACTCAACGGAAGACACCTCAGACCAGTCGTGAGGGTGATTGACCGCCAACCAGCTTCACGGCTGGTCGACGGTCGACCAGCTTTGTTGCTGGTCAAACGTCGACCAGCAACTTTGCTGGTCGAAAGGCTAGTTGGTAGAGTCAAATTGTGGCATATTGGGCAAGACATGGGCTAATCCAACTTGATGTTAATGGGCAAAGACTTGCAGACGGATAAAACATGGGTTGCTCCAGCTTGCTTGTTAGTAGGCTCGAGTCCACTAATTCGGGTATCTAAGTTGGGAACATGTTTGGCACATGTGCTAGACGGTTTTGAGTGTTCACACTAGTAGGAAGTGTGGGCAGTTGCTGGGAATAGTCATGGGAGGTAGTTTATAGCAGTTTTGGGCCAACTGCGTTGGTTTATCCCTTTTGCAGTTGGGCCAACGCAGTTGGGGGTGTCAACTTCATATGAATTTTGTCCTATAAATAGAGAAGGACTTGGGATGATGAGACACAGAAAATGTGTTATGTTCCTTTGAGTATTGTATTCATTGTGGAGTAATAATACGAGTTGGGTTTTTCCATAATTCAGTGTTCCTTTACATTGTTGCCTTAGATTCGTGTGTGTGTTGTGCAATTTTGGGTTGGCTGACTAAGTGAAACTTAGTGCCCTCACTGGTTCGAGGTTTCGGCTAACTATTTTAACTTAGATTTCGTCCCTGTGATAATTGGTATCAGAGCCTCGTTGCAGTTGCTGGATTTCATTTCAAAGAAACGGCTGCAAATCAGAATCTCAAGGATCGGGTTTCTGCGTTGGAGGATTTCGTCGGTGCACTTATGACCGATAGTGCAATCAATTTGTCTGCACAGGTGCATGCACATAATGAAGTGCACACAGAATTGAGGGCTCAATTCGAGGAGTTTGCTGGCGAGGTTGATGAAAGGCAATCTTCGTTCATGAAAGATTTGCTAGAACTTACAGATAACTCAAAAGCTCGGTTTGACGCCCTTAAGAGTGAATTTTCTTTATTGAAAATGGCCCTAAACAGCACTACTGTTCGGGATACGGTAGGTGCTTCAAAAATTCGTGTTCTTGAACCGAAGCAGTTCAATGGTGCTCGTAATACCAAGGAGTTGGAGAACTTTCTGTGGGATATGAAACAGTACTTCAAGGCTGCTCATATCCCATAGGAAGAACGGGTGAATATCACTTCTTTGTATCTGTCGGGAGATACGAAGCTGTGTGGCGAACTCGAGTGAAGGATGACAAAGCTACAAGGCGTTCTCCTGTTGTGACATGGGAAACGTTGCTGAAGGAATTGAAAGATCAGTTCCTACCTTGCAACACAGCCTGGGTTGCAAGGGAATCTCTCAAGAAGCTGAGGCAGACGGGGAGTGTGAGGGAATACGTGAAGGAATTCAGTAGTCTCATGCTAGATATCCAGAACATGTTCGAGGAGGACAAACTTTTCAATTTTATGTCCGGATTACAAGGTTGGGCACAAGCAAAATTGCGGAGGCAAGGAGTGAATGACCTTCCTTCGGTAATGGCGGCAGCGGATTGTCTTGTTGATTACAAGATGGGCAGTACTTCCTCTGTTCCGAAGAAAACCAATGAGAAGAAGGCTGGTACATCGAAAGATTGGAAAAAAAGGATTAAGAAGGAGAAATTCGAGGGCCCCAAATCAAAAGATGGTGATCAGACTTCGAAGTCCAAGAGCTTCGGTGGATGCTTCATTTTCAACGGTCCCCATCGTGCAAAGGATTTTCCAAAGAGGGAGAAATTGAATGCCTTGAGGTTGGAAGGCAATGATGACAGCTCGGATGAAGCCCCTACACGTGTGAATCCGCTATAGCTCGTGAATGCCATCACTACATTGCAGCGTGGCTTGATGTATGTTCAAGTTACTGTTGATGGAAGGGAAGTGCTGGCAATGTTGGACATGGGTGCTACAAACAATTTTGTAAGTTCTCGGATTGTGGAAAAGATGGGTTTAAGCATGACTCAGGTGACCTAGAAAATCAAGGCTGTGAATTCTGCAGCCCAGTCTGTAAAGGGATCTGCTTAAGTTACCCTTTGTGTGAGCGAATGGGAGGGAAGATGCAATCTGATGATCGTTCCCTTGGATGATTTCGATTTGATCCTCGGCATTGAGTTCTTTGTCAGGGCGAAAGCGTCGATAGTACCACATCTGAATGGGCTATTCATTGTTGAAGAAGACAGTCCTTGCTTCATACCAGCAAGGTGCCTTGACAAGAAAAAAGGAAAGCAGATTCAGGATGACATGCAATCTGCGAAACAGTTGAAGACGGGAACAAAGAAAGGGGAGATGACTTTCGTCGCAGCATTGGTGGAGATCAAAGAAGATCAGGTTGTGGATGTGCCTGATCAAGTTGCAATTGTTTTGAATGAGTTCGTTGATGTGATGCCCCCAAAACTCCCAAAAACTCTCCCGCCCCGTCGTGTTATTGATCACAAGATTGAGCTCGAACCGGTGCAAAAGCTCCAGCACAATGGCTCCATCGGACTTGGCAGAGTTAAAGAGGCAGCTTGATGATTTACTTGATGTAGGATTCATTCAGCCTTCGAAAGCTCCCTATGTTGCCCTGGTTCTATTTCAGAAAAAGCAGGATGGTTCCATGAGAATGTGTGTGGATTATCGTGCTCTGAACAAGGCAACTGTGAAGATCAAATATCCAGTGTCTAATGTTGCTAACCTATTTAATAGATTGGCGAAGGCTTCATTCTTCACAAAGCTGGACCAGCCCATGTCTTGTCTATCTGCAAGTCTTTGCCCATTAACAGCAAGTTGGATCAGCTCATGCTTTGCCCAATATGCCACAATCTGACTCTACCAAATTGAAGCATCCTTCCCACAATTTTCCTTGCTCCAAATCTAAAGTGTGCACCGTCCACACACCATCCTGCATTTTCCCGGCATGAGTGCAATGAGTCTCAAGCCATTGCGTATGTCAAATTTCAAGGGGCTGACAAACCTCCCCCACCAGAAGAGTTCGACGTCCTCGTCGGAAGTGAATCAAGATACTCCTTCACCTTATCTTCGAACTGCCATAGACCAACGTCTCTCTCATAGGTTGCATCAATCCCCAGGAAGTGTCTCATCGGGCTTAGGGGCTCTATAGATGTAGTTGTCTACCCGCTCATACTTCTTAAGCGACTTTTCTAACTTAGAGGAGGAGTTGTATAAGCTATGACTTTTTGGAATCTCAAGAAACACCTCCTCACCCGCGGCATCTCGCCCAATTTCTACATTTTAGCTTAAGGATTTGATTGACCTTATGTGGCATTTTGGAGAAACGAGTCGAAAAACTTTACACTCGGCTGATGGGAAATCATTAAACTCAACGGAAGACACCTCATGACCAGCCATGGGGCTGATTGAGAGCCACCAGCTTCACGGCTGGTCGGAAGTCGACCAGCATTGCTGGTCAACATTGGCCAACCAGCTCGGCTGCTGGTCGATGTCGACCAGCAGCGAAGCTGGTCGACAGTGCTGGTTGACCGTCGACCAATAGGGCTAGTCGACCCATTTGCCCCCCGTCCAGCCCATCTAAGTATGGGCGGACATTTCTCTCGCCCCCTCATTGTCACTCTCATTGAAAGATGAAGAGATAAAAGTTTTGTACATGATAATGGACTATAAGATGAAAGGAGAAGTGAGAATGAGGTTACCTTGTGAAGAAGTGGAGGAATTGTAAATTCTAGCCAAATAAGAGAAGAATAAATGAGAGTCCCACTAACATTTAGATAGTAAAAGGTTTTGAAATTTTTGAAATTTTTAGGTAGAAATTTCCCCCCAAAACCAAGGACCAATGGTGGAGCGCCACACAGACGAATGATAATGGTATTCAAGGAAGAGATAAACTGAAAACTACCTAAAAGGGTTGTTACAAAGAAACCGCCATAACCTTTGACACCATTGTCAGATTTTCTATTATAATATGTTTACGAAAACGTCTCTCAAATTTGCACTTTAAGGCATGTTACCGGTCGACCAAAGTTTTAGCGTTATTTTTTACTTTTTTCATTGTAATTGCTTTGATTCAGCGGATGTCTGTTCTGGGCATTTTGCTTGAATTAAGTTTTCCAGAGACCATCTAAAAGACCTTTTATAAATGAATATCACTTTTGATCCATAAATCGATTAGTCGACGTAGAGGAACTGCCTCTTATCGATGGACATCGGCAAGAGGCAGAGAGGCTAGTGATATAATATGGCATTGATAATTGATCAAGCGGATAAATGAGGTCAACACTCTCAGAAATACGCTACACGTCTTCTGTCGCGAAATCGTCACCCCGGCGAGGCAATCGACCTGCATGAAGCCCTCTACCTACACTCAGCCCGCCTACTGATATAAGGCTGTCTATCTCCACTAGACCCTGGACCCCGTGGATTCGTCGACCCCCTGAGACCGCCTACCAGCTCAAGGTCATGCTACGACCCCCATACTTATCGCACGAAATCGTAGACCCCCATGTCTACCGTGTGAGATCAACACCTCGCTCAACCGTACGTATGACGATGTGCCAAAACAAAAACCACCAAGTAGCAAACGTGGGAAAAACCAACCACTTGAGGAAGTGGAGGCCGTTCCAACCTGAACGTGGGAGAAGTGGGGAGGCTTACGTGGAATACGTGGCACCAGCAACCGCCAGACACACGCATGGCCACAGGGGCCTATAAATACCTCCAATGTGGGAAAGGTTTTGACTTCTTGAAACCCTGAACTTTCGAACTTACATTATATTATCTCACCTTTTTCTCTAAACTGTCAGCTAATTCTCACGACGGAGGTACAACGGGGAAGAAAGCCCCGACCTCTTTTTGCAAGTAACAACCACTTATCGGAACAGCCGGACCACCGCACCCAACAAGGTAGACACGAAAAACAGATTCACAAACATTTCATTAACCTTATTTTATTGGTAAATCTAAAGATCGACAAGAAATATATACCAACACGAGGTTTTTGGAGCTCTCGCACCACCTTTGGTGCTGGCAGAATTCCCACAGATTCTCACCCTCCTCTGCCCCATTTTAGAATTGACCATCTTCCAAGTATGCAAGAAGGATTACAATTTTATACTTTCACCTCTAATTATACGTGACATGACACGCCTTGTCCCGTGATACAATTAATCAAAATAGTAAAATAAAACATCTATTTTCACCCAAAACTGAAAATCCAACAATTTTTTGCATTAACATTAAAATTTCTCTAATTCCATTCATCTAGTTTATTGTTATTAGACGGTTTATCATTTCAATTTAGTTTACGAACTCAAATTGAAATCTACAAATTATCTCAAATGTGTAAAGATTTTCATTAAATTAATCGATATACTTCTCTTTTTATATATAAAACTGTATCCTAAAAAAGGTTAAGAAATAAAATCGAGATTAATAAGGGTATGTTTAATTGACTTTGATTTTCATGAAAAATATCATTTTTTTTTTCATTCATGTTCTTACTTTTAGGATGTTTGATTGATATTTTTTTCATAAAAAATATCATTCAACTTTTGATCACGTGATCATATTTTCTTCGAGAATAACAAAAATATTTTTTTTTAGGAAATGATATATTTTTATTTTTCAATCAATTCAAACTACCCAAAAATTCACTTCATCTATGAACAGAAACGTATCCAGCACCCGGTCAGGGGGTGGGGGTGCGTACTGGGCTCCACCGGCCCGCCGAAGGCTACGGTCTCTGCCTTGTTCTAGGGTTTAAGTCGTCTTCTTCCTCCATTTTTCTGATTCTGTTGTGCTACTGCCTTTTTTTTTTAAACTGAAAATGGGCCGCATTGGCGAGCCCATAATTTCTTTAAAAAATTGGGCCAATACAGCCCATTTAATTCATTTTTTTAGGAAATTACAGCCTCATAGATTTTTAACATGTCATTTTCATAAATCTTGAATCAACTTTAATAATAAATAAATCAGGTTTTAATTAATAATTTGTAAATTAATTTTTATTTAAATCAAGCATACACAATTTCAAACCCTAATTACCCCCTCTCTCTTTATCCCCCGCCGTCGCAGCCCACCTGCACCACCACTGCTTCATTTTTTCGTTTCACTGCTTGTGTGGTGGTGCTCCAAAGGGCCCTCAGTTAAACGAACTGGAACGTGGAGCGGGTATTGTGGTTGTCACTCCTGGGCGGCTCAATGACATACTTGAAAAGAACTGAATTGATTTTAAGAAGGTTTCTCTTCTTATGCTCGATGAGGCTGATAGAATGCTCGATGAGGCTTCTGAGCCAGACCTCTGCGCGAAGAGGCATTTGATTGCAGCGCCGCCTCGATAGGAATTTTAGTTTTGTTTTTTATAGTGAAGGGACGAATGGGCGATCTGTAATTTTGCTTCCCACCCAGACCTCTGCACAAAGGGGCGATGAAGCAATGAGCGGCAAAGATCGCAGTTGTAGCGGCGCAAATCAAGGGGATGATGATGATTTTTTTGTTGGATGGTAGTTCGTTTTGTACTGTGAATGGGCAAAGGGGGCAATCTGTAGTTTTGCTTCCCACCTAGACTTCTACACGAAACTATGAGCGGCGGAGATCGCAGCTGTGGAGGCATAGATCATGGGGATGATGATGATTTTTTTTTTGTTGGGTGGGTGTTGGTGGTAGTGGTGGTGTGGTGGTCGGGTGGTTTTAATGGTGTTTGGGTGGTAGTGTTGGTGATGTTGACGGTTTGGTGTAGTGATGGTGGTGAAAACATTGGCTGCGATATTTGAAACGGTGATTTTGTTGCTAGGAAGTGGTGTTGATGGTGGTGGCAGCGGTTGTGGTACGTTTCTTTGGAGTTGGTGTTGGTGTTAGCGATGGAGGCGATGGTGGTGTTGTGTTGGTGGTGGTCACAAATCAATTGTTGATTGTGACCAATAAATTGGTTGGTGTGTGACCTATAAATTTATTATTTTGTGACCAATAAAAGTAATATGTGACATATAATTTGATGTTTTCTGACCGTAAAATAAGTTGTGTGACTTATAAATTTTGTGACCAATGAACAAATTGTGACTTTTAAATTCTTAATTTGTGGCCGATGAACGAACTGTGACCTATAAACATTTTTTGAATTGTGACATTAAAAATTTTGAATTGTGATAAAATTGCATAGATCTATGACCTTTATATATTTATTAATAAAACATATAATTAATTAATTAATTCAAAAATAAATTTTAATGAAAACCTGATTTTTGAAATTTAAAACATCTATCGGATATGAAAGTTTTTTATTCAAAAATCAGATAATTAAAACCCTTTAATAGTATAAAATTGAATTGATTTAATTCAATACCACCCTTAGTCCTTTACCCAACAACCCCTAACCTACGAGACCTAATTTTCTTCAATTTTCACTCCCACGCCGTACCCAGCACCGGCGATCGTGGCAGCAGTTGATGGTAGGGGCAGCGTGCGCGATCTCTCTCTCTTTTTTCATCTTCTGCATCTGTTTGTCTAGAGTTCGTCATTGATGGTGTGGTGGTGCACAGGAGGATGGTGGTTCGTTGACCCGACAACGTCGTCCTGTACAGTGGATTGTCATCGTCGGTGCGAGCAACAGAACAACTGCGATTGCTCGACCCAACGTCAATCTCCACCCAACGATGTTGCTTGACCTAGTTTCAATCTTTGGTGAGGGCTATTGGGGGGTTATTTGTTGATTTGGAGAGGTGGTGGTGAAATTATTGTGGCCGGCGATTTTGCAGTGACTTGATCTGGCTGGCGGAAGACATGACAACAGGTGGTGGTTTTGGGGTGATTCTTTTGGTGGTTTGGAAATGGCGGTGTTGGTAGTGTAGGCGGTGGTGAGGTTGTGGTGTTGGTGTTGGCGGCAACGGTAGGGTGTGAGATCTGTGTGTGGTGGTGGTATGTGAGATTTGCAAGCGAAGCACATATGTGGTATGTTTTGGTCGGGAGGTGGTGGTGGTTCTGGCGGCAACGATGGGGGCTGTGTTGTTGAGGCAGTGGTGAGCTGGTGGTCAAAGATTATTTGGTTCATTAACCTGTGACCGATAAACAATACGTGACCAATGAAAAATAAAAATTGTGACCAAAAAAATAATGTGTGACCTAAAAAATTGTTAATTTGTGACCGATAATTTGATAATATGTGACTGTATACTAAGTTGTGACTTATAATATTTGTGATTTGTAACCGATGAATAAGTTGTAATATATAGATTTTTAGATTTGTGACAAATGAAAAAATTGTGACCTATAAAATTTTTAAATTGTGACCGTAAAATAATTTGTAATCGCAAATTAATTTGTGACTTATAAAATTTCTGATTTGTGACTGATGAACAAATTGTGACATATAAAATTTTTTAATTGTGATCGTAAAATAATTTGTGACATTTCAATTTTTTATTTGTGACCGATGAACAAATTGTGACCTATAAATTTTTTGAATTTTGATCGTAAAATAATTTGTGACGTGAAATTTGTGATTTGTGACCAATTTATATGGAATTGTGACCTTATTATATTTAATTAATAAAATATATATTTAATTAATTAATTTATAAATAAAATTTAAAAAATCTGAAATCTTAAACTTTAAACTTTATTTTGAAACGGGTAAAACTAAGGTCCGTTCGATATGGATTAAAATCCAATTAAAATTGAAAATATAGTCGTTATTGGGTCCAACTCATCTAATAAAAATCAACAATAACTACTAATTTTTCAATTTTAATCTGATTTTAATCTCGATCAATATAGCCCTAAATAACGATCCCTGCCCAACCCAAATCTCACTCCCAACTCAAATTATCAATCCCTAAACTAAAATTCCCAAATACTCACGGTTTCAGACTCTCCACTCTATCGAGTCGTCTCTCTGAGTCTCTCGACCGAAATCGCCCATCTCTGACTCTGGGTCCGGGCACTTGGCAGTTCCGACGCAGTTCCCATTCACAGTTCGGGTTTTTACTCTGGTAAGTCTGCTTTTTGAGTCTCTGACTGTCTGTACATTATTTTTCCAAATTCCAACTGTGATTTCTGTGAAGTGTTGTTCTAATTCTCTCAAGTCTTGTTCTAGATAAAATTAAAATCGACCAATATTTAAATCTTTTTCGTCACTCAGTTGACAATCTTTAATGGAAAAGAGGTGATGCAAAAATTGGCACGCTCTACCTCCGAAGCTCAGCATTTAGTATTTAATTCAAGAAAAACAAACCCACGCAGATGGTTTTTGATGCAAAGTAATGTCCTCTAGCTCGTAGTGGGCTGACCTAATGTATACCTAGTCTTGCTATAAAATAAGAATTTTTTACATGCATAAAGCATGGAAAAGCATGCTCGTTTAGAGTCCCCAAAGGTTAATGAACTTATTTATTTTGTATTTAATGGCCTGCACTTCATTAGGACCACTTTTTTGTTGCCATTAACAGCTCTTAGCCTCTTAGTCTCTCTCTCTCTCTTAGGTCAGTCCTCTTGGTTATTGGTGAATGGTGAAGTGGTGATTGACTGATTGTAGCTTTATTGGCTGATTTTAGCATACTTTTGAATTTCCAGCTTGTATAGTTGCATAGGGTGAATGTCTGATTGAGTTATCGGCGTTGACCGGTCACGGGTCAACGTCCACCTGGGCTGGGCCAGATTGCTAGGTCCGTCCCTGTCTATGAATTAAATGTTTCATTAATCACTGTACTTTAGATATCGTCACAACTTACTGAATTTCACTGAGCTTCCAAATGGCCACCAAACTTAACTTCGTTGCACTAAAATGGCCATCAAATGGATTCCGTTTACCTTGTGTCTACATAAACGATGAAAATGTGAAGTGACAACACATTTTAAGTTAGCTGTACACATGAATGCCAGATCGCCAAAACCTTGACCCGTATAAACACAACTCATGAAATCAAAACACCTTCAAACCTTTCAACCCAAATCGCAAAGGAAAACCCTAACCCTCAAATCAATTTCGAACTTTTCTGCAAATTGAACCTAAAATCCGTCATACAGAAGCTAAAAACACGAGAACGATAATCACGAAGCCAAACCCTAACCTCGAAATCAATTTCAACCTCCATCAACGACCACCCGAAATCTGACTTACGAGCTGAGAGTTTTTTGATTGCATTAGAGAAGGCGTACACATGGATGTTGGAAATAAAGGTAAATTCTTGTCTGCGATAATTAGTATTATTTCTGAAAATGCTACTGAATTAGTTACACTTGGGATAAAATTGTTCATTACTTGTAAATGTTTTGGTATGTAATGCTGAATTTGCAATAAGAGCTCTACAGTGTTTGGCTGCAATTTATGAATTTGCGGAGACAGCAGAGAGCAATTATTTCTGGTGGTAGTACTGGAAAAAAAATAGTTGGACACTGTCTCTTTTCTGTCAAGTTTCTCACCATTTTCATTAGATTTTCGTTTTCCCCAAAGCAACAAATGATTTCTGGGCAATCTTTAAGCTCATCAAGTATCAATTTCTCGTTCATAAGCGAATCAGAAAGAGACCCCACAAGATTTCACGGCCATCAATGGCGGAATTTGAGAGCTCTAGCTTCTGGATGTGGCTAAATTCATCGTGCTTCCATTGCCCCATTTAAAATCAATAGCCCTTCAGTTTTATAAAAATTAAACGCAAACATGGAAT
The DNA here is from genome assembly GCA_019097785.1 of Fraxinus excelsior. Lineage (NCBI taxonomy): Eukaryota > Viridiplantae > Streptophyta > Magnoliopsida > Lamiales > Oleaceae > Fraxinus > Fraxinus excelsior. Next base: position 30,055,729 of record CM032631.1, on the reverse strand, counting down.
ACCTTAAGTGGAAGTGGACCTTATGTGTGCGATATTGGTTGCCAATTTCACCTAACGTAAACCCGATGTTTGAAATGGATTTGGGGTTAGGGTTCTTCTGAGCGTGATTTTGGGTTTTCCAATTTGCAGCTGAAATCAGGATGTTAAAAATGAAATGGATTTGAGGTCAAGGCTACTATTTCTTTCTTTTTCTATGTGAAGATGGTGTTTTGAATCTTTTGATATGAGTTAATAGAACGCGTTTTTAATTTTACTGTACGTAAGGGTTCGTTTGGATAATTTGGTATCCACGTGTGCAACTCACTTAAAATGTGGACAATTTTAACTGACGCTTCACCTTTCCGTCGTCCACGTAGACACAAGAACAAACGGAATCCATCCAATGGCCATTTTTAGTGCAACGGAGCTAAGTTCAATGACCATTGGGAAGCTTGGTAAAGTTTAGTGAATAAACCGTGACGAGGTGTAAAGTATAGTGACCAATGAAATATTTAACTCGCTCATCTACACACCGCTTACTTTACCCACCAACAATAGTTACCCCTCATCTGCACACAAAAACTAACCAGTAGTACTGCAGAAGAACAACTCTCTCATCTACACTACACACAAAAACAAACCAATAGAACTGCAGAAGAACCAGAGACCCCAAACGAATCAGTGCTTTCCATACCCATCTCCAGGTTTTTCACTGGAAAAGATCGGCAAAAAGGCTTTGGTCGAATCGATTAAGGTTTGTTTAACAAACAAAACGCCTTGATTGATTTGTACATGTTAATTATTTGAGCATGAGTCCCCATCCATGTTAATCGAATGGGTTTTGAGTTTTATGCATGGCTCCAACGCGTAAAAATTTAAAACAGTATCTTATCCCATTTGTGTTTTTGTACAAAACCTATTCAATTTTTGGTACTAGGGTTCGTCTTAAAAATTGGATTTTAACATAAGCGTTTGTTTGACATGTAAAGAGAGGTGCGGGTTTCAACAAATCAAATTGGATTTTAACATAAAGCGTTTGTTTTGTACTATTTTGATCTGTTTTCCATTTCCATGCTGGAATTGCATCTCTGAACTAAAGTATGTTTCTGTGTTTACCCAAGTGAGTTAAAACTGTCATCATCGACCTGATCACTAAGTAGAACTCATTCATGGTATGTTTGTCCTGGGACTTTTACAGTACTCTGATCATTGATATATGCAATTTCAAGGTGTTACCACTGTTGACCAAATTGAATTGTTTAAATATCAACATTGGAGGTCGCTGGTTCTATGATTGCACTCATCATGATTAAAAATTATTATTTGTCAAAATGCTGGATTACATGAGGACTAAAATTCATTTCTTTTCATGAAAAATCTTCTAATACTGAAGCCCTTTTGATGTTTCAAAATTTGTCCCAAGAATTATTTTGTACAAGATCTAGATACTTGTGGAGTAATTCTTTGTTGAGTTAAGTTGATTAAATGACAAACTGGATATGATCCATCCGGCTTTGCAAATTAGTGTGAACTAAAAAATATTATGAATGAACTGCAGCTGTGCGAAACCTGAATATTATCAATTATGTGGAGCCTATATTTTAGCTGGGGATAAGGAAAATAAGAGGAAAAGAAAAAATTGTTGTGTCCCATACTTGATTGGTCATAATTTCATTGTGAGAAAATTTACTGTTGGTCATAATATCAATTTGTAAGTTCATGTTGTTTAACAATACTCCTTCAGTCAATGATGTAGTTGAGAGGTTGGTCTCACTTCTTATTAGTAGTATAGCTTCAGCAGATGCTCTCCCTTTTAAACCTATTTAGTCCGGTGATTTAAAATCATCTCTTACAAGCACTAAATAACATTGCTCCAATTCAAGCGTGTCAAAAGTCAGGAAGAAAGATGAAGGAAAATGGTGCAATTCAGTTTCTCCTACCATTCGTTAGAGAAAGAAATACTAAAATCAGGACCGGGACCTTAAATTTGGTTTACACTCTCTCTAAAGATATACCGGGAGAATTTATGGAACAGCTGAGGGATACACATCTGACTAATAACTCTCCGATGCTTTTAAAACCATATTTATTGCCCCAATCCGTCAACTTGATCTGCCTAATGATGTTAATTCTTTTCACCTCCAAAGATGGAGAAGGTTTTGAAACTACCAGTAAGTTATTTCTAAACCATAGGGAACTCAGTAGGAACATAGAAATAGCAGCTTTGACATGGTATAACTTGGTTTCTCCAAAGTATATGGGACCACAGAAGATGTTTTGTCAATGCGTTAAAACAGAAATCTTGTCAAGAGTAAGAAGGAAAATTCACGTTGAATTAAAAATAGTTTCAAGAAACAAATTTCGTATATTAATTATTGGCAGCTATTTTTTGATAATGCCTAATGTATCTAGCACTTAGTATTGCTCTCATTCAATTCTTCTCTCTCACCTCTTGATTTACTCTCCATTCTAACATAATTTTCGAATTATATCTGTTTTATCATGTTTCCTTTGACATGACATAACCTGCAGATGTACATTGGCTTGCTGTTTTGGTATGCAGATTCACATTATTTACTCTGATTTTGTGGACAATTATTTTATACCAATTCTCTTTTGTTTTTGGCACATTATGAAATGAACACCTTTTATTTCTTCCATTTTCTATTGGAAAGATGCAGACTTTAAGGCTCTCATAATCTCTGTGATCTGTTTTCCACATGAAACCTAATTGCCTTTTTCTGCTTCATGCTTAAACTACAGAGTCTGTTAGAATGGAAGCTGGCATTGGTAGGAGGTCTTCTCCAACCCAATCTAAGTGGAGAAAAGTTGCGTATGGAGGGATGCAGCCTGGATTTGAAGACAACCACACTGACGAGTCTTTCCTAGAAGATATGATTATGAATGCCAGTGTTGTTAAAAGGGACTTCTTAAAGGTGATGCTAGACTCAGTTTCCATCTCTCAGTACGTGTGCATTGTTGCTCTTGTGGTCCTGGTCTGGACCTACACCCTTAGATCTACCTTCAATGAAAACTCTCTCATGCTTCTTGATGTTATCCTTCTTGGGACAGGATTCGTTGTTATTCTATTAACTGCCGAAATGCTATCTTTTGATCTTCTCCTCAGTTATATTCTTAAAATCTTCTTTTTTATAACTGGTTTATATGTCTTGTCTCCTATTTACCACACATTGACCCGATCCATAAGCTCGGATTCCATCTGGGCATTAACAGCTTCGCTTCTCGTACTCCATCTCTTTCTGCATAACTACTCTGGTTCCACTGTGAAAGCTCCTGGAGCTCTAGAAAATCCAAGCTTTACTCGCAACATCTCCCTTAATGCTTCTATCGTGGCTTCACTTTTGATTGCATCTCGCCTTCCATCAAGGCTTCATGTTTTTGCTATTGTGCTATTCTCCTTGCAAGTTTTCTTATTTGCTCCATTGGTCAGTTATTGTATAAAGAAATGCTCTTTTCGGTTGCATCTATGTTTTTCTTTCGGGTTAATGGCTGCAACACTGTTTTTCGTTTATAGGTTGCATGTATTACTTTTTGTGTTATTGTCGGGTGTTTTGGTTTTTGTAAATTTAGTGGGTCCTTATTGGCTCATTCGGATTCAAGAGTACAAGTTTGAGATCAATGGACCCTGGGATGAGGCTAAACTCTGTTTTAACATAACAGAATGAAACTTTTATTTGTTGTGGCATCTTGAAATGTTGAGAAGGAAAAAAATTTGTACACCTTCATCGTTTTCAAGTTTTGTGTACTGATTATCTGCTCGAATATGTGGGTAGCATCAAAAGAAATACCTATGTTAGACCTCATTTTTTTTCTCGTCACATCTTCTATCCTTACTTGAAGGCGGCTTCTTGTGTAAATCAGCTCTTCAGAGCTTTGACGGTTAAAAGGGTTACGACTTACAAGAGGTGGCCTAGCAAGGATGTAGTTGAAGAACTTGTTATTTAAGTCTTTTGAGGTACACAAAATTAATTCAACAATACTACATGTACATCATGGATGACGTTAAGTTTGACATTTTTTCATGTGATAGCAATCTACACCGTTGATTTTAAACGCATTCATCCCATTACTGGTTAGATTTCTTCCACCCAGGAAGTGTCAAATTTGTTGTCAATCAAGAATGTACATCTAACTTTATTCATATTAATTACATGTTTTATATTTATAATGAATAATACATTATTAAGAAAGTTCATTGTTCGGCCGAGTTCCGTCCAAGTAACTAAAATGCCTTATTTTTCTCATCAAAAACACCATAGCATATTACCACTTCTTTTCTTCTTGGTTATCGATTAACATCCAGTCTGTCCAAAGGGATCAATTATCATCCACCTCTAATTGCAATTATTATGATAATGACATTATAACGTAATTATTCATCTAAAGTTGAGAGGAATCAAATTATAAATCAACATGAAAATTGAAAAGTAACATTTATTTAATCTATGATATGAAACTATATCAATATTTTAATTTATCACATGAGACATGTGTTGAATTTTTCATTAAACTTAAACTTTATAAATTTTACATAATTGACAAGCATGTCAAATTACCAAGAAGATTAATTAATGCAGAACATACCTTGATTCATTAATTTGTAATTCTTGAATAATGAATCTTGAATCTTGATTTCTTTTTCTTCTATTTAATTGGTCACATCCTTCATCTTGATTCTTGATTGTGGGTTTTAGATTTTCCTCTTCAATAAAATCTCTCTATTAATTCTTGTATTGATAGGATGATACAAGGAATAAGAAAATTGCATATGAATTGGGAACCATAACCCTATATACAGTTTTCATATGTATTTGGTCTATCGTCAAATACAAACTCTAATGGATCCGATCTCTACACATATAATTCGGCACACACTTTATTTAGATACTCAAAATCAAATTACTTAATTATTTATCAGATCACTTTAATTTTAGGTTTAATTTTAAGATAGTCTTTATACACAATTAATTACATATATCGGACCACATGACAAATTAAATAATTTCTCAACAATCTCTCACTTGGGCCACATATGTTACCGTATAAATGTGTATAACATTATGAGCTCAAAACTTTTGCTATAATATCAAAAGTATCTCCAAACAATCTCGTCTATCGATTATATTAATGTAGGATTAAATGATATTTTCGTTACAAATATCATAACTTAACCCTCAATAGTCAAGTACATCAACACAATCAATGACATAGATCATGTGTGGATGTATAGTATGAAAATTACATGCAATGCGATCCAAACATACATATTTTCAACTGGTCATACCTTATACTTTAATGAGATCAATTATAAATTTTAATCAGAGTGGAACTGAATTGAATACTTTATTTCTGAAATAAGTCGAATATACATGGATAAAAATATGTGTCTAAAATAGACAATATCCAAATACAAACTCCCACGAAACTGATATATCATCAAAAGATTCAACACTCGGGTGAGTATTATGTTCATGAAAGACCTGGGAGGTAGCCATTTAGTAAATGGATCCGTGATTAAGCAGTTTATCCTAATATACTTTATTGAAACATAACCACTGTGCATTCTTTCTTTGACAACTTGGAACTTAATGTCTATAAAATTTGATATTATCAGGCTCCTGTTGAAATACAAGACTGCTATTGTCACGAAATAACTAAAATAATCTTTCAAGTTCATCCAAAATATGCAACCTAGTGACAATATTTTGCAATCATATTCCATGATTAGAATTGAAATATCCAATGATCTCCAATTGGTATAATTTTCCTAAATGTAATCATATAATCCTTAGTTCTTTATAGATTCCGAATAACCTAATAGCCGCTTTCCAAATTTTCATCACAAGGTTAATTAAATATCTGCCTAGCATTCCAAAAATAAATGTTATATTCAAATGTGTACAAACATGAGTATACATTAAATTCTCAACTAATGAAGCATAGAAAATTTTCCATATTTTCTTTTCTTTAAATTTATCCTTGGGGGAATTAATTAAGACTAAACTTGTCTTCTTTAACAATAGGGGTATCGACTAATTTGCATATATGTATCCCAAATTTCTTAAAAATCTTATTGATACAATTCTTTTGAGATAATTCAAAAATGCTAGGCAGATACTTTTGATATTAATTACATGTTTTATATTTACTAGTTGGCGCCTCGTGCGATGCACGAGTTTTGTACTTATTGTATGTTTATTAGCGTGCTATTTAATGATAATAACAATGTAAAAGAAAAATTTTAAGTATCATATTGATTGATTAAAATAGAATAAGGATTAGGATATATAATAAAGAGTTGAAACACTTAACCTGTTCACCGTATTATTAATCATGACCAAATGTTAAATGTTGGGGAAAAATGGATAATTACTTCTCCTTGCAAAGGATATATCGTTATGGAAATGAAAAAGGAGAAAAAGAAACAGATTTTTTTCTTGTTTTAAGAAAAGCATAGTTACAATAACAAGGTGAAAAGAAATTAGAAAAGGACCTGAAATTCATTCAATTCTTCATAATTGAGAGCACTATCTATATCAAGATCACAAAGAACAAATATCCTCTTCAATGCTTTCATGCAATGTGGCTTCAAAGCTTGGGTTTCTTGATCAAATAGTGGGGCTGTTGGATGAAGGACTGCCTTCTGGGCATAGTAGAATACTTCGGGAATCTACAAATAGATTACAACTACCACAATTGTCAGGACAGTCTCACTTTTGTAAGAATAATGAATCAGCACAACTCAATCATTAATGCAAACCTGGAGCAAGTTAGCAGCTGAACATTCTATGCAAGTCTTGATCTCACGAAACTGTCGCATGATTGGAGCCATCACAATGTTCAAATTATACTCTTCATCTCGTCTATCTAGCTTGCAACCAACAACTACAACTGGTACCCTGACCTAAGCAGCCATACACCATTTGACGTAATCTATAAGTTTTGGATAGTGAAATACACAGAACATATATATTTTACCTGACATTTAAGAAGGGCGAAGGAAATATTCATCGAAAGCAACATCGATTGCAATTTTCTGCCTGTATATATTGATCTTGTCCAATGAAATTGATTCAATTGGTTGTCCAAAAAGGAAGCATTCAATGTGTTTGAGCACAAATACTCCACAATTAGGCCTGAAATAATACAATACAGTATTAGACTATTAGTAATGTTAATATGAAAGTAAATTTAAGAGTAAATTTAATTTTAAGTAATGAAATGCTTACCCACTGTTTTTGGAAGCAGGACAGGGTATAATATGTATGTCCATTTTTTTGTTTTCGTATTTTCTTAACTCCTGTCTGTCAGAGGGCATTAATAACCCTTGAATTAACAATAATACCGCCTTTGCATGCAGCTTGATTTTGTCTGGGTTGCGAATGGTGTGGCTACAATTATATATCTGAAATTTCCATTCGCGTATATCCACAAGATAAAGATACCAATTATTGACCGGCGTCGAACATGGAATTAGTAGATAATTGCACTTTTTCCATGGAATTCCATAAATCGGTAAGATGCCGGATACATATTGCTGGAACACAACAGAGCTTGGTGAAATTCCCTTCTCAAGGCCTTGTCTAACATTGTTTTGCCATATCATATAACGAGCACATTCATCTTCAAATGAGAAATCTAAGAGTGCATATTCTTCAGAGACGCGAGGAGATTTATCACGAATCAATCGTCTCAATAGTGTTAACTCTGTGTTAATAATCTATTGAAAGAAATAAATTGAATGAGAGACATTATTTATGCATTGTAAATATTGCAGTTATTATTTCTACATTATACTAACCGCAACATGTAGATCTTCAGATGTATTTTGTATAGTCAGCAGCATATCTCGACTATATTTGTGCCCGCTTCCGTTATCCCAGTAATGACTACAAAAAAAAATTTATATCAGTTTCAATACAATAGAACGAAAATTGTAATATGTGAAATAATAAAGTATAAGTAGATTTCTTACTCTGGTGGATTTCTGTCAATCCAATCTGTTATGGTTGTGTATTTATCCACAGAAAAGTCTTCCAAAGGAGATATAAATGATGATGTAGATTCATCATTTGTTCGACCTTTATTTAAAGGAACGTTTTGTTGTAGAGAATTTACAATAGTCTCCATATTAGATTTCCAAGTAGACAAATGAAACAGCATATTCTCATTCCATTCAGCATCTGAAGATTTTAGTGAACTTATATTGGTATCTATGAAGGATTTCATGGATTGGATGTCTTGTTGTGATTGTTTCTGTTGTTCAAATAGTTGTGTTTGGTTGTCAAGAATGGTTTGGTATCTAGCTTCATGATTTCTTGATTCTTGAACCATATCCGCCTTTAAATTATCGTATAAATTAGACACTTCTGATACCAAATGTTGCTTGTAGAGGTCAAAAAGTTCTTCCATGTGTTCTTTTGTTACATAATTATAGCGAGAAGAGGAAGAACCTGGCTCAAATTGAAATGTAGTGGCCGGCACATCTGTCTCATGATCATGTATGTCAGCAGGCGGTATTTCAAATTCAAATGAAGTACCTGGATTAGGATTATTCGTTTGATGTTCTTGTGTGGTAGTATGTGGGATTTCTTCTGTCACGTTATCGAATGTTCCATTCACGATAGCATCTAATATATGTTGTTCATTATCTGGTGTCAATAAGAGCGTTGTGCACCACACTGTTTCTGATTCTTCTTCCGTGGGTATCAGAACTGGAATGACTTCAATCTATAACAATGGAAGAAGATTCTGTTAATTTTTAAAACGAATAATTTAATAGTAAAATATTATTGAATGATTATAATGAATTTTAGAATACCTCTTCAGCAGTTATAGAGGTCAAAAAATCTCTGATTACTTTTTCAGTCAGAAATTTGTTTGGTCTCCATTTATGTATTCTGGGAAACTGTAAGGTTCTACGTTTGCGACGATCGAATTGTTGCCCAAATTGTGGAAAGGCTTCGTATATCCAACACTGCAAAATTATAAGAAGTAAATATTATACGGCAAAAATTTATTCTATAGGTAAATGAAAATTTATTAAAAATATAAATTACATACCTGAAATGCAAGTGGAAATCCATGTATGGAATATTTTCGATCTGTCTGTTGGTTGTTCCGCAGTTTTTGTGCTCGTTGTTGCAATGAATTCAACAGAACGAAATACGATATACGACCCCATGGATAAATAAGAAATTCGTCTAGATTTTCAACCATGCCCAATGTCTGGTAATTAATATATCTTCCAACTGGTTTTAAAACACACTCCACTAACATGACCAATCCCAATTTGAATTTATCCTCCATATTTTCACATTGATGAAATGTTTCGAAAATCATTACCATAGTGATTCTTTTAGTTCCGTGAAAATAAATATTTCTAAGTCGATCATCACTGGAGTCAAGTTCTGCTGTTACTTCGTGACAAGGTAATCCAGTAAGCAGACAGTATTCTTGAATACCAAATCTGGCAAAATGATTATTTAATTTGACCCATATTTCATTTGTTTTGCCGGAATCAACAATCCTCAATATAAACTCGTGTATTAATCTGCTACAAAATTGTTACTCTTCTGTTCTATAAAGATATCGACAAATAAACCCACACAAACTGCTCCTAAATATCAAAGACTGTTTGTCTTCGTCAATAAGTTGGATGAAATCTTTAACATACCGAAGCAATGGAAATTTGGTGATGGTGGCAGAGAACCATTGATCTGGGGAAACGATATAATCAAGAGACATCTGCAGGAATAAATAACCTTGAATTAGATATGAAATTTGAAAGAAAAAAAAATTGTATGGAAAGACGGTGATCCTCCGCGTGCGGAGGGTCTGTCCGCCAGCTCCGCACGCGGAGGACAGATCCTCCGCACAAGGAGGCCAGAGCCTCCGCGCGCGGAGGATCTGTCCGCCGCGTCGGAGGTCGCTTCTGCGCTCGCTATTTCACCCGATTACCTTGAAAACCTTGCTTCTGGAGTGGAAAATCTTGCTTCAAAGAGAGATGGAGTAGAGGTAAACAAAAGAGATGGAGGGGTGAATGAGAGAAGTGAGAGAAATTGATTTGTGAGAAATGATAGATTTAGGAATTTTTGGGGGAGATGGGAAGAAGATAGGGGTAATGAGAAAAAAAAATGGACGTGATTTTATTTTTAAAATGGGTTTGAATATTATTGTTTTTAAGTTTTAAACGATCATATTTTTTCTTAACTATTTAGTTATTTATTTAGTTATTGTAATTATTTATTTCGTTATTGGATTTATTTAGTTATTGTAGGTATTTATTCAGTTACATTGGATTTATTCAATTACCGAAAACATATTAACTGTAATATTGTTTTGTAATAATTTTTTTGTTTTATTATTTTGATAATATAAATCTACTTACCAAATTAAGAAAATAAGTTTTACAAGTAATTTAAATAATATGATGGATATAATATAAAATGATGGATAAAATTTTTATATTAAATGTAAAGAAGGAAAAAAAAAAAGGGAACAGAATTTTCAACTTTTGAAATAATATTTTTTCGAAATATAAATATTTGTGAAAACATTTTTTTTTAATAGTTGTATAAATAATTTTAATAATATATATAAGGAGGTTTTACTCTCCGCGTGCGGAGGTTCTACTCTCCACGCGCGGAGATTACAGCCTCCGCAAGCGGAGGCTGTAACCTCCGCGTGCGGAGGTTATAGCCTCCGCGCGCGGAGGGTGTAATCTCCGCGCGCGGAGCTGGATTCTCCGCGTGCGGAGGTCCGAGTCTCCGCACGCGGAGCTTGTTGCCGCCGTGCGTGGATGTTCGATATCCCTGCGGAGGTTCCAGTTTCGGGGCATGGATTCTTCGCACTTGAATGCTCCGGCCTCCGCGCGCGGAGGAAATATTTTTATTCTAAAAATTATGTAATACAAAATGTTGGCATATTTAAATATTTAAAAGTAGAAACAAATTTGTAACAAAGAAGAAATGAAAATATATTCACGTCAATTTTCCTTCATGGTTTTCTTCATGTTTCTCTGTAAATGGGGTAAATGGGGAGACGGAAAGTTGTGGCGAGAATAATGCATGTCTCTCTTTGTATTTTTCTTTGATATTAATTCAATATATAAATATTAATTCAATATATAAAGGAGTTAATGTTTATAACGAAAGAGGGTTATTTTATATATTTGTTATTTATATTTACAAATAGCGAGACCGAAAATAACTTCTTACCAAAACGGAAACGACTAAACAAGCATCTTCCAAAACCTATTCATCTGTTTTAGAAAATAACAAAAACCCAAAACAACCTCTTCATATTGCCTCAAAAGTTATATGTTACGTATGGAGGAGGTCGTCTTCACTGCGTCTTGACTGCTCCAAAAAAGAAAAGTTAAAGTCACTCTTGATGTGTTACTGAGGACTCAACTTTTGCGAGCCTTCTTCTCTAGATTGGAATTTGGTTGAAGAGAATCATCTGATCGAAAGAGAGACTTTTTTGCAGCAGTTGTTGTTTGAGTATTTCCGGATGGTTCACTATTTGAGGATTGTGCCTTCCCTTTCCCTTTATTTTTCTTGCTGTCTTTGTTGTCTTCTGCAGCTGAATTTTTATCAGGATTTGTCTCATTGATTGCAGCAATTGAAGGTTCATTTTTTTCTGAAGAGTTGAAGGTGAAGATAATTTCAAAATGGCACTCCGAAGGATTTTGCCGTTTTTGTGTCGCTTTGAGATAAAATATTGAATCTATTTCGTTTTCACTTTCAATTTTCATAAAACTGTTTATGTCCACATCTGGTTCCTGCAATAGAGTAGAACGTAGTAAACTGGAAATATTGAAATGTAAAGAAAACAATATTTAAGAATAAGAAAACAAGCTTCAAGAATGTAAACTGTGATTTGACCTTTTCAAAATGGGTCCTTATGGCGTTACCAGTACACTGTAATAATGTTTCTGCAGCGCTTCCTATGATGCTTGCGTCTATCATTCCAGATTCGTCTTGTAGATGCACGAAAGCATTTGCTCTGGAGGAGATATATTACGTGAATTTTTAACTCTGTTGCTGTGTTAAATAAAATCTGAACAATATAAATTACCTTGGTACAGCTTTTGCATATTCACATTTACAAAATCGGCACTTATGAATTTCTCTAAGATTTGCGTTCGACAATTTTTTGCAGTTATCGCATGACATATACCAGAACTTTTGATTTTTTGAAATGATCTTCCAACGTGCTTGGACCCAATAGAATTTTTTCTGCACAATAAAAATATTAACAGTTAGAAAATGTTGAAATTTGAAATGAACATATTTATATTAATGAACATATATTTGATGAAGACTTACCTCAGGATGAATTCCTAGTAACTCTGCAATTGGCGTAAATTTGTCGTCGGAGGGAGGTATTATTTTCAGTGGTGTGAGAGGAATAGAACCGTGATCTTGCGTGAGTTGGTCAAGTTTTTCTTTGTTAACTTGCAGCCTATAGAAGAAAGTCAGTGTATATTTATTTATAAAAATGTAAAATGTATTTTTTTTATTATATTTAAAGTACCAATCTTTGTACTCTGCCATAGCCAGTATGTCGCTATTGATGAAGAAAGTGCTGTTAGTTTTGGTTGATAAAGTAATACCTGCAAAGTAAATAATAAATGTTGGTATATTTGTGCAAAGTAGATGTATTTAAATAAATAAAAATGAAATTAACATTTATACCTATTAAACGAAGAAACCTTAAGGTTTATAGCCCATATGATTGGTCTGTCGGTCAGATTGGCTATAATGGTAAGACATTCTCGTTCCAGAAAACTGTCCCACAACGTTAATATCATTGTTTGAAATTCTTTATCTATCAAAATGATATCCTGAAGAACGGCCTCTGTGCCAAAATGAGTTTGGATAGTTCTCTTTGGTTTAACGTCCACAACTATTCCTATTACACCTGAGAAAAAAATTGTTATAATTTTTTCGATACACAGAATCATACATATAATTATAATTGTATAATATTTGATAGAAATTTTACTGATATTGCTGTTTTGATCCATGTGGTGTTCTAGTTGATGAAATGGAGTAAGTTGATATTGTGAGAAGACGAAGTTTAAATTGTTTTCATCTATTTCTTCAATCTTTGTTCTTCCTGTTATGGTCCATATTTTTTGGTCAGAGGAGCTTGTTCTTCTAAACGGACTTTTGTTTTCTTTCACCGTTGCATTTGAGATCACATAGGTTTTTCCCAGTTCCAGTTGATTGTTAAGTGCAGTAATATTTGTATCGTACAGAGTTGCTGTGACTTCATTACCCTGTTTAAAGAACTTGTTAAGTGCTTATAGAATATATAGACAAAATAAAATCGAAAATTTATTCAGTTACTGTACCTCTAAATCCATCAGCAGAATAGTTTGGTATCTGGTGTTGGAATTACGAGCAATTTTGGGTATTTGCTTTCCGATGATAACCACCTTTGCGGACCAATTAGTTTCTGAAATTGCAATTTGTGGGATAAGTTTATATGGTGTAGCCATGCCTGTATTTGGTCTGTGATTTGTAAGTAAGAAAAAGTGTCAAAACGAAACTATTTATAGAAGACGAAGCTAGATGAATAGTGTTAATAAGTAAATAATTTATTTTAATATGTTATTGGAAAGATAAACCTAATAATTTCAAATTCAAGTTTCAATGTAACATAGGTACGTGTCTTTACGTATCTAATGTGGTGTATCCACGTGTTATGCACAAATATCTTTATTTTTACTATAATTGTCGGCGAAAAAATTTGTCGATATTTTATGTGTATATATTACATAAAAAGCATACATAGATAATAAATAGAAATATATAAGTTTGATTATATTTTTTTTGTCGACTTTGATTATACTTTTGTTTCGACAAATACATTTTTTTTTTGTATTCGTATTTGTATTCATTTGTAAATTTTATTGTGTTCTGTTTTTGCAGTAATATTTTTTAGCAATATTTTAAAGTGAATAAAAGTTAAAGTCAAATGTATTGAATATATATATAATGTATTTTATTAATGGCTATTTGAAAGTAATTGTTGGTGCATATTGAAATTATGACAAAATACTCACCCGCTGAATTTGCAAAATGTAGATTTCTTGAATGAAAAAGGAAAAAAAATTGTAATTAGAGACATGTATTGAAAATTACAATAGCAAAATAAATTATACATTAGTCATAAAATAACTCATATCTCAATGTTACATCTTCGGGCTAACATGTGTCACGCACATCTAGCATAGTTTTGCGACCATAAGCAAATAATTAAGCCAGGTTGAGTGAAAGCTATCCATACATATTCGGATCAAGTTTCCCACTATCAACTATAAGTATAAGAAGATAGTGTGAAATATACCTGCATATGAAAATAAAGACAATTATCAGTAATTCAGTTCACCTCATAAATAAGAAATACATACATTTAAAATATTGAAAATGAAATTAGTTATGAAACAAATAAATAAACAAATACTTACTTATACTTCTATGAATGAATAAATGAAAGAATTTCTTTATAAACAACATTCTTTGTACACATATTGTGTAAATTGTCATTGTTTGATGGTTTCAACAAAACTTTTAAAGATTTACTTGTTTTAGCTCTTGATAATGCTACGTAAAGTTGACCATGACAAAAGACTGGTTCAGGGAGATATAAACCAACATAATCAAGTGTTTGACCTTGTGCTTTATTTATCGTCATTGCAAAACATGGTCTGATTGGAAATTGAGTTCGTTTAAAATGAATTGATGTTTGATCATTTTTTAGAGGCACAAAAGGAATTCTTGGTAAAAACACATGTTTTCCACGATATTCGCCAGTTGCAATTTCAGCAAGAATTACATTCTTATTGAATTTCTTACAGGTAAGGCGTGTTCCATTACATAATCCTTCAGAAGGGTTGATATTTCGTAACAACATAACAGGACAGTTTATCTTAAGCTTCAATTCATGCGGTGGAATACCATTTGGAGTTAAAGTATTCAAGAAATCTTCCTGAAGGTTTTGTTTTGATTTGTCAATCATCTCATCAAAGCTATAATACGTGAAAATTTCACCAGGAATCTGATCAAGTAAAATTCTGTTAATATAATCAACACATTCATTTCTAGGCGTAAGAATTACACGATTTCCCATCGTATGTAAAGTATCAACATATGTTTCTATATTTGGGAAAACATGATTTATTAAAATTTGCAAAGATGTAACTTCATCATCAAATGGTATAATTATGCTAGCCGGAAGTTGAATGTAATTACAATTATGTTTTTCCTCTGTTCCATTTCCAACTCGAAGCAAATATTCAGAAAATGCAGGATCTAATTTTGCACGCATGTTCTCAACTAAGGGTAAATGTAAATACAAAGGCCATAAGTCTGAGAAGACTAAGCTAGCCTTCATTATGTCTTCTTTTTTTCCTCTCGGTATTACTGGTAAAACTTGTCTGAAATCTCCTCCTAAAACGACCACCTTGCCACCGAAAGGCAAATTACAATCATTAATATCTCTGAGCATTTTATCAACGACTTCAACGGTACAACGATTAACCATAGGTGCTTCATCCCAAAGTATTAATGTAGACATTTTTAATAAAGTCCCTAAAGCTGATTGTTTACTAACAGAACAAATAATTTCACCAACTGTTTCAAGAGGAATTTTAAATCTTGAATGAGCTGTTCGACCTCCAGGTAAAAGAGATGCAGATACTCTAGAAGATGCTGTAGCTAAAGCAATTAAATTTTGAGACCGTACACCTGTTAGGAGAGCTTTGTACAAAAAGGTTTTGCCCGTTCCTCCTGGACCGTCGATGAAAAAAATCCCGCTAGATTTTGAATTGACTTTTTCCATAATTGTATTATATGCAGATTGTTGTTCATTATTTAAAAATGATGGACAAGTGTAGCCTTCTTTTAAGTTCCAGTTTGTTGTCTCCTCTTCAATCATCCTTCTCAATCTTTCACTTTCATTTACATTTATACTGAATGGTACTATTTCGTAGTCATTTATGTTTTTACCTGATGATTCTAAAATGGAATTGATATCTTCTAAAGATTGTAATTCAGCATCCTTTGAAGATTTATTTTGATGTACATAATCATCGATCATATAAATTTTGAATTTATCCCACAGTAATTTTGGATGATTGGGATTGCAAAGGATGAGAAGTGTAACAAAAAGACGTCTTAAAGAAGTAGGCATTTTGTAAATGATAGCTTCAGAAATACATTCTTCACAATGATTATCTCCGCTTAACAAACCATGTAAAAGCGCTCCTTCTCGATATGTATTAACAGTTACTTTGTTTAAAGTTCGTAGATCATGAATTGATGTTGGACCTCGAATATGATTTAAAAGAACACGTAAGAAATATCGTTCTCCTTCAGATGGATTCGCTGTGACAACTCGTCCTATAACAACGTGTTTTTTTCTAGGACTCCAAATCTTCTTAGTTGAGTTCCAAACAAAATGTGTTGGAAAATCTCGATACAACAATGTACGAGCAAATTTATTTACTTTATTTACCTCAAAAAATTCTGTCAACATTGTTCTTTTCGTATTTTCATTATTAATAATAACAGATAAATTATCTCCGTCATCATACCTTATTTGTTGATGATTTTCAATATGAAGTTGTAAAGAATAAACAGCTGGATAAATTTCTGCTAAATTGAACGAGAAAATTCTCCACATAGCTTCAGGTGGAGATATCCATCTAGCAGATTGGTATGCTGATATTTCATCGGTTTCTTTTCCCGTTTCATTTGCAGAAAATGAAAAATGAATACGATCATGCCCTTTATACACATATTTGTACAAATATTTTACAGCTTTAATAGAAGAACAAACTTCAACATTAATATGACAGTCAAATTTTGCGCTCAAATAAGGATTATATGGTACAACCCATCGATTGTCTAACATTTGGCTTCTAACTTTGATAGAAATACCAGTATCACGACGTTTATACAATGGATATGAGTTATGACCAAAAATAGTAGTATTACAGTAATCTCTAGGGTATTTATTTTTGCAAGTTTTGTTTGCTTCCATACATATGTTTTTTGGATTAAGATGTCCACAAGGGCCGTGCATATTATGTTTTACAATAACAGAATGAAGATAGGAATGATTTTTTTGATCAGGAATTTCACAACAAACTATCTTATCAACATCTACAGCAGAACAGATTTTATGGCCGTGATTAAATATTAACAATAGATGTGCATGAGGAAGCCCTCTTTTCTGAAATTCAATAACATATATATGCGCAATGACTGGGCCTAAAACATTTTTTTGGTATAAATCATTTTTCAACTCTTCTAATTTTGCTCTAAATATACGCACAATTAAATCAGGCCGATTTTGAATCTCATCATTGTGTTTTAGTTCTTGTTTAATTTCTGGCCAATTTGGATTGCATGTTATAGTTAAGAAAATATCCGGTTTTCCATAACGCTGTACAATAGCCATCGCATCCATATATCGCCTTAACATATCTCTAGGTCCACATGTAAAAGATTGAGGTAAAACAATTTTTCGTCCAATTTTCGATCCTCTTGTTTCTCCATTTTGAATGCTATCTACAATACCCTGGTAAAGTTCAGCCCGCCTTTGATTTTGATTGTTACGAAAATAGTCTAACCGTGCAGTTTCGATCTTGACATACATATCTACAACATATTGTTGGAGTAATCTACCACTGTGAAGTAATACAGACTTACCGAAAGGTCTGATTTGCAATTTGTATGAATAGTATTCTCGACAAGAAACATGTGATCGGCTCTTCATTCCTGTAAGCACTGTAAAAAAGAAGGTATTATATGAAAATAGGGAGAATGCAAAACAGAAGTGAATATACAAGAATAAAGGTCTGCATACTTTTATTTTCTTCTTTTTCAATAAATTCAGATGCTGAAGTAATCGTGTCAGGAAATTGAACAGATTCGGACAAATGTTCAGTCCGTCTACATCTTCTAATGCCTTCATGCCAACCTGATTCTCCATATGGAAAAAGCAAAGGATATTGTAAAGGATCATAGCAACCGTAGTAATAATGAACTCTATGTAAATCACCAGAATGACCATATATAATAATATCACGAGAACGATTGGTAGCATTTTCGTCATGATCAACCCACACAGCAGCTACTTCAGATGAAGTTGGAGTATTAAACACTCTTTGATCAAGTCCTGGATCACATCTTATATGTATCTGATAATTATGTAAGTTAGGCATATTACTTAAAGATCGAAAAAATCTGCTATATGGATTTACCTTTAGGATTTCAAGTAGAATAATTAAAGTGAATTCATTAAAGTTCTCCGAAATTTTCATACGATTTTCAACTTCATTATCTGCATCATAAAAATATAACTGCATATAAGAAGGCTTGTTATTCTTTGGAATAAGTTCATTTAGGTAATGATATACTTGTCCTTGAACTCTAAATGTGTAAATACCTCGATATGTTTTGAAGAGCTCTTTGTCGTATTTGACACCAAAAGAAGTAAAAGCAAAGTGGTTATTATATCCTCGTACAATTTTCTTAAATTCCATACATTTAAATTCTTTAGAAGTAAATAAGTTATATAATTCGGTTGGTGAATCAGGTATGGAAATATGGACCTTTCCATCAGAGCAACAAAAACCTTTACTTTCTCTATAAATTTTTCTTGCACCACAATATGTACAGCTATTACATGTCGGTAATACGTATGCATTCGTTGGTATATTTAATACATTAAAACTAATTGGTAATGTAGAATCGGAAGTATGGAGTACCATTTGGTCTGAAGTAGATGCCTCAAGATCATGATGTGTTACAGATTGTTGAATTTGTATATCATTCGAAATGTCATCACCATATGATGTAAGATTACATATTCTTTTACGGTGATCATTGCAGCTATGTTGAACTCTTTTTCGTCGACATCTTTTTCTTTGATTTTCTTGTTGACGATAAGACATTGTTTCAAAACTACCATCCGAAGTGTTCATATCGAACAGTTGAAACCTAACCTGATGAATATAGGAACTGAAAGAAATTAATTACAAAGGTTATCAAAATGTTTAGAGTAAAATAAAAATATTGAATAGCTGTCTGTGTAGAAAAATATTTCATTTTGTATTATTAAAAAAAAAAGTTGGTAGATAGATAAATTCTAATTTTAGAAATTAATAGTTTTGGGAAGGAAAAATTTTTCTTATGGTAAAACACAAACAAAAAAATTAAAATGAAAAATAGTATTGTTGCTGGAAAATGAGGGAAAGGAAGAAATAAAATTGTTATGAACATAGGAAAAAATAATTCGGGCACAGAAATTCACTTTAAATATAATAAAACAATACAGTTTACAAGGAAGAAGTAAATATAAATTGAAGGCAGTTGGTAAATATTATAATGTAAATTTCAAGGGAATGATACACCTAAAATGTATAAAAATATTGTATACGTTATTATTAGGTAAACAAGAAAATGAGAATTGTAAATTAATAATAGCACAACAAAGTGCAGGGAAAAAAGGTTAAAAAAAAAATTATATAAATATAATATGACGCCCAATATTCAATATATATATATATATTTTGTATTTATTTGTCCAAAATTATTAAAAAAAAATATTTTATTTTTAATATAAAAAAATGTTATTTTGTTTTGTTTAGATTAGTAAATAATTTCTATAAAATATTAATGAGGAACGAAATAGGATAAACAAAAATAATGGCTCCCTAATATATATTTTAGGAAAATAAATAACTTAGTAAAATTGTATGTATAATTTCAATGTAAAATTATTGAATGATTTTGAAATTCTACACTGAAAATGTTAAACATAATTTTCGAATTTTATGTCCCAAAAAATGTCAGATGAAATTTAAAAACATATATATATAATATATAATGTCGCCAGGACCTTCGCACGCGAAGGTTCACATCTCCGCGCGCGGAGGTTCACATCTCCGCGCGCGGAGGTTGGTTCCTCCGCTCGCGGAGGTGTGAACCTCCGCTCGCGGAGGTTAGCAGCTCCGCGCGCGGAGGTACTTTTACTTTACCTCCGCCAGCGGAGGTTCACACCTCCGCAAGCGGAGGCGTTCGCCTCCGTCCGCGGAGGTACTCCTCTCCGAGGGAGGAAACATTCGGATTGTAAAAAAAAAAATTTATACAACACATGCAATTTGTCTGCTTAATCCATCCAACTCGACAATTTTTTTTTTACTGTGTTCGGATGATTTCTATTCTATTTAAATAAATACTGAACATGAACATTTTTAGAATACTGAATTTAAAGAAATGCATTCAGTATTTAAACAAATACTGAATGCATTTCTTGATTTGGAATAACAAGCATTAAAAATTTCTTATTCCTAAACATAAGCACTTAACATTTTATTTAAACGCTGAATATATAAAACTAACATAACATTTTACATAAGTACTCACCGCTGAACGGTATGAAAATTTCGAATTATTCCGTTGCAAGTGGAAATCAGTTGTTTAGTTGCTTCAAGAACAGTTGCTTACTTGCTTCTTCACGAGACAGAATGAAATGGAATAAATATTCGTCAAATTTCTTGGCAGAGAAAAGAGGACGATGAAATGGAATAGTTTTTTTCTTATTTGCAGATTGCAAAGTAATGAAATGAAATGCATTTGTCTCCTTTATATAAGGAAAATACAGTCACTGTTATGATACGTTAAACAGCACCGCCTTCGAACAAAAAACAAACACGGTGAAAATCGGCGACCGACTGAAGAAAGCAAATACAGTGAATTTCGGCGTCTACATTTTCATTGGTAACAGCAAATTCTCAACCGCCTATACTTTATAATTTTTCGCGGCGCCAACCTTTTTTTCCCTCCAAACAATCGCTATTTATAATTGATAGACAGAGGACATAAGAGGAATTTGGTAACAAACTGGGGATAAACAGGGAAAACCAAAATATGACATAAATGAACAGTAAACTGCGGGTTCACTCTTTTAATAGAGGAGAGATAATGAATAATGCATTATTAAGAAAGTTCATTGTTCGGCCGAGTTCCGTCCAAGTAACTAAAATGCCTTATTTTTCTCATCAAAAACACCATAGCATATTACCACTTCTTTTCTTCTTGGTTATCGATTAACATCCAGTCTGTCCAAAGGGATCAATTATCATCCACCTCTAATTGCAATTATTATGATAATGACATTATAACGTAATTATTCATCTAAAGTTGAGAGGAATCAAATTATAAATCAACATGAAAATTGAAAAGTAACATTTATTTAATCTCTGATATGAAATTATATCAATATTTCAATTTATCACGTGAGACAGGTGTTGAATTTTTTACAAAACTTAAACTTTATAAACTTTACATAATTACCATTGAATTATTATTCTTTAATAGTGAATCTTCAATCTTGATCTTTAAATCTTGATTTCTTGTTCTTCTATTTAAGTGATTATATCATTCTTCTTGATTCTTGATTGTGGGTTCTGGATTTTCCTCTTCAATATATCCTCTCTATTAATTCTTGTATTGATGGGATGACATGATGAATAAAAAAATTGTATATGAATTGGGGACCATAACCCTATATATAGTTTTCATATGTATTTGGTCTATCGTCAAATAAAAACCTTAATGGATTCGATCTCTACACATATAATCCGGCTCACACTTTATTTAGATGCCCAAAACTCAAATCACTTAATTCTTTATCAGATCACTTTAATTTTGAGTTTAACTTTAAGATAGCATTTATACACAATTAATTACATATGTCGGCACACATGACAAATTAAATAATTTCCCAACAATCTCCCACTTGGCCACATATGTTACCTTATAAATGTGTATAACCTTATGAACTCAAAACTTTTGCTATCATAAGGAAAAGTATTTCCAAACAATCTCGTCTATTGATTATATCAATATAGAATCAAAGTGGTTTTCATTACAAATATCATAACTTAACTTAACCTTCAATAGTCACGTACATCAATACAATCAAATGACATAGATCAAGTGTAGATGTGTAGCATGGAAATCACATGCATTGTGATCCAAACATGCATATTTTCAATTGGCTCTACCTTATCCTTTAATGAGATCAACCATAAATTTTAAACAAAGTGGAATTGAATTGAATGCTTTATTTCTGAAATAAATTGAATATCCATGGAAAAAATATGTGTATAAAATAGACAACATTCAAATACAAACTCTCACTAAACTTGCATATCATCAAAAGATGTAACACCTAGGTGAATATTATGCTCATGAAAGACCTTGGGTGGTAGTCATTTAATAAATGGATCCGTGATTATGGAGTTTATCCTAATATGTTTTATTGAAACATAACCACTATGATTTTTTTTCTTGACAACTAGGAAGTTAATATCTATAAACTTTGATATTATCAGACTTTTATTGGAATACAAGACTGCTATTGTCACAGAATAACTAAAATGATCTTTCAAATTCATCCAAAATATGCAAACAGTGACAATATTTTGCAGTCATATCTCATGATCAGAATCAAAACATCCAATGATCACCAATTGCTCTGATTTTCCTGAATGTGGTCATGTAATCATTAGTTCTTTATAGATTTCGAATAACCTAATGGGCGCTTTCCAAATTTTCATCCCAGGGTTACTTAAATATCTGCCTAACATTTTAACAATAAATGCTATCTAATTGTGTGCAAACCTAAATATACATTAAATTCTCAACTGCTAAAAAATATGAAATTTTATGTATTTCTTTTTCTTTAAATTTATCCTTGGGGCATTAATTGAGACTAGACTTGTCTTCCTCAACAATAGTGATATCACCTAATTTACTTATGTATCCCAGATTTTTTAAGAATCTTATTGATACAATTCTTTTGTCATAGTCCAAAAATACATTGAGAACAATCTCTATGTATCTATATCCTTAATACAAAATAGGCGTCACCAAGATTTTTTTTTTTAATTTCAAAATTTCATGACATAAATTTCTTGGTCTCATGCAATAAACTTATATCATTGCAGACAAACAGTATGTCATCGAAATACAATACCAAAAAATATGCTTACTTCCAATGAACTTGTGATATACATAATTATCAATTAAATTCTTCTAAAAAAATGAGATAATTTTTTGATGAAATTTGTGAAACGATTACGGGAAACCAGTTTTAAGCCCACAGATGAATTTCTTTAATTTGTAAACCATCTGACGTAGCTTAAGATGAAAACGTGTCACAAATGTCATAATTGTTCTAAAAGAATTTTATAGAAATCAGAGAAAAAATCTCTTTAATGTCAATATGTTCCTTTTAAGTAAAGTCATTTGCAACAAGAAGAACTTCATATTTCTCAACATCACCTTTCGAAACCCTTTTGGCTTTAAATATCTAGTTACAATCAACGAGTTTCGCACCTTCAAACAATGAGATGAGTTCACAAACATCATTGTTACTTGTGGACTTTATCTCTTTATGCATGACATCAATCCACTCTTGAAAATTATTCATTTGTATGGTTTAATAAAAGTTGATTGATCAGATCTTCTTCCATCAATTCATGTCATCCTTATTTTCTTGGAAAAAAATTATAAAGTCATCCAAAATTGTCTCTATTTTTTATAATGGATTTCATTAATGATATTTGTTCTTGAGGTTGTTGAGTTTGCTTTTTTAGAACAATCTCTTGATTGTGTAAAGAAGATTTTGTAATATTTTCTTGATCTGAAATTGTTTCTTGAACAAGATCTAGAACAAGAATTTGTCCATGATCCTAACCATTGTCAATTGCAACAGAAGAAATATATATATTCTTCCACCAAGACAAAATTTTTAACATTGTAACATTATCTCTCCCCGCAATCTCTACATTCTCAATGAATGGAATATTTCTCGTTTTAAAAATTAACCTAATAATGGAATCTTTTAAAAAATTTGTAACCCCCTAACAATTGATTTACTTGGAACTTTATTGAAAATTTAAACTAAAGTCTTTGGTGCTTCTATCTAGAGAGATTCTGATATACTATGTGATGATTCCACATTCATCTAGGAATTTAGTAAAATGCCCTGAACATTATTCTCCTAATTCATCATATCTGTCATAGTATTCACCAATAAGGTAAGATCTGACTTGTTAAATTTTTTTACTGAGTTGATTCTCAATCTCAATCTTGTCTGCCTTGAACATGTTTAGCATTTGATATTTCTCATAAATTAGATATAGGTAGGGGTGGGGGTGGGCGTGGGCGTGGGCGGGGTTGAGTCGATTTTTTACCCAACCCAATATGGCCAGTTTGATCAAAAATAAAATCAATCCAACCCATTTATGTGTTTCAATCCAACCCAACCCAATCAAGTTTCGACCGGGTTGGGTTGGGTTGGTCGGTTTGAAACATTTTTTGGCCCCTTATTCCATATCCGTTCTTAGAATATTGGGGAACGGCTAATCACACTGCTTTATTATTTTATTTGATTAGTTCAAGTGCTGAGAGGTGAATTTACTAGTTTCTTCGGATGTTGGTCAATATTAACCAAGGCCCAGCAAAATGGCCATGTAATTGTGGTTGGTTAAAGGGATAAATATGTTATTTGTGTTCAACCCAAGCATCTATTGAGGAGTTTGAAATGTACAACAATGGCTGAGCAAGTAGTGACCAATCGCATAGATACGAGTACTATTAAATTTGTATAATATATGTTCTTGGTGCTGTCGTGATCCTAATTTTCCATATCTTCCCCGCTGTTTTCACTCTCCTTTTCTATTATTCGCTGCAAAACTTCAAGCAAAAGACTTTTTTGGGCATTTTTGAATCATATCAACTCTTAGTCCTATTCTAACATTTTTCATTTTCGGGATTTTAGCCCTGATTAGGAAATAGCGCATTTATCATCTTGTACGCAATCATTCATTCGAAAGGTTGCATTTCGAATCAAACTGCATGATTATCGAGTGAAAGGGGCAACTATTTTAAGGACACAGTCAGTCCCTACTACTATTTTGACAATTCTGCAACTATGATAAAAGAAAAAAAAATACAGAAACGTTTTGAAATTTGTTACATATTATAACTATGCTAGATCATACCAAAAAATATGTACAAAAATTTACCTTCTTTAATTGCATACAATTCAGCGTACCCCATTTTCCCCCTTTGATACCATTTAGTGTAATACTCGCATCGAACCTACTGTAGCATTCTGGGAACCCAAACTTGGAGGTGGGCATGGCCTTTGCGACATCCAACAAGAGCAGAGAAGGACACATAATGCTCTGAGTTTTGCCCACCCCTATATATAGAAAAAAAAAATCGACCCAAATCGATCGGTTTATGTGGGTTGGTTTGAGTTTTGCCCACCCCTAGATATTAGTAGTCATAGTGAGAAAAATTCGTCTATAAACATAATAAATTATTGTTGATCATTCCAAGAAACCGAAGTGAATGGCATACAGATATCCGGATAAATTAGTTATAAGACGACCGAAGTTCTACTAGCACCTAATATCTTTATATTTGTTTGTTTTCCCTTAATATAATTAATATAAACAATTAATTCAAAAAAATTAAGGGAAACAATAATTCCTTCTGACACAATATTCTCCATTCTCTTTTGAGAGATGTAACCTAATCGCTTGTGCCATAATGAAATAGAATTTTTATTGATTAATTTATGTTTAATACCATGTGAATTCACATAAATGTTTCTTTATAAGATGTAATCGTATTAAACAAATATAGGTTATCGTAATCAAATAAAGAACTGGTACTCACAATTGAATTAAGAAAAAGATCAAACTGATTATTTCCAATTAAACAAGAGAAGTCAAATTTGTCCAATATAGAAATAGAAACCAAATTCCGTCTAAAAGACGATACCGCAAATGTCTCTTTCAAATTCAAATAATAACTAGTCTTTAATGATAACTTAAAACCCTATAGTCTAAATCTCAACTGATTTGTCATTGCCCTACATAGATGAATCTTTCAGTATCAATTGGCTTTTGATTGTTTATGCAACCCCGCATAGACATACTTATGTGATTAGTGGCACCAGAATTTATCAACCAAATGTGTCTTGGTATTGAAACTAAATTAACCTTAAAACAAACCAAAGTGAGAAATATACTTTTCTTTACACGCTAAGCGTGGTATTTAGTACAATATATCTTTATTGTTCTAGATTCTTACAAAAGTAGCAGCTAGATTTATTCTTTTTAGGCTTTCGTTATTTATATTGAACTGAACCGAATGCAAGTTTCTTATTCTTTATAACTTGTCCTTAGAGGTATTTGCAAAACGAGTAATATTAGTTTTATCTTACTTTAGCATTTCTTCTTCTTACATACAATATGGAATGAGCTCATTAAGAGTCTACTTCCCCTTTTGATAGTTGTAACTGACCTTAAATTAGCCGAATTGTGCAAGAATAAATATCAAAACTAAATACACGAGCAAGTCATCAGACAACTCAAGTTTTAATGTTTTTAATTTTAAAGTAAGATGAGGCAACTCGATGATGTGCTTCCTTATGTTTTTTTTTTACCATTATACTTTAGTGAAACTATGTTTACCAAAAGACATGCTAGTTTCGGCATTATCTTCTTTTATAAAATGTTTTTCAACTTCTTTAAGAAATTGCTTGACAGTAGTTACCTTATCGGATACAGCTCTTCTAAATGTTGCTGAAATTCTACATTTCATGATCATAAGACTTATACGGTTTGAAGGATTCACTTATCCGCCCCCTTTTTATTAGCGAAATATTCATCCCTAAAAAATATGTTCACATTAAAATCCATATTAAACAATTAATTAATTCAAATAATCGTAAATCCCATAACAAGAGACCAAGCAAAACATTAATATTTAGTCTTTGGATAGAAATAACTTTTAAAGTACTCTTGGTGTGATAATCAAAAATTGATAATAAACTATGTCAAACAATAAACATGTCTTTCGATCGATTTATTATTCACATAAAACAAAATCTTACAATTGTCACATATTTATTAACACATGCGTGCATGTAATTCGGCCAAATATTTACCTTCCTTTAGGTTGATGAATATCCGCATGAATTACAAATACACAACCTTCCTAATATTCCAACTATATTAATCTAGACAATAGATGTTACTTTGATAACATGTTTCAATTAATTTATTTAGAAAAATTAATAATTCGAAAGAAATTTATTTTAATCCAAGATTCGAATTATAATTGTCCTTAAATCCTTATCTTTTATTTTTATTTTTGTTTTGTTTTGGAAAAATGTTACAAACAGAGAGTCAGCGCCCGCAGCGCTCTGAAACGGGCACTCCATCGCCAATTTCAGTTTCTCTTGAAACACAGAATTGCAATTGCCTCGTCCAATTTTTTTTAATAAATAACACAACCATCCATACATGCATATATTGTTACATACATGCATGGTTGTGATAACTCCAAAACTTTGGTTTTTCATCCTAATATGCAGTAACAATATACTCGCCGCAAAATTTGATTTTTTTTTTTTTTTTAAATTTTTATCTTGAAATTGCCCGACCAAATAATCATCACCTGCACACCTGTCGTGAAATTGTTTCCACATAAATGCAATCATTATAATTATACCTAAATTCAACAATTGAGTTCTAAAAATTGTCAAATTTGAAAATACCAAAAACTTAAATATTTAGGGTTTGAAATTCACGTCCCAAAATTAAGTAATCCGAAGTATAAATTTCAACCCTAAAATTATTTCTTGAATCTTAATATTTTAACATGGAATTGACTTTGATACCACTTGTTGTATTTTTCATGAAACTTAAATTTTATAAACTTTACATAATTGTCAAGATCTTCTTGTCAAATTACTAAAAAAGTTAATTAATAAAGAACATAACTTGATCCATTGATTTGTAATTCTTGAATAATGAATCTTGATTTCTTGGGTTTTTTAATTTAATTGTTCCCATCATTTTTCTTGATTCTTGATTCTTGATCGTGGGTTTTGGATCTTCCTCTTGAATATGTTATCTATATTAATTCTTGTATTGATAAGATAACATAAAGAATGAGAAGATTGTATATGACCCTATATATAGTTTTCATATGTATTCGGCTCATCGTCAAATACAAATCTTAATGGATCTGGACACCGATCTCTACACATATAATTCTGCTAATACTTTATTTGGATGCACAAAGCCTAATTATTTAATTTTTTTTATTAGACCACTTTAATTTTAGACTTAACTTTAAAATATCATTTATACACAATTAATTACATATGTCGGTCTACATGACAAATTAAATAATTTCTCAACGACATGTTCATACTTTTATCCTTGTTATTGTACGAAAAAAAAAAAAAAAAAAAAAAACCTCTTAAATTATTAATATGCACGTCGGCAGAAAATGAGAAAAGAAAGAAAAGTGTGAAGAAAATTCAAGAGGGATGACAATTTTGCCATATTTGAAGCGTTGAAAATTAAAATCCAAAGTCGAGAAGGCAAAAAATAAACAAGTACTGGCCTACACTACTTATCAATTGGGTTCGCGTCTTTATCACTAGTCAGTGCGGTCACTTTTTTTTACTTTTCAATTCAAAGAATTGTTCCAAAAAATTAATCAAAGGGTGAAAATCTTGGGGGTGTTTTATAAAGTAAAAAGGAAAATTAATTAAAATGTTGCTTATTTCGAATATTGCATGCATAGTAAAAAGAGAACATTTGATTAATTCATATTATATACAAACCTAAAGTGGTAAAAATTATGATAGACAATAATTATACATCAACGGGGTTAGCATTATGCCTCTTTTTGGTGCTTATTAACATTCAGACTTTAATTTAAGTTAATATCAACGATTAATTTTAATCACATATTTTATGGGACCCACAACTTTTTTACCACACATTTTATTATTATTATTTTTTACCACACAAAGAAATGAAAATAAGACTCTCTCTTGACTCGATTGTCAAGCACTCGACGATATAAAAATGTTAAGCCTTTTTTTTTTTTTTTTTCGAGGGTGAAGCATGTTGGACAGCCTCATGAGCAAGTTATTCTTACCCCCCCCCCCCCCCCCCCCCACCACACACACAATAGTGGGTGGGGGTGGGGTGTGCCCCGCAAGAACAGCACGGCTCTTCTATTTTAAACTCCTCCACCTATCCCCGGGGCCAGCTGGTCCCCCTGATCAGTGCAGGGAGCTCGTACATATATCTTTATCTTTCGTGTATAAAGGGTTGCAAATTTGCTTGTGGTAATGCACTTTTTTAGGAAAACCCTTTCAATGCTTGATGGGTAAGTTGTTCTGAAATTAGGTGTACGTGGACCGCTATTTTAACACCTGAACATTGACAGGATAAGATAAGGGGTAGAAATGGGAGAACAATAATATTTCATATCAATTTAAATATAAAAATACTAACTAATATATAGGGACAAAATATAATTTTCTTACTTTTTAATTATACAAATTTTAAAAGATCAATTTTTACAAAATATATCCTCAAAAAATCTCAAGGCGGGACGGGACGGACACATCTTCCAATAAAGAGCTCAAGTTCCTCCTTTACTGAGAATTTATGGATGTGTTTGATAGATATTATTGAGAAAATAATGTACTTTAAATAGTGATATGATAGAAAATATGTAGTTAAAAAGTAAGAAAAATTTATTAATGTGATGAAAAATATTATTTTATTAAAATATGTATAGTTAAAAATGAATTTTGAAAGAATGTAAAAATGCGTGTCAAACAGGGGCTATATATGACCTTTTTTCATTTATATTATTTGATTTTTCAATAATCAAGAACTAGAGTTTCAAAATGATTTTATTGAGTCTTACTGCCAACCAAGATCAAAGGAAACGATCCCAATCCTCTCCATGCTTTCTTTCATTTTCATTTTTTCCCCTTTTTCCTTTTTTATGGATCAAGTATCTAAGTTTCGCTCGATTGATATTGAGAAGTGGCGGACTTCTCCTGGGTTCGCCAACCGTTTAAATTGGATGCAGTCACATTTTACATACATTTGGACCGGATATTTGGGAAGCAATTCTCCTCCTTGTAGATCTCATTTACAACGTGCGGATGAGACTTTTTGAGGGATGATAGAGTGCACAATGACTTCGTCTCCACAAGACATCTGTCTTCTAACATAAATGTTGCCTTCCAGACGTCACGAGAAATCAATCTAAACCAAGCTAGGAGAAGCGCTTGCATGCTCGTTCGCTTAGCAAATCTCTAATTAGTCTTCTCCCAAATTAGCAAGAAGGAAGAAGTAAAGAATAGGCGGTCATGCAATACTTACACTTTTGTTGACATTATATGATATGGCAGGCAATCTTACCATTTATTTGAATAACAGTTATTCAAATTAATGATCAAATTTTTTTCATATCACACAATGTCAACAAAGACGTACAATTTGAATGTACTAATAGCTTAATTGAATAATATAAGTTCCATGAGTTCTAAGCTTTTCCTTGGACTGGTAGAGCCACCATGCTAATAAACATATAATGATTTGGAGGGTTAAATACCTCAATTGCATTAAACTTTCCTAATTGTTTCTCCAATGTAAATGAAAAGTTCCTCGAATTGCTACTAAAATTCATAAAAACATTATTTAATTTACCATTCTATTACTCAGCCATTTTAAAAATTAATGGATTTGATGAACTTACAAAATATTATCATTTTCGTCATTTTCTTTAATGTGTTATCTAATTCGTTAACTTTGAAAACGACAACCAGTAGAGTAGTGGAAGAGATAACATTTTGATAAGTTTAGTAACAAATAAAAGAACTCTTAAAGTTTAATGACAATTGAAAAATATTTGAGATAGTTTAGTGATAACTTAAAAGACTTTTTAAAGTTCAATATCAATTAAAAATATTTTAAAAAATTTAGTTATAATTGAAATATTTAATTCTTAGGAATGTCGAATCGATAATTCTAACAAAGAAAACTCTATTTTAATGCAATCGAGAATCGTGACCAATTTGTTGAATTACAATCATTCATTGAATTTTTTCCCCTTTTCTGTGCAATTTTTTTTATTTTTATCAAAACAGATTCTCGACCAAACTCAAGACTTTGAGATAAACAACAAAATGTCGAAAATAGAAAACCTGAACCATTCTAACGGAATTTATTTACATTTAAAAATGGGAAAAAAATCCCTTCTATGTGGAGGTGGCAAACGAGCCGGCCGCTCGTTGCCCACGAGCTCGTGACTCGTTATAAAAAGCTCGCCTCGTTGCTCGTGGGCGAGCTCAGCTCGGCTCGGCCCACGAGCTTGTCTCTCGCGAGCCGAACCGAGCTGCTCGGCTCGTGGCTCGCATTTTTTGAATTTTGAATTTTTTTTCAACTATCCTTCTCTCTCTAAAAAAAACGAGCCGCTTGTCAAAAATGAGCCGAGCCCGAGCGGGCCTGCTCGACTCATGCTCGGGCTCATTTTTACAGCTCATGGATCGCTACAGTACGAACCGATGAGCCGCTCGACTCGATTGCCACCATCTTTATCGTGGATTTATTTCAACTTAAAAAGGGGGAAAAATAGGAAGTTTCTTTGTAAACTAGAAACTGGCTCCACCTATAAGAAAAAGTATAAATTCCTTTGGAGTCCCCCAACCTTTTATAATTGTGGCAGTCACGCTCCGAACTTTCTATTCATAACAAACACGTCTCCAAACTTTTAATATAATGTGCAGTATCTATACTTGATGAAGGACGTCTATAAAGGCAATAAATATTTAGGAAATACACAACGTATTGCCAGATTGAAAGAGTAAAATTGTACCCAAAAATCACATATGGATGGTTGAATTACATTAAGCCATTTGTTTGAACCCAATTTTTTCAAAATATTTTTTCAATTATACATTTTCCAACAAAATAATTTTAAACGTAAATTCAAATTTTTTTTTTCTATTTTTCAGCTACACATTCTTCAAAACATTAATATTTCAAAATCTATTAACTCAAAAAATGGATAAATTTTGCTGTCTTTTGAAAAATTATTATCATTCAATTAGATGTCACATACGAACAATTGAGTCGATAAAATTTTCTATCAAGTGAGAGTACTGTGTGCATAGTATTAAGAGCTTGTTTGGGACGGATTTTATTCAGACTTTTAGCATAACTTAGAACGCTATACACAGTAAGTGGGTCTCACTCAATAAGGCAACTGTCTTTTTTGAACGTGAAATCCCAGAAATCCTTAACTTGTTGAGAATTTTAAAAACAAATAAAGGGGTACATCACATTGTTTTGTCAAATAAAGGTGCCGTAAATTTTTGTTTCCCATCCTGCAATCTCTCTCTCTCTCTCTCTCTCTCTCTCATCCTCTTAATAAAAGAGGAAACTCTTGAACCTCATAATTAGATCTCAAATTTTTTTTCTATCAAGTGAGAGTACTGTGCGCATAATATTAAGCGCTTGTTCGGGACGGATTCTATTCAAATTTTTAGTATAAATTAGAACGCTATACATGGTAAGTGGGTCCCACTAAATAAGGCAACCGTCTTATTTTGAATGTGAAATCAAAAATACTAATTTGGTGAGAATTTAAAAAACAAATAAAGGGGCACGTATATCTTTTCATCAGTTTAGTTTAACTATTTGGCAATTTTTTGAGTCAAAAATTGCTACTATAGTAGGACCCGCATAATTGTACAATGGTCTAATTTATAATTAAAATCTTTTGATAATTGTTGCTAGACGGGCTGAAAGCTTAATGTTTGTTACTAATTGAAGATTGTAGATACAACTATCACTTATAAAAGGTTGGGGGCTTCTGAAGGAAATAAAAAACCAAGTTTTACGTCATCACATGACAGAAGATGGGTGACGTCACACTGTTTTGTCAAATAAAGGTACCGTAAATTTCTGTTTCCTTTCCTGCAATCTTCCTCCAACTTTCCTCTGCTGTCTCTCTCTCTCTCTCTCTTATCCTATTTCTCTTAATAAAAGTGGAAACCCTTGAACCTCAGATCTCACAAATATATACTCACAACACACAGTGAGTGAGTTGAAAAAATGAGGATTTTGAGTGAAACCCTACTTACAAAAAGGAAAATATTGATAGAAAGGTTAGTGAAAGGCAAAGATCTTGCAGCCCAGCTTCAAACCTTACTTAATAAGCCACTGAGAAATAATGGGTCTGTCTCTGCTGAGGAATTGGCTTCGAAAATCTTGAGATCTTTCACTGAGACCCTTTCTGTGTTAAGTTCAAATGAAACATCCCAGATCGACTGTGGTGACGGCGACGGCAGGGACAGTGGCGCCTCAGCCTGTTCCGGGGATAGTCACGGGAAGAAGCCGGCAAGGTTGAAGGATCGAAGGGGTTGTTACAAGAGAAGGTGATTATTATTATTATTATTATTATTATTATTTATTTTTCTATTGAATTTCTCTTAGAATATATTTAAAGACAACCCTCATCGCTGGGGTTCATATATGTGGCCCTCAAAATTTAAATATTTTAGTTTCCTTTTTTATAATTTTCTTCTGTCACTTGACATCAAAGAATATTTAACTATGGAGATTAAATACTCAGTGGCAGGTTGTAATTCTATTTATTTTTATGAATTTGGAGGAGTTTGCTGTGTGGGTTAGATTGGATTAATGCCACTAGTTAATGTACATTAGTATTTTCCATGTACGGAAAATGCAAATTTTCATGTAAATTAATTTTTTTTATTTGTGAAAAAATCCAATTTATTTATATGTATTTTTAATTTGATTTCGCAGGAGGACCTCAGATTCAAAGAAAACAGTTTCTCCTACACTTGATGATGGTTATGCATGGAGGAAATATGGACAGAAAAATATTCTAAATTCAGAATATCCAAGGTGAATATATATCTCTGTGTATTTCATATTTATTTCCTTTCTTGATTTGATTAAATAATTAAGTCAACAATTTCTAATCATTTGTGATATTAAGTTCAAGAAACAAATCATTTGGATAGATTTTTGATATACAAATTAATGAAATTACAATAAAATGATATTGATTAGCATAAATTGAATCGAATCAATAATTGTTTTGCAAGTAGTATGCTTCTCGGCTCGGCTCGACTTTTTCTATTTTATGCTATGGAGTCTTGTGTAAGTACTAAATTTATGCACTTTGTGTGTTCACAGATGCTATTATAGATGCACTCACAAGTATGAAGGCTGCAAAGCAACAAAACAAGTTGAAAGAATAAAGGAAGATCCCATTTTGTATCAAACCACATAC
This sequence comes from Fraxinus excelsior, assembly GCA_019097785.1. NCBI lineage: Eukaryota > Viridiplantae > Streptophyta > Magnoliopsida > Lamiales > Oleaceae > Fraxinus > Fraxinus excelsior. The sequence continues at coordinate 30,021,467 of CM032631.1, read as the reverse complement.
TTTGAGCATCATACATGCACTAATGAAATGAGGGCTCCACATATCATTGTAGATTCAGATCCTGTGGAATCCCTTAATTTAGTCAGTTTTGAATCATTGAATCAGGACCATCCATCCTACTCCATGATCAATACTCCTGCAGCCAAAAAAGAACCTAAACAAGACACACAAAGTGACACGTCTGATGTGAAATCATCACTTGAGGATTCTAATCTGTGGCAGAAAATAGTGCCAATGGAGCAAAAATCGTCTGGTTATTCGCCGCTATGGGATCCGAAAACAAGATCTGATGATCATGATCATGATCTTGATCAAGAAGTTGCTTCTAGTTTTTATTCACGCACATCAAATAGTATGCATAAGCTAGATATGGAAGGCGTGTATCAGTTTGCCGATATTGAAAACATTCATTTTGACTAGTTAATTTCCTTTATTAGCTTCTAAATATGTTTTCCACTGTCATTTATGTACTGTACCATTTCTGATTTGGATTGTTCATAAACATATAATTTTATGCCTTAGTTTTAAAGTTCTGTTTCTTTTATCCACTGTTAATCGGCACTCGACTAGTCTAGTATTATTTGAAGAATACAGAATTGTTCGTGCGGTCGCACATAACATGTCTCATTTCAAGTATGAACGTGAACGTGGCCGTGGTCGCCAAGTTAAAAAAAAAAACTAGATGGAAAAACAATATACAAATAATTCGATATAGAGCCATAATATTGCCAGAAATTAGTTGGGATAATGTTTTTATAGAAAATAAAAAGTAGACTACGTGTTCAACCCCTAGAGAAGTAATAGTACTCTATGATTTGTTTTGATGGAAAATGGGAAAAGACAAGAGAGAGTAAAGGATTCCATTTAGTACTAATTTTCTTGAGGAGACAGGGGACCGGGAAAGGAATAAAAGTAGAGAAAGGAAAATGCTATTTGTACACAGGGATTGATACCTCGGTGTACAGCCCCCTCACAAGAGAGGGGGCCCACGACCAATAAAAAAATCGTGGGCCCCCTCTCTTGTGAGGGGGCCTGTACACCGGGATTGACACCCCGGTGTACAAATAGCATGATCCGTAGAGAAAACATCTTCCTCTCAACTTTGCCAATTAATTGTGAAATGATATTATGTTCCAGTTTAGTGCATATTAAAATTTTCATTTTTATTTTTCTACTCATTTTCAATAAAATAATATTTTTTATCACATCAATAACTTTTTTTTTTTCAATCACACATTCTTCATCAATCTACTATTCTAGAATATATTCTTTCAAAATAATGTGACTCAAATACACCCTATATATACATAAAAGTGAATTTTTCATTAACTTAAATCACCACGAGCCTAGGATTAAATAAATCGAGAAATACAATTCGACTAAATGATCGAATTCTAAACTAGAGTAGCAAACTCACGAGTCGTCTTATTAATGTTAAAAGAAGTTTTTGAGAACTCGAACTTGTCGTTTTTTACTTATATTTAAAGGAACTTATGAGAGGTGGAAAAATAGAATAATAAGTGAAATTATCGTTTACGAGAAACAATAATTAAATACACGCCCAGTTGCCCACTATTATTCAAAAATAATTAAATTCCACTATTGAGGAAATAGTTGATGTTTAAATTTGCAGCAGCCATGCATTATTCTAATTAATATTTTGAACCGACCATGAGCAACTAGATGTTCATTTGTAAATGAATATTTCAACTGGTAATCTCGCAAATCTTAAATTGCAAGTAGATAATAAAATACCACATGATCATCTTCAATTTGCGAACAATAAATTTAATTATTACAACATATAGTAGAGAACATTACATATGGTTTATTTGGTAAAACTTATGCTTTTGCTTCTACATTTTAATTTTCGTAGAAGAGTTTCACAAGAAAACGACTTTAGGTTAGTTCTCTCTTAAAGTTCTTCGAATCAGACAAATCACTTTAAAAAAAAAAATTATTTAAATATGTTCAAAATCAATTTCTTAGTGTCAGAGACTTTTTATATGTTGAGATTATAATCTATCTAGAAAATGTCGTGCATAAATTCTTGTAGAATACATGAGCTATTTATAGGTGCTTTAGATGTTCTAGAAATTTATCCCATTGTCCTCCACCACCACCAATAGTCTAGATGAATGGCAATGTCCACTAACATGTATAATGATGCTCCATAATATCCCTTAACATTTACGCCCGGTTTGATTGGGTTATATTTTTCATAGAAGATAGAAATTAAATTTCATTTCCACTTTTTTGCATATTTGATTGACTAATTTTTTCATGAAATTGGTTTTCCACATTTTCTTGATTTTTAAGAAAAAGCTTTTCCCACGGGTTTTGTGGAAAAAAAAAATATCTAGGCAACTTCTTTTTTTAATTTTTTTAATTTTTTTGCAATGAAAACAAATTATATCCCCAATTGTAACAAATTTTATCCCTTTAATGGATAATTTCCATGGAAACAAAGCCAAACGAACACCAAAAGATTTAAAATTTTAATATTTTCCAGGTGAAAAATTATACAAATCAAATACAATTAATTGACAATTCTCACTAAAACAAATTCTATGCAATTTAATTCCCTGAAATTCATTTTTTTTCCACCCAATTCCATTATTATAATCAAACGGACCCTTAATACAATAATTCTCCAGAACTCATACATCCATTTTCTTCTATTAATATAAAGGTTTATATATGCAACCTTTCATGAATAAATGAATTTTAATATTAAAATGTAATAAAACCTTGTTAGAATCATTCTACCATATATATTGTACTGATTAAAATATGTCAGTTAACAACTTTATATTGTATAATTACACATTTTATTATAGAACGTTGAGAATAAGGGTAATGCATTATCGTGTTCAAACGTTGCAAAATATATTATACTTCTATCACGGCCACCTACACGATACAATCTATCTCGAATCACTCCAGTAGATTCAACACATGATGTGCGTTGATGATGAATGTAAGCTAGATATCGAATCCATCACCAAGACTAATTTTGACTTTCCTTTGACTTTAATTAAAACTTTATTTTGGCCAAAAAGAATTAAAAATAAATAAATTGACATAGTTTTTTCTGTAATCTGTACTTAACCAACCTGTAAATCAACAAAATACCCATAAAACCACATATGAAATATATTGAAAATCATGTCCCCCAACATGTACCAAACAAAGTGATATATACAGCAACGAAATATTAACTAACTACCTCTACTATAAAACCCTAATCCAGTATGTAGCTTCGATCTCCTCGTCGCCTCGAAAATTTAAAATATGATATATTTGTATTAAACTTTAGCTAGTTATCTCAAATAATATATATTTGCTCAATGTACATCCACCTAATTTCCAACCTAATACTTAACCCCAATTGAACATACACATAGCCGAAGCCTATGATGCTTTTGATTTACTGTTTTCAAGCTATTTTTAGTTTTCGATTTTTGCAAAATACTGAAAACGTGTTTGATCCGATATTTCTGAAAATACATTTTCAAAAATCAAGATAAATCTATAGTATAAAACTGAAAATATACTTTTGACATTTTGAGTGTTTTCAGTGAAATTTCGAGAACACTCGAAATGTGGAAAACAAATGTTTAAATAAAATTTTATTTATGTTAAAATTTAAATACTAAAAACCTTAAAAAATAAAAATATAAAATTCTAACAAATAGAATTTTAAACATAAAAATCAAGAAAAATAAATTCTAAAAAATGAAATTATAAAATTTTCTAGAATAATAAAAATTATATAAAAAAATTAAAGTTCTTAATGAATATTTGCATAAAAATTCTAAAAAATATTTAAGTGAACACAGATAAAAATATCCCTAGATCATATTACTTATTTTTTATTTTTATATTTTGAACTTAATCTATTATTTTTTTAGTTTAATCTTGTAGGTCGTAGCGAGGAAAATATTGTAAAATTTACCACTTTATAATGTATATATTACATGATAATATATTAGTATAAAATTGTTCTATTTTTACTGAATAATCAAGTTTCATAGAATAAAATGTTAAAAATTAATTTTTCAAAACTTCAAATCAAATGCGTCTTCTAATTTTCTATTTTAGAAATAATTTTTCAAAATGAAAATCCAAACGCATTTTTAGCCCCTGTTTGACACCCATTAATTTCTTTTTCTCCTTCTCATTCTCATTTTTCATTTCAACTACACATTCTCCTAATAAAATAATATTACACACAAATCAAAAACTTTTCATCAATTTTTCACCACACATTCTTACATCAATTACTATTCCAAAAATTCTTTTCTACTCAAAATGGGTTTCAAACAGAGGCTTAGTAATCTTATAAAATAGAGCCTTAAAACAGAATATTGAAAATAAACTGAAAATTCAAAATTGAAACACAAACCAAACGAGATCAACAAAGCTCAAATCAATTGACTACTTAATTCCAAACTAATTTCTCTTTCCTTCACCCACTTCCTTCAAAACTCCAATGGCTGCCCCTCTTTGAATTTCAACCAGAAAATCTTTATACTAGTCAATGCATTCTTCATTTTACTTGTTATCTAAGAATTAAAATATATTTATAAAATCCCACTTTTCAATAGCTTCAAAATTTGCCTACACGTTAATAGACATATGGGTAGACTAATCTTTAACCTGGATATTGTCATTGTTACTTTTGTCAGTATATTGACATATTTGTTACTTCATCTAAATTATTTATCATAACTAGCTACGTGTATATACATATGTATTTAATCATCAGACTACTTTGATAGATAACAACATTAAAACTGAAATATTTATTTAACTTGCTAAATTTTTTGTCTCGTTTCTGTACCCGTATTCGACGACAGAGATAGAGCATTAGTTGCAGTTTTCACCCCACTTTGACGACCAAGGGAGGAATTCCCTGAGTAGAGAGGTACCCAAAAATAAAATAAAAATAAACAAATAAATATGTTATAGCTATAAATGAAACACGTCTAAAAATAACCAGGAAATATGCTAAGTGTACATAATTATTGTATATAAGGGTGTACATAACCCTCACATGAGGTACCCCCCCCAAATGTGGACCCCACCCCATGTGAGGGTTATGGACACCCCTATATACAATAATTATGTACATCAAGCAAAGTCCAAATGACTAGTATCATAATGAAGTACAACATATGCGGAGTAAAACAAAAACAGTTGATGACAAATGAAGGACTCAGTATTTTGTTCAAAATTTGACCATCAACCATAAAAAAAATCAGTGAAGTAGTTAGGAGTTTCTTAGCAGGAATTGGCCGCTGCAGCTCTAATCCCAATTTGTTGGTTCATTACAAAAAGGTACGGCTCAATTATTAGTGTTTCTTTTCTCTAGCAGTATCCCAATTCTCATCAATGGATGAGAAGATGAGCTCCATGCTATTGTTACTGCTACTACCAGAATTAAACATAGCATCAGCAAACTCCGCCACCGGCTGGTAGTCTGGAAATCGAGGGCCGGACCGTCCTGCACTGCCAGCGGACTCGATATTGCCGCTAATACTAGGCCTGGCACCACCCATTGTACCGCCGGGATACCGAAACGCTAGAGTATCGAATATGGTGGGTGTAGCTTCCACTTCTGGCGATGGCTTGACTTCAATTGACAACCAATGGCTTACAGGTGGCTGCATGGCAGTGGTTTGTGGGATTGTCCCGTGTTCAACGGGTGGTGGTATGGTGGCAGATGGTGCGGTGGAGGTGATGTTGCACATGTGGTTACCTCGATATGTCACCTCGAACGTGTAGAAATCGTCGTCGAGCCGCTGGACTTGCTTCTTGGCCGGGCATTGGTAAAATTTTTGGTGGGTGCATCTGTAGTAGCTCCTGAAATTTGAGGACAAAAATTGAAAATGGCCAAATAATTGCTCAAATTCGTTTCTTCAAGATGAATTTCAACAAATGATTAGTACGAAATATCAAATGAAGAAACCACGCCAAGACTCGTTCATTAGCCCATTTGTCACCTTGTCTATTCCATGTGGTACCATTTTAATTTTCATTGACTAGGTCACGTAGCAAAGGAGCACAACTATAACGACTGGTAACATGCCAGGGAACCGGATAGGGACTGTAATTCTTTTTATTGGTCAAAGGTATAATGGAAGATAGAGAGATTTGACCCAAACAAAGTTGTCGCATAGCTATGAAACGCGTTCGATCCTTAACCCTTCACCTCCTATTTGAGCCCCATTTTTTAAAATCTCATTTTCTTCCCCATTTTCATTTTCAGTCATACATTCTCTTAATAAAATAACTTTGCACATAAA